>CM031238.1:397500672-398115672 GCA_018340775.1 Taxus wallichiana var. yunnanensis
CTAGTGATAGTTAAATAAATCAAACTACCAACAAGTTGTCTATATAAAGTAGGATTAAATTTATCACAAGAAGGTTTTAGATCTAATTTAACACCAAATTCCATAGGAGTAGAGACAAGCTTACAATCAATCATATTAAATCTTGTAAGAAATTTAAAAGCATATTGTGTTTGTGATGTAACAATAGATTTGTGATTTTGACAAATAATCATGCCTAGAAAATGATTTAATAGTCATAAATCAGTCATTTCAAAACATTGTCTTAACTTCTCTTTGATTCTAAGAATTAGATTCTTATCACTATTAGTAATCATGATTGTTTTCATACGACAAATAAATCATTATCAACAAAATAGTTAGAGAAACCAAGCTCATGAAAGAAACTATTTATCTTAGCATACCAAACTCTAGGAGCTTGTTTAAGACCATACAAATATTTCTTAAGTTTACACACATATAATTCTTTGTCAGGTTCTTCAAAACCTTTAGGTTGATGCATATAAATTTCTTCTTTCAAGTTACCATTTAAAAACACATTTTTAACATCCATTTAGTGAATCTCTCACTCATGTTGAGAAACTAAAGCTAAAAGAATTCTAACATATCTCATTTTGGCAACATGAGCAAAGGTTTCAACATAATCCAAACCATGTTTTTGAGTAAACCCTCTAGCAACTAATCTAGCCTTGAATTTATCAATCTTACCAATAGAGTTATATTTGATTTTATACAACCATCTAGAGCCTACAATGTTTCTTTTAGGAGGAAGAGAGACTAATTCCCAAGTTTGATTCTTGATTAGAACATTGTATTGATTTTATAGTTGCAACCCATCTTTCATTTAGGCTGAATTCTCCAAAAGATTAAGGTTCAACCTCATAAACAATTGACCATGCATTATAAGAATGTTGAGTATGGGTCATCTTTCTCAAATCATAAGGTTGAGAGTCTAAAACCAGATTTTTAGCCCATTTAGGAATTCTAGATTGAGACAAGGATTATGAAGACTCCCCCTCAATGTCTATATCTTTCATATTAGTAGAAAGATGATTAGTGTCTTAAAAATCAGTTTCCATATTGCCTGTGTTATCAACTAATTTTGACTTTGCAAAATTAATAAACATGAAAATTGTAAAAAAATTCAAAAATATTATTTTGCGTGTTTTATCACCCTCGCCGCGATCGTCTTATTCTCGTGATCATTTTGGTCTTCATTTTGTCCATTTCGGGTGAGAATTCCTCCCGTTAGGTCGTAAACTGCGTTAATAATTAATTAATTAATATTTATTTAATTTCTTACCCGTTTATTTAATAAAATAGATTTTATTAAATTTTGGGGGTTTTAATTAAATAAATATTAATTTAATGTTTATTAAAAATCAATTGACAACTTTTTTTTATTATTGCCTTGGGAAAATTAAAAATTCCGCCTCCAATTGCTGGGAATGCCAAATTGGCTTTCCGCTCCTAGATTTCCCTTCCTGGCAAAAATCTTCTTTTTTCCCCGCTTGTGGAATTTCTCTTGGTTGCCAACCCAATTGGATGACAAACTGACAAAAGATCTCCAATTTCCCACATGGGGAAATAAATGGGAATTGCTAACTTGCTTTGCCATTGCCACGGGCAAATGATTGAGTTTTTTCCCATATTTCCTGGCAATTAATTCCCACTACCCGGAGAAAGGGAAATTGGTTATTCCAACGGAAACAAAGAAACAGCGATTATGGGAAGCTTCTTTAATCCTCGCAACAAATCCTCCGTGAAACTCTGTGGAAGAAGTCATGCATAAGAAGTTGAGGCTCTTTATTTCTAACTTTTTTTTGTTATTTCCAAATTCTTCTTATTTCCCTGAACGTTTGCAGAGGAATATTTTTCCAAAGATTCATAGCACATTTTTCATAGACGTTGATTCTCCACTCATTCCAAGGAAGTTATTTGCAACAATATTCACGTGAGAAAGAAGAAATTCATTCACACGTTGAAGGAAAGGAAGATAGTCCGAGAAAATACCAAAGCCCACACATTTACTTGGGCAAATCACATAAGAGTGAAAAGAAAAGTCAAGCCTTCACCACACAGCTTGAAGTAAAAACAACCACGCATTGGTAAAACAAAACGGTTCAATGCATGCAACAAAGCTCACGCCAAGGCAAAAGATTTGGATCCACGCATTCAAAGCTCCATCCATCTTCCACGCAGGTTTTGAGAAGTAGGCCACGTGGGAAAGGAGAGGTTGAAGAGGAGCCCACGTTGAAGTAGAGAAGACCCACGTGCTGGAGGAAGGAACCCATGTTGCCTTAGTAGGGAAATCCATGCAGAGGAGAAGCATATATCCAGCAGTAAAAGGAAGTGAAGATCAGTCCACCACGCAACCATAGAAGGAATTTCCAACGCATGTTTTGGGAGGAGACATCCACGTGGCCAAGGAGGATTACACACCACAAAAAAACAAAGCACTTTGCCCACGCCAGTACAAGCCAAATATTTGGTCATGCAAGTGCAAGTTAAAAGCCATCCATGCATTCACCAAGCCAGGAAACACATTTCCACGCAAGTTTTGAGAAATGAAATCCACGCTCAGGTTGCACTTTTCCACGATTTAGCCAAATAATAAATCATTTCCATCACGCATTCAGGAAGAAGACTAATTGCTTGTATTCCAAAATTTTACCTAGTAATGATTGCATGCAATTGAAGAGAAGTCACGGTTTGCGCATGTAGAGGAAATCTAATTCACTCACTATCGAAAGCAAAGGATTGAGATTCACGCATTTAGGTGGAGAAATAGTGAATTAAAAAGATTAAATTGATCATGCGTAAAATCATTATAATCGGGAGAATTTAATAAAAAAATAAATATTATTTTTGCCGATCTGTAACTCGAGCTTAGTCTTGATATTTTTCTTGTATTAATATTTTAAAAATTTGTAATTCGGTATCAATTATTATTATTATTTTAAAATAATAATAATAATAATAATTAAACAAGCCATATTTCTCTTGCGTTGATGGTGGTTCAGAGACTAAGACCCGACATTGTTTACATCGTTTTGCGTGCCCAAGTCATTTTTTTGTAAAATTCATAATGGCTGAAAAATCCAATAAATCTAGGAAAATCGAAGAAGCCAGTGGAAAAGTCAAATAAGTCGCACTCAAATACGACTTCAAGGGGTCATTCCTCCCACTTCCATCAAGTCTGTATACGATAATATCACCGACACTAATCTTGGCCACGTTAACGTGCAACAATTTTGTGATCGAGTGAAAGCTGAAGGCAAGACCATATTCTCATATAGGCTTTATCATAGCGGTCTACCCAAACATCGACATTTCTGTCTCAGTGCAATGTCCGGAGCTGGTCATCACTGCGCAGAGCATTATGATCCCGAGAGACGAGGAATTTATAAAGATAATCATGAGCCGTTTCTCTTGATCACACCAGAGCATATTGAAGAATTGCTCAACATACCTGACTTCCCTGAGAATGCTGACATCACTCGAAAGTCAGCACAATATTTTTGGGATGAGGAACCCCTCAGGTGGAGCAAGATGGTCAATAACAATTGGTTAGTGACCAAGAGGCCTTGTGTTGACCGGATTCCTAAGGAACTATACCGCATTGAGTTCGTGGAGGAAATCGGTGACATGATCACTCTCCTGAGCCGAGTCTTCGGTCTACCCTCTGTCAAGATCTTCCACCCATGGATGTATCAGTTTATCTGTATCATCCTTGCCAAGAGAGAGTTTGTGGATTGGGCCACTATCATCAGTGATACTCTTCACAAACAATTGATCGAAGTGAAGATGACTGGGTGCTTCTACATGACATCATACCTAACTTATGCAGTGGCTAGAAGGAAGTTATTTTGGGGCTAGAAACAAAAGGAGTCATGGGTCCATCAAATAATGTCTTCCATCATTATCCATGAGTTAAGTTTCAAAAATAGCTCTCATCATTTCAGGAGAGTTAACGATGCATTCACCTTCCGCGTGATTAGAAACTTGAATAGGAATACGGAGGAAAGATTCTCCAAAGATGTCATGGATGTCATTTCCTATGGGGAACATGGTTTATTCAATTTCCGTCCTTTTCCTACATTCGCGTGAGCAGATTTGCAGGTACTCCATGGAAGCTTCCTAAGTATGTCAGTGACAAGTGGGCATTGATGGAGCTTGCGCGACAACTATTCCAAGTTCATTGTCTTCTTAGTGACAAGCATTGTTCAGGCATTCATTTCCCAATCCAAATTGGGGAATATCAATGTCCAAATCTCTTCAGTGCACAACTCATGGAGAAAGAGTTTGCCCTCATCACTATTCATCCATATGTGAAGAGATTTCAATTTGATATCAACGGATATATGCAGAAGATTCTTGGAGCAAAGTATCAGCACAACCCTACCATGGAAGATTTTGGGCTGCCTGTTCAGATGAACATTAAGTAAGAAGGCGATAATTTTCTCGCCTAAACCTTGCTCAGATCAAGGCCTTTCGCATTAGAAACCCTCCAGATTCATTGGTGGATGATGATGAAGATGTTATTAATCCCTCATATGATGTCGTTGCCTTTACTCATGTTGCCCCGAATTGATTGGACCAAAAGAGATGAATTTTCTCTTGATAACAAGAATCAATTAATCCTCGAAAGAAAGCATATCTGGTATGAAAAAGAACTTGCCAAGTTACCATCAATTCAAGTTCATACCCTAGGAGTACAAAAATTTCCAACTCGAGGAAGTTTTCAGTCAACCAAAGCTTCTTCTCAGTCAACCTCCATGCCATCTACCCATATGCATCATGTAAGAAAAGAGTGGTTGCCCAAATCCACTTCTCCAAAGAAGGTGTCGCAAGGTGAAACATCCAAGGGTCCTAGCCCTAGTGAAGGAAGAGAGCATGTATCAGGAATTTCCACTTCAAGTAGAGATTCTTCTACTCACATTGTTGATAGTTCGAGGAAGCTCATAACAAACACTCCTCAGCCATGTCTTGCACAAGAGTCTACTCAAGTGCAAGTGGTCCAGATATCAAACGCTTCTGAACCTACAATTCACGAAGAGATTTCTCTAGGTCTCCTTGATGTTCAAGAGGTTGATATCAAGGTTATTTCTCTGGAGATTGAAGTTCTTGGAAAAGATTCTGCAAAATCTAATGATATTGAGAACAATGTGAATGTCACTTCGGACTCCAGGCTCCTGTATACGGAACTAGTGAAACAAACTCCTTCTTGGGTTGATTGTGAGATCAAGAAAAGAAAGAGGGTTGTCAAGGCAATTGACATTGAATTCGATGCCTTTTTCAAGCTTTTGAATGAGGTCATTACCAAGAAGCCTAAAGTGTTGTCCAGGATAATGCTTGATGATAACGGGAACAAGTTTGTGGATCTTGCCGTCCCACAATAACAAGGAACGTAATGCCATGGCACACTGCTGATTATGAGATATCTAGACTTGGACTTGGGAAGTCCACATTGGAAAGTGACATGGTGATGGCCCGTGATTCAATGGATATTGTGCTAAAGAGGCTTGAGAAATATAAATCTTAGAACTCTCAGCTCAAGGCCGAAAAGAATCAATTAGTGGATTATGTTCAACATTTGATAAATCCAATATCATCCACTTTCCCAAGACTACCCTGTGTGGCTGCCCTTGATGAAGAAACTCTCAATCTATCAAAGGAGATAAACACATTGGGCCATGTCACTAAATCTTGGCTTTTAGAGATTCTCATTTTTAGGGAGAGACAATCAAAGAAACCGTGAAGCTCCATGAAGATATTAGTGCATATCTTGATCCAATTCTTTCTTTTAAGGAAACTTTTGTTTCTAACATATCAAATTTGGATGAGATATTGCCTAGTCTATAGGAGATGACAAGTATGGAATCCTCAACTCTATCCATTGAAGGAATCCTTGAATTTGAATGCCGAGGGACACACTTTCTTTGGTGTCTACATCTCAAATCAAGAAAGACACTTCTCGAGGATTCTATGATCCATTACGAGAGCGTATGCAATGAAGCCTTCACTTCACTCGCCTTGATTCAAGAGTTCATAGTTGAGATCCCTTGTGATCTTGTAAATGAGAAAAATCAGAGGCATTCATCAAAATATGTCAAGGAGCAATTCTCACAATTGTTCAAAGACATGTATATTCCTACCATCAATTTCTCTTCAGCTTCAATGGAATGTTGCATCAAATTAAGGAACTTGTTTGAAAATGTTCAATCAAAGATGGTCAATCTAAATGATATGCCGGTAGGATCTTGGAATTGCAGGTGTTTTGTGAGGTCTGTGCTTCGACCGAGTGAACCTCCTAAGGAAGAAAAGATGTTCGAAACATTGGGAAGGTTCAAATCCTTTCAATTGGCGAAGGCGACGGATCCTAATTTCACTAATGGGATGAGGAGATAGCTTTTCGGTATCTAACGAAGAGGGAGAGTCCATTTCTCATACGTTTGAGATAGGCGGACCCCACTTCAATGGATAAGGCACTGGTTTTTGTCATATGTTAAATGGTATTTTAAGTGGGTTATTGTTAAACTCACTTTTGGAAAACTTTGGATAACTTAAGTGATTTCTATTTTTAGTTGTTTGTTATAAGTTGGTTGAAAAAGTCAAAGTCATTTAAGATGCCCTATTTAATGTTCATGTAAATCCTAACTACTTTATAACCAACTTTTGGGTTATAAAAGGAAGTTGAAGGCTCATTTGTAAGGGTGACTTTGAGAGAGGAGAAGAAAATACTTTTGTATGCAAGTTTTACTTCAAGGAAAGAAATTGTGTTCTTTTGAGAAGACATTTTGGAGTTAATGAAATATGAACTTTATGTCCCATTCATTGTCTTTTGTAACATTTGGTGTTCTTATGTTCATTAGATGTTAGTGTTTGAATCTTGCATGCAAAAATTGTCTTGGATCTTGTTGTCAACTATATTAATAGGTTGTTCTAGTTCACAATGAACAAACTCTGATTATCTACTTGCTCATGTGTGTTCCCTTTTACTCATTATTGTTTAGCTAACTCAAACTACGTTTTATTTGTGTTAATTATTCATCGTTCTTCTTTGTGCAATATTACGCTCTACTTTTACCTAACTCTTGCATGTTCCTTCCATTCATTCCTTTCCATTCCTTTCCTTCATTCCATTCCATCTCCCTCATTCACTTTTCTTTCCATTGATGTTCCAAAACACCCCCAATACAATTTTGAAATATGTAAATACTATTTTGGTTTTCAATAAAGGAAGCCTCACCTTCATTGAGGAGGGACTTTGTTCCCTTACTGTTGCATGTCATTTGCATGCGTGCAAATTCATATGCTAACACTATGCAAGGATTATCATCCAGAAAATCAATTTCAGACTTAGTAAACTCAGAAGAGGGAAGAGAGGTAGATTTGCAAAAACGTTTCTCAAGAATATGCACATTCCTATTTTCTACAATCACAAGCTTAATTGGATCATAGACTCTTAATCCTTTTGTTTGACTTCCATACCCAACAAAAATGCAAGATTAGGAAGTATGATCAAGTTTTTGTCTTTTAACTCTAGGAATGAGAAGGGATGCGGGAAAACATACACTTTGTTTTCTTGATCGTTTGATTGTTTGAATGGTCACAAGATGCACCCAAGAGTGTAACTCGCAACACAATAGTGTAGTCAATGTTCATATAATGAAAAATTAGACTTTAATCGTAGATATATATATTGAAATTTGTAAAGAGCTTTGAAGTACTACACTTGAATGTGTAAAACCAACTCTACCTTGCAAATGTAGAAGACCATGCCCCCTTGTCAAGGCTTGAGAATATGGAGGTTATATCAAAGCAACAATGGAGAATTTGGGGTAGTTGAATCCCGATTTGAAGGAGGTTGGGGGCGTAGTTTTACCAAACAGAAATGTCGAGAGGGTAAAGAAACAAGAAAAGTAAGTCGAGATTCTTGGGCGCGCAGTTTAACCAAAACTCAAAGAAAAGAGGAACCACATTGGTCCCACAAATTGAAACGCCATGGACTTCGAGTGTCATTGAACCCTAACATGTGTCTCACTTTAAATCATTTCGATACGAGACATGTCCATGTCTGTAATTCTTTTAAGTCTTGGAATTCTTGAAATTGAAATGCTTGATATAGAAATAACATGTGAATTGATAAATTTGTAAATTGTAAATAAGCCCCTTGCATATTGCCATAAAATGCAATGAAATTGTGTAGTAATTTGTATCTCTGTAAGTGATTTCCTATCTCAACCTCTGTAACTTCTCAAATATGTTGATAATCTATATTTCTCACAGTCAAAATTGAGCAAGCAAAAACCATCAAAATATAGAACACCGACATCCACAGTCTTATCCAAAATCACGGGATTGTCCATGTATAGAAAATGCATGTCCTTGTTTGTAATCCTATAAACATGCTCTTGTAACATGTTTCACATATTCTTGTATTTTAAAATTTTAAAATTTTATGTATGTGCTTGACTTGCATTGATATTCTTGTAATAATCCCACTAAATGCCCCATCTTTTAAGATGAGAGAGATAGGATGTATATCGCTCAACTCAAAAGAATTCTAGTGTGTTTCAAATATAACATATAATCATTATTGGAACATATAGAAGTTGTTTGAAGATAGCCACAATGTGGAACCAACGCTGTAAAAGAGGTGCATGATAAACAACATGACACAAAGAGATATCACACATAACATGCACACAAGCTCACACACAAAGTCATGTACAATGTCATATAGAAAGGCCAAATGGTTGCATACAAGGGACACACAAGTGTCGCACACTCATAATAGGCCAAAAGTTACACAATCAAAGGCAAGCGAGGCCGCAAGCAAGGGATGTCATAGTGTTGCATATTCACAATAGGCCGGGATCCACACAATCGGAGGAAATTGAGGCGCGCAAACAAGGGACATCATAATGTCACACATAAATAGATAAGCCAAGGGTCATACACACAAAACATACAAATAGGCAATCCACTAAATGTAAGAATATATAGCGTGTAGTTGATAGGCGCATAAAACAAGATATACTAGTCATGTATAGTTCACGTGTTAGTCCCAAAAATATGGATAAATAACATACACCACAATATATAATATATGCATAACTAACATGTGAAGAAAATTGTATGTTAAATAGAATAATAACACCTAATAGTGTCGAAGATGCCATAAAATTAACAAGGCTACTAGGTGAAAGGGAATTCTAGCATCTAAAATCATGTAGAGTCATGTGTATCCTACATCATGCTCATATACCTCATGAAACACACGTGTATAGAAAATATAATATGTTATCTCTCGAAATCATGTGCCAAATAACATATGTAAACTAGAAAATTAGTAGTTCAAGCTATGTTCTAGTCCCGAGTTTATATTTTTAGAATAGAGATTAAATGAAACTCTAATGTTGACAAGGTGTTTTCCCAATGTGTCATTTTTCTTGGATGTTCGATATAGGAATCACATGAAATGATAATTAGAGTGTTACCGTGAGGGAATAAACGATAATGTTTATAGGTATTTATAACAACTCCCATGTGTTGTAACCATGGTGCTCCTAAACAAACTCATCCGGCTACCTAAGTGAGTAAACCACGAGTAATAAAGATGACAAAATATTCAAGGAATTAGGGATCATGTGTAACATTTGATAAAGAGTAACCAAGCTCCAGCAAGTTCTCTACATGCACCGTGATGCACCTTGTTGTCGAGCATAATATATTTCCAATACTTGTCATTGATATAAATTGTAATTGTAAAAATGTGGTAGTGCTAATGGACATGTAGATCATGTTGATCAAGATGTGGTCACTTAACTGGTAGTCATAGCTTTCTTGAATTTTCCTTGAATAATTTCAGCATGCCCTTATCCTTGAGCCTTTGTATTTTATATATTAATCCTTGATAACAATTAACATCATGACTAACAACATGATGATAGTCGCAAAAGGGCTCATTTGTTTGTCGTGATAATTTGGTAGTCGTAGGATGTCCCCTCGAAGGTATGACCAAAAGGCTACGCTTTAATAATAGAGATAAGGTAGCCCATGGTGTGTCTTGTCATTCTAATATCATGAGAGGGAAAATAATGTCGACCACATTAATTATATTAGCTGATTACTTCATGTTATAGATGAGATTGAATCCAAAGTAACATTTCACATTTGGTCTTTTGTAAAGCCCGAAACTCGTCATCCATATGCTTAGAAATGATTGTCACCTCTGTCAAAGTACTATCTTCTATAGGTATTTCTTGCTTTTACACTTTCTTGTTGAGAAACCCCCTTTTAAGGTATTTTGTTCACTTTGCGGTGGGACTTTTTGCTTTTCTTACTAGGCTCCACAATGGGAGACGGCTTTAAAATATTAGCCTTATCGAGTTAAGTCGATATTGTCTTAAGCCTAATATGCGAGTAAATAAAGAACGTGGCGTAAAATCATCTTCATTGATGGGATTGAAATTTAATTTGTGTAAGCACTCATCACAATTAGACCAATCAATATGTAATGTCCTCAAATGGACATTTTTAACCTTGGATGGATTTCTGCAATTCCCACTAGGGCCAAATCTAATTAATCCAAAAATCCAAAATCTCAATGACAAACTGAAATTCAAAATGAAATTAGGCCACAAACTAAATATTTTCTAGAAAACCCTAGTTCGCTGCCCTAGGCCAACGATTTAAGCAAAAAATAGCTTTTTCCACCTCAAAATACCTCCAAAAATTATGAAAATTTGTTTGCAAGTAGATAATGAATAATCAAAATAGGATCTCCAATCAGATTCGAAAAATATTAATTCTGGAATTTATTAGGGCAAAAACACAACAAAACTTGTAAATTCAATAACTTACAAAATATTCCAATTTTTTGAGCAAATGATAGCTCAAACTGAAGCTTGAAAATTAAGCTTTCCAATGGACCCAAAATCAGAATTTTTCAATAGTGGGAAGGCAACCAAAACGGATTTGAAATTCGGAGCTATGTAGATAAACCCTTATATGTAAGTGAAAGCTGAAAATACAATTTCACCCCACTTAGGAAAGGCCCAAAACACCTCAAAATTGATCAAACATTTGAGATTTGAACTCTCCTTGAATTTAGCTTGAAATCAATGCCCTAACAATGCAAAAAATGGAAATGGAATTTTCAACAACACTCCCAACAAACATACAATATTTAGCCCTTGTAGGTCTTCAAACCACTCACGAACCGACAACAATAAGTTTTCAACAACTTCTAGAAAACTACTGGAAAACATAGCTAACTCTTTGATCCTTAATGGAAACCCCTGGATGGAGAATCCGCACAACATAGAAGAAGAGATTTTGTTCTTCTAGATCTCATGAGGGTTTTCGTCTTCAATAGATAATCTCAAGGGTTTTTGTCTTTAGAAATTATTTTGCAAAGCTCTCAAGCTTAGACAAAAATCAGAATTTGTATAAAATAAAAGAGATATCTCTCCAAGCCAAGTCGACTTGCTTTTATAGGAAAACTTGGCTTAGTAAGCCACCCACAACCACCAATCAAATGCCTTTCCCCACATTTAATTATTTCTTGGCATTTACTTGATCCTCAACATGGGTTGCATTTTTTGCCTAGGGGAAATAAAAACATAAAATGACATTTTCCTTTTCTTTTCTAATTTCACTTTTTTTTAATTAAGTCATTAATAAATTAATATAAGTGCTTTTATAAAGTTCTTTTTGTGCACTTTATAATAATTTATTAAGACTATAGTTTCCCTTTTTAACACCCCTTAGCCGTTGGGAAACAAAATTGGGCTAAGGGTCTTCGACTGGGAAGGGGATATTACAATCCTCCCTTCCCCAAATTGTTTTCCCTCAAGCAATTGCAACTCTTACACCCAAGTGCCATATGCAACAGATAGAACATGTTGTAGTGCTCCACAAGTCTTGATCTTGTACCTGTTAAATGAGAGAGCTCTTGCCAAAATATATAGCTCTCCTGATGCTCATAGACATGAACTTGGATCAATGGTTCAACATACTCCATATAGTAAACTTCATCCTTTATCTTATCATGCTTCTCCAACACATGCTTATTAGCTGAATCAAGAACAATATGAAGGAAGAATGTGTCGTCCTAGCTAACATACCTTGGAACTTGATTAGGGAATAATCATTTGCAACCATCCAAACATGTGCATGTTGTCCAATAGGATAGAAATATGGCAGCGGTATAGGAGAAATAAAAAAACTCAAAATATGGTAACCACTCTCATACCTTAGGATGCCAAAGTCATGACTACTCCTTGAATTCAACTCCTCTTCACTAAAAATAGATTGTACCTTGTTTCTTAGCAACTTTTGAGGACTAAGTTCCCCCACTATCCTGTCCAAGGGTTCCACTATGTTACTGATATAAAAACTAGTAATGTGCTTCATGAAATAAGCTCCATCACCTCTCTTTATGGTTGTTGCTATGAATAGATCAGCAAACTGAAAATGATAAAAAAATGTTCTTTTACCCTTTATGGCTGTTAGAAAATCACCGTCGAGTACCTTGACAAGTACTCCCACTTCTTACACCAGAGTCTCCAACAAATAAATCATGCTTTCCCATACTTGTAATCCCCAAAAATAATTATGACTTCCTTCTTTCCCTTATGGAATCAATCATAAGGTTTTCAAAATTAGAATTGGTAACTTTGGACAAATGCAACATATTACCTGGATCCTATACCTTATAGTTCTCATGAACACTTATATCATGAGAGGTCTTCCATATTTGCTTCTTTCCACCGCTATCTTGCCACACATTAGTCAAAGAATGTACCCAATTCAAGAGTGGAACATTGTACCTCAGAATTCTAAAAGTAGGATCAACAATTGATTTCTCTCTTTTTCTTGCATATTTATCATCCTTGGACTCTTTGTTGTTGATAGAGTATCCCTTAGGATGTTTCCCATTTGTAAGTGTCATATTATGAAGCATAAATCACTTTTTAAAAACACAAAATGACTCACCACTAGTTGTTGTTGTGTTTGGCTCAACAAGCTGCTTATTATCTCCTTTCCTTTCATCTTCTTGCTTCTCATGTACCTCCACATGTACTGATGATCTGAACAAGGCAGCCAGTTGAATACTAACATCCATATTCAGAATTTGGGATTTAGCCACAAAAATCTCTTCCCTAACTTGTAGATCTGAATTTTCTTCCTCCTTGGGGGTATACTCCATGATTTCATTTCCTGTTACTTCACCACCATGCATGCAATCATTAGAAGGCAAAGAAACATTTTCAATTAATGAGGGATTTTTACCTTGCTCATCCTTGCAATCTTGCACATCAAACCTTTCTAGGAACCTTTGGGTGAAATATTCAAGGGAGGCAATGGATTCGACCCCTTGGGTCTTCAACAAATGATGCCACCACTTATGTGTTATTCCATCCAAGTATCTAGAGATGAGCATGAGGGCATCATCCTGACACATAGGATTCCATCGCAAATATGTCTCAAATTCCTTCAACCAAGATCTAGCAGAAATTTCATTAGTACCATAAAAAAGGAACTTGGGTCCACTTCATATTGAATCTTTCTAACCTCTAGCTTCCAGATCTGATAATTTCTCTTCTTTCCTTCATAGGCTAGGAGAATACACTGCTTTGATACCACTGTAATGTCCCCAAATGGACATTTTTCAACCCTAAATGGATTTCCCGCAATTCCCACTAGGGCCAAATCTAATTAATCCAAAAAGCCAAAAATCTCAATTACTATTAAACTAAAATTCAGAATGAAATTAGGCCATAAATTGAATATTTTCCAGAAAACCCTAGTTCGCTGCCCTAGGCTAGCGATTTAGCAAAAATAGCTTTTTCCACCTCAAAATACCTCCAAAAATTATGAAAATTTGTTTGCAAGTAGATAATGAATAATCAAAATAGGATCTTCAATTAGATTCGAAAAAATATCAATTTTGGAACTTAATAGGAAAACATGCAACAAAACTTGTATATTCAATAACTTACAAAATATTCCAAATTTCTAGGAAATAATAGCTCAAATTGAAGCTTGAAAAATAAGCTTTCCAATGGACCTAAAATCAGAATTTTTCAATGGCGGGAAGGCATCCAACACGGATTTGAAATTCTGGAGCTATGTAGATAAACCCTAGCTATAAGTGAAAGTTGGGAATACAATTTCGCCCCATTTAGGAAAAGCCCAAAAACACCTCAAAACTGATCAAACACTTGAGATTTGAGCTCTCCTTGAATTTAGCTTGAAATCAATGCCCTAACAATGCAAAAACTGGAAATGGAAGTTTCAACAACACTCCCAACAAACATGCAATATTCAACCCTTGTAGGTCTTCAAACCACTCATGAACCAACAACAATAAGTCTTCAACAACTACTGGAAAACTATTGGAAAACACAGATAACTTTTTGATCCTCAATGGAAACCCCTGAATGGAGAATCCTCACAACATAGAAGAAGATTTTTCGTTCTCCTTCTAGATCTCAAGAGGGTTTTCGTCCTCAAGAGATAATCTCAAGGGTTTTCGTCCTTAGAAATTATTTTGCAAAGCTCTCAAGCTCAGACAAAAATAAAAATTTGTATAAAATAAAGAGATATCTCTCCAAGCCAAGTCGACTTGTTTTTATAGGAAAACTTGGCTTAGTAGCCACCCACAACCACCAATCAAATGTCTTTCCCCACATTTAATTCTTTTTTGGTATTTATTTCATCCTCAACATGGGTCACATTTTTCCCTTAGGGAAATAAAAACATAAAGTGACATTTTCCTTTTTCTTTTTCTAATTTCACTTTATCTTTTCTCTTTTATTTTTATTAAGTCGTTAATATACGTGTTTTTTTATAAAGTTATTTTGTGCACTTTATAATAATTTATTAAGACTATACTTTCCCTTTTTAACACCCCTTAGCCGCCAGAAACAAAATTGGGCCAAGGTTCTTTGATTGTGAAGGGGATATTACATAATAACGTCTTGCTCTAAATTTACTAGTAATGGTAGATCGAGATGACCTCATAATTTGTCTTTGTGTTGCCCCCTCATTGTATTGTTGGAATAGCCATGCTAGTGGCTTTTTACTTTATAGCAATTCTAGCATTGCTTGATTAATTGGAAAACCCTTAATAATGGAATGTGGTTGTGCTAATTGTGCACGTGTGTGCTCAAATTGCGTGCTAACCAAGTGTAATAGTTCATTTTCCTCATTCACAATCGAAGATAGTTGTTCTAGTCGAGATACCATAATATTTTTGTTAGCATTGACCTTGATTGTTTGTCCTACCTCATAAGTGTGTAATTTATTGATTTAAATGTGTTGTGGCGGATGTACAACAAAGGCCTCTTGAGATGAGGAATGTTTGATTTGGCAATATTTGAAAAGATTCCTCATTAGTCGTAATAAGTTACTCATGTCCATCATGTATGAATTTGACACGAAGTGAAGTGTTGATGGTATGACATCCATATTAGGAATCTAAGGTCTACCTAATTAAAAATTATAATCAAACGAGTTGTCCAAGACATGAAAAGTAGAGGACATCATTGTAGGCATAATAATATGTTTAATGTGATCATACCCATTGTGGGCCAAAGAGTATTGTCAAATGTCTTGATAACTTAACAAGATTTTTGAATAGTTGTTACGTAAATTCCCATTCATTGTAATAAGGAGCTAGGAAAATGCTAAGAATATATCCATCATCGATTAATACCCTCTCGATTAGAAATCCTTTGATGTAGACCATAGTGTACAATGGTTGATATCGATCCCATATATGCTCAGTAGGTAAATCCTTATCATTGAAGGTAACAACATTACGAACAACTTTAAATGTATCCATAATAGAATTGAAAGCCACATGTGGTGTGTGACTTGGAAAATAGTATTCTATAATGTCTCATATAACATATTTTTGTATGCATGTCACTTTTGTAGTAGCTCAAAAATAGAAATTTTAGCACGAGTATTTCGCAATTGATCTAATATATCATATCCTCTTGGTAGATTGACATGTTGGATGCCAACAAGAGGAGGTAGAAGAGTAGGTTGAATGTTCCTCGTTGGTTGCTCCTTTCGTCTTGTTGGCAACATGGACCGCAAATCACACTATAAGCCAAATCCTAATAGTGGGGGTGTGATGGTATCTAATACAATATGAAGTACGATAAGGTGGAAAAAGGGGTGCATACAAGCTCTTTGGCAACGAGTAGTGACTGACAATTCTTCGGATTAGATATTATTATAGTAGACAATGGAGAGGAAAGAATCTTGAGATATGTGTGAAGCATATTAGTCTTTTATACATTTGTTGGAGGTCACAAAGTGGCCTAAGCTCTAGAGTAAGCAAGTACTAAATATAATGCACACACCATGTGATAGAAGAAGACCCTTATAACATATAGGGTTTTAGATAGAAATGTCATTGTAACCCTCGAAAGCAAGAAGAGGTATGTAAACCCTATAATAGACATACTAAGGGGGAAATGAGATATCAGATTTTGAAATATAAAAATCGAGACAAAATCAAACCCTAAAAATAGAGAAATATGAAACGCTAGAGGTTAGAGAAGGCTTGTGTAAGATCAATAAACAACTTTACCAAATGTTCTAACCCTAGTTAAAAAATAAGTATGTTATTTAAACTATAATTTAGGTTTGACTTAAAACTAATGCAATAAGATTTTATAAATAAATGCTCCAACGTTTAGATTTGAATGCACATTTAAATGTTATAAAGCAATGATATTCAATTAAGTTATATGCTAAAATAATGTAAAAGACAAGAAGATGATTTGATGTTTTACGCAGTGATCTAGATTTGGAATTAGGTCAAATGGGTTGTGTTAGTTATGAAACTATTTTGTCTTTGGAATTGAGCTTTGAAACCCTCCCGGATACTAGCTTTGAACTTGAACACTAGTGTTAAGTGCTTATGTCCTTTTTGGCACTAGTATATGGCTTTGCTTTGAAATTCTACTTCTATCTAGATTGTTCTTACTCCACACTTTCAATTGCTCCAAAATATTCATGCATGCACCTATAATGATCAAAACCTTAATTTCCTACACTAGCACTCAAGTACACAATTAGATAACAAAAATGGGTTTTGTGTGTGATTGAATTGGACTTCTCTCGTTGACCAACTACCTTTGTTGATTCGACCAAGTATTGCACTACATTTCCCAAATGTGGGGCCTCAAACTCTACGTAGTTCTCCCAAAGTGTAAGTGCAAATGTGTATCCAAATCCCAGATAGTCATCCCCCTATTTTTGCCATTGTGCTTCAACAACAACATCGTGCTAACTAGGTATAGTTTAAATGTACCCTTTGTGCGTGTTATATAGAGTGTTAAAGTAGAGTGCTTGTAGATAGATATTCGATAAACTAGAACCCCTTGAATTGCCTTTGCTTATATATACTTAAAAACACTTGATTTGTCTTTGATGTGCTTTTGACTTGGCTTGGAATGCTCTAGGAAGAGTGTGGTGTGCTTTAGACTTGCTCGGGGCTTGCCGTTGATGCCTAATCTTAATTTAGGGAATACTTTGGGGTAGGTTTCTTACAGATTTAGAGATAAGATCAAGTGTGCCTTGTGATTTTTCAAGTAGAAGCTTAGTAATTGTCAAGTGAATAAATGAGAGTGTTAGACTTGCCTTTATACCATCAGCAAGGGATATGATTTCACATTAAGGCTAACCTAAGAATGATAAATAAGATAAACGAAGGATATCGACAATTTTGGCTTTACAAGCACTACCATCGAACAATGGACAAAACTATGTGACATTTTTTATTATCTAAAACTAGACAGTGGTGCCCAAGAGGATAGAACACTAGAAGTGAAGATATGAGAGTGCCTAGCATGAGGTGTAAGATTATCATAACTACTTAGATCAATATTGTAGGTATCTAAATAGCAAAGTGAGATTATGGAGCGTTTGCAAGTATTAAGAATGAGTAAGATAGTGTTGTTTAACCCATGTTTGTGTGAGTAAGTCATGACTAAGGGATATAAGCCAAATCATTAGTGTTAAGTACCTAATTACTAAATTTAGGTGTCTACAATAGAGTGTGTGCATATTTGCAATTATCCATGTTGGTAGGTAGTGCCAATTATTTCAACAGATGCCTTATGCATCGTATACCATCCACAATGAATATAAGAGTACACTCTTGCCATTTCATTATTGTTTTACAAGTATCTAAAAGTTTTTAAATTCCAACCCTTTCATGGCCCGCCGCATTCATATTTTTAAGCCAAGATGTTGTCAAGTTCAATATATATGGATAATGTTAAATATAATAGATAAAATGCAACTTTGATTGTATCGATGACAATTTCTAGGCATTTAAATTTGATGCGTGCATGATTTTCTAAAAAGGATGGTTTTCCAAAAATCAAAATAAAATTAACAAATAGGTTTGGGAGAGAGTGTTGATTTGAGCCTATCAAATGTGTGAAACATTTGTCATCCAAACCATGTTAGCAGAATTGAATACTTGATGTATATTACATGCAAAATGATTCAACAAGCAACTAAAGGTTAGCTTTTTAACAAAGATAGTTACACCGATAATAATTAAAACTTACTTATGAATATTGCATTTGCATAAATATGGAGGCAACATTTCCACCCGTTGAACAACATAATTCTATTTTAGCCTTGTACACACGTGTGTGTGTACGTGTTGAACATACATATGATTAATCATGTCATGTCATTTTAAACACATTATCTTATGCTATTTTGTCAAAGGAAATCCCGATTGTTTTCAATCCTTAATTCAACATATTCTCATGATTTCGTTATCGAGACGCCATCAAAAACCAATCTTTAAGAGTGCATGCGGTTTCAACTACAAGCTATTGTTAGTTTGACAACAATTTCTTCTCTATTGAACAAAACAAGGTTGAATAACTTGTCTCCACAAGAAGAATTCTATCGCTATTAATCCTAATAGGAAAAACACTGTCTCTAAGGAAACAATTTGAAAACAAAACAAAAAACAAATAGGTATGAGAGAGAATGTTGGTTTGAACCTATCGAATTGTGAAATGATTATCATTCAAGCCATGTTACAGCATAATTCAATACTTAATATATATTATATGCAAAATGATTCAAAGAACAAGGTAAAGGTCAATGTTTTGATAGACATGCTTACACCGATAATAATTAAAAATTTCCTATGAATATTACATTTGCATACAAATGGAGGTGATTTTTCCACCCATGAACGATGTGATTCCTACTCCAACCTTGCGTGTGCGTGCGCGCGCGCGTGTGTGTATGCGTGCATGCATGTGTGCATGTGCGTGATTCCTACTCTAGCATGTGTGTGTGTGCGCGGGCGCACGAGTGTGTTGTGTGTATGTGTGCGTGCGTGCGTGCGCGCGCGTGTTGTGTGTGTGCGTGCGTGCATGGGTGTGCGTGGGCGTGGGCGTGGGCGTGTGTGTGTGTGTGTGTGTGTGGCGCGTGCGCGCGCGCGTGTGGGTGTGTGTGTGTGTGTGTGTGTGCGTGTGTGGGTGTGGGCATGTGTGTGTGTGTGGGTGGGTGGGTGTGGGTGTGTGTGTGTGGGCATGTGGGGCGCGCGCGCATGTGGGGTGGGCGTGTGTACGTGTGTGTGTGCGTGTGGGCGGGCGTGTGGGCATGTGTGTGTGTGCGTGCGCGCTTGTGTGTGTGTGCGCGTGCGTGCGTGCGTGCGTGCGTGGCGTGTGTGTGCGGGCGTGTGTGTGTGGGCGTGTGGGCGGGCGTGTGTGTGCGGTGTGTGTGTGTGTGTGTGTGTGTGGGTGGGCGTGTGGGTGGGCGTGTGCGTGTGTGGGTGTGGGCAAGGCGTGTGTGTGTGTGCGTGTGCGCGTGTGTGGGTGGGCGCGCGTGTGTGCGCGTGCGTGTGCGTGTGTGCGTGTGTGTGTGGGCGTGTGTGTGTGTGTGTGTGGGTGAGTGAGTGTGTGTCGGTGGGTGTGTGAGTGTGTGTGTGTGGGTTAAAACTTCCTTGTGAATATTACATTTGCATACAAGTGGAGGCAATTTTTCCACCCATTGAATAATGTGCTTCCTACTCTAGTGGAGTGTGTGCGTGTGCGTAAAAGGGCCATAGAAAAAGAACTACTAATGGAATATACTCATCCAAGTGGTGGCTTCAATCCTAAATAATTTTCAGCCTAGTAAACAATCTCGTTAAACACACACACACACACACACACACACACACACACACACACACACTACACTACAAAAGCTCCAAATTCTTGATTAAAAATGTATTGGATATGGAATATCCCACATTGATAATAAGTATGAACTAGGATAGGCCTTGTAGAAATTACATACATCAAAATATTTGATTAACATTGCTTAGAGGTGCTTGTGTACTTTGTGGGTCCCCTTGCATTGCGATTATTCACCATTGTCCACAAGTTCTTTTAAAAAGTTCATAGATCATTAAAGTGATGACTTAAGTATTAAAAACATTCATATGGCAAAAAAACGGACAAAAGAATTTTATAAAAAAATCTAAATAATACTATAGCACTTTAACTTCAAGAACTTGATAACAAAATGTGTTGGCTATGAAATATCACATATTGACAATATTATGAGTCAAGGTAGGCCTATAAAGCATGGCATACACCAAAAGCTTTGTCAATCTAGAAACATGACTACATTATGGAAAGATCCAATTATTTATTATTTAACTTTTTTATATTTTGAATTTATTTTTTGTCCATTCCTTGGTGCCATCAATATGGAAGATTGCTTCTTCAAAGTGACATTATTTTCAAGTGTTGTTCTATTTTTGTTCTTAAATTTTTATTTCCTCTCATATTTGCTCTCCTTGTTTTTTTGTAAATTTCCGTTCTTTGTCTCCTCATCCGCCTCCTATTTGAGACCCCAACCATAAACTTCCCGCATTTCTTCAATAATCTCCCTTTTATGTCATTCATTAGGTGCATGGGCCCTAAAAAAATGCTTACAAGCAAAGGATATGTTGTTTTCTATGAATACCATGCACAATAACACTTACACTATTAGTAAACCACACCCTCGATCCAATAAATTCTTATTTCTTAACATCGAATCTCACTCAATTTTGTAAAACCCATTGCATAATGTATGAATTCAAGGTGGTGTCAAACAATACTCAATTTCCCCTATTGAGGGGTTGTCAATCTTGGTCAATGCTTCGTGTTTTGGCATGTTGTGGCAACAAGATGCTCTCCACAACCTTTGAGATGAATTCACCCTTTTGAGAATCCATGATCTCAAACTCGTCTTATAGAAATGAGACATGCTCCCGGTTATACTGATTGGCCTTGTTTGTGTGGTGGTTGTTTAGTAACAAGATGTTTTTATCTTTTGTTCTTAAATTGGAAACCACCTTTACTTTTTGGTGGGGGCTAGGGGCATACATGACTCCGTTATATACATTTTTTTTTAATTGAAAAGCATAACCATATATTAAAGATGACATAAGAAGTACAATGCTAATCATACAAAATCGGGTGGAAAAGATCACACCCCATAAGCAGGATCAAAGTAGCCATAAAGAGGCTACTAGCAAAGTGTCATATCGACAAAGTAGCATTATCAATCAAAAAAGTTTAAAACAAAAGTGCAGAGAACTAGAGAAAACTCCAAACATGGAGCTAGGCAACAGCAACAAACATGGAAGATGGTGGCGGTGGCGGTGGGCTCTTTGGACGGTCATCACCCCAACCACCAAAAGTAGTGTCGAGGGTGTCATCAAGCGGCTCCCAGCCATCTGCCTGCTGCTGCTCCTCCTTGTTTCCCCACCGGGAGGGCGAGATAGCCAAAGAGAGCCGCGGAAACTTTGATTGGTCGGGCGCCTGCCACCCGGAACCACCACTGCCAGAGCCCAGCCGACCAAACACCCCGGTAGCGGGCGGAGTCCAAGACGGAGGCAGAGAAGGGACCCGCCGGTGAGGAGAGGCGCTACACCACCCACGAGCAGACCCGGTCGAAATTGCGCCGCCCATGGGAAAGTGAGCAACGACCTTGCGAGCGGGAGCAACAGCGAGGGAATCTAGCGGAACACAACTAACTACACAAGGGGCACTCCCCCAATGGTCCAAAAGAGTTTGCAAGTGCTCAACTTCAATGCGGACTTTCTCCGCCTGCACCTGGATCTGAAGCGAAACATTGGAGATGACAACAAGCTTGTTAGAAATAGCAAAAATTCTATCCACTGTCTCCTTATTAAAAATAGCAGCATTTCTAGATTTCCAAATGTGATATAAAATAGCCGCTCTGAAAGAATGCCAAATGTTGTAAAATTTTGCAGGAATAAAGGCCGGATCCCCCAGAAGAACCATTTTCCACGTTAAGAAGGTGGGCAAAAAGGTTGAAAAAGGGTATGAATCCAGCGCCAGGTAGATTGAGCATGAGGGCTATATACATATTTTTCAATTTCCTTAGCTTCATCACCGAGGACCCTAAGCCCGTGTGAACTAAACTTGTGTTGTTTGTGTTAGGTGGTCCTTTTAACCCCTAGGCCATACGGCATGGACTACTAGATGGTAACTTGTTGATGTCCTTCCCTCTTACAACATTAAGAAATCACACTAATGCCTTATAACTTAAACAAGGTGATTCAAGAAAAAGAAAGCAATTAATGATGAATGAAATGAATCCAAATTGAAACGAAACTTGAGTCTTATAAGTTGTGAAAGGATTATTGATCCGTATGTCAAAAATAGTAACAAATTGTGGTTTGAAAAGCCACATTGATATCGCTAGTTTAGTGTCAACTATAATAATCAATATGGGGTATTCTAACCGCTAATGTCTTATAGACTTTAATTGCCACATGCATATAGTGTGATCTTAAGAGTTGTATGCTTTCTTCAACGGTTCCAATTTTTTTAATATATAATTTTAGCATAATAGAGTTTTGAGTTGATTCTTACACACGTCACTCCCACATGTTATTAAATTGCAAATACAATATAAGGGAAATTAGGGTTTCTAAGAAAGTTTGCTTTGACCTCCTTCGTATAGGCAACGACTGATTTACATAGATGTAGAACTTATAAATAAAACATCCATTTGTCTAGCGAGGTTTAACCGCTTGTCTTGTAGATTTTCTATAGAATTACACGGCTTTCATAAAACAGTAGCAATTTTGTGATGATGTATAGCCATTTTCATATGAGAATGCTCACCCAAAAACAAAGGCCAGATGGAAAATCCATATATGTTCATTCTGAAATCAGGTCAGTTAAAATGCAGGTTGAAGAGTGTTGCGAGGTGCACTTATCCAAGCACTACCAGCAATGGCAAATCTCCATAATGCTTCCACATCTTCTCGAGCTGCGTATTCAATCCCTACTCTTGGCCCAACAACTATCTTCTCTGCTGCAGGTCCATCCAACAATTCCAAACCACCTGACCCCATAATATCATTCATGGTGCTCATTAGTTTGTTTGTGTTATTTAGAAAACAGCCCTAAAAACTTTGAGCATGTACTTGTAAAGAAGGCAAACAGATAAACCATGTGAACTCACCACGAATGTAAAGTGGATGATTTGACCATTCTGTTGTAAGCCCTAATGCTTGACCAACCTGCCAAAGTATTAAGGAAACAAAGCCATAACAAAAAGATAAAAACTCATTTAGAGTAGAAGTAGGCTTTGGCTTTGGTTTGAGCCCATTGAGGCTAGCTGCCCCACATTAATGTGCAATCTGTATTCTAAATTCTCCTAAGCTTATTCTTGTTGGAAACTAAATGCAGATTCATAAATATAAATTACTGCCACTACATTAAATAAGCTTCAAATTGCAGTGAATAGAAAGTACTTTATTCTTGAATTGGAGTGAATTTGTTGCTGGAAATAGAACATGAACAATAACAGTAAAATTCAACAAGAACAAAACCATAACACAAAGGAATTTGACTCTAGAAACCCCGATCTGTGGAAAAACAGCTTCATAGTGACAGCTAATTGCCACCTGTTCCTCCTTAAATTTGGGCAATTTACGTGGAGCACAATTTAGATGTGCTTGCAGTAATTCAACACTGCTGCACTTCTCCTAACTCTCTGCTAGCTCTTACACTTTTTATGACTACAAACAACTGAATTCACTACTCCCTCACTTCCTGCACTTGTCTTTACAATTGAGGTTTGTCTCTGATTTATACAAATTTTGGGGGTGTCCTTTAGTGTACTTAGAAACCTCCCAACCAATGGAAATCAGAAGAAACATTGTTTTGCATTTGTTTATTGTTGTGTTGTCAGCTTCAGGGAAAACTGCCAATGACAATTGTGTGACCAACGGTATACTTGAGCAAACGCTGCCCGCTGAGGACCACCAGTGAGCATTCCGTAGCGCCCATGACACTTAGTGACCATCAGTTTGCAGAGGAGGGACTGCTAGGACACTCCTGTCACAGTATAGAGAATAGCTTCTTTTGCTTCAAATTTGTTGAATTCATGGTTGGTTGCTAAGTGTGTTTGTTCAATCCCATATGGATCAAACCTTCCTTCCTTGTGAGGCTTTTGGTCCCACGAAAATTTAGTTCGCTACCACTTTCTCTTTGGACACTGCTTCCCTAGTCTTAGTGTTTTTTTCCTTTGATCTCAACCTGCCAAAATTCTAAAGGCTCTCTTCTTGTTTCTCTTTCTTTTTCTATAATACAATGTCCTCTTGCTCCCCTTGTGCATCCAAAGCAAAGTTTCCAATGGAAGGTAGTGGTAGTTGTTCTTTATCATCATCTAACAAGGAAAGCTCATAAAGATGCAAGTTCTCACGATTGACTACTAATTACATCCTTAAAAGATGGTACGTCAAGTTTGACAGCATTCTTTTCAACGTGCTTTAAAGATGGTTAATGGCCCATATCTTAGTGGCAGGAACTTTCTTCTTTGCCCTTTAAGCTTCTCTCTCCCTTGCTCATGTAAGGCCATACATTGTCACCCACCTTGAAACTATGCTCTTTGACGGTGCTGGCCATGCCTAGCTTTGTACTTGGCTAGAGACTTTTCTGTTTTTGAGCCTTCATATGGATTTGCTTAGTTCTGTCAATGAACTTGGTTGCCTTTGTCGCCTGGATCTTTTTGTCCTTCATTTTGTTGTTCATATGCAACATCTAGTGGTTAGAAGGAATATAACATAAACATGCTTCAAAGGGAACTTGTTTGTGGGAATATGAAGTACCATATTGTAGAAGTGTTAAATATATGTCAAAGTCATCACACGTTCTTGGATGCATGCTTTTTTTTCTTTTTACCCTTCTTTTTGCTTAATGGGGGAATCGCAATTCATCCTCATAATCTCACCACATAGAGTTTTACCAAGGTCCTAGTGACCACTTCCATTTGACCATTGGTTTGAGGATGGAAGTTTGTGCTTCTCATCTTGGCATCCATCTTGATCTGCAAGGTGGTCAAAAGTTTCCCCAAAAATATGGATTACTCGTTTGTAATAGTAGATTTAGGCAAACCAAAGAGAAAGATAATTTAGTTGTTTTGTGCCCTTTGATTGTGTTGGCTAGATTTTCTTGCACAAAGCAGAGCACCTAGGCAGTCATGAGATAAATCTCCCTCATTTACCGGTGAGGCTCCCGTGTAAGATTTGTCAATTAAATATGCTAGTATCTATTTGTGGGTATTACTTTAACCATGTAGCTCATGAACCATAGCTGTATAGTTTTGCAGCAAGTAAGCAGCTGTTAAAGAAAAGAAATATCTGATGAAGAAGAAAATAGCAAAAATAGGAAAGAAAGAGGGAAGATGTGCAACCCAATCAATAGATTACAGAGTTGATTGCATGCACACAGATAGAACCAATAGATATTAACACACAAAATTATAAACAAAGGGAACTCCCAGATCTAGATCTAAAATAACACAAAGTTTATAAGTAGATCTAAGACAAAAAGTTAGAAACAAAATGCACCGTCGACACAAAGTTCTCCGGAAATATGCTCCTTTCTATTCCTCTGCTTCAAATAGCTATCATGGGTTTCAGCACAAAGTCTGGAACACAAGAATGCTGCTTACCAATTCTCCTCATTAACGCGAAGGCTCTTCTTCTACTTATAAAATGTAGAAGGAAATTACAAATGGGAAACTTAACTGAACTAGAACATAAACAAGAAGTAAAGATAACATCTGACAATCATCTTCCTCTAATTCCTCTCTAAGTGACATGCATCGGGAGTTCTAGTCAAAATTATGCACATCTGTCACTTAACTTATAGAATTGTTCCACACAACTTAAAGTAATGGTTTTCAAACCAATAACTTTTAAGTTTTACAATTACATCCAGGAACGTAGAAATAGAAGAAGAAAGAGAAGAAGAAGAAAGATCTGCCAGTTGTAACCCCTACATCTTTTTTTTGCTTTGATACTGAATATACTTGTCGAACATGTAATTCAACAACTTCCCATCTGTTTTAGCCACAACTTCTTTCTCTATCCTAAATTGCAGCAATCCTTCTTTCAGAACCTCGATGCACGCTTCCACATCCTTCAAGCTAGGCCCGAACTTCTTAATGTCTGACTGCAGCGTTACCAGCTTGCTGATGGAATCCATCGTGAAAGGCCTAACAGCTCCATCAATCCTCTCTTGCACCATCAGAAGAGATCCTTCCAGGGAATCAAGCACTTTGTTAGGAATGGTCCTTTTGTATGAAGAAACGTTCCCGACCACTTCCTCATTGGTGAAAGCAATGACATTGTCTGATAGTGATGATGCCATACTCTCGAGCGCCCGCATTCTTTTCAGCATGATTCTGAAGATCTCCAAGCGGAAAGAAACTGCAAACTCAAGCTGCTTCCCCTTTTCAACCGATCCATCGGGCACAATTCGTTCTGCAGTCAAAACCTCCCTCGGCAACTTATTTATCTCGACCAAAGTACTCAGGTTACTTTCAGCTATTGTGTTCATGTCCATCGTGCTCGTCACTAGTTGTTTCAGCTGAACCAATGCATCCTTCATAACCTTTAGACGGGTTGACACCTCCCTGAGTTGTACAGAAGCTTGGCAAATGATTAGATTCTTCCATTCGTCGATAGCTTTAACTTGGTTACCTACATCTTCCACTTCCTGCATCAGATGATCACTCACCTGCTTATGTGCTGAAATTGGCTGAGTGGAAGATTTGGCAACTTTGGCAATAATCTTGCACAATCGAGACACTTGCTTTTGAAGTTCAACTTTTTATGCCTTTTCTTTGTCAAGCCTAAGGAATAAAGCATTTATCAATGTCTGTGTGTCTTGCTTTAAACCCTCAGTAGTGGTTTGACCTATCGGCACTTTGGTCACTGTTATATCCGCTGCCGTAAGCTCGCCCTTTGCTTTCCTTCAGTTGGAACTGATACCTCAACGAATTTTTTCCCCAATTCTTCAATAATCAACCTTTAAGTCACCTTAGCAACTTTAGGTCTTCTGTCTTTTCCGCCCAAACTCAGGAGCAAGCTGCAAGTCATGTTCCTCCAAGTTGATCTCCTCTCTAGCTTCTGGGACTAACTGTGAGGCCAACCACTTTGAGGAATTGCTTCTCGGAGAATGAGAAGTCGTTGAATGCACCACCATCTCGTGCTCGATTCCTCTCCATCCGAAATCGCTATGTGTTGTGGTCATGCCGCTTCGAATTGTCTGCACAACGCTCTTTTAAATTTCGCCATCTGCAACTTTAGCGTTTCTTCAAGAAGAGGTGCAGCTCGGAGAGGTCAAGAGAAAACATAAATGTTGCGGATTCAATGGAAGAACGGTAGTATCTCGCCGAGGTGCAAAAGTTGGTGAAGTACTTGATCTAGAGAAGTCGGAACTAGCACCATAGCCGTAGAAGTGACATTTTCCCTCGAATGAGACTTCTTGTGCACTTTAAGCTTTTCAGGTCTTCTGCTGCTTTCTCCCTCGTGCTTCCTTTTGATGGAATCTCCTGTGTTGAGGTTGCCTGTGATCTGATTCATCAAAGCTTCATCAAGGCAATACCCCTTTGTCAGCAACCAGTTCGAAGTGTTGACCAGAACAGCGGCAGACCTCTCCTCGATCGTGTGGCAGCCACCAATGTTCTCCTGAAGTGCAGCTCTATCCCCTCCCATCTGATGGTATGTGTCAAGTAACACAGGCCCATCGTCTGTAAGATCTGTAGGTATCCGTGCTAATCCATAATCAAACACTTGTCGCGTTGATAACCTGCTGAAGTCTTTCTTCCTAACTTCGTACTCGCTTCTGCACTTCATCCAGAAATCTTCTAACGAAGGCACATGCGCATATTCCTGGGAGATTGTCTTCCTTGCTACCCCATATGGATCGAAGTTCAGCCGTGTTGGGAAGAACTCATGCTCATACTCAGAGAACATCTCAGCTTCAATCCCTCTGGCTTTGTGAATGCTCTGGCAGCTGTAATAGCCCATTGTGATCGGAAAGAAGCCTGTAGACTTGTGCTGTTTCGACTGTAGGTCATGCATCTCCACGAGCTGTCTGCTCAACTCCATGATGACCAATTTGTCGCTTGGATATCTGGGCAACTTGACTGGTTCTCCTGAAAAGCCGGTGACCCTGAGGTATGTAAAGTCTGCAAACTGGATGAAGATACTGCCAATCTGGGATACAACTTCCCAAGCTTCCTTGCTTACCCTGTTGGTCTTCAGATCACCATTCAACCTGCAAATGAACCCGTAGAAGAATCCATCGTTGACCACCTTGTAATCTTTATTGCATTCAAGCACAGTAAGTTGCGGGTAGCACTCAAAAATAGGATCCTTGGAGAGTACACCCCATCTATCCAGCTTGGAGAAGATACCCTGCGAGGCTGCTGCATATACCAAATATGAAGTCATCTTGAAGTTGTAAGTCCGCCTCACACTTCGTTGCTCACCAATGTTGTCATTGATGATCTCTGACCAATTGATTATAGAATCTGCTTTGTTGATCTCAATGGTCCTGATGAAGGCATACATCCATGAGCGGAAGTTGTGAGCATTAGCTTCGCCATTTATCCTGCATAGCAATTTGGTAATGTCATCCACCTCCTGCACCAGATTGGATTGTGGAAGAGTCCTCGGGAACTCAATGGAGATCTGGGCTTCTTCATATACCTGTTGTTCATGATGCCCACATAGTCTACTTTGTGCTTCTCCCATCTGCTGCCAGCATCCAACATGTTGATTGTAGTCACCACCTGTCGTGTTGGAATCTTTAGGCAATAATTGATAAACTGTGCGTCCACTCGGATTATTGTCTTCCCCGCAGCATCCCAGATTGATCTGGATAGTGGATGGTATGACCTTGCACACTCCATGAAATTCGCACGTTGGGTTGTGGCTGGGAATGTTAAAGCTCAGATGATTCCACTGCTTTTGACTGCTGCGCATGAGAGAAGTCTTTCCAGCTCTGGATCTGTCAATCAATTCGGAAAGAGGTTCTAGGCCTAGATCTGTGTCTCCAATGTCAGCAAATCTGGAAGTAATGCATGATTCCGAGCTTTCTCTTTCATCCCGCTTTGCCATGGCCGAAGCTATCTTTGTCTGAGCAATTCTTTTTCTTTTTATTCGGCCGGAATTCTTTACAACTGGTGCAGATCTGGGAATTTCTTTAGATTCGGAGGATATATTCAACGTATCTGACATTGATTTAAGCTCCCTTTCAATTATATAAGCACCTGTAATGAATACTTGCAATTATTTTGCACAGGACGACAACGAACATAAGCACTTGATTGCATGCAAAACAAACATAAATATTTGTAACTTCACTGGGCACTGTAATGTAAATATGCGAGATAATTAAACAGACTTAAATCAAGCTCCTCCAACCCTGGGCACCAAACTTTGAAGCTTTCCGACAGTGAAAAACACTTTTTTGAGCGAAAGTCCTCCTTTGGGCGCCAAAACTGTCTGGGCTGCACTCCTTTGCTAAAAGAATTAATTAATTCATCATTATGGCAGCCCATGCTTATATAACCTTCATCATTCTATAATTAATAATTGCCTCTCCTATTCCTGGCAATTAATTAATTAATAAGCATGCTTTTCTCTTTAACTTGGGCGCCTAAACTTGCATGCTCATGGCTGCCATTAAATAAATAAATTTAATTTATTTTTAGCCTTCCTTTGAGTTCTCTTTGACTTCACATCATGCTTTGACCTTCTATTTCTCCATGCGCCAAAATTAGGAATAAAAACCATTAATAAATACTTCAAAAAGCATTATTTATCCTCCAAATGGGTCGCACTTTTTAGCATGCTTTAGGGCTGCATTAAATAAATTAATTTAATTTATTTTTAGCCTTCCTCTTCCAGTCTTCTTTGACTTCTCTTTATGCATTGACTTTTCCTCATCCCTGGGCGCCAAAATTAGGAAGGGAGACTATTAATAAATGTCATTAAATAAATTATTTAATGCTCCAAAGGGGTCGCACTTTTTGGCAAAGGCTGATTTCTATATTTAAAAGTCAAATTTTAATGGGATTATTCACCCTGCACCGCAGCTCCAAAAATCCCATCATCCACTTAAGTTGTTTGCCTTCCATAATGGGATTTTTTACCCTGCAAGGCAAGGTAAGAAATTCCCATCAATGCCTTAAGTGATTTTTCTTTATTTTATAATGGAAATTTTCACCCTGCAAGGCAGGTAAGAAATTCTCGCTTGCCTGCTGCCTTTAATTTTCCCATCGTTACTTAAGTGACTTTGCCTTCATGGGAAAAAGTATCCCTGCACGGCAGGTTCAAAATTCCCCATGTCTGCTGCTGCTACCAAAAATCCCACTGCAGCTTTAAATCCAACCATTCCCAAAAATGTGACTTGCCCAGAAGAGGCTTTTTTGTGCATGACTTCGTCTTTTTAAAGAGAACCTGACTTCCTGAGGTTGATTCCTTCTGGCATGGCGGCCGTAGATGATCTCCAGATACTCCAGGAAAGAAAACAGACTGTACTGGCGAAGGAATTGACCTAGGGGAATTTCACAGAGAAAAACGCGCAAAAATAATAAAACGAAAAACGTTGTCAGAAGTCACAGACAAAGCCCAAAATTCATTCCTGGTGGAAACCCTACTGGTATGTGTGAGTATTGGTATGCAAAACTTCAACAGGGTCAAACCGGAGCACAATTTACTTGAAACAGGGCTTTAAATAATTAAATTAAAATTACCCGAAGACAAAACTTGGCGAAAGGATAAAATGAGTTTCGACATCTGGGTATTTGTCAAAATTGGCTCATATGACTCTCTAGAGAATATCTTGACGTAATACTGAGCATTTTCTGGCAATAAAAACACAAAATGACCCATTATTTTTAAAAGTACGAAATTTTAAACATGGGGGTAGTCTCAGATTTAGGGTGAAATTTGGGGACACCAATCGGCGCGCCGTCTGTGGACATCTTTGCCTCTGTCAAAAGAGTTTGGAGTGAAGATGAGATCCCAGCATCTTTGGTTTCGTATCTTGTCCATTGGGCTCGAGGTCAGGCAAACAAAAACAACACAACACCGAAAAACAAAAGAAAAACAAAGTTTATTTATATACATATAGGTTTTACCTTGCATTCTTAGATCCGGAAAAACTTCAAATGTTGCCCGTTGAAAGGCAATGGCAGTTCAATTCCATCCTGATGAGCAAGGATGAAGCTATCTGTTCCGACAATTTTCTTGATCACAAAAGGCCCTTTCCAAAGTGAATCAAACTTTCCGTGCATGCCTTTTGTTTCTCTTCTTTTGTCCTATAAAAGGACCCAGTCACCGATCTCAAACTTTCTTTCTCTGGCTTTTTTGTTGAAGATCACCTTCACTTTCCTTTGATGCTTTGACAATTTGTCGGCTACTTGAACTTGTACTTCTCGCAATTTAGTCAAATACATTATCCTTTTTCAATGGCATCAATGAATGTAGCATCCTCCAGAGCTTTATAAAGTTGTAAAAAGCAGGTAGTTCTAAGGTAAGAGGCAATTCTGTGTCTCTCCCATATAACAATTGAAAAGGGGACATGCCTATAGCTTCTTTGGTGTAATTCTATCTGCCCATAATGCATCAAACAACTTCTTGTGCCAAGTCCTTTGATTTTCAGTCACTAACTTCCGCACGATAGTCACCAAATTTTATTACTTGATTCAGCTTGGCCATTCCCTTGTGGATAGTAATTGGAGGAATGTACCAGTTGGATCCCATGAGTGTAGCAAAAATCAACCAGCTCCTCAGAAGACAGATTAGGAGCGTTGTCTGCTACTATTTTACTGGGCATGCCAAACCTGATGATAATATTTTCCTTTATAAAATTACACACTTCCATGGAAGTGGCATTCTTAACAGGAATGGCTTCTACCCATTTACTGAAATAATTAGTAGTACTGTCAAGATGTAGTGATGTCCGACACTAGAAGCCGGATTGATCATACCAATAAAATCCATGCCCCATTGTTGGAAGGGCTCTTCAATCACTACTGGTTTTAAAGGTAATGCGGGCAATTTTACACGCCCAACAAAGTGTTGGCACGCTTGACACTTAGACACCCACTCTGCAGTATCTTGAAAAAGTGTGGGCCAGTAATACCTTGCTCGGAGGATCTTGTGAGCAGTGACTCGGGCTGAGAAATGACCACCACAAGCCATGTTATGAAATTGTTTTAAGAGCTGATCCTGTTGAGCTTTATCTACGCATCGGAGAAACACACCATCAATTCCTCTTTTGTATAAACCATTGTCCCAAAGAACAAAGTCTTTGGACTTTAGTTTAATAGTACGTTTCTCTTTTCGAGAAAGTTGATCCAGGGCATTCTCCATAAGTCAGAAAATAGGCAATGTTACTGTACCACTCTTCCACCAGATCTATAAAAAGAACCATAGGTAGATCCTGATCTCCCTCTGGCATTGTTGCTTTCATCTCAGTCATCAATTCGCACAAACCTCTTCCTCGAACCAGCTTTGTGGGCTTGATATCCAGGTCGTATTCTTGCACTTTCGTCACCCATGTGCCTCTTAACAACCCTAACTCTTGTTGGGTGAGAATAGATTTCACTGCAGTATCTGGAACCAGGACCATAGTATGTGAGGCAAGAATATAGTACTTGAATGCCTTACATGCCTTTACCACTGAGTATGCATGTTTTTCCATTGGAGTGTATTTCAACTCATAAGCTTTTAAAGGCATGCTCATGAAAGCAATCGGAGCTTCTACATCCTCCTGATTCTTCTGCATCAAGATTGCTGACATTGTGTGTTCGAAGGAATAACAGTAAAGAATAAATTCTTTACTAAAGTCAGGTGAAACCAAGACTGGGGCTTTTGACAAAGCCTCTTTAATTTTCTCGAATGCTTCCTTCCCTTCGCTGCTCCATTTGAAATCTTTGTCTTCTTCATCATATTTGAGATATGACGAGTTAGCTCAGCAAAGTCAGGGATGAATCTCCTGAGAAAATTAACTTTACCAAAGAAAGAGTGAACTCCCTTTTTGGATGTTGGCAATGGTAAAGTCTGAATAGACTTGACACGCTCGGGATCTATCTTTGTTCCCTCCTTTGAGACGATATGCCCTAGTAGCTTTCCTTCTATTACAACAAAGATATATTTCTTAGGATTCAGAGAAATACCATGTTTGTGGCATTGGATGAAGACCTCCTCAAGATCCGAGATGTGCTTGCTTCTTTGCTTTGAAAAGACCGTCAGATCATCGAGGTACACTACTATGCTTTTGTCTTTGAGATGAGCAAACGCCAAATCCATAGCCCTTTGAAACGTAGCTCCAACATTGATCAAACCAAAAGGCATTTTCTGATAAGCAAAAGTTCCCCAAGGTGTAATGAATGTCGTCTTGTATTGATCCTCCTCAGCTACTTTGACCTGATTGTAGCCTGAGAAACCATCAAGCATGGATAATATTTCAGATCCAGTAACAACCTGCAAAGTGTGGTCCATGATGGGGATGGGGTAGTTGTCTTTTCAAGGAGGCTTGATTGAGGTTGCGAAAATCAACGCACAACCTAATCTCACTACTCTTCTTTCTCACAGGAACTATATTGGCTAACCACTCAGAGTGATGTATGGGGTAAATTATCTTTGCATCTAGTAGCTTCTGGATTTCCGCAAAGATAGTCCTTGAAATAGTAGGGTTATGCGCGCGTAGCTTCGCTTGAAAGGCTTATGTTCTTGCTTTAATGGGATATAGTATTGAACTTTTGCAGGCTGATATGTCTTTAGATCCTGGTAAGACCAAGCAAAAACATCTATGTATTTCTTAAGAAGTTTTGTAAAAGCTTCTCTTTTTGCCTCTGAGCAACACTTACCCAAATTTACTAATTTGGGATCATTATCAGCTCCCAGATTTAATAATTGCGTATCCGAAGAGGAACCCTCTTCACTTTCTTTATTCTTTTTCAGTATCGATCATGTTTGTCAAACATTTCTCAAGAGATACTAAGCCTTTAGGAATTTTATTTCCCTTCAGCTGGATAATCTCTTGACTTCCTGAGACCTTTGCATCCATTTCTTCCACAGTGGTTTGTCTTGGAGGTGAGTTGTTTCCCTCATAGTAGATCTCTTCGAAGTTGTCCTTTTGTTGGAGAAATGCAGCAATCTGCTTGTCATCATTAAAAACCTGCCATTGTTTGACGTTATCAGGAACCTTCGGGCATAAGACCATCTTAACTTTGTAATCTCCCTGTTTGAAGAATGTGGGTGGCTGATCTGGATTTAATAAAGTTGCAGTTACTGCAAGTGAATCAGCTCTAGAGTTTTGATCTTTGGGAATATAGGAAACTGAGAAAGCTGCAAAATCCAGAGTAGCAGAATAGACCCGATCTCTATAATGCCGTAGTTATTCTTTTTGACTTGATAAAGACCACGTATTTGCTTTACAATTAATTCAACGTCCCCTTTTGCATGTAAGAGCTTGACTCCCATTGTTCTTGCCAGCTCCATTCCTAGCAACAATGTTTCATATTCTGCCGTGTGTTAGTATTTTCAAACATTAATTTGAAGGAATGTGCATGTACCTTTCCTTCGAGAGAGATAAGAACAACGCCGACACTAGATCCGAGTGAGCAACAACTGCCGTCAAACTCAGAGACCAGATCTTATCATCTACTTGCTGTGGTTCTTGGATCACAGGTTGAGCTTCTTCTTCCTCCAATTCCTAGATAATAGACTCCATGATCTGATTCTTGAAATAGGATCTGAGATCTAGGATCTTCAAATTTTGACACTGTGTACTTGAATTTCTTCTCAGGTTCTAACTTCTGCTATACTCCTTTGATTGGAATGTGCGCACATGACCAATCCATCTTGACTTCTCCTAGTTCTTTACAAAAGTTCTTGCTAACATAAACATGCCATAAGATACTGGAATGTCGGCCACAAGGATGGTCATCTTCAATCTTTTATCTGGGAATGAGGCAAGTAATGCTTGTGCATCTTTGATCCGCATCTAACAAGGGGCACTTGTCTTTCCATTGAGTAGCACCTTCCAATGGTCTTTGTCAATGTAAGACCTAAAGCATCAACAACTTTGGCGGGCATCACATTGTCAGAAGCTCCAGAGTCCAAAATGCAATTGCTTAATTTGTAACCATTAATAAGCAAGGAGACATAAAATGGTTCAATTCTCTCAGACGTGGAAGGAGAAGGAGAAGAAGAGGCAACATTATTCAAAGGAGGGGTATTTCTAGGATTAGCTAAAATACCCCGTGAAGCATTGCTTGTTGAATTATTAGGACCATTGCTTTGCACATACTTCACCAATCTATTCAATTGATCAGAAAGGCCCTCAAATATTTAGCTTCTAACATCTGGATCTTGGATTTCTTTATGTGATCAATGATATCAAAAGACTGACTTACCTCAGCCGCTTGTCCACTTGTCCTCTGTTGTTGATTAGAAGACATGGCCTGCTTGTCCCTTGGCGCTAATGAAGAAGGAAGAGGGCTGCCTCTTTTTAGGATGGTAACATCTGGTCCAGGATCTTCCCTTTCTCTTCTTTGACCACTAGAGGAGGCTTTTGCATTCTGACGTGTTTGAGACCTTGTGAACACCGCAAATGTGTGACCATCACTATCTTCAAAAGATTCGTAATAGCCATCGTCAGATTCATAGTCCAGGTATCCAATGTTGGAGTCGCTAGCGGGATCCACAAAGTCTTCTTCATCGAATGATTCACCATCGCCAAGATTTTCATCATTAGTTTCCAAGTTGTTCCTTGGAGGAGCTTCAATTGCCAACCTCTGAGGCACAACAGTAAGTTGGTTTTGGTTTTGATTTTGTCCGTTGAAAGGCCAAGCAGGGACTATTCTTAAAGGGGTTGCATTTCCTCCTTGAGCTATCTGCTTCTTGATCTGCAACATGTCGTTGGCTAACGATTTTGTAATAAGAAAGGGTTAGAAGAACTTTTGAGGAAGTCCCATCAGCTTTATGGGCTGATTGTTTGATCTTTCCAGCCTTGATCAAGTCATCTTCAACTTCAATTGCAGCATTTTGAGCTTCCAAGAGACTCAAAGTCTTGCCCTCCACGGTGTTTCTTCTGATATCAACCTTAGGAGCAAATGAAAGCGTTTATAAAACACGTCTTCCGATTTTCATCGTTGGTGAAGTACTTGATCTTTGGAGAAGGCAATAGCCCCATAGCCATAAAAGTGACTTTTCCCTCGAATGAAGTGTTGCACCTTAACAGTCGGCTCGCAGACTTTCTCTCTCGATCGATGGTGGCAGCCACCAATGTTCTCCTGAAGTATAGCTCTATCCCCTCCCATCTGATGGTATGTGTCAAGTAACATAGGCCCATCGTCTGTAAGATCCACAAGTATCCGTGCTAATCCATAATCAAACACTTGTCGCGCCGATAACCTGTTGAAGTCTTTCTTGCTAACTTCGTACTCGCTTCTACACTTCATCCAGAAATCTTCTAACGAAGACACATGTGCGTACTCCTGGGAGATTGTCTTCCTTGCTACCCCATATGGATCGAAGTTCAGTCGGGTTGGGAAGAACTCATGCTCCCACTCCGAGAACATCTCAGCTTCAATCCCTCTGGCTTTGTGAATGCTCTGGCAGTTGTAATAGCCCATTGTGATCGGAAAGAAGCCTGTAGACTTGTGTCATTTCGACTGTAGGTCATGCATCTCCACAAGTGTCTCGCTCAACTCCATGATGACCAATTTTTCACTTGGATATCTGGGCAACTTGACCCTAAGGTATGTAAAGTCTGCAAACTGGATGAAGATATCGCTAACTCGGGATACTGACTTCCCAAGCTTCCTTGCTTACCTTGTTGGTCTTCAGATCACCATTCAACCTGCAAATGAACTCGTAGAAGAATCCATCATTGACCACCTTGTAATCTTTATTGCATTCAGGCACAGTAAGTTGCGGGTAGCACTCAAAAATAGGATCCTTGGAGAGCACACCCCGTCTATCCAGCTTGGAGAAGATACCCTGCGAGGCTGCTGCATATACCAAATATGAAGTCATCTTGAAGTTGTAAGTCCACCTCACACTTCGCAGTTGCTCACCAATGTTGTCATTGATGATCTTTGACCAATTGATTATAGAATCTGCTTTGTTGATCTCAATGGTCCTGATGAAGGCATACATCCATGAGTGGAAGTTGTGAGCGTTAGCTTCACCATTTATTCTGCATGGCAATTTGGTAATGTCATCCACCTCCTGCACCAGATTGGATCGTAGAAGAGTCCTCGAGAACTTTGATGGAGATCTGGGCTTCTTCATATACTTGTTGTTCATGATGCCCACATAGTCTACTTTGTGCTTCTCCCATCTGCCCAGCGTCCAACATGCTGATTGTAGTCACCACCTGTCGTGTTGGAATCTTCAGGCAATAATTGATAAAGCGTGCGTCCACCCGAATTATTATCTTCCTCGCAGACATCCGGATTGATCTGGATAGTGGATGGTATGACCTTGCACACTCCATGACGAATTCTAGCAACCGGGTCAGGTGGGAATGCCAAGCTCGAGATGATTCCACTATTTTTGTTGCCGCATGAGAGAAGTCTTTCCAGCTCTGGATCTGTCAATCAATTCGGAAAGAGGTTCTGGGCCTAGATCTGTGTCTCCGATGTCAACAAATCTGGAAGTAATGCATGATTCCACTGAGCTTTCTCTTTCACCCGCTTTGCCATGGCCGAGCTATCTTTGTCGAGCAATTTTTTTCTTTTTATTTAGCGAATTCTTTACAATTGGTGCGGATCGGGAATTTCTTAGATTGGAGGATATATTCAACATATTCGACATTGATTTAAGCTCCCTTTCAACCATATAAGCACATGTAATGAATACTTGCAATTAATTCAGACAAGGACGGCAACCGGAACATGAACACTTGATTTTTATCATAAAAATCTGCATATAAAGCCCGCTGCCCTAAAATTTGAGGCTTTGCTTGCATGCAAAGCAAGCATAAATATTTGTAACTTCACCTGGGCACCTGTAACAATATGCAGATAATTAAACAGACTTAAATCAAGCTCCTCCAACCCTGGGCGCCAAACTTTGAAGCTTTCAGCAGTGAAAAACACTTTTTTGAGCAAAAATCCTCCTCCTTTGGGCGCCAAAACTGTCTGGGCTGCACTCCTTTGCTAGAAGAATTAATTAATTCATCATTATGGCAGCCCATGCTTATATAACCTTCATCATTCTATAATTAATAATTGCCTCTCCTATTCCTGGCAATTAATTAATTAATAAGCATGCTTTTCTCTTTAACTTGGGCGCCTAAACTTGCATGCTCATGGCTGCCATTAAATAAATAAATTTAATTTATTTTTAGCCTCCTTCCTTCAGTTCTCTTTGACTTCACATCATGCTTTGACCTTCTATTTCTCCATGCGCCAAAATTAGGAATAAAAACCATTAATAAATACTTCAAAAAGTATTATTTATCCTCCAAATGGGTTGCACTTTTTAGCATGCTTTAGGGCTGCATTAAATAAATTAATTTAATTTATTTTTAGCCTTCCTCTTCCAGTCTTCTTTGACTTCTCTTTATGCATTGACTTTTCCTCATCCCTGGGCGCCAAAATTAGGAAGGGAGACTATTAATAAATGTCATTAAATAAATTATTTAATGCTCCAAAGGGGTCGCACTTTTTGGCAAACGCTGATTTCTATATTTAAAAGTCAAATTTTAATGGGATTATTCACCCTGCACCGCAGCTCCAAAAAGCCCATCATCCACTTAAGTTGTTTGCCTTCCATAATGGGATTTTTTACCCTGCCAAGCAGGTAAGAAATTCTCATCAATGCCTTAAGTGATTTTTCTTTATTTTATAATGAAAATTTTCACCCTGCAAGGCGGAGTAAAAATTCTTGCCTGCCTGCTGCCTCTAATTTTCCCATCGTTACTTAAGTGACTTTAAAATATAGGCATTTTCTGGCAATAAAAACACAAAATGACCGGTTATTTTTAAAAGTACAAAATTTTAAACATGTGGGTAGTCTCAGATTTCAAGGTGAAATATGGGGACACCAGATTGTCTTTTTAGTTTTTACATGGAATTCACTGAGACGAATCTTGCTTAATTTATCTATTGTCACCAATACTAAATCTTTTAAATTAATTTTCCCTACCATTGAATTCAAGTTGGAAGTTTGGTCTTTTTCACTCAATCTTTGCATTTTTAACACATTTTTCATTGATCTTTCACAAATCATTTAATGTGGTATATTTTGAAAGCTTGAAATTACAATGACTACTTTATTTATTTTTACTCAACATTTCATCATCATTTACCCACGTGCCTTGTAGAAGCTTTCCTATTAAAAATTGTCCATTTATCCAAGTTTTTTGTTCTCTCAATGTGTGAGATGGCAGATGTGTCTCCATTGCAAACAACAGTGGTCTCTGAAATATTTCAAGTGAATCAAAAATCACTGCATAAACCTTGTAAATCTGCAGACACAAGTAACTAAGACACTTGGTGCTTGGTGCATCCTATGGAAACTGAGTATCATTAACGAATAAACAAAACCCGGCCTAAAAAAATCATTTTTATCACCTCATGATGGTGATACTTGTGACCATCTTGTGAAGGGGGAAGGCATAAAAGAATTTTCAAATTCTATGACCCCGAGAAACTTTGTGGGCTTATGATGATACACAATGAAGACACATGTCTGCATTGCGTGAGCCTGCATTGAACCCTGAACTTGAAATAAAACCCTACTTTTATAAATGGCTTGCGGGGAAACGACAACTGTTGATATTCATCTTAAGGCATTTTGATTTGGTCCATGGATTGGTTGAGGCTTTGTTTTACATTAAATTAAAGCAACCTGATATTGTTTTAAATCAATCAATGAAATCACCCTATTTTATGATTTAAATCATTTAATTTACAATCACCAAAGATCTTGCACAAGTAAGCATAACATAAATGTTTAGCTGCTTTGAAAAAATGAAGTGACTGCTTTGATTGTGTGTTCCTGGATTGGTAATGGTGTTTCATGGATTTTGAAACAAACAATTGCCATTGTCGGATCTTTGAGAAAACAAATGATCTTCTGAACTCTTGTTTCCATCAAGTGTTATCAACTACAACTCCGCGTTGACTGGGTTTTCATAGAGAATCTCATTCTGCCCAAGAGGAAGCATGCAGTTATTACTGGTAGCTCAGCTCGGATGGGTCCAAATCTGGCACCGACGGGAATAAAAGACATGGTATTGACCCCAGAAACTAGTAACAAGACAAACTACTCCCAGCTGTGTTTCCTTTATTATTAATTTGTGTATCTTCGATCCATAAGAGTAAATATTTTAATTTGTAGTAGGTAACCAGTACCAAGCCAAAAACGGTAGAGGGAAAAACCTTTATTGTTTCCTTACCCATCCTATACAATCAATACCATCCACATACACATAGAGATAATCATGCCCATGCTTTAACCCCAGTATACCTTCCACAAAATCAGTAGAAATATTTTTCCATGGCCTAGTAGGAAAAGGTAGAGGCAAATGGCAAATATAATATTTCTTTCCTAACCTTAGGCTTACTTATATAGCATGACATACATCCTCTTATGCATTTTGAAGTTTCTTACATTTTAGGCTAATACACATACCTTTGCAAATTCACCACTAGTTTATCAACTCCAAAGTGACCCAAAACTTTGGAAGCATGTGCATCCCTCATGACCAGATGTCTCTCTTCCTATAGTATGCACAATTTGTCCAAATTGCAGGGTAGCCCATTCTTGAGGTAGAACAACCATATTTTTAAAATATGATTTTCTTGACTTCAACTGCCAATATTTCTCCCCAAAATCTGCATCCTATGCATATGCTTACTCATTAGCCTCTTGTGTGAAATGCTCAAGCTGTGAAATTGTCACCAAAGCCTAAATTTATTTCAAAAGGGTGACCTAGATAGCATATCCCCCACTACACTTATGCTTTCTTTCTTGTATTTGATCACCAAATGAAATTGTTGGAGAAATCTCATCCATTTTTAGTTCCTTCCCTATTAACACTTATTTTGCGCTTGCAAATATTGAAGAAGTTTGTAGTCGACATGAATAATTATTTTTGTGCCCAATAAGTAATGCTTCCATCTATTAATTGCTTGAATAAGTGTATGCTTTTCTTTGTCATGTACGAGTTAATCTTTTTAGCAAATACTTCGAATGATAAAAAAACAGCTTACCTCCTTGCAGTAAAACAGTCCCCATTGCATACTCATCACCATTTCAACTTTGAATTGTTTTTGCAGGTTAGGAAGGGCAAGAAAAATTTCGGAGTATCAAAAGCAATTATATGTTGTTTACACTAATAGACACTCTCACCACTTGTTGCAATGGCATAAAAAGGTCTTGCTATTGTGGAGGATGAAGGAATGTTTTTCCTTATGTATTGGACTTTGCCAACAAAGCTCCTTGTTTATGTTGCACTTTTAAGGTGTGGGCCAATTCGTGATGGACTCAACCTTTGTTAGATGTACTCTCAATTCTCCTTCTCCAATGACATGCCCCAGTAGACTAATGTTTGTTTCACAAACTAATAATTCATGTTACACAAAAGCTGATTTTCCTTCGACCGGTGTTACGTGGGGGCGCCCCCGTATTTGACACGTCCGGATGTCTGGGACGCCCCGAGGACGCTGGGGAAAGCGTTTCCCCACGTTTCCTTTTGTGCAAAAGAGGTAGGAAACGCCTCAGGGACGGCTGGTGGCGAGATGGAAATGTCCAGGGGACGTGGGGGCATGTGGGGACGGAGGGGACATCTCGGACGTCCTCAGGAAGTTTCGGGACGCCCGAGACGTCCCCGCCGTCCCCCACGCATTTTGGCGTGTTTTAAAAAAAAACATACTTTTACACTCTAAAAACAATTTTTTTTTAATTGCATAACACTTAAAGCATAAAAGCAACATTCCTAACCTAACCCTAACCCTAAAAGTGCTATTTTATGTTATAAATTTACATTATGGGTTCATTTCATATTCACACCAAGCAAGAGCAAGAGCAAAGAGTGAGCAGAGAGTGAGAGCAAGAGTAAGAGGAAGAGCAAGAGTGAGAGCAAGAGGGAGAGCAAGAGTGAGAGCAAGAGCAAGAGGGAGAGCAAGAGCAAGAGCAAAAGCAAGAACAAGAGGGAGCATTAGCTAGAGGTATTTATAATTTTATTTGCTTACAATACTTGTTAAAGTTTTTTTAATTTATTTAGATAATATTTGCATTTGTTAGGGGCTGTTTTTTAGCATTTGCATCTACATTCACAATGTAATCATGCATATAGTTTGTAGGATTTAAAAAATGCATATTGCATAGGGTTTGGTTGTACAAACTACAATGTAAATGGTTATATTTTTTTTTAATTACATTTTTATTTCTAGTTTAAAATTTATATTATATTTGCATTTTTTAGGGGTTGTTTTTTAGCATTTGCATCTACATTCATAATGCAATCATGCATATAGTTTGTGGGATTTAAAAAATGCATCTTGCATAGGGTTTGGTTGTAAAATTTAAAATTTAAATGGTTACGTTATTTTTTTTTTTAATTACATTTTATTTCTAAATTCTAGTTTAAAATTTATAGTATATTTTGCATTTTTTAGGGGTTTTACTTTTTTAACATTTGCATGTACAACTACATTCACAATATAATCACGCATATAGTTTGTACGATTTAAAAAATGCATATTGGCTACGTTTTTTAAAAAATTAATTCATGAATCATTACATAATCAAATTTCAATCAATCATATAGTTATGGTTGTTTTTAATTCATTGCAACAATCATCACCATGAGTTATTCTTCTGAGACTGAGTATGAGTATGAATCAGAGCATGAATCAGAGCAGGAGAGGGTTGAACGGGAAGTTGAGATAGGTGGCCATGGAAGAGTTGGTGATGCCACAATGGGGGAGAGTGAAGAAGGGACACAAAATGTAGTGGCAGCGGCAACTGGTAGTTCAGTTGGTAGTGCTACCAATTGCCCCTCTCAAATGTTGTCCAAATTTGCCATTGGACCATTTGATAAGAAGAAGCCATTGCAACAATTTGCCCAAATAATTGATAACCCCAAGTCTGGAGGGGGGAGCAAAGTATGGAAGTGCAACATATGTGCACTGACTTGGCATGGCAGTATCACCAGGACCAATGCACACTTGTTGCATCTTACAGGAAGGGGGTTGGCACTTGTAAGGGCCTTTCACTAGAGCAGAGAGCTGAGATGGTGAGAATCTTCAATGGAAATACCACGAAAAAGTGCCAGAAGTTCGTGGTTCTACGGCTAATACTCCATTGAGCACTCATAGGACTGGCAAACATGGTAATACTCTGGCTGGTTCTAGTTTTGGAGTGTCAGAAGTGGAAAGCAGAGGGAAGAGAAAGGCCGTGGGGGCAGCCCCAAATTCAGTTGTTGACATGTTTGATTCAAAGGCAAGGGAAGAGGCAGATGATGCTATTGGGAAATTTTTCTATGTTGCTGGGATTCCATTTAATGCTGCTCGCTCTCCTTATTACAAGGAGGCTATGGCTAAGGTTGCAAAAGCAGGTACAAGTTATGTGCCTCCTGGAGACACAAAACTCAGGACAACAATCTTGGATAGAAACTATTCCAAGGTTAATCTATTGATGGAGGAGATGAAGGTGACATGGGTGTCACATGGATGTAGCATTATCATGGATGGGTGGACGGATATTAGACACCGTCCTCTCATCAATATCATTGTCTCTTGCAAAGATGGACCGTACTTCTTGAGAGCAATTGATTGTTCTGGGAAGCGGAAAGATGTTGAGTTTCAGTATCAGATTTTGAAGGATGCCATTGAGGAGGTTGGACCTTCAAACGTTGTACAGGTTGTCATAGATGCAACTTATGTGTGTAGAGCGTCAGCAAGCTAGTGGAGCGGGAATATAGGCATATTTATTGGACTCCATGTTGTGTGCATGCCATGAACAATGCATTGAAAGACATAGGGAAGATTCAGTGGGTTAATTAGATAGTGACTGAGGCCAGAGATGTGCAGAAGTTCATATGTAATCACCACACATCATTGGCACTTTTTCGAAATTTTTCGAAGAAGGAATTTTGAAACCAGATGACACTCGCTTTGCATCCTATTTTATTTTGTTGGAGAGGATGTCTGAGTTGCAGGAGCCCCTGCAAATTATGATTATGACACAGGATTGGACTAGGTGGCGTGAGTCCAAGACAGATCAAGGGAAAAGAGTGAAGGAAGTGGTGTTGTGGGAAACATTTTGGGTTGATATGAAATACATCATATCAATCATAGCTCCAGTTTTTAGTGTCATCAAATATGGGGATTCTAACAGCCCCAATCTTGGTGAGATCTACGAGTGCATTGACAACATGCTTGGGCAAATGAAGGCAACTATTCGGGTGAGGGACCCCACTTTGGAGTTCTATAATGAACATATACAGACCCATTATTCAACGGAGATGGGAGAAGTTGAACACTCCTCTTCATATGGCTGCGTATGCACTAAATCCCAAATGGTATGTGGAGAGGCCAAGTAGAGTTATCCCATTGGATGATAATGAGGTGAAGAGGGGCCTTATGAAGGTCTTCAAAAAAATGTACACTCCACAGATCATAATGGAGTGGCTTGACTTCACTGAACTTGATGGGTACAAAACATCAGCAAAGACAGGCAGGGTAGCAATAGCACAAGAGAAGCCAGTGAGTTGGTGGCGACTGTATGGGCTTCCAGGATTGCTACGACCACTTGCCATTTGCCTCCTTTCCCAGGTTTCTAACTCCTCTGCCTCTGAGAGGAACTGGTCTACGTATGGTTGGATACACTCTGTTAAGAGGAATAGGCTTACCTCTGCGAGAGTGGAGAAGCTTGTAGTTGTACACAGTGCTTTGCGTCTTATAGATCGCAAGACACCTGAGTACAAACAGACTCCAGCATTATGGTGGGATGTAGATCCCGAGGAGCCGAGGCAGGTTGAAGAGGACAATACTGTGCAGCGGGGATTGATTGGGCTTACCTTTGAGGACGAGGATGCTAGTACCAGCGAGGATGAGTTCATGGATATTGCTTCAGATGCTGATTCTGATTTTTAGTTTGATGATACTTGTAGTTGTCCTCTTTTTTGTAATATTGACAATAGACAATTGTTGGTGTATTTGGCTATGAGATTAATGATATGAATATCAGCTATTGTCACTTGATCAATCGTAATTTAGAATGGTTTTACTTTTCTATTTTATAATATACTTGAAGTTGATATTATAGTATTAACTTTTAAGGGATGTATTTGATCATGATGTTTATGAGTTCAAGTTTCACCTTATTTAAATCTCAAATGGTTTTATTTCAACTTATTTATATAATTTAGTCACTATATCTTTTTATTTTAAATATTTATATATTTTTTAATCAGCCATCCCCCCGTCCCCAAAATTTAGAAATTTTTTGCCGTCTCGGAAACCCCGTCCCTGTAACTATGCCTTCAACACTTGCAAAACTTGATTCAAATCGGTTAGATGTCCCTCCCAAGTAGCATTAAAAAGCAATATATCATCTAGAAACACTATCACACATGTATATAAGAATGGTCTCAATACAACATTTATCAATCTCATTAAAATATCTCGGTGCATTACCCAAGCCAAAGAAAAAGAGACCACTCATGCAAACCTTGCTTTGTTCTAAATGTTGTCTTCCATATATCCTCTATATAATCTATCCACATCCTCTCGAGAGCCATCTTTCTTCTTTACCATGACTATGGGAGAAACGCATGGTGAAGTACTAGGTGAATGACCCCTTTAAAAATTCTGAAGATGTACATTTACTTCATTACTATCTAGAAGTTGTAGCATTTACAAGCAAATATTTGGTAAAGGAGCTTCGTGGAGCAAATGAATCTCGCGAAGATTGCATCCGTGAGATACAAAGACTTCTAAACACGCCAAATACATCATGTGAAGTCGCCTCTCCTTCCATCTCATCAACATAATCTAAATTAATGTCAAAATTGACTCTACATTGTCTGGTTACTTTGGTTTCTACCTCCTTTTTCACCCAACCCAACAAGTATGGATATGGATCATCAAAAGTGTCTCTAAACCAATTCTTTCAACAAGTTCGTCTGAAATCAAAGTGATTGTTAGCCAATGTCAACAAGAGCATTAACCCTTTTCTTCTTGATTTGGAAAAACTTGCTCGTTTCTTCCCTTTCTTTTTATTAGCGGTACAATTCAGTGTCTACCTCCACCTCTTTTCCTTCTACCGGGATGCCAATGACTTCTTTGAGTCCCTTTTGATGTGAGTCTTGGGATGCTATTCCGGATGCGACTTCCAACACTTCGCATCAATATGCTCATCTCTAACACAATGAGTACAATGATTTTCTGGATCCTTGCAAACAAGTAAAGCTGTCACATTTTTCTACATTTCCACTTACCCTTTGTGTAGGATTTGGATGGCTGATTTTTCTCTTTGCACAATTGATTATATTTGGAGGACTCTCCCCTATATTCAGTCAGGTTAGTATTGTCATCAGTGTATGATAACATAATGTTTGGTACCCGACTTAGTTATATTGTTAACTATGTATTGTCGGCTTTAGATAGTATTTTAAATCTCTTTAGTATGACCAGTTGTGATGGTTGTGTTCAACTGAAAAGTGTTGAGACTTGGTTTTCAAACAGCATATTACATGTCAGGGTAAGGGCATTGATAACAAGTCCTTCCTACATCGAAGAGCTTGTATTGGGCACTACCCATGAATAAAGTATTGATTACTATCATATTCTTCTATGCTGTAATGTGCTATGCATTTGCTATTTTGTGATTGATATTCTCTATTATGCAGTTTCACAATAAACATTTCGGCACTGTTGCCTTTAAGAACATCGGTTCGAGTTAAAGTTAGTTCAAAGTGAATGTTGGTCGACAATAACCATTAACGACGAGGAACTACATTATCTTATGACATCTTCGTGTTGAATGTAACTGTGTAGTATGCCAAAAGATCTTACAAAAGTAAAAGAGAGATTTCATCAAGGAGAAGAAGGCCAACATCGCACGAGAAATAGTTAACGCCGTTGACCCCACACAAAGGCATGATAAAAAGACAACACAGTCATGTAGGGGACCAAGAAGTCGGATGGTCTACTCGATTGGTGGAGCAACAAGAAAGACAACAAAGGCTGCGATAGGCAGCCAATCCTAAAAATATAAGTGAAGTATGGGGTAAAAGTAGAAGCAGACGCTGAATCGTAAGATGAAGTCAAAACCAGAGCTGAAACCAAGAAAGGTTTCAGCCGAAACCGGCGGATCCTAGGCCACTCACGAGTAAGGAGTGGATAGCGGTTGCCAAACAATTTCTCCTTTTAAAGGAAAGAATTGCAGACCTTCCCAACCAAGTTGGATTGGAGGGTGCTGCAAAAGAATCAAGTGAAGAGTCTAGGGAAACCCGAATAACAAGCTGGAGGGAGTAGCACAAAAGGGGACACGACGGTGAGAAAAATAGTGTATAGATCAATGCGGAATGAAGGGTCGAATAAAGGGACATGTCCAAAAATGCTGGGAGAGAAAAGGAATGTCTTGCTCGGACCTTTGTAAGAATGAGGATTGTATTCGAAGGGCCACATCAGAATTACCTAGTGTCCATAACCATAGGCATCCCATCAACTCTAGATAAATAGAAGATGTCAAAGTTCACTAGTGACAAATTTGAAGATTCAATGCAGCATTGCAAGACGTGCATCACAATCTGGATTACCGATGTCCATACAAATGAGTGTCACTAGTTGAAGTGCTTTCCAGCTACACTTCAAGGAGTGACTATGGGTTGGTTCACAAATGTATCAACCACCGATGCGGCAACATGTGAGACACTACGGAAAGCATTCAAGAATAAATTTAAGCTCCATAGAGATGACAAGGAGATTGTTGCAAAAACCCATAATACTCGTCAGCATAAACACGAGAATGTTTGAGCCTGAAACATAGGACTCGGAACTATTGGACAAACTTGAAAAAGAACCTATCGACGGCTTGAAGAAGTGATGGTTCGGTAGAGACTTGGTACCCTCATTATTGAGGAAAATGAAGGTGGTCCCACCCTCATCTTATGAAGAGGCATACAACCAATCCATGGACATTGAAAGCAATAATAAGACATCCTCGCACTCGACAAGAAGCGAGAAGATGCCCCTAACTCCAAGGATGACAATGAACCGGATTAATGCGAGCCTTGATAAAAGACATGTTGAATGATGAACTCAAGGGAGAAACTAAGAACAAAGGCAAGGATCTTTGGTGTAAAAAATACAAGGTAGGTGGTCAAACCAAGGTGAATTTCCCAAAAAAATGTTTTGTGAGATTTGTCAAGTTACAAGGCATTCAGTCAAGGGTTGGATGTATGATTTGCGGGATAGAAACCTATAGGTATTGGTCAAACAAGGAGAGAAATTGACACCACCCACCATGACACCAAGAAATTACCAACATCAAAATAATAGTGGTGGCTAGAGTTGGATTTTGTACATCTCTGAAGTGCAATGAAATTACCTTAATCGAAATAACACTAGACTTCTACATATACGATGTGGGCCTATGGACCATAATGATGGCAATCGTCCAAAGCAAGTGAACGCCAATATCATTGACATAGTTGAGGATGAAGCTATGATGGTCCCCGAGCCCAAGCACGGGAAGTTAATTACCCCGACCCACTAACAAAGAGAGAAAGATTGGCCAAAGAAAAGGTGGAATCGAGAGGGAAGTAGTTGAAAACGACAACAATCGCATGAACACACAAGTACGAAGACCGATAGACTTGAATCAAACAAGGTAATTGCAAGATAAGTCATGCGAGACTACCTTACATGCCATGATAGTGGATCTATTGCAAAGCATTATAGAACTCGACAATGTTGTAATTGCTACTATACAAAACATTGGCTCGGACATGAGCATACAATGGCGCACCTTGTGTCAAATAGTGTGTCATCATGTGATGGGAAGAACAAGCACAATAATTCAAGCCCCACCGTCGGGTGAGCAAGTAATTGATTTTATGCTCTTGACAATGAACCTAGCCCAATGGTGACAATCATGCCTATGAAGATCCTAGGAAGAAATCTGACAAATAATATTGTTGACAACACATCTTGAATGAATGTTATTTCATAGGAGATTTGGAAGACTCTTGGGAAGTCCACTATATGGCGATCGAGGTTACGATTGGTGGGACCCAATCACCATGTTATGAAGGTACTGTGAGTTTTTATAGCTAAAAAGGTAATTAACAGCACCCAAACCTTTAGTGTTCCATCCTAATTGCGATAGCAACAAGATTGTGGAGAATGAAGAAGGCAAAAGCTTGCAGCAAGATGACTAGAAGCAAATGTTAGTGATGCCAAGTCTTTCTGAACTGTCAACAATACAATCGGCTAATATGGGAGGATACTACACCATTTCAGGCCTAGTATCCCCCACCTCTTTCCGTGACTTCCGAGAGGAAGTCTTTATAACAAGAGGGGGACATGAGGCCCAATTTAAATTGCTCATTGTACATATAGTTTTCTTTCACCTGCAACACTAGATAGTTATCATTACTACTTACTGACATGGGATGCCTAGACTCCCTTATCTATATTATCTATGTTGCCAGGATACGGATATTATCTATATTATCTATGTTTATCTCTTGCACAAATCTTGAAGGAACTCCTTGAATATTTGAGATAATCATGTTTTGTATCATTAGATGAAATATGTAAATCTCTAACCTCATCTCTAGTGCTTGATATGAAAAATTGCAATGCATGAATCTATCCCCAAAATTTTCTGATCTTTGAATGGATTCTGAGTTGGAATGGTTTAATATAATCTAATGTTCTATGTAGTGTATGCTCAGCTAAGGAAAGAAAACCATCCCAGCTTTATTGGGCTGACCCATACATTTTGCAGGTCCTGGCAGGAAATAAGAAGAAAAGGAAAGATGTTGATATTGCAAAGTTCTCATTTTTTTAATCTGCTTTTGATAGGCAATTTGCATTCTGAGAACAGAAAGAAAGATGATGTCTGGAAATATGCATGTGTTTGTGAAAAAATGGAAATACTGTCTGCTCTTAGAGTGTACATTGAAATGTATGTTCAATTTCTTTAGCTTCCATGAATACCCTTGCAATGGGAGTGAGAAAAACAAACGTGAACATAGATCTATTGTGACATGAAAGGGCATCATATTTATCTAACTTCTATTTCATTTCTGTCTCTGTAAGAAATGAAATCTAGTATAACTTTCAGTGACTCTCCAATTTACAACGAGGAAACCACATCTCAAGGTATAATCTCATTGTAGCACAAGTGCTCTGTACTGTTTATAAATCTGAAATAAAGACGGGTTTCGGTGAGATCTTGCATTTATTGTTTCATGGTTGGCAATGACAGTGATCTGTCACATGTGATATGCTGAAATATGCGAGTATGGCAGAGAAGGATTATAGATTTCTTTAAGTACAATAAAAAATTATTATGTAGTAGTAAATGCTTGCATGAACTAAGGTGGGATGTTGACCTGGGTAAACGTATTTTGCTTACTGTTTCTTGGTATACTTTGATCATTAAAAGTGTATATAAGCCATTGGATTGAATAATTGAAACATTGGAAATGTGCAATGGCATTCTGAATCAGATTTTCATAGGACAGTGCTCTGTATCTATGTTTAGCATTGTTTTGATTAAAGTTTAAGCTATATAGCTGAGTTTGGAACCTAATTTTCTTTATCAACAACCCTTAGCTGTAGACCTTTGGACATACATACAAATATCATCTTACAGATCTCAAAACTGATACAGACTGTAGTTTCTCTTTTGAGTTCATATTAAGGCAGCAATGTTAAATAGCTTCTTTCCATAATTGTTTAGACTCTAACAATATGTACCTATTGAACATGACCGCATAGAAGAACAGGCACTGCCTAGGTCCTATTCTTCATGGTACTTAGTTTCAAATTTCAATGGCATTGTGAAACAGAGTTGCTACATCTATGTATAAAGAACAGTGGGTGGAACAATGGTATAACCATGTTAGATGACGTCCCGATAAGGTGACCTTGCACACCAATAAGATACTTGACTAAACTTGGTAAACGAATTGACAGAAATAGTGTCTTGAGGAATAAATTCTCCATTTTCTGGTAAGTACTTTTAAGTGCATATAATCAACTCTTAAGATTTCCAACAAGCCTAAAATGAAAATGGGTGATTGTTCACTGGACTACTCTTGACCTCTTAGATCGTGGAAAAGGTCTGATACCCTTGATATTCATGCACTGACCAGATGGTTTGTGACATGGCACTTTATGTAGACAGTACTTGCTTGACATCACAGACCTGTAAGGATACTTCTTGATCTTTTGAAGTCTGGGACGTTGTGCTTCAGAGTCCATATTGTGTTTTTCCCTTATGAGTAATGTCTATGCAGAAATTAGTCCTGGAAGCCTGTATCTGTCCTGAGAAGGTGACCTTCCTTAAAGTGATAAAAATATGAAAAGAGATCCTGAATGATGGAATTCTGTGTCGGAATAATACGGATATTTTATTTAAGTGGATGATTTCCACAAGTAATTTAATTAGATTTTTTTTTGTGGGATTTTTTACTCATGTGGTTTTTAGTCATAAATAATCTACTTAAAACGCTTGTGAAAATCATCAACTTAACATATAATACATAATTGCGTTGTAGTTGGGTTAACCCCCATTGGTAACAATTGTTAGACAAGGATGAATTATTAGGCACTATAACCACGAAAAGCTTTGCCAATGGAGAAAGAGGCTAGAGGGTGAGAAGCCCAAAGTGGTGAATTATATTCACCATTCCTCCTCCCTACTAACAAATGCTTATGGTGCTTGTGTGCTAAAGTGGGTCCCTTTGCCTTGTAATTGTTACCAAAAATACACAAGGAAAATGTCATTAGAGTAATGACTACTCATGGAGGTCATTTGAGTAATGACTAAAAACCACACAAGTAAAAATCCCACAAAAATAAATAATCTAATAATATGGATAGTCGGTCAGTATGAGAGTTGGAAACTAGGGTTCACTCTTGAACTAACCCTAACTATGAGGGCCGTGTTCTTGATAATCTCTGCTAAATTGGGACAGCTGGGCATGAGGCCTTCACTGTTGTGTGAACTATAATAATATTCTACCATGAATTACTTAAATCTACCTCAGCTATGTGCGTGTTAGTAATACTGAAAAATTGCTGATCTGCCTTGTGGAATGAAGAAAACTTCCTATTTTTGCTGATTGCATGCTCCTTACAACCCTTTCAAGTTATGATTCTCAAATGTTATACTTGAGCAATGACTGAAAAATCTTCACTACACTGTAATACTCTTACAGGGAAGTGCATATGTGAATAAATGGTCTGGTTTGTTCTTTGGTTCATTGACGTTAATCTTGATCTTCAAAAGACTTGCTCTAGGACGTGGATTACAATAATGCATGAAGGTTTAATAGAACAAGGGGACTTTCAAGAGCTTCTAGGGCATACTTCCTTTTATACCCAGAACGCGTATAGACGCATGTTCCATACGAAGTAATAAAGTAATTGACTCAAAGATTCAGTACACCAGATGGAAGTACAAACCGTAGAAACAAACTCTAAGATAAGTACTCATAAATGCAGAGCTAGCAAATGGCTCTAAAGCCCTGTCTGGCAGGATGATGAACCGTGGAATTTAAAGTGTTTGGATCCTAAAATTGTATATTCACCCAACATTTGAAATTCATATAAGATTTGAGGAATCTGAGCATGAGCCTTAGTTCTCTATTGAATAACACCAACCAATTTCAAACTATGACAAAAAGTGAATAAATGAATCACTCATTAACCATGATAGCATGCTGGAACCATGAAGCACATCTATCATGGAGATATAAAGCTAGCAAAGGAAACTGTGACTGTATTCTAGTATTACTCAAATCTTGTTGAATAAATATAGTTGTTTACTGCTCCTGCTTGAGTTGAAGATTGCGGGAAGACCTTTAAAAGGTTTGCACTAGTAGGATTAACATGATTCCGCCCAGCATGTAAATGGGGAAAGTTCCTACGTCTGAGTATGATAATAGGAAGTGAGACTAAATTATGGTAACTTTGAAGCAACCAACCCTAGGGTGAAGCAATGAAAAGTCCACCATTGGCGAAGGGTTTTAGAGATGAGAACTAGGATCAGAATCAATAGAAAAGATCAAGTTCTGACAAGAGAACTTGATCCCAACATGATCATAATTCAAGCATTCCTCAACCATCCTTAACCACAACCTAGGGGTTCGGTAGTTAGGACAAGACAAGTTAGACCTCGTGAAGTTAGAGCTACCAAGTAGCAGAGCAGGCTACGCAGTGAAAGCTCAAGTGGATACAACCCCACCAGCAACCAACTGGAATTAAGAACAACTAATGGCACAAGTAAAGCCATTTAGTGGTGATTAATATGGAAGTTGTGCAAACTAATTGTATATTCTTAAAGAGGTTTAACGACAAAATATGTTTAGTTAGCACTCTTCTCTGTTGAGATACTTGTCCGTATACTAGACAAAATTTCCACCCCATTTTTCACGTGTGCGGTTAAGAGGGTCACTAAATAAATTCATTAGAGAGATTCTGCAGTTTCATTACAAATTCAGTTCAGATCATATTTACATGGAATTTATACAAATTAAGATATGTTTGTGACATTTATTCAGTTTAGATCAGATTTACATGGACTTGGCACCAGTTCATTCACACAGACTTAGACCAGGGGCAAATTCATATCAAATTTACGGCAAATTTTGGCTCCTTCATTAGCCCAAAAATGATCTGGCTCCTTCAGTAGCCCAAAACTGATCCGGCTCCTTCAGTGGCCCAATGACTGATACACCGGCTTGCACGGCCCAGGGCTGATCTCACATGAGATATTACATCATTTACAACATTCCAGCACCTGCTCAACATGGGGCAAGCTCCATTGCACACTTCTCATACAGCACATTGGGAGCATAGTCTAACATGACCAATCAGGTGTTGTCGTTCTATGGATTTTTTATTTTACATGCTCAGTCTTTGATATGTTGATTTTACATCACCATTGAGCATTGATACATGCCTTTGCCATGTGGTTGCAAGTTTCACATTGGATTGGCACATGGACACATTCATTAGTTTCACACCATCATCCTATGATCGGAATGTGAGATTTGCATTTACTTGTTCTTTCTTTTAATCAAGCATTTGTCAATACTAGATTAAAAGGGGGGCAATTGTAGTACCCAAAATTTGTCCTATGCACTTGGCAATATCACTTTGGCATTTATTCCAGCATTATTCCATTTACCTATTTATTGACCAACTTAAAGCCTCCCACTCTAGGCTATACCCCAAATTCACTAAGTCGCAGCTATTGTCTAGCTTAGCACTTCAGAAATCACTGCAAAGTTTACAAAATACATCTACAGACCATCACCTATCTCAAAATTAATTCCACCTCTAGCTTGGAAAGGTTTGTGGGCCCAAGACAAGTTCAGTTGACGAACTTGTCCATACACTACAAACCTATTCCTTGTACTTGCAATGGTCATCTTTTCAAATGCACAATTTAGCTTGGTCATACTAGGTGGTACTTTTAGGTCAGTTGATCGGGAAATCATTTAAATGGTCACCTATATAAACACATCCACCCTGACTCTTTAAAGGCATGTAAGGATCTCATATCCAAGGCACACTCTAAGGACATGAGCAAGTATTAAAGCACCTATTCCTTAGAGCACTATCACAACAAAGCTACTCCAACTTTGAATACATATCTATTGCTGCCCTAGATCACAAAACCCATGAGCAACAACTAAGTCAAAAGTCTATTACCGAGTGTGAGGGCCAAATCGAGGGCTCCATCTTGTTTACATTATTTATCACTCTCCATTCAACTTAGGATTGGGAGAACTACGAGTCGTTTGATCCTCTTCGAAGTATTGGTCAGTGGTGCAATGCTGCGTCACATCAGTGTGGTGTGGTGAGGTTGGCCCATTGCAAATAGTGACTCATCCCTTTTAGACCTACAAACGAGGAGTGATATCCAATCACGACACTTTCATTGCACTGATCCAGACACAGATTCTAGATCTCAAAACACGAGCGAAGCAGATCCCACAACCAGATTTTCGCTCAAGGCATCAAAGGACATATTCGTATCCCCACAGATAAATTTGGCCATGAACCTGTTCAGCGCACACTTTCAGGTCTCCAAATTTTACAAACAGCTTGACGACAGTCTGCCAACCTTCTACACCCAATTTCAGCACATTGTCACACATTATGAGCTTGATGCATGGTGATATCTCTCTAACCCTAAAACCCTAATTGTACTTTTATTGGCAATATTCTCTTTACATAATTCAGGACTGTTAAAATTGTAATTTTGTTGTTCTGAAATATTTGCACAAGGAATATCTAATTAAGAACCTGAACCTAAACTTCATATTACAAATGGAAGTCTTGTATCACTTCAAAAAGCTTTGCAAACTGCTGCTGTCTTTTATAGTCAGTGCTGACTTATATACAGAACTTTGTAGCATTTTAATTGAACTCTAAGCCTCATATAAAATTCCTCCCAACTTAAAGAATATCAAACTTTGAAATAGTGTACCAACCTTTCCTGGCCCAGTAAGTAGAACAGGTTTATTGGTTGTTTGACCTCTCCGAGATTGTATGGTCTCCAAACCTGAAGGGTAGCTGAGCATTAATTGGGGTCATGTATCATATATATATTAATGCAAATTCCTCTCTACACTATGCAAAATTAATAGAAAACAGATTCAAAATAGTGGTGATTACAAACATGCCATATTGCTTGGGATCCTAAATATCTAGCATTGAGAATTATGTTTCAAGTCTGATTGGGTATGCTACACAGAAAGGCCACCAGTCCATAATCCCAAGATTGGGCAGTATGCCGAAATGTCCAAGGAAAAACAAAAATTACCCATTTTTATTATAGCTCCAATATCCTTGCTAAGCAGGATAATCTTCATTGATGATTCATAATTCTTGCTTTAAAAACTATATGTTAACTTCATTAATGATTACATCTTACACTTGTTTTTTTGATCCTATACCCTTTTTTCTACTTACAATAATGATTAACATGTTAAAAATGCATAGAAACTTGTTAAAACCAAATACAGAATTGAGTAATTGCATAAGACTGATACGTTTAATTACAATGATTGTTGGAATGATTTTATCTTGCCCTTCATATTCTGCCTGATAAACCCTCTTAGGAAAGCATGATAACAATTTCAATAAAATATATATCAGGAAAAAATTCCATCTTTAGGTCCAATAGTGCATACCAGAAATTGGAGCACAAGAACGAATTAGAACAGCTGCACCAACACCCTCCTTGTCTGCTACAACGTTAAGCATGACATGAAGTCCATAGCACAAATACACATATGAATGCCCTCCTGGTCCAAACTGTAAAAGAGAACATCTCCATTACAAAGTGGGAAACAAAATAGCCAGCATATGAAGAAATAGAGAATTTGAACTACTGATGCACATGACATTTTCACGGCTAATAGGAATGCCCTCCTGCTAAAAATTGTGCATGTCATAAAGACCTCCCATTACAATATGAGAAATAGCATAATCAGCATTGACAAAATAGAGAATTTGAGCTATAAATATCCATGACCATCTTCCAGACTACATTTCTTTGCCCCTACCAAAAACATACATATATGAGCTCTGTCAAGGACATGCATACAAATTCTCATTTAACGGTCAATGGAACATAATATACATATTTTTAACAGCATAGATCTGTGAGAACATCTCTTTTTATATTTTGTTTGGGCCTAACTCTTCATGAAGATCATATATATTTGGACTCTGAAGAGTCAGAAACAGACCACTGGAGCAGTTCGTGTTGTAATGCCAAATCGACCATGACATGCTGTATCGTTCTGTCGATAAGCTTCCACCTGCACAGAATAGCTAAACAACTTTTAAAGAGACAAAAAAAACAAACGAATGAACTATCTTACAGAATTATAAGATTAAATCTGTACACTACATGAATGATAAATCTAATAAGACCAAAGTGGAGAGTGATATATTAAAAACTACAAATGTAATGTTAAGAAAAAGGCTGAGAGTAGGAATTCTGCATCAACTTCATCAGCTTACTATTTGTTTAACTTTTAGCTACTTCTGCTGTGAACCCCAACCATCAAAAGAGAACCACGGTACTTGGAATCTAAAATTTTACAGCTACAATATGGATTTACCTTTAGAATCTCTCTAGTGCAGCCGATTACAGAGGCCTTTAATTATGCATTTAATAGACTATTTGAAATATGCGATCAGATAGCAAAATGATCAAGTAATTACAAACAGATTAATCCATCAAATTACACCATGCTGCTAATAATTGTATGGCAAATCAGGGGAAACACAATGGCCCTCCATGTAAGCATGATTCACGAAATAGATTTTTTTCCAAATTTATAGAGGTTTATTTTTAAGATTGAAATTTCTCAATTTTCCATGTACAAAGAAACAACTATTAATGAACGAAAATCCAGAATTCTTAACTTCATGTGTAGGAAACTAACTACAGAATGTATTTAATTGAAAACAAAAGAAAACGGACATCCACGCTAGACAAATACTTAACATGGAGAAACTCTCTCGAGTTAGAAAACTCCACAGAAAAAAATGGAACTGCTTTTATTCTTTCCAGAACACTTCATGACACAGATACAAAAAAAATTGTTCACTTTACAACAGTTAAAAGGTAAATCTTCATTTGCAAAAAAATCTAGATGTCTTAAGACAATGCTAAAAGTGCTCTCCTGTGTTTTTCAATACTCTCCTGCATTTGAAATAGCCATAGAGGATGATTTAAAATTACTTTTTGTTCAGTTACATGGTTCAAAAAAGGAAGATGAACTCTTTTTGTTGGTTATGAAAACTTCTTGCCTCCCCTGCTGTTGTGGTGTTGATGGGGTGTCCCAACTAATGCCTTCAGTTACTTTTAATTGATTGCATGCTAGACAAGGGTATCGAAGTGTGAGACAAACTCCTCTCTCTCTAGATCTTATCTTATCTCCATATATCTTATCTAGAGGGAATCATCTAGATATAGGCCCAACCCCCTCTCTATTATATCTTATCTCGGCTCCCCTATACAGAGAGTCTGGGGGGCGGGGGTTACTCTGTCATTCCATTGGCAGTTGGGCTTGGAGATAAGGTCGGGTGATTTTCCTCATTAGAGAAGATTGCAATGACTGCCTCACCTTCCTTGTCCTTCAATGGAACCTAATTTTTGCAAAGTTTGAATGATCTCAAGAAGAGTTGGTTGTCAAAGGCCTCAAACCAAAGTCCAAATCCAAATTGAATATTGTGCCACCTCCGACATACAATAATGTGTACGCTTGAGCCATGAACATGGAGAGTAAAGACAAAACAAAGGCAACAAGTAACTTTGTGGATGAGGAGGATACCTTTGAGACCATATCATAACCACCCTAAAAAAAGGCATGATGAGATTGTTCAAGGAGTTAAAAGTTTGAAGCAAATAAAAGAAAAGAGTTTGGTGCATAACTTTTTCCACAAAGGGACATACAATCTCAATAAAAACAAGTTTTGGCTATGGAAGCATCAACCTTCAAAGAAGCCACGAGTGATGGGTATTAGAACCCTAGGCAAAAAGGTGGTTTTAGAAATCAAAACCATAGAGAAGGATGACGCATAGAAGAGGTGTGAATGGCTATTCTATAATCTAATGTTGCATATGTAACAAATGAGGACACTTTGCCCAAGATTGCCCAAATGAATTGCAAGGGAGTTCATTACAAAAATGTAGATCATGCGGACTCCTAGACCACGATGACACTAATCGTCATAAGCATCAAGCCACAACCAATGTGAACATTGTAGAGCTAAAGTGTAACGTATTCATGGCAAGGAATCGTGCTAAGAACCAATACCCATAGCCTGTGGTTAAAAATGAAATACTTTCATATGCAAGGGACTAAGGCCAGCAAGCAAAAGTTGAGGAGTCCCACACAAGAGAAGAAGCACCAACTCCAAGCGAAATAATTATTCATCCACCCACATTAGCAATTGCCAAGCAGATAATGGAGACAAAAAAATTGGTAAAGATAAGAGAACTAGTATATACCATCCTATCTCTAGGAGCATCATCTAAGAGAACAAAGATGAAGATACAAATGCAAGAAGGCAATCCTCAATCCCATGACACTAATGATAACAAATATTGATCCTATTTTGTGCACATGGATATTCTAGGACAAACACTCACAAAGGTCCTCATATATTATGGCCTAGGGATTAATGTGCTTGAGAAGAGCACCTAGAGAAGATTGAACAAACCAATGTTGTGGCCACCCATGTTTTGGTTGGCGATGGCAAATCAATTTGACATTGAACTCATGTGATTGACTTTGTGGTGATATCTCTATTGGAACCAGCCTATGATGCCTTGTTATGATGACAATGGATGGATGAAGCTAAGTTGAGGCTAGGAATGAAGAAAAAATATTGTCAATAGATTAAAAAGAGAAGAAACTCAATAAGAATGAAAACACAAGTTGGGGCAATGAGGCCATGTCATATGTAGAACTATTTAGGGTTCATGCAAGTTCTTTACAGTAAGAATAAAACACACATACACATACAAAAAAACCATAAATAAATGCTAAAAACGAATATAGATAATAAATTGTTCAGTTTACTAGTAGATTTGACTCTCGATCAGTTGTGAATTACAAACCAATGTGACTATGCTTTTATAGTCATCAAAAGGTATCTTTGAATGGTAATGATGGTTAACTATAACCATTTGCAAAGACTAACAACATACTACATTTATTAGCTAACTATTCTCTTCCTACACTGTCACCCTGTACATAACAATAACACTTGTCAGTGCTAAATATTTCAGGTTCACCCTCATGTCTTACGTGTAGTCACTTTATAAAAATGTTTGTCAATGCAAAATATTTCAGGTTCGCACTTATGTCTTACGCAGTCACTTTATAAAAATATTGCATAGGAACCAACACCACTCCTCTAAGTGGAGCTCTCATGAAGATATTTTCAACAGTCAGGACTCAACATGCTAAGGTCACAAACTAGAGGATGGAAAAATATCATACACACCGTGGAAAACTCCTTACAAAGATGAAATACAATCCAAGTTAGAACTAGGTGGGACTTTAAATATGATGTCTCCTTCATTAGATCCTAAAGTGCCCCAGCCTAACTATATTGTTCACAGCCTACAAGCTGATACAACCAAAATAAATCATCGATTGCAGGAGCTTGAGAAGAGGCACAATCAATTGTTTAGTTTTTAAATGAGTTAAAACATTCATCCACATGTATTTAATAGGTGACCAACCTTTGGTTATTTAAAGAACCATGCATTGTGGTCATTGAAGACGACAATAAAGACACCACAGAGAGGCATGCTAACCATGAATCATATGACCATAGGCAAGACTTTAATAGGAATAATTATAACAATAAATATTTCAAGTCAGGTGAGATGAATCACCAAGATTTTCAAACTAGAGACAATAAATATGCAATTGAAAGAAAAGGTGAAGTGTCACAAAGGAGGGAGAAACCCTATGTGAGATCTATTCAAGGCTAGTTAAGAGACAAATTTCTAAGGAAAACACGTGCTAATGGAAGATTCGATGGCACCCTATCTAAGATGAATGAGATACAAAGTGCACATGTTGGATATCAACACCTTAGATATAGTGGCTATGGAGGTCATTCCACCGAAGGTCCATTACATCCTCAAATAATATGAGCAAACCTAATAATTTTGATAGGCCACAGTTGCATGTTTCTCGAGAGAAATTGGATAATGAATATTTTTCAAGCGGAACACAAGATAAGTACTGCCTTGAGGATTTTTCGAGGGGGAAACAAGATCAATACCATCTTGAGGGTTTAGAATTTGTGTCTAATATGGCATTAGACAAAGATGGATGAAGAACATAAAAAATTGACTTGGAACGGTTCTATGGAATACAATATGCTTAATTTGGAACACTAGGACAAGGGTGGGGGATATGAGGATATGGTATGTAATGTCCCTTTTGGGCTAAATCTGAACACCAAAGGAACTTGCACAAATCCAAATAGTAAACTGAAATTAAATTCTCAAACCCTAGCAGCAGGCTGTAAATATATTTTTATGATAGCAATCAACCACAAAACTTATAGAAACCCTTCAAAATATTATTCTTCAAAGAGGGAATTAATTGCAAGGAAAAAGTACCAGAGAATATATCTTTTTACCAATTTAATATCAGCTGGAAATTAATTATCAACAACAACAAATACCCTTTACAAATATGGTTGGAAATGAAGAATTCCAAGCCCAAACTCAAGTACAAGTGACGATTCCAGCTGCAAAAATAGGAGGAACACAATGATAATTAAATTTGAAATTGTCATGTTGTAGAACACCTCAAACTCCAAATTAGGGCAGGTCACCACCCTTGGGAAGGGATGGAAATGCCTTCAAAACTGAATTCAGCGCATTGCAATCTCCGTATGAGATGACCCTTTGCATGTTTGAGGGGCTGCGTCCCCAAACCAGCACACTACCGAGAGGTTCCATTCTAAATAGGGCTTCCAAGAGGGTTTTCGTCCTCAATGGATAAGAGAGAAAGTAAAGCATGCTCCAACTCTAAGAGAATAAATTCCAAAACATGCATAACATCTTCCAAGCCAAGCAACCCCTTTAAATAGCTAGAGGTGGTGCCAAAACCAAATAGAATCCTCCTAAGGAGGACCGACCTCCTTGGAGACATAATAGTTACTTTTCTTTTATTTTTCCATTGGCTTTTCACCTTTTCCCAGCCGACTGACTCTACTTAGAAAATTACTTAAAATTAATGCAAAGCTCACAAAAACAACTAAAAATCATGACATTAACTTCCCTTGCTCATTCCCTTTTAGCCCACGGGAAGTGGAATGGGCCCAAGGTCTTCAAAGAGAACTAGCGTTGAGAAGGGGACATTACATGGTAGTTAAAGTTGATCACAGGGTTGGATGTTAAACAAAAGTTTTATGTGGATGAAATAAAAGTATGTATATTTAATTATGAATGTCTACAACATCAAAGGCATGGGCATCGAAATATTTGAAGAGTTGAACTCCAACGGGATATGATCCTCATATCTCGTTGGAGTTCACCAAAAGTGGGAAGAAGACATGGGTGTCCATCAAAGGCCGGGCATAGAAATCTCTAAGGTGTTGATTGCCACGGCCACAAGTCTTAGCAAGGATGGTATTAAATTTTAAAAGGATTACAATAAAGAAGAAGAGGAAATCAAATTTCTCTAGGAGGGTGAGCATCTTACCCCTTTTCAAAGTGGCTTTCTTAGAGATTCCCTCCCCAAACCTTTCAATTAAGTGGCTAGGTTGTTAATGAAGTATACCACGCTGGATGGACACTTCCAGGTTGCCAAAGCCCACCATTTGGTGTTTCTCAATCACTTCAGGCATTAGTACCGGGTTAGTATTCCTTTTTCCATCCTCCTTTTGTTAGAGGCCCATATTTTGGAGAATCAACAAGGGAAAAGAATTGTTCCCCTGCATCAAGAAGTCATTCTCCTCATCTATAACCATGTCATTGATAAGATCCCCAAACCCTTTATTGGAATTAAGTTTAATACCTTCAAATTTGGAGAGAAATCTGACAACAAGACTCTTAGAGGTAAACCGATTTCTCGAGAGAATTTTAGGAAGCCTTACTAGAAATGAGAGGAGGAATCTAGATGAGGAAGGCTTGGTGAATGAAAACAATAGGGATAAGAAGGCTTGCAAATTTCTACTCGGCTATGGGAAAGAACACTAAAGAGATGGCCCGGTCAAGGAAAGGTAAAGACAAGAAGGTCATTCTCAAGGAGAAAAATCTGGAAGAGAAGGTTGTTTGTCTGATTGAGGATAAAATTTCCATCGAGTAGAGGATCTGTTCCATGGAAAGTTGTCATGTCCCTTTTTTGAAGCTGATTTATGAAGACCTTAACCCATTCTTCTCCCCGTGGGTCTAAGGAAGAAAGCAAGGGAAGATCTGGATTATATTTTTATTGTTGTTTAGGTAGTTATTTCATTTATTATCATGTATCCTATTGGGAAGCCTAGCACTCCAATAGAGGAACTTAAGTAGTTAGGAAATAAAGGTATTATGAGCATGTAGGCTCCAAATACCATTTGAATATTTAAAAGCACTTACCTTAAGGGGTCGGCCATCATTTTTATGTTGTAAAGCACTCCTTGTGGCTATTTAAGGAGGTCGCTTGGGCATTATTGAATTATGCTTTTGGTGATTATTCATATTTTGGTGAAAGTTGGCTAGTGTAGCCCTTTACTCTCTCTCTCTCGCTCAAGGACGAAACCCCTTGGGTTGAGGACCTCATCCAAGGACGAAAAATCCTTGGTGTAGAACTTGAGAAGAATGAAAACTCTTCATGAGGTTTTGTGTGTGCAAGCTGATTTGAAAAGTAATAAAGTATCATTTCCTTGCATGATTGGTCTCTTTGGTGTAATAATATAATTGTTTGGAGTGGAGCGGCCCACTTTGGAGTGGTAATTTGATATGTGTGATGTTAATATGGCAAATCTGAAATTACTATGTTGTTCTCTATATTTTCTAAGGCTAAGATCTGGAGTTTAGCGAATTTTGGAGGGGTTCTACTATTTTTCCAAGCTTGATGATGTTCGTTGGTAAAGGTTCTGTAATTAATTATTTTCACATTCAATTCTAATTTTTAACAGTTGAAATTGTTAAAAGAAATAATTCATCGGCGAGGAAAAAGCAATAATTCATCAAAATATCACCATTCACAATGTCTAAAGTATATAGAGGCACTTTAGGAATATTTTAGAATATTATCAACCAAGAAATCAACCTCTAAACACGAACTGGAAATTAAATAAATGATAGCAGAGTATGCCTTTATGAAATGGCTGGAAATGAATGATTCCAAGCCCTCAAAATGAAGTGAAAAGTAGATTATGGCTGCCAAAAATACGGAGAATGCAATGATGGCTGAGTTGAGTGGTGTCGTGCCCTAGAAACCACCAATCTCTTCCCCAAGGTGGGTCACTCCCCTAAGAGAGGGGCTGAATTTCACCTTAGAACCAAACCCTAACTGAAAATAGGCCTTATCCACCTCTTTGAAGCACTTGAAACCACAGTTCAAAAACTCGCCAATTGGTTGCCGAGTTGTCGAATACTCGCCAAACATTTGCAAAAACGAATAAATCGCCAAAAAATTCGCAAAAATAAACTCGCCGAATTAACTTGGCGAGTACTCGCCACAACTCGCCCATGTTGGTAAAACATGTTTACACGGCTTTTACGCTAAAAAACGCTGCATTTACACGGTTTTCTCTCTTTTTAAGGCCCTCCACTCCCTCATTTTCACTCACACCACCATTTGAGCTTGCATTGCTTGTGTTGAGTGGATTTTGCAACGAATTTGAAGAAAGAATTTGGAGAATTGCATTTGAAGGTAGGTTTTTTTTTTTAATTCTTAGAAAAATTTTCAAATTTTGTGTATATTATTTAGGTTTTATAGATTCATATTGTGATTCTAAATACATGTAATGTAAAATCGAATGCTTGTAAATTTTTTATACTCATTTGCAGCCAGAGGTATGTATTTTTTTTTTACGCAAATTCATTGTAAACTAGTTAAATTTTATGTATGTGTATTGTAATCGATTCGTTTTGTAATTCTAAATACATGTAATGTAAAATCGAATGCTTGTAATTTTTTTATACTCATTTGCAGCTAGAGGTATGTATTTTTTTTTTTACGCAAATTTGTTATTCAGCATTTTTTTTTCTTAAATTTAATTAAGCTTACGTTTTTCTAATTTTTTAAATGTGCATTGTGTTGCAGATTAGAGCTTCACTATGGCATCAGCTCGGCATCAGGTTCGGCATTTGGGTTAGCATCACTAGCAGGGACTGTTCCTGCGAATGCCCGTCCAAAGCATGGAAGTATGGTGTACGTGGAGCTACTAAAAATGAAGTTATTTGCAATTTCTGTGGCAGAAAAATGTCTGGAGGCATCAATCGTTTGAAATATCACCTTTCATGTATTGTTTGCCGAGATGTTACGGTTTGCCCCAACGTGTCGGAAGAGGCAAAGCGAGAGATGAGAGCAGAGTTGACAAAGCTAGAGGAGAAGAAACTAGAGAGGGCAAGGGTGCGCAGCAGCCATAACACAAGCTATTAGACTTGGGGCTGTTGTGACAGAGGATTTAGAGGATGATGCGGCAACAATTGTGGGCTCTACTCGTGGTCCACGCGTACGAAGCGGAAGAGCTGGAAGAGGTGCATCTTCATCGAGTTCGAGCAAAGGTATACAGAGTTTTTTGTGGCAAGGAACACACCTGGAGCACAACCTTCATTGGAAGGTACAGTGTGGAACAAAGATATGCACGAGGAAGCAGATAAAGCTTGTGCAAATTTTGGTACTACAACAACCTGCCGTTCAATGTGGCAAAGAGCCCATACTGGGAGTATTTGGTGACAAGTGTTGTGATTCTGCAAGGAAAGGGTACAAGGCACCCTCTCCAAAATATTTGAGTGGGAAATTGCTTGAGGGTGCAGACGCAGATGCCACTACCATCCTAGAAGAGCAAAAGAAACAATGGCCAAAATTTGGATGCACCATTCTTTCAAATGGCATTGTCAGATTCACATGATGATGCAATTTTGTATTGTATTTGTATTCAAATCTAATAGAAAACACTTCTCCAACATTTTATGGGCTCATTTCATACATTTTGTAGCTATGTGATGCTTAAAATTTATGTTTTTAAAGAAATTTGAGTATTTTTTAAGTTGTAGTATTCCCAGTATTGGCGAATATTGCCGAAGTTTTTGCTGATTTTTTTGGGCGTTTGTCGAGTACAGTATGCGAACTATGCTTGAAACAATTAATTGAAGAGTTTTCGTTTGCCAATTATCAAGGAAGGGTTTCGTCTTCCTTGTGAAGCCACACCAAAGGATTTTCGCCCTCTAGTGGAATGGAAATAGAGCAATCAGCCCCAAAACCAAGTAATGTAAAATTATAATAAAGATGAATGCCTGAAATGAGCCCAAACAACTCCTTATATATCCTTCCGGTGGTGCAAAACCCCATGAGGGAGTTTCCCCCATGACTCCGACCTCATAATGAAGTTGTTTTTCCTTTTTTGTCTTTGCCTTTTACTTCTCCAACCCGGCTAACCTAGCTAATGAGATAAACCATGACAGAAAATGATAAATGCACAAAGAAAACTAAAAAACATGAACAATTACTTCCCTTATTCACCTTCTTCCAGCCCATGGGAAGTGGAATGAGCCGGAAGTCTTCTAAATGGATTAATTCGAAAAAGGGAACATTACAGGGTCTGCCATCATTTTTTATGTTGTAAAGCACTCCTTGTGGCTATTTAAGGAGGTTGTTTCGGCATTATTGAATCATGTTTTTGGTGATTATTCATATTTTAGTGAAAGTTGGCTACTATATCCCTTTTACTCTCTCTCTCAAAGACAAAACCCTTGGATTAAGTACCTCATCCAACGATGAAAACCCTCGGTTGAGAACTTGTGAAGGATGAAAACCCTTCATGAGGTTTTGTGTATGCAAGTTGATTTGAAAAGCAATAAAGTATCATTTTCTTGCATGATTGGTCTCTTTGGTGCAATAATATAATTGTTTGGAGTGGAGCGACCCACTTTGGAGTGGTAATTTGGTATGTGTGATGTTAATCTGGCAAATTTGAAATTACTCTCTTGTTCTCTATATTTTCTAAGGCCAAGATCTCGAGTTTGGTGAATTTTGGAGGTGTTATACTATTTTTCCAAGCTTGATGATGTTCGTTGGTAAGGGTTCCGTAATTAATTATTTTCACATTCAATTCTAATTTTTATGGTTGAAATTGTTAAAAGAAATAATTCATCGCGAGGAAAAAGCAATAATTCATCAAAATATCATCATTCACAATATCGAAGTATATAGAGGCACTCTAGAAATATTTTAGAACATTATCAACCAAGAAAGCCTCTAAACACATTTGGAAATTAAATAAATGACAACAGAGTATGCCTTTATGAAATGACTAGAAATGAATGATTCCAAGCCCTAAAAATGAAGTACAAAGTAGATTCCGGCTGCCAAAAATATGGAGAATGCAATGATGTTTGAGTTGAGCTAGTGTCGTGCCCTAGAAACCACCAATCTCTTCCCCAAGGTGGGTTGCTCCCCTAAGAGAGGGGCTGAATTTCACCTTAGAACCAAACCCTCTCTCGAAATTAGGCCTCATCCACCTCTTTGAAGCACATGGAGCAATAAATTGAAGAGTTTTCATTCTCAATTAGCAAGGAAGGGTTTCGTCTTCCTTGTGAAGCCACACCAAAGGATTTCCGCCTTCTAATGGAATGGAAATAGAGCAATCAACCCCAAAACTAAGTAATGTAAAATTATAATAAAGATGCATGCCCAAAATGAGCCTAAGCAACCCCTTTTATATCCTTTAGGTGGCGCCAAACCCCATGAGAGATTTTCCCCATGACCAACCTCATAAAGAAGCTTGCTTTATCTTTTAATTTGCTTTTTAATTCCTCCAACCCAACCGACCTGCCTCATAAAAGCACTTATATCAATTTATTTGGCTTAATAGAAATAAATTATAATCTTTATGGTAAATAAGCCTAAACAACCCCTTTTATATCCTTTGGGTAGCGCAAACCCCATGAGAGATTTTCCCCCATGACCGACCTCATAAAGCCTCTAAACACAGCTGGAAATTAAATAAATGACAGCAGAGTATGCCCTTATGAAATGACTAGAAATGAATGATTCCAAGCCCTAAAAATGAAGCACAAAGTAGATTCCGGTTGCCAAAAATATGGAGAATGCAATGATGTTTGAGTTGAGCAAAGTTGTCGTGCCCTAGAAACCACCAATCTCTTCCCCAAGGTGGGTTGCTCGCCAAGAGAGGGCTGAATTTCACCTTAGGGAGCAACCCACCTAAGGTTGCTCCTGTAAGGTGATATCTTATATAAAGACACTTTAGGAATACTTTAGAAATTTATCAACCAAGAAAGCCTCTAAACACGGCTAGAAATTAAATAAATGATAGCAGAGTATGCCCTTATGAAATGGCTGGAAATGAATGATTCCAAGCCCTTAAAATGAAGTACAAAATAGATTACGGCTACCAAAAATATGGAGGATACAATGATGGTTGAGTTGAGAGGTGTCGCACCCTAGAAACCACCAATATCTTCCCCAAGGTGGATCGCTCCCTAGGAGAGGGGCTGAATTTCACCTTAGAACCAAATCCTCGCTGAAAATAGGCCTTATCCACCTCTTTGAAGCACTTCAAGCAATTAATTGAAGAGTGTTCGTTCTCCAATTATCAAGGAAGGGTTTCGTCTTCCTTGTGAAGCCACACCAAAGGATGTTTGCCCTCTAGTGGACTGAAAATAGAGCAATCAGCCCCAAAACTAAGTAATGTAAAATTATAATAAAGATGCATGCCCAAAATGCGCCTAGATGACCCCTTTTATATCCTTTAGGTGACACAAAACCCCATGAGAGAGTTTCCCCCACGACCGACCTCATAAAGAAGCTTGTTTTATCTTTTAATTTGTTTTTTAATTCCTCCAACCTCGCTAACCTACCTCATAAAGGAAAACACTAAAGATAAGATAAGATAAGATAATGTTATTAATGTCCAACACATGACCACAAAAGTAGGTCAATGGGACTGCAGAGTACAAAGCAAACAAACCCAACAAGAGGACCCAAACGGGTCACCCGAAATACAATGAGAGAAGGAGAGGAGGAGAAGGAAACAATAAAGGCCGAGAGACCAGAAACGAAGAAGAGAGAGATGACAGTGTGGGGAGGGAGCGAAAGAAGGAGCAACATCCCCAACAACATCACCTAACACTCAAGGCCGGATGGGAGTAACTCGCAGTGCGCCGACGACAAGAAGAGACTGTGGAATGCCTAGGGAGCCGGCGTCGGGAGGAAGGCGGTGCCTCAAAGTAGGCCCGGTGGATCGTTGTCTATGTGGAGGGGCCCTGGGACATGCCTGAGATAGGGAGCCTCGGGTGGAAGGAACGGAGTCACGAGACCTGACGGACCTAGACTGGGGGTCCAGACACGTGACCAAATGCCGCTTAGCACCCCTCACCGGGAGAGCAACAGGAAGAAGGAAGTGATCAGTCTAGTAGCCATCCGTCGGGGGAGGATGGAGGAGCCTGTCCCGAAGCCTGATGGCCTCCTGAAGGTAGAGAGCAAGACATCTCTGATCATAGTATCTGAAGAAAGTTGTGAAGGAAGCTCGCGGAATAGGCAATGGAATCGCCCACGAATCTCATAGTAAACAGGACATCTGAAAATGAAGTGTTCTTCGGTTTCAACCTCCTGGAGAGAGCAAAGCAGGCAAGTCCGCTCCGAGCGGTCTAAGTGATGATCAGTCTCAATACGGAGTCGATGTGAGCCCACTCGAAACTGACCCAGAGAGATACGAAGGGCCTGCAACCAATGCCGGGAAATGTACATGGGTCTGAAAATGACCCCATCACGGATCTCGAGAAAGTGTGCCGCATAGAGTGACATCTTCGGACGCAACCCTCGGGGGTTGGTCCATGTGTGCTGGATGAACTATCTATAGATATCATCTCTGATTATCCTATGAAGATCCTGTTGGTTGGGTAGCAGATGGGCAGGGGCATCCAGAGAATAGTTGAAGGGTGGGAGACGGTCCATTTGGATGCCAATGGACTCGAAGAGGCATGAAACGCAAAGCGTACTTAGAAGGAGATGGCGAGATCGTCTACTGTGATCCGATGAAGCAATAGCTTCAGAGGAGCACTAGATAAGTGTACCTGTCCTTGTCAACAGAAGAACTAGAATACCCCGAATACGGTGCAACAAAGAACACAAGGCTGAAGATGGTCTCCAAACGAAAAGGGCGAGCCCCAAACTCAACAAGGATAATGTTGTGAGGAACAAATTCTTTGCACCTGATAATACGTCTGAGCATGAGGATCTGAACGCGCTCGATAGTGGCCCAATCTGAGTCCAAAAGAGAGGGACCCCAAACTTCCGAACCATACAGAACCGTGGGCCTAACCAAGGAATCGGAGAGGGACATCTTGGAAGGAATGTCCTGAAAGTGGTGGCAGAAACACTTGTCTCTCAAGAATCGCCAAAGAACCATAGCCCTTATTAACCCGGGGTTGGAGAGCAGGACGAAGGCTAAAACGAGGCCCAGAGAAAAGAATCCCCAGGTAGGTATAAGAGCAAGTGATCTCAATCTCCACACCCTTAAAGAAGAAGTGGAGGTCTGAAGTCTTCAAACAATTGAAAACCATAACTTTGGTTTTCCCAAGATTCACAGTCAGTTGTCGATGATCACAGAAAAGGGCTAAGGCATCTAGTTGCCTCTGGAGACCCTCAGAGAAGAAGCAAGGAGAACTACGTCATCTGCAAAGAGGAGGATGTAAATCAGAACCTGGTGCAGAAGGCACCCATCACCTTCCTGTATGTGATCCTTGAGAAAGTCCTCAAGCTCATCGATATAGATCCCAAATAAGGTAGGAGAGAGGGGGCAGCCCTGTTTGACACCAATGGTACTCCTGATGAAGTCAAACAAGCCAGCAGAAGTGCGAAGGCGGCCAAGGACCTCCTCATAAAGGCGCGTGATGGCTGTAAGAAAAATCTCGGAAATGCCTATATCTCTGAGCCTGCGGAAAAGGGCTTCCCGTGGAACAGAATCAAAGGCTTTCCGAAAATCCACGAAAACGACAGAAAACTCTGGAAGAGTGGTGGCGAGCCTCTTTGATGATAGCCTCGAAGAGTGAGGATGTGGTCGGTAGTCTGGTAAGTCGGTCGGAAGCCCACCTGCCCCTCAGCTCTAGAATGGTATTGATCGAGGAACTCAAAAAGCTGCAAGTGAAGAACAATAACATAAAGCTTAGAGAATGTGTGACCCACCATGATAGTCTTGTAATTGTTGGGGTCAGAAGTGGGCCCCGACTTGTGTATGGGGTGGATGATGTGGTGGGACCAAGAGACTGGAAAACCTATACAAACCACCTGATTGAAGAGGTCCACAAGATAATTGAGGAGCGTCTTCCGACCATACTTGAAGAATTCCGCATGGAACCCTTCCTCATCCCCTGCTTTACTGCAACTCATAGCAAGAATGGCATTCCTCACATTGGTGTGGGTGAAAATATGGCAAAGGGAGGGAGGGGAATGAACCTGGATGTGGGGTTGGCCCGGGAAGTCATAAAGAGTGGAGGTGTGGGTGAACATGGAATTGGGATCAAGGTCCAGGGGTAAAGGCGAATGACGGGGAAGAATGGTGTGCCAGAAATGTTTAGGAGAGTGGATAAGTGACAGACGAAGCTCACGACGCCTATGAGAGATAAATGTGCGTTTCTTATGTCGAAGGAGGCGACGATAGGCTGACTTCGGGGGAGGAAGGAGGGAAGGGCATGCAGGAAAGCAAAGCGGAGTTTCCGATGGAAGGCTTTGCATTCCTCGTCGTACCATTTGTTCATAGGGCATGTACCATGGCGTAGGGTGGAGTGGGTGACGTGGGGGAAGGAACTCGTGGCCGCCTCAAGAATAGCGCAGGAGAGGGTATTAAACATCTGATCCGAGGTGAGTGAGGTGAAGTGGGGAATGGGGGGGAGAAGCAGACGAAGGCAGGAGGAAAAGGTGTCGGGATCCCCTGTGTCAAATTTCCAAATAGTACGTGATATGCGCAAGGGGGAGGGGTCCTGGGGGGATAGCCTGGAGAGAAAAGGAGAGGGTCGCATGGTCAGCAAGAGGGATGGGGAGACACAAAAGTGGTGTATGTAAGGAATCAAGTCGGGGGTAGTCATGATGTAATCAACCACACTGGTCCCACCACAAAATGGTCTGCAAGTGAAGAACCGGGATTCAGGAAAGCGAGGAATGCCATTCAGGATCAGTAGGTCATGAGATTCCCCTAATTGGAGAAAATGTCGGCCATAGGAAGTCAAGGGCCCTGTCGTGTCCTCAGAATCACGCTGGAAACCAACCAACTCTGGATCCACCTCAGAGGTGCAAAGTACATCATCGGTCCTGTCATGCCTCGGAATCTGCATGTTTTTGGTACGGGCATTGAAGTCCCCTAAGATGATGACCTCCCCAGAGCCCGAGAACTGAGATATACCAACATAAAGGTCAAAGAAGGGGTCACCATCTGGGCCGTTGTGGATGGCAAATGAAGAGGAAGCTAGAGGGAAGTAGCAGACTGCAATAAAGATGTCTCTCAGGAGGGGAGAATTACGTTTGATCCGTACCCAAAGAAAGCGGGAGACTCATCCTCAAAGAACAATAGAAATCCTGCTCCAAAGAGTGTCTTTGACTAAACAAACAACCCTTTCGGACCCTCTAACGCCACCAAAACTCCGAGTCTCTTATCTGCAAACAAGAAGCCAGTAGTAACCACTCATGTTTGGGAGAGGGCGAACCGGGCTCGCATGTGTCTCCGTAACAAAGAGAAGGACCAAGAGACCTAAAGCATCATGCAGGAGGCCAGGAGAAGATCAAAAGGGCCCATTTCCATTCCAACATGCGATGGAGAGGCCCTGCTTCCAAGCCTTCTCCCATCGAAACCATCATCTGGAACTAGAGTTGGATCCAAGAGCCCAACCAGAGGGGAAGGAATCCCGAACCACTGACCATCTTCCGGCCTACAAGAAAATGTAAATGTAAAAGAAATTGTAAATGCTCAAGGAAAAGAACTAGAATATAAACAAATGATTCCCTTGTTCATCTTCTTGACCCACAGAAGTAAAATGGGCTAGAAGTCTTGAAATAAATTAGTTCGAAGAGGGGACATTACATATAGCATATATTGAGATATATGTAGGCCGACCTATGGCACACTTGACAAATATATTTACATTAATTAGTTGGTCATTACTTTAAGCCGACTTCGTTAGGATGAAGGGGTGTGACCCTACATAATCAATACTCAAGCAAGCAATGCTTCAATTATAGCCAACACATCAATTATTCACTCCCGACTCAAACACTACCTCTAATCACTCTTTTACTATGCAACAATTCTAAGTAGGTCATGTGGCTAGAAATTAGAAAAGGGGATTAGAAAAAGATGAAGAATAAACCTAAGCTTCGATACCAATGTCGGACTGGAATTGGACGAAGAGCAAAAAGAGAATGAAACTAGAAATAGAATGTGCAAACCAAACTTTGTATTATTATTCCCAAGACCAAATGATTGGATTTACAAATATTAAGACATTGGAATCACTATTACACTTCATATCCTCATGATTGTTCTTATTCTAGGGAAAACTCTTCACCTAACACTATGGGACAAAAGAGATCCTACCCTTGGATTAACAATATTATGTACAATAATATTACATTATGCACATTTGTCTATGTATGGATGAATGGTCCAAATTTGACATTATTAAACCATTATGATGACATTTGAGACCTAAAATCATCTTTATGCATCTCTACGCAACCCCAAAATCCATCTCATGATTATCCTAATCCATTCGCATGTTCCTAGCACATTTGCCTAGACAACTTTTGAATTGGATTGACTTGTCCGTATTTCCAACCTTCTCGTTTCTTGCGATTGGAGGTCGGTTATGCACACCAATTTTGCCAAAGTTTGAATTTATTCATCTAAGAATGACAAGTGATCGAGCTCATTTGATCATCAAGTACTAGTCACAATGTAGTTAATTCTTCACCCCCTTTGAAATTAAATGCTTTAATTTCTCTTTAAAGTAAATTCTGACATTCTTGCTTAGGTGCCCCCTTAATATTTTGTAATCCATTTGCCCCCATGTAAAAAGAGAAAATGATGTAGTACCTCATATAAAAGAGAAAAAATAAAATACAAGGACCATCTAAATTAATAGCCCGAGAATATTTCCCACAAGAAAAAAAGGAATCAATAGGCCTAGCCTCTCAAGAGAATTTGGAAATATTCCTTGTTAGAAAGAAATGAAATATAAGGCCTTTCCTTTTTTCATCTCCTTTATATTTTTGAGCCCATGCAAGCAAGATATTTTGACACCTAAGATATTTTGGAGGTATATTTTTGGATGATGATTCCATGGAGATATTTTGTTTGGTTATCTTGGCATCACAAAAATATTTCCGTGCATAGAAAGAGGAAGATAATTAGGCTAGATTTATCATGAGGATGCAACATGAGTCCATTTGTGGTTTATGCTCATGTTTGGGTGGTCGATTTGTGCATCTAGCAAATTCCTTTCCAATTGCCTTTGCTTTGTAAATCTCTTTGTACATGAAGTCTTTTGCACTTGGAATTTTCCAAATCTCTTTGAGATATTTTGTCGTGAATTCATAGCCTTAGCTTTTACTTTCTTTGTTTCAATGTTAGTCTATTCAAAAGCTAATTTCAACCATGTATGTGTTATATTTATATCACACCTATAGCATTAAATGAATATATCACACCTATAGCATTAAATGAATGTAAAATTAAGATTAAATTCAAACTATATAACTAGGGCATTCAAGTACAAAATCTAAATTTGTTTAATCAAGTAGATGTTGTGATTACTTGATTCGGAATTGACAAAGCAATAAAAAAATGGGTTAGCTAATTTTAAATGCCTATCACTCACAAAGGTGCCATAAGCGCTAGAAATGATTTGCAAATGATTTTTCAAGTGCTCATGTTGCGAACAGGGGGCTCATAGGTGTCTAGACACAACCAACAAACTCCAACCCTTGCGCATGAACCGGAAGTTTCCAACTCTACTAGTAATGTCTCAGGAGGTGTTTAGGCTCTACAACTTTTGGGAGAAATTCGCCTTTGTCTATAATGTGCTTTTGGATACCTAAAAGTTCTTCGATACAATGCAATGGTCCCTATTTATGTTCTTCTTCCAAACCCTAATTGTTCTTACAAGACCACATCAAACCCTTTAAAAGGGGGTTAGCCTTTTGGGTTGGACAACCTCAACCACATCCCCAATGATATGGTGAGTGTTTCCTACATACCAATACTCCAAAGAGGGATAAAGATAGACATGGTTCTCCCTCTTGGGTGACTAAGTAAAATTATGTGCTCAAAGAATTGACCTTTCTCTTATCTAATTTTGTGGTCATTCGTTGGACATTTAATATATTTATCTTATCTTATCTTATCTACTTTAACACTTGGTATTATGCAACTTTGACAACTTTAATTTCAGATTTAACTCCATGGACTACTTTAGGCCTGCTATTTGAGAGATTTCAGATTTGCTTCAGCTTTGGTAATGATCCTCTATATAACAGAGAGCTCTAGGTGTCTTCAAGGCATGTAGATTGTGCAGAGGTGTCTAAGAGGTGAGTAATGACCTCATGGATGTTTTGTTAAGTGACTCGTAATGTCCCTTTCTGGGGCTGAAACTGAAAAACAAGGAAATAACACAAACCCCAAGTGAAGTGAATTCTGATTTTTATAACAGCAGCTTTGAAACCCTAGCAGCGACTGTATAGGGACATTAAATTCACCATATAACCATGCACAATAGCTGAAAAATACTTCTAAATAATTATTTCAAGTACGACAACAAATATCCATCCAATTTGCATCAAAGAAATGGAGAAAACCAGAGATAATACACTGCTGTAATTAATTTTGTGACAGCAGCAGGGCAGCCACCAACATGGGCTGAAAACAATAGATAAACTCCTCCAAAAATAGCCAAATTATGGATTCCAGCCTTATAAATTATGGCAAATCAGAATATCAAAGAATATATGAATTATGTGCCCTAGAAGGCATTGAACCACAACCAAACCCTAGTCGCTCCCTAGGAGAGGGGCTCCAAAAATCATGCAAAGCTTTTGTAGGTCTTCTTCTTGATGTCCTCGATCCAAATCAGCAAGAGAGTCTTCGATAGATATCTTCAATTCACCCACATGGAGAGTTTTCATTCTCCACCAAACCACAAGGAAGGGTTTCATCCTCCTTAGATGCCACATAAGAGGTTGTCATCCTCAAGTGGAAAGGTATTGAGCAATCAGCCCAACAAACCAAGTATATGTGTAAATGCGCCAAAGATGATTTGCAAATGAGGTCATACAATCCTTTTTATATCCCTTGGTTGGCGCCAAAGGCCAAATAGGTGAAGACCGACCTCTTTAAGCTTCACTTTATCTTCTAATCTCTTGTTGGGGTCTTATAACCCAGCCGACCTGCCTTAAGGAGTGAAACACCAAATAAAAACATTAAAAATAATAAAAGAAAACTGAAATGAAGTTCAATTACTTCCCTTGTTCACTTATTCTTCTTGGCCACGGGAAGAGAGTGGCAAGAAGTCCTCATTCGACATTAATTTGAAAAAGGGGACATTACACGGACTCTTCGTTAATTTCTCACCATAGTCGACCCTTGAAACATGTTTAGGCTGACCTAATGAAGATTGTTTGATTTGAAAACAAGTCATTGAAGGCTCTTGGACACTACCGACAAAAGGCAGCTCTTGCAGTAGATGGGAATTGTCCAGGTTTATTGTTAGTGTCTTGGGAGTGCAAAAGGTGGATCTAAGGCTAGGATTATGAAGTGTTCTTGTATAGACTAGGTTGATCTCGAAAAGATATGACTAGCGAGATAGAGATGACCAAGACAATTGGTGGGCAAAGTAATAGAGGGAAGTGTGCTCAATAGTAAAAAATATGTGATTTTGTCCAAATGTGTATGAGTATGTCGAGTAACCAAATTTGATGTTCTTAAGGTGACAAAGACCAAATTTAGGTGTCGATAGTATCTTTGAAACACTTACTAAATATTTTGTGGCAATTTCTTTATCCTTGGTCTTAATTTGGGTGTTAAATCTTCAATACATTTGCACTATTGAGTTGTTTTACCTCTTTCATCTAGTTATGAAGCGAGTAATGTTAGATCTAGTTAATTCATTGTTTTTTGCTTCTTATTTCCTTTGGAAGAATAGAAAATGTACACTATTTTGGTTCATTGCCCTTTTACTTTTATGTTTTTTGTATTTCCCCACTCTTTTCATCCCAAACATTTGTAGGTAGTGCTAGGATAGGGGAGTCGGCCTGATCCGGAGGTTGTCTTAGGTTTAAAAATAGGACTTTCAAATGCAATGCTTTGTTTACAGGTACATCTAGTCAATTACAATCAGACAATTAAAAATTTTAACAACCAATTAATAGGCAACTTTTTAGAGCACTTCATTGGCATTGTTATGTATTTTTGAATTATTGACTTGCAATTTCTCTATACACTTTGAGCAATCTGACAAATAAGAAGAGCAAATACTAACCCTATCTACACATGCCCCCAAACCAAACCCTCCCAAAATTCACCTTTGCAAAATTCTCTCATTTCGAAGATTGGAAGCAGGCAAATAGAACTCGGGATTCACTTTACTGATTGCAAGCCCTGCCAAAACCGTTTGTTTGTTCCTAACACTCACCCATTTTAGGCCCAGATCCATTTGGCAATAGATTTGTTCATATGCAAATTTACACAAACAGCTTCAGATTGCAACGATAGACCAAAAACACTTGTTTACTGCAGCAATGGCACTTTCCAAAGCTAAGAGCACCTTATCTCTTTTTATGTTTGATTCAGAAATTAATTAGGCATTGTTTACTACTTTTTTGTTAGAAAATGAAGAGAATATGGTACACAACACACTAAGATATGTGTGTTCATCATTTTACTATGTTGGAAGAAGTTACACTGGAGTTGGGGAGTTCATTAATAGATGACTAATAGTTCATTAACTGTTAACTAATATATTTTAATACCCCCTTAATGACCACTCTAGAAACTATTCCAAGTTTGTCCCAAAATTTTATAAACAAAATGGGACCAAGAGGTTTAATCATTACATTCAGGCTGCTCCTTAGAAGGACAGAAGTGAAGAGAGATATCACCAGACTCAAACTGATTGTTGTATGTAGTGTTGATAAGTCGCAATGTGTTTGGTGTGAGCATGATATACCGAATTATTTATCATCTTTCAATACACCTTAATTGTCACAGAAAATGGAAAGTGGAGTATGCGCACTCTGAAAAAACTGAAGATCGATCAAAATCTGACAAAGCCAAACTACTTTCACAACTAACATTGACAGCTACCTTGTACCTTGCTTTAGTGGAAGATATAGCTACAGTGTGTTGAAGCTTGCTCTACCACGAAACAACTCTTGAACAAAAGGAAACGATGTACCCGATGGTAGACTGTCAAGTATCCACTAATCCTCCCCAATCAGAGTTTGTATAACCATCAATCTGAACTTTTCTACCCTTTGATATAGGATGCCAAAGTCAACAATTCCTTTGACATATCTCAAAATGTTTTGCTTTTGACTAATGAATGAGCTTTGGTTTGGACAAATAAGACAAAGATAGCTAACATCAAAACAAAGATCCAATCGCATAAATGTAAGATATATCAGGTTGCCCGCCAACTGTCAGTAGAGTGATTCGTCAACCGGTAATGTATCATCACAAGCTGACAACTTCAGCCTGAACTCCATAGGCATAGAAGAGGGATTGCACTCTGTTGTTCCAAACTTCTTCAAGAGACTAGTAACATACTTGACTTGAGCTATGAAAATGAGATTATAATGTTGCCAAAATCCTACACCTAAGCTATGGTGTTGAAAGGCTAGATCGGATATCACAAGCAGCACATAAATCGGATTGACTCGTTGAATTGTAGAATTCCCACTACCTATGATGGCAATATCATCAACATATACAATAATTACCAAAATGGCTTCACCATCGCTTTTGACTTAAAGATTCAGATCAAAAAGTCTTCTAAATCCAAAATTTTGTAAATGTTGATCAATTTTAATATACCAAGCTCGTGGAGACTACTTAAGTCTGTACAGGGGACTTCGCCGATCTACAAACCTAATGATCACGACTAGGAACCCAAAAACCTTCAAAGTTATGCCACATAGACTTCCTCATCCAAAACTTTGTTTCCGAAGATGCCTTTTAATACATTTGAAATACCTTCCAACCAAATTGAGCTGCTATGGAGCCGAAATGTGACCATCTTCACAATAGGAGCAACAATATCCTCATAGTCTATTCCCTCGTGTTGTGAAAAACCATTTCTGCAACAAGACGAGCCTTGTACTTATCCAAAGTACCACCGGCTTTGCATTTCACCTTGTACACCCATTTGCATCCAATGGGTTGTTTACCTGAAGGTAATTCCACCAGCTTCTAGCTATTGTTCTTTATCAAGGCATCATACTCTACTTGCATGGCAGTCTCCCATTTAGGTTTATTTTTTCTTCAAAATATCTCTGTGGGTCAAGTGTCGTGAAAAGATTAAAAAAAAGAGCAAAGTGAACATGCTCGACTAACTCAACAACATTCTTTCCATTTCTCCAAGCCCGTGCATTAGATTGAAGAATTTCATCCTCCCGCACATCTTGTATAGTGAGATTGATGCAAGAGCATCTCTCCTTGGGACAAATTTTGGGTTGTCAAGTCAATTTTTGGTTTGTAAAGTGTGATAGGATGTCTAAAGGTCATATGAGTTCATAATATGTTGCCTAAGTTGAGTCTAGATTTCAAAAATTCAAGTAATGAACTTTCCCTCCAAAAGTAGTGATTTGAAAAATTGAATTAACTTAAGCCATTCTTGGCTTGTCAAGGAGTGTTAGTGATCCTAGAATGATTTGAAGGTCTTATTAAGAGAATGAAGATTCTTAATGTGTATGAAAAAGGAGCAAACTTTATGTGTTAAGAAGGTTAAATGTCTCTTTATGTTTGATGGGTCAAGACATGTTAAGGACAAGTCAGTTAGGGTTAGAACATGGTGTGTATATGAAGTGAAACTCGCATGAAGGGGTTAGTTGCTCAGAGGAGGGAATGGGCTTGTGGAAAAGAGCCTGAAGAATAAAATTTTGTAATGAAATACAGTTATGAATGAAGACTCTGTGTTGCATATGAAGAAAAATTGCAGTCTTGAGGTGTGAGATCATAAGTGTGAGTGATTGTGATGCAAATTACTAATGAATCTTATTAGTGACGGCTTCATAATGTTGGTAAACCATTGTTCTTGATATTCTTGATTTGCATGCATTGGTATTGAAATTGCTTGAGCATACTAGAGAACTCTGTAACAGTATAATTACTAGCACAGTCAACTTGGAGGTTGATTTTTGGAAAAAGAAAACTGTGATGTTTGCTAATGAAAGCCTTTCTTTGTTGCTATAATGTTTAGATGCTTGTAGACATTGATTCCTAAAAGATTTGATAGTATTAGTACTTGACTGAATTGATATCTTGTGATCAAGCTGTGCAATCAGTGTACTCAGACTCAGATTGACACTTTGTGAAAGAAACTCTATTAAGAGGTTAAAAATCATGATCTAGAGGGGTATGAAGTCAAGCACAGTCCCTAAAGAAGTTACAGTAAGCCTAGACGGTGAAGGAGAGAGCATCTAGTTGATATTCTTGGAGGAGAGAGATCGCTGTTTTAAAAAGGCAGAGTATGGAGGTTTGAACCCATTTTGCATTTGATGAAAAACAAGTAGCTTTACTGTCAAAATAACAACCTCAGGCATATTGAAATACACCTTTTGGTGGAGTTTTAAACTTTGAAAACAAGTTGCATGTATTCTATTCGAGGTTGAAGTCTTCACGGGTTCACTGTAAACCCTACGTAGGGTTTGGTCAAAAATGACAAATCAGGGCATTGCAAGTATTCCCAAGGCCTAATATTGAGAGGTAAGGATCTACACAGGTTATAGAACCTTTTTATATATGTCTAAGAGTCTGAAAAGTCAGAAAGATCCTTTCTTTGCATGACAACAGAACAATGTGCCTATCGGAGTGACCTGGTAACCAGGGTTGAAGTTAGATGCTAATTGAAGACCTCACATGTATAACTTGAATCTAAAATTGGGTGAAAATAATCTCCATTAAGTCAATGACTAAAATTGAGTGGGATTAAGTCATGAGAAATACCCAAATGTTGAGAAAATGATGACAGTCATAAGGTAACCTGTAGGTGATAATTTTAGCAGGCTAACCACAAGATATTCCAACCATTGAAGGTCTCAAACAGAAAACCAAAGCATGGAATCTTCAAGATTACTTCCAGAGGACTAAAAGAAGCTTATGAATATGGTTAGGAAGGAGGGAAGTCCATACATTTGTCTCAGTTTATGACAGTGAGGGTCCAAGCCTGTGGAAACTAGCGAAGAGAATTGACTTTAAACTTGAAAATTAAGACTTGTACTTTGAACTAAGGTTTGAAAATTGGTACACAGCATATGATAAGCATGAGGAAGGTGATGGTGAAGGTTTTAATTTTTAGATACTATTCAATAATCCACAGCTTTTACCAGTAAGTGTATAGACCCTGAGGTGTGTAGAGAGGCCTAATCTAGTAGATAGAAGATTGAGTCTTGGAGGATTTTGTGAAGTAAGTCATCTTGAATCTTTTCAGACAAGAGAAACAAGTTAATGGGTACCCTAAAACATAGGTGGTTTGATTAGAAGGTCATCCTATCGAAAGATACACTTGGGAAACAAGAGAAGCAGGGCTATTAGAAGAAGCAATAAGCTAAGGGAGTGAGAGTGGAGGAAAAGGTCTTAGCAAAAGAATTGAGAAACAAAACTTTGGCTACACCATTTGAAGCATAAAGGGTACTTGAAAGTGTTTTGGTTTGGTCTGGAAGCTTGTAGTTCGATCCAACTACTATCCTACCGAAGCAAAAGAAGTGAGATAGAAGAGTTTGGTTGATTTGAACAAGTGTGATGGTTGAAATAGCTTGGTATAGGCCTAAGAAACATGATGAAATGATTTCATGAGATAATTTGGGCATTTGATCCAAAAATTGCATGTTTTGTGTAGATTTCTTGACTTGAGAAAGTGAACTAAATTGCATGTTTTGACAAATTTTTGATATTTGGTTGATTCTAACTAAGTGGAATGGTTGTGTTTGATCATGATCTGCATCAAAGATACAACCACTTGGGCCTTCTTTATACCTAAGAACTCTCGGGATTGAATCTCACCCAGCATTGTTGACCAATTCAAGTTCGCGACGCTAATAGACCAATGTATTAGAATTATCATCCATGGGTGCCATGGACCGTTGTATTGAACTCTGTAAAGGATTGTTATAAGAAATAGATTCCTCATCTTTCAAAGGAACCTCAACACTAGATTTAGCTACCGCAGATTTTTCTTGCTAGTGACAAACAAAAAGGATCGTGTCTCCTTCACATCAACATCTCAACTAACAATTATCTTGTTAGTGGAAATATCAATAAGTCTATAGGCCTTAGATTGGTCACTATAGCCAACAAAGAAATATCTTGTACTCTTGGAATCTAGTTTACTCCATTTTCTATCAGGGGCCAAAGTATATGCAACATAACAAAAAAAAACAAAAACTTGGATTTGAGTCTAGACCAAGCTCCCTCCTAGGTGACATCTTTCAAAGCTTTGCAAGGACTCCTATTCAAGATATACAGTGCCATGTTAACTGCTTTTCCCCAACATTTGTACAACACACCTCTATTGTGCATCATGTACTAAGCCATCTCTATGATAGTTCTATTACACCTTTCAACCAGCCCATTTTGTTTGTGCAGTGTACAAAGTTGTCAACTATCGTTAAATCCCTTCCTTGTTGCAGTAGTCCTTGAACTACCGAGAAGTGAACTCGCCCTATTCTCAAATCTCAATGTTTTGATTTGTCTGCTTGTCCGGTTTTTCACCAACGCTTTGAACTTTTCAAATGCTGCAAAACAGTCAAACTTCTTTTTTAAGAAGTAGACCCACATCTTACTAGTGAAAGCATCTACCTACAACAGAAATTACCTTGCACCGAGGACTTTTGGTAACTTCTATAATGGCTCACAAAGATTTGCATCAACGATATCTAAGAGCCCCTTTACATGCCAAGCACCTTTAATCGGAAATGGCTTCCGCTTCTGCTTGTTAGGCAACAACCTGCACACATATCGTGTTTTCCTTGGATAGTTTACAAACCATGAACAATGTTCTCTCTGTTGAGTTTCGCTGAGTACTTAAGGTTGAGATGTCCAGATTTTTCATGCCACAAAACACTAGCATTAGCCTTCACATCTAGTGCATGTAAGTTAACTATGGCAGGGTCAACAAGCTTGTACAAACCACATTGCCCAATGCTCAGGGCAATTACCCCGATTGATTTCACATCAAACACAACACATTTTTTCCCAAAGAAATAATAGTGATGTTAGGATTTTTAGTTAACTAGGTTTTTGCTCATTCTTGGAACATACTAACAAACCTGACTGAGTTTTCAACATCATTGAATACCATGTGTACATCTCCTGTTCCTTTTACAACATGTGTACGCCCATCACCCAATGAAACCAAATAAAAGGACTTTGTATTTGCGGTAAATGTTACGTACCAATCTTTTCGATATATGTAGCATCTCAACGCACCGGAATAAAAATTCAGAAACTAGTAGCATTGTTGATTGAGCGTGACACCATGACTGTTAATATAATAAGTGATTGTCTGCAAATATGTCTTTCAATCTGCAACTTCGTGCTTTTAGGTCTGCAAGCATGGACTACTCACAACTAGAAGTATGAAAACTATGACTCCTACTGCACAATTCTACGAAAATTCGTCCCGTGCCCTAGATGTTTGTAATAGATGTACAACAAACGTGTACTGGAAAAACAACAAAAAGCGATGAAAATCGCAATGTAAGCAAGTGCAAATCACATTTTTATTCTACTCATTTGCTGGTTATCACGAATCTTCCTCCATAAATATTTTGCCCTAATCTCTATAATCCATGAATGAAAATCACATTTTTGACTTCCTTTGTTTGGAAAAATTGTCCTTTGTGTCTTCAAATAATTGCAAATCATGAGTTTTTAATTGTGTGCCCTAGTTTGTTGACTGCAGACATGCCTTTCTTTCTTTGACCTACAAAACTCATAGTTCAACTGACTGTAACTCATTTCTGGCAATTTTTAGGTATAATATTCAATTTTTCTGACCTGCGTCCTGATATGCTCGTGTTTATCTGTTCAAATCACATTTTCCTCTTGTTACTGAACGAAATCATGATTTTCAAAACTCTGGTCTAATTGTTACGAACTTGCACCATCGGTTTGATCACACGACATCCTTTGCCCTCGATTAGGTTGTTGCAGGTCTGTACAACCTCAAAATCACAAAAATGGCGACTTTTGCCTTTGAATCTTCATGAAATTGTGAGAATCAACCTTTATTGCCTCTATCTCACTTGCGCCCTTCTTCTAGGGCTTCCTTGAACAGGTTTAAGCCTCTCTCTGTCTTCTTCTGCGATTTGTACCCGATTAGGGCTTCCTTGAACTTTGCACATTATTGTTCGTACAATGCTCCTAGGGCCTTTTCAAACAATGGCTCTGATACCAATGTCAGAATATGATGAAAGAATGAATGAATGAGGAGAACACCATGCACAACCCACTAAGGTATATATGCATGTTCATCATTTTATTATGCTGGAAGAAGTTACATTGTAGTTGGGGAAGTTCATAACCAAACATTAGTTAATAGATAACTAATGGTTCATTAAGTGTTAGGTAATATATTTTAATATTTGTATGTTTTATAACATTTAATTTGAGATAGGCTTATTTTTATACATACATATTACTAAACCCCAATTGTCTTACACATCCTAGTGTTTCATCTGTGAGTGAACCCGCTTTATGCATGTTCTTAAATCTTTATTTTTACTACCTTTGTAAGTGTTTTCAGACTTAACAGTGTTTGACCCCAAACCCTAGGTTCTCTTTAATTTCTGTCATCTGATAATTCTAAAACCCTAATCTATTTGGCTTTATGTAGTCTATTTTCTTCCATGCTTGATTTCATTTTATGCCACCAAAATTGAGTAAATTGAACATTCCAATTACAACAAGTGCTAGACTAAATAAAAAAGAATTAAAAATTGTTGCAAAATCTTCAAAAGCTTTGGGTAAGTCCAACCTTGGCTTGAAATAAAATGGAATCTAAAAAGTGTCTTTTTCTATAACAATGATTGTGCCTTTGCATAATGATGTGGATCCTGATTTGAATATAATTTGGATGATAGTCATGAATATTTTGAACATGATACATATCTGAATGCTCAAGCAAAAGCTAGTGTGTTTGGGTTTATGTAGTCTATTTTCTTGTGTTTGATTTCATTTTATGCCACCAAAATTGAGTTAATCGAAAATTCCAATTAAAATAAGTGCTAGACTAAACGAAAAGAATTATACTTTTTTGTAAAATCTTCAAAAACTTTGGATAAGTCCAAACTTGGCTTGAAAAAAACTGGAATTTAAAAGTGTGTCTTCTTCTTTAACAATGATTGCGCCTTTGCATAATGATGTGGATCCTGATTTGAATACTATATGGATGATAGCCATGAATAATTTTACTGTGATGCATATGTGAATGCTCAAGCTAATGCTAGTTTTGAAAATCATCAACCATCCATTACTCAAAATACTTGTACCCAGCCAAAAAAATTTAAAAATCTTGGGAAGTCCTCAACAAATTGTAAATATGATGAATATACTAAATAAATTGCATGTGTCAGTTTGCATCAAGGTACAGCCATTTCACATCCACCTCCTAATCCACCTAGTACCCAAGATCTTGCATACTCGGGAAGTATCTTCCCAACCTCACACAACTTATTCTCAACCTCAAATACACATCTCTTTACACCTTATATTTATTGTGGCTCACACCACTCCCCCTACAATTCCTATGATTATTCCCTACACCATCCCACATTCCACTTCTCCACCACAAATGCCATAGTCTCTCATCCCCAAATAATGTGTCCATCAAGCAGGTCTGCACTCTTTAGGCACCACCCTAAAAATCATTTGCAACAGTGCACAACAGACCGCTTTCACTCTGCCTTCTCAATTTTCTCTTGTAAACTTCAACTAGATGCCATGAGAGTCCACAATATCGGATTTTTGCAAGCAAGGACTTTCTAGAAAGCTTGTGAAACATAGAAACTGAAAATGTAATGATTGAGCCTTCAACCTATAAAAAAATTGAAATTCATGTTGTACAATTTCTTCCTCGCTTTTAAGTGAAAAATTCACCAAAAAAAAATCCATGAAGCCAAAAAAATTCCCGTATTTTTATAATTTGTATCTTTAGTGTACAATTTATTAAAAATACTGGGAATAATAATTAAATTTCTGATTTTTCCATAAATGCAAAAAAACATTTTTTTGGCAAAATAAAAAACCAAACTACTTTTTGGAAGCCTAGAATGCTGCTTCGCCCAAAAACGTGCAAGATTGTTGGATAAGTATGTGGGAGTGAAGAAGAAACTAAAAAATTCAAAAACCCACAATGGCCACTTGATGGAGAAAAAGACCTACTACCATGTAAGAATTGTGAATACCCACGAATCTCCTCAACATGTACTCGCACCAGACATGAGAAAATTTAGAAATTGACAGATAAAGCATATGTTTTTTCAAACTTCTAATCAGTCAGCATGTACAAATAGAGGTGGTCAATATATGAAAAAGCAAGATTTGGGTTCCAACTTTGCTTTTGACCACGCAAAAGTAAGAGATGTGAACCAGCTTAGTTTTTGACAATTTAACAACACCGTCCAATGCTATGTTCCACCAAGTTTCGGGACGGGACGGCGGGGACGGGGGACACGTTTCGGGACGGATTTTTTTAGGCCTTTTTTAGGGGACAACTATTAAAAAATAAGGGAAAATTTAAAAAATATAGGAAATTTCAAATATTCATATGATAACATTGCTAAAGCATTCATCACACACATTATAGAACCTTAATAAATAAAATTAGAGTTGAATTGAGATTTCACATAAGATTTAACCTTAAAAATATTGGAAATTTCAAATTTCAAATATTCATATGAATAATGATAAGTATAACACATTGATAAACTTAATAAAGCATTCATCACACACATCATAAAACTTTAATACATAAAATTGGAGCTGAATTGAGATTGCACATAAGATTCAAGTTTCAATTACAATGAAATGCCCAAGGGCAACAAAATGTCTGAAACATAGAAAATCAAAATGAAAATATATAGCTGCCCCTAATCAAACTCCGCTAAAGTGGCATCAAAATCAGACTCTGAGTCTGAGTCACTGGAACTATGAGGGGCTGCCTCATCCAATGGAACCCCAACCAATCCCACCTATGCATCCTCCTCATCAATCTGTGAAGCATCTTCGGGATCAACATCCCAATGTGTGGCTAGAGTCTGACGATACTCAGGAGTTTGTCGATCCTGAAGTCTCAAGGCACTATGCACGGCTACTAACTTCTCTGCTCGTCGAGAGGTAAGATGGTTCCTCTTAATTGTGTGGATGAGACCATCGAGAGGAACTAAAGAACTGTGAAAGGAGGCGAGTGGCAAGAATCCTCAAGTCTGGTGCATCCTTGCCATGCCATGTCCACCATCCAATAGGGTCTACTTGAGCTAATGTAGCTCTATCTATCCTCGCCTCTGGCTTGCTAAATGTTGGTCCACGGAGATTGACAAAGGATAGCCATTGGGTCCGCAATAAAGTGGACTCCTCATCAGTGTACATCTTTCGAAAGGTCTTCATGAGCCCTTCTTTCACCTCTTCATCATCAGATGGAGGCACTCTCCCAAGTCGTGCTGCATACCATTTGGGATTTAGAGCATAGGCTGTCATATGAAGTGGGGTGTTCATTGTGTTCCACCGCCATGTCACAATGGGCCTAATATGCTCCTCATAAAATCCCAAAGTAGGATCCCTGTTATGAATGGCTTGCTTCATCTGTCTAAGCATGTTATCAAATGTCTTATAAATCTCTCCAAAACTAAGAGAGTCTGTATCAGCATATCTTATGACCCCCACTACAGGTGAGATGAAGGAGCAAACATATCTACAAACAATTTACAAAACATTAAGATTCAAGAATGAAAAACTAAACTAATTTACAAGTTATAAACATGGATAAAAATATTTAAAAATTAAAAACTAAACTTACATATATAAAATCAGCAATAGCTTACCTGACTGTGGTCCACCAATCATCGTCGAGGATCTTTTGTTTCACACATTTTCCTTCAGAAGTGTTTGCCTCTGGCCATCTACCCCACTCTTGATTAACCATCATTAATTGCAAAGCCTCCTGCACCTCAAGCATCCTCTCTAACAAAATGAAATAGCTGGCATATCTAGTGTCCACGGGCTTGAGGAATTCCTTCCTCGAAAAAGACCTGAATAGAGCAAGTGAGGTGTGATGGTTGCAAATGAACATCTGTATGTGTCTAGCCTCTGCCACCACTACCTTCACCCAATCTATCTTTCCAATGTCTTTCAATGCGTTGTTCAACGCATGAACACAACATGGAGTCCAGAAAATGTGCTTGTAAGCACCCTCAACCATCATGCCAGCTAACTTACATACGCAGGCTGAATCAGTCACTACTTGTACAACATTAGAGGGCCCAATCTCCTCTATGGCATCCTTCAAAATTTGAAATTGGAAGGTTGCATCCTTCCTCTTCCTTGTACAATCAATAGCTCTAAGAAAATAAGGGTCAGCAGGACATGTGACAATGATATTGATGAGTGGCTGATGTTTAATATCGGTCCACCCATCCATGCTGATAGAACAACCCACCCGTATCCAAGTTTGCCTCATCTCCTCCATCACCACACTCACCTTAGAATATTCTTTATCAAGGAGGCTGGTTCGTAGTTTGTACTCTCCAGAGGGACATATGAGGAACCAAAGAAGCAATTACATCTTTGAACATTTGTTTGAAGAAAGAGGAACGTGACACATGAAATGGTATAGCATTGGCAAAGAAGAATTTGGCAATAGAAGAGTTAGCTACTTCCCTTGATTGCACATTAAACATACCCGTAATGTAAGAGAAGTCCTTCTCTTTACCTTGGCATAATCCCCTCCTCTTTGACTTTCAACATCCACACATTGGGTAGGCACTTGTGTAGTCTCCAATGGCATCCCTTTTTTCGTTGTCTCACCCTCCATGTGTAACCTAGTCACCTCGGTCTTCTCCACTAATGATATTCTTTCACAACCTTTTACCCCTTATCCAGGTTATGCCCAAAAGATGTAAATAAACCTGCGTGTAGCTGCCCCTAAATTCTTTGTTGCAAATATGGCATAACCACACTCTACTCCCCCTTGAATTATTATTTTTTTCTTTGTCAATGGCTGTTACAAATTGTGAAAGAGGCTTTTTAGCATTGAATGGCCCCTTTGCATAGATTTTGAGGAGTTGTGAAGGGCAATCAAACGGATTATTTGAACCCACTGTTGGTGCAACACTCTCACTCCCTGAAGAAACCCTATTTCTGGCTCTACCTCTATGTTGCATTGCCAATTGAATCTCTTCACCCTCACTACCCTCATTGCTGCTCATTGTTTTGTATTGGAAATGCAACAACCCTGCAACTGCAAGTGAAAACAAAAAACAAAAAAATAAACTTGCTAAGTTTGTGAAGCTTGAAACTATGATTAAAAAAATGAAACAATGAAGAAATAGTTTGTGCAAATTTGTAAAAAGGATGATAACCATACCTCTAATGGAGTAGAATATTGCTCTTTTTGCCTTCTTCTTGCTGCTCTCTATTCTTCTCTATGCTCTTTTCTTTCTTTGTCTTCTCCTTCACAAAATTAGAAATGAGTCAAATGAGTTTCTTTTTTTTGTTTTTATGTTTGTTTAAGGTTTAGGGCACTTGAAATGCAAGTGGGTGTCCTCAGGCCCCACATTGCTTTACTTTTATTTAAAAGTTTGTTTTAAAAAAAATACGTTTTTTAAAGCTGAAATGCGCAAGGGACGGTTGGACGTCCCCGGTACGGTCGAAGGACTTCTAGAAGTCCCCTAACCGTCGGGACGCCCACCATCCTGTCGCCGCCCCCTACCGCATCGAGGGACGCCCAATCATCCCCTGTTGTCCCTTGTTTTTTTACGTCCCCGATACGTTTCTGATTTTTTGCAAAGTTTGGGGACGGGAAGGGGACGTTTCCTACCTGTCCTCGAGGTTCCGAAACGTCCCCGGTACGGGGATGAGCTAAAAAACGTAGGGTACGTATCCTCGTGGAACATAGGTCCAATGTGGTAGACACATAATGGAAACATGTGGGAAGTCATGGCAAGTGATTAGTGATGCCACTTAACCCATTTTAAGCCTATGAGATGTGCACTAAGCGAACCTAGTATATTTAAACTCGCAAATAGAATATTGCACCAATAAACGCTAATAGCTTGAGGTCATATGGGGGCTAGAATCCACAACCAAGGGCATAACTAGGGCAAGAGGATAGTTGGGTGGAGCCTCGTGGTCATATGAACATCCAAAGGGCTCAAAAAAGGTGCTTGGGGATTTAAACTCTTTTATCTCCAAATATCCCATTATCACTTTCATCATCCTTGTATTCTTCAATCCATATTCCACTTCAATCATGACCCTCCAAAATCCGTAAATGATTACCATATGCAAACCTTTCATTATATATAGAACAAAATCAAAACCCTTTCTCAAGAGTTAAAAATTTAAAGAGTAAGAGGGTCACCTCCGACAATATTTTCTTAACTCTTTGGCTTATGAGGTTCTTTCCCAACCTTCTCCAAACTTCATTACACAGATAGGTTGAATTGTATAATGGAAAAGAGATCCTTCACATCACATTAGGACCTTTAATGTCTCTTGCTTAGACTTTGCTCAAAATAATAAACTAATGACTAAGCTCTTTCTTAAAAGCCCAAAATACTATGCCACTAATTGGTTTCATGCTCTTCCAAGTGGTTTTATTCAATTGCTTCAAAACCCTTGTGGATGATTTCTTGGCTTTAAAATTGGCATGATAGTTACATGTGTTAAATTGGCTCAAATTGGACAAAGCACCGATGACAAAATTATAGACTTATGTACTTAGATTCAAAACAATGATTGTTAAAATGAGCTATGAGCCACTAGATAAATAAATCCAAATCCTTTTTGTTGATAGTTTGCTTCCTATTATTAAAGATAAAAGTATTTTTGATTCTTATCCTTTTATTGAGCTTTCAGAATGCTATTAGAGAATTTGAAATCATACTTTTGGATGCAACTGCTCTAAAGTATGGTTCTAATGTCTCTTCTAATTCTTCAAAATTTTAAAACAAGCCAAACTTTAAGAAGCAATGACTGGCGGGTTTCCAATAAAGAGCAACTCTAAGAATACAGTCAATGCTATAGAACAACCATCTCAAAAAGTTATTTTAGTCCAACAAACGAGAAGGGAAACAATTTGCTTAGGCTCAATGAGACTCCACAACAGCTTTTAAGAAATTAATTGATCATGAAGTGATCATTTTACCTCAAGTGACACGCATAGATACTTCAAAAGGCTTGCAAAAATATTACGATGCATTTTGTGACTATCATGATGTCCAAGGACATACAAATAATAAATGCATTAGATTGAAACAAAAGATTCAATATCTTATTGAGAACAATTAAATTCAAGAAAAAGGAGAAAACAATGGAAAAACATCGTGAAACAATCAATGGCTCCTCCAAATCAGAAGTTGGGAATCCCAAAATCAAGGACAAAGTAACAATGCAAATCAGCAAATGTGAAATTGATTGATTAGAAAAATAAGAGTGATAACAATGTGTCATTTAACTATAAAACAGCTTCATTGGTTTGGTTGAATGAAGTGAAAAGACTCGTGTTCCATTCCAAATTGTATCCAATGAAAGTGTATTACCCGAAATTTGGTCCTAAAGCACTTAGCGCAATAATCATTTGGCATTTATCCCAACGTCATCTCGTTTATACACTTATTGGCTAAAACTCGAAGGCATCTTGCTCAATCACCACACTCTAAGTCCACTAAGTCGTGACTTGCTCTTCACTTAGCATCTATAGAACCAATTCAGCTTTTACAGAACACATCTTCAGACTCTCGGTTATTCGCCTCATGTCTTTGATCAGGTTCCATCCTAAGCCTAGACGGGTTCGTCTGTTTGAGGACAAGCTCAATTGTTTGAGGCCGAGCGAACCTATCCATCAGACTTCATGCAATGGTCACATTTTCAAATACATAAGTTACCTTAGTCGGCTTAGGGTCAGTCAAGTGGAAAATCATTCGCATAAGTCGCCTATATAAACACATGCATCCTAACCTATTAGGGGCATTTAGGGATCTCTTATTCAAGCACACTCTAAAGGAATTTTCGGCCCTAATCATTGAAGCATCAATTCCTTAGAGCACACTACAACAAGCTACAAGTCTAAGTACATTATCAATTACTGCCCTAGATCACTCTCATGCACCAAGATTGAAGCCAAAGTTCATTGCCAAGTGTTATAGGACTTAATGGGGATTGTTATTTGCATTGTTTATATATGCACATTCTCACAAACATGTAATGTCCCTTTTTAGGGGGACTCAGAAATGACCAAAAGCTGAGATGTAAACTTGAAAATCAGATTAGGGAGCTGCTGTAGATGGCTGATATCAACCCTGCAATCTGCAAATTAGGCCCCTCCTAGGGCAGCGACTTCCTTGGAGAGGTTAAACCCCTCAAAGGTGGGTTAAAACTTGTTAACACCCTTCAAATCTTATGCCAAAATTATTAAGAAACCCTCAACAAACACAATCAGCTATTAGAAATCAGAATTGAGCTTGAAAATAATTAATTTTGGAACCCTCAACCAGCGAACTTCAACAAGCTTGGAAAAATAGTAAAACACCTCCAAAATTCACAAAACTCAAGATCTTGGCTTTTAAAAATATGGGGAACAAGATAATAAATTCAGATTGACCAAATTATCATCACACATACCAAATAATACTCCCAAGTAGGTCACTCCACTTCAAATAAATAGATTATTGATCCAAAGAGATAAATCATGCAAGGAAATGATAATTTATTGCTTTCCAAACCAGCTTGCATACATAAATCTTTATGGAAGGGTTTTTGTCCTCCACAAGTCCTTAATCAAGGGTATCCGTCCTTGATAAAGGTCCTCAATCAAGAGGTTTTGTCCTTGAGAAAGGTAGATAAGGTGCTTCACAAGCAAACCTTAACCAAGATATGAAAGCTCACCAAAACATGCTTCAATAATGGCTGCAGCGACCTCCTTATATAACAACAAGGAGTGCTTAACAATATAAAATGATGGCTGACCCCTTAAGGTAAGTGATTTTAAATATTTAATTGGTATTTAGAGCCTACATGTTCATAATACCTTTATTTCCTAACTATTTAAGTCTTTCTATTGAAGCGCTAGGCTTCTCAATAGGATACATGATAATAGAAAAAATAACTACCTAAACACAATGATAATATAAACCAAATCTTCCCCTTGCTTTCCTCCTTAGACCCGCGAGGAGAAGAATGGGTTAAGGTCTTCAAAAATCAGCCTTCAAAAAGGGACATGACAAACCCGTCGAACAAAGAACTACATGGGCCTAAATCCCTTTTAAGGTAGTGCTATGTAGGCAACACTCAACCGTCACGAGGATTGTTGAGGTTTGTTCAGCTCATTTGACTAACCTCTTTTTAGGTCACAAAATGAGGAGTGAGGGTTTCAACTCAAGGAGAAGCCATTGGTAGTATGAAGTGCCATCACAAGATTTCAATCACGAGATCCCAAATCCAACAACACAAGCATGCCAAATGTTAGAATATAGTTCAGAGTCACAATAGCGAGAGGACAGAATCAGCTTCCCTAGGACAAATTCGCCAAGAAAACGTGTCCAACACAAGAGAACATTTCCAAAGCTCATTTTCAGGTCTTCGTAATTTACAAACATCTTTGTGACACCATGCACAATGTATTTACCCAAATTCATATAATTGTCACGTCTCTAGACCTCAGAGAGCAATAATTTCTTTCTAAACCCAAGCCCTAGTTTTCTCTATTTTACATTCAAAAGTTGTCTTGATCAAATATAATCTCATGACATATTGTTATGAATTATAATACACATTTGAATTAATATTTTAATTAGATTAACCTAGTTTTGATATTACATTTTGGTGAACCCACTTTATTTTATCAATCACACCAACCTCTTTCGCTTTGCTCCTCACCCCTAGGGTTTTGATTTCTAAATCTGATTTTCAGATTCATAGATTTTTTTACAGTTTTCTAAAATCCTAATCTACTTATGTGTATTTAACATCATTGCGATGGTTAATATTAGTGGTTCTTATGATCATTTTGATCACCCAATCCTAGCCGAACTTACTGCAACTAAATTAGGAGATATTGTCCAAATGTACTTTAGATAGTCGTGTGTCATAAACACATATGTAATGATGAGTCTCTAATGGATGATTTAGTTGGACAAGAGCGACTCTCTAAAAATAAAATGTTTCGATGCATAAACTATCGCTAGATAATCGAAAAGAGTTTGCGAGAATCGAATCGGAAACAAGGCACCACGAATTAGTTGCACTCCAACGGAATCGTGAAAGCTCCGGCGATAAAGAAGGAAAAATTGATCGAGAATGGAAGAACTTGCTCAACTGTGAAACAAAGCTTGATAGAGGAAAGAAAGCGGAGTGTCTTGGCATACTCATAAATGAATAAAAAGGGGTACATATAGGGTGCTTTGAGTAACCCTAGTGCATGACACACATGAAACCCTAAACCTAACTCATGTGAGATGACCCTCCAACATGAGAGGAGGACACAAAGGATAACTCGCACTAACACCCCCTTCATCGAAGGTGGGTAACGGCGTGATGAGTCGACGGAAGAGGAAGACACTCTTAAACAACTAAGAAAGATGTGTCGATGGGGCCCGCAACTAAAGGCGATAAGGTGCCCATATACAAACACAATCTTTCTAAGAAGAAGAAGAAAAGGACTATATAGCAGAAGAAGATGGGCGGCTACGAGAAGACCTCACCCCGAAGAGACCGTAAGTGAAGAAACTTCATCTCGGTGAAGGGCTTGGTGAATAAATCTGCAATCGATCCGATCAGTATCGAATGTATTGAATGTCGATGATACCATCATGAATAAGCTCTCGTATGAAGTGCATATGGATCTCAATGTGTTTCGGCCCACGATCTGAAGCTGGATTTCTGCAAATAGAGATAGTGCTCGTGTTATCACAATAGATAATGGTAGGCCGCCGAAAGTGGATGCCAAACTTTGTCAGAATACCTTGAGCTAAACAACACGTGGCAGCATTAATCGCTCCTCGTATACGCCTCTGTAGATGATATCACATTGCATTCGCTTTCGCTAGACCAACTAATAGGACCCGAACCAAGAGAGAAATCAGTAGCCAAAAGTAGATTTCCGATGATCTAAGTCAGCGGCCCAATCGAATCGTGAATCCAATCAAGTCAATATCAACCCCTCCACGATAGTGAATGCCATCAAAGATAAGTGCCATGAACATAATGAAGGATCCATTTAATCGCTTTCCAATGCGGCTCATGTGGCTCTGCATGAATCTGGACATGATCCCAACAAAGATATGATAAATCCGGTCGAGTGTGAGTCAAGTAAATCAAGCTTCCCACCAACTGTCGATAAAGAGTACCATCAACCAAGGGAGTAGAGCAATCTGAAACCAACTTCACCCCGAAAAGAAAAGGAGTAGGAGAAGACTTGCAATCGGACATCTGAAACCGAGCTAGCAAATCAAGAGCATACTTAGGTTGCGAAATCAAGATTCTTGAGTCAGATTGTGAAATCTGGATCCCAAGGAAGTAATGAAGTAGACCTAAGTTAGTCATGGAGAACTTGTTGGCTAAGGCGATCTTCACAGAATCAATAATAGAGGAAGAGCTGCCTGTGATCAACAAGTCATCAACATATAGAACAAGAATGAGTATGGAGTCATCTTGCCGTAGAATATAAACATTTGGATCAGAGTGACACCTAGTAAACCCTAATGTAAATAAGGAGTCCATCTTGGCATACCAAGCCCTAGGGGCTTGTTTAAGGCCATAAAGAGACTTCTTTAACTTACACACGAGGGAGGAATCTTGGACATAACCCGGAGGTTGTTCCATATAGATCTCTTCCTCTAGGTCACCATGAAGGAAGGCACTCTTAACTTCCATTTGATGGACTTTCTATCTGTTTGTCATGTGATGGCTAGTGGGGGTCGATCGAATAGAAGTCATCGTCGCTTGCAACCGGAGCAAAGGTTTTGTATAATCAACCCCAGCCTATCCGGGAGAAACCCTTAGCTACTAATCGCACTTTAAACTTTTCGACGCGTCTCTATCTACTCCATACTTTGTTTGGAACACCCACTTACACCGAACAATTTTTTTCCTTTCGGAAGAGTGGTGAGATCCCAAGTATTGTTCTTCATGAGAGAGGAATACTCCTCATCCATGGCGAGAATCCCACTCGGGAATACCGAAGCCTCCCAAAAAGACTGTGGATCAAAAGCAGACGCGAAGAAAGAGTGGGGTCCAACGAAACGAGTGAGTACGTCTCATATCCGAAGTATCTCCAACTAAATCTCCAAAGACTTTGCAAAATTTTCTCGGCCCAAAGGCGACCAGGAGGATCTGCTCGAGTCGGAAGATTCTTCACTTGAGTGAGAAGGGACATAGTCCTCGTCATCATTCGTCGAATCGAGAAGACTCAAAGGTCCGATACTCGGGAGGATCGGAAGAGGAGCACGCTCAACAGTATCATCATCTGATGAGTCAGAATCCGAATCAGCGAGTGAAGAACCTCAATAGGTGGAGAAGTAGAAGTCGAAGAAGACTCATCAAACTTAACACTTCTCTCAATATACAACTCATGAGAAGTAGGATTCATCAATTGATATCCCTTCACGCCATCAGGATACCCTACAAAGATACAAGGTTTGGATTGTGGTTCCAAAGCCTTGCATTTCTTCTTGGGAATTCGAGCCATAGCCTTGGATCCGAAGACTCGAAAGTGCTCAACATCAGGCTTGCGTCCAAACCAGGCTTCAAAGGGTGTCATCCCTCTTTCGCCTTGTGCGGAACACGGTTACGAATGTAATTTGCACAATTCACTGCTTCGGCCCAATACTGCGGAGGAAGAGACTTGAGTGAATCATACAAGTGGCCATCTCCTTAAGAGTACGGTTCTTTCTTTCTGCGACTCCATTCTCGCAAAGGGCTATAAGAATCGATGTTGAAAGAGATCCCTCGAAGTATAGAAATCCATGAACCTATTGTTTACATATTCACCTCCATTGTCGAGTTCGAAGAACCTTGATAGACCGTTCCACTGTTTCTCAAAGAAGAGCCTTAAAGTCTGAAAATGTTCAAAGACTTGAGACTTAAGCTTAAGAAAATATACCCAAATATATCATGCAAATAGTCATCAATGAAGGTTAACACATAAAGAGCTCTAGTAAACGAAGGAGAAGGAAATGGACCAGAAACATCTTTGTGAACAAGATCCAAGGGACGAGTGGCTCTCTAGGCTTTTCCTTTGTCAAAGTTCTTTTCAGGATGTTTTCAAGGGTACGACCCTCACAAAGACCCTTGAAAACTTGACGCAAGGCAATCCGTTGACCATTTTGTTTGACTCAATTGTTCAAGGTAGCGATAATTTAGATGTCCAAAACGCTCATGTCATAGCTTACTAACCTCATTTACATGAGTGAGCAAGCGCAAAGGCGTAGAATCGAAGTAAAATGGAAGGTGTACAACCATGAACGGTGATCCGCCTTTCCTCACCCCACTATAGTATCATTGTTAAGCTCACAAATAATCACCAAGTTAGGACTAAATTCCACTCGCATTCCTTCACCAAGATGAGTATTTGGTAACCGATAGGTGATTGGTAGAGAGATGGGAACACTCAACACTTAGTTAAATGTCCCCCCATCCATCTCTACCGATCCACTACCGGAAACCGATTATTTGTCGTGTCATTACCCATAGTGATTTGGTACATTCCACAAGGTTCGATGTTGGAAAACTCAACATGCAAAGAACCCATGTGGTGCGAGGCACCGGAATCTATAATCCATGTCGATGAAGGAGCAACTTTGGCTACAAGGGCCTTTCCTTTCTTCTTATCATTTTTAGCACCTTTTGCAACAGAAGACTCGGCCTTTGGAGCACTTTGTTTTATGGATTTAGGAACACTTATTTTATTTTTCTCAAGTAAATGAGATAAGTGATCAATCTGTTTCTTAAAACAGTGTTGCTCGTCGTGACCAGTCTTCTTGCAATAGGAACACGAATACTTGTTTTTCTGTGCCTTAGGCTCAGAATTCAAAGTGTTTGTGTCATTTTTAGGTTTGATCTTGGTTTCTTTCTTAGGTTGATCCTTTGTTTCTTTCTTCTTTTCAATCTTCTTTCCTCGCTACTACTCATCTGAGGGCATGTGACTTGGACTTGAGAGACCCCATTTGAATAAGTTTGTCTGTTCTCGAATGAGTTAGGATGAAAAAGCGACAAAGGAGGGCATTGTCCAAGTATCGCCCAAAGCGACTTTGCTAGAAGCGTAGAAAGTTGACACGAAGACAGAATATTCGGGACCTAGCTTAGAGAGAATCGACAAGATCAGTTGAGAATCTTTCTTTTCTACTTGACATCCTTTTAACAATAATCTAATGTGGACAAATTTCGAGAAGAAGGCTTGTAGGTTTTCAAAGTCACTAGGATTTAACCCTAGTAGTTCGTTTTCCAACTCATGCGCTCTCATGTCATCTAGTTGTCCAAACATCGCATCCAGCGTTTTCCATGCAGATTTAGGTGTTTCAGACGCCTCAATGTAGAAGAGCAAGTTAGGAGAAACGGACATGCAACAAAGACCTAAAGCTTCATCACTACGGTTTAACCACTTAAATTTTTCAGGTTCGTCATCTGGTTCAATCTCAGTTCCCATGGTGATGCAATATAACCCTTTACCCCTTAGTTTCATTATTATTTTCGATCTCCATTCGAAAAAGTTGAACGGCGTAAGCAAAGGAATTGAAAATGCATCCATAGTGAGAAAAAGAGAAAGAAATGCAGAAAAGAAACACAACCACCCAGGACAATAACAACCCCCCTGCTTTCGGCACTTTATAGTTTAGTGTGTTGATTACAATCGGGTCTGTGCGTGCGGTTTGAAACACTTGGTAACTCATCTTGCAATTAGCGTAATAACGCGCAAAAGAGGAGACCACAACAGTCTTTTTCGTGGAGCACAACCAAAAAAAGGACACCGTAAACAAGCACAAGCAAAAAAGTAGAAAGGAGGCGAAAGCCAACCCTGGTTGTGAGAAAAAGTGTCTCACGTCGCAAATGGAAACCCCCTTGCTGCAGACTGTGGCGGACGCGCTCACTAGTCGCAAGCAATAATAAGGGTCAAATACAAAGTTTTGGGAACTCAAGGAGTTCAGATAGTCTTCAAAATGCCGGAAAGGAGCTTGGAAGGCAAGGAGGTGCACGAAGTGTCACTGCACACTTGAGCGCACGATTAGAGAAAAAAACACCAATAACGCCTAGATTTAGCGTTTGGAAACGCCCAATTTTACTATTTTGGAGCTATGGAGTTTTGAAAAAAAATGTGTTTAAATAATGTTAATGAAATAAAATTAGATCTAATTTAATTAAATCTAATGAATTTCGAAAAAGGCTTTAATTAAGATAAAAAAAATTATAAAGCCTAATTTAAAGATACTTTCGCTTTTTTTTGTTAAAAAATATTAAAAAAACTAATTTTTAAAAAAATATAAAAGAGCTTTTTAGATACTTTAATGAATATGAAAAATAAAGGATATAGATCTTTCTTTTTAACTAATTTCAAAAAGAAGGAAAGTATATGATATACGTTATAAAATCACTCCCTACGTGTTAAAGGGTTTAAAAACTTACCATATATTTAAAAATGGAAAGAATTGTTTTTTAAAAACTTAGCACGTATTGAAATGGGAAAGCTTTTGAAAGCTTTTGTGAGTTTGAAAGCTTTTGTGCTTTTGTGAAAAAAGCATCCGATTTAAAAAGAAAGTAACTAAACAAAACTTACAGTCATTTTTTTAAAGAGCGAGAGAATTTTTGAGTAAGATTAAAAAGGAAGGTAATTTAAAACTTACCAAAAAACGACTATACCAAAAAACGTTGAAAAAGGCGATCCACGATGACCTTCCTCACGGCACGCACGGATGGAGTTTACGAGACGCGCGCCAAGTAGAGGAAAGAATGCAGAGATGAGTGCGCAGTTGCGCTAAGGAGTGGTAAAAACGCAGAGATGAGTGCAGCCGCGCAAGGAGAGGTAAAACGCAAAGATGAGTGCGCAGCAACGCCAAGTAAAAGGAGTTGTTTGCAGTGCGTGCGTGGCGCGCCGAGGGAGAGTTGGAGCAAGCTAAATGTTATACGATCCACAACAATCCATGAAAACGGTCGGAGGGACAGCCAACAACCCTTCAAACTAAAAATGTGGCGAGATGTTGTTGTGGGCACCAAGGAAAAGAGTTTACAGTCCACGCAAACCGAAAACTTTCACTGTGATACCCACGCAGTGAAAGTTGAATAGAGTTTACAGTCCACGAGCAACCACAACAGAAGAGCACATAAATCCTGCAACCACAGACTATCATGCATAGACAAATATCCTGCAAAAACCAGAGATCTTAAAAAAATTTCACTTCCATTTTAATAATTTATAAAAAAATGAAATGAATCTCTATTTTGGATTTAGTTACATCCAACTAAAAAAAGCAGTAAAACCCCTGATTTCTCAAGGTATTATGAAAACCTTGCACATGCACAAGAAAAAAAAACACAAAAACTTTCCGAGAAAGCTTGTTAGAGAGATTAGCAAGATAATTTCTAGAAAATAGTGATCAAAAGACTTGCATGCAAAGTAAAATAACGAAACCAAGTAAGAGTAATCACAACAAAAAAATTGAGTGCATGTTTACCCGATCTTAGCTCTGATACCATAAAAAGAGTTTGCAAGAATCGAATCGGAAACGAGGCACCACGAAGTAGTTGCACTCCAACGGAATCGTGAAAGCTCCAGCGATAGCAAGGAAAAAATGATCGATAATAGAACTTGCTCAATGAAACAAAGCTTGCGATAGAGGAAAGACAATGAGTGTCTTGACATACTCATAAATGAATAGAAAAGGGGTACATATAGGGTCTGAGTAACCCTAATGCATGACACACATGAAACCCTAAACCTAACCCATGTGAGATGACCCTCCAACATGAGAGGAGGGCACAAAGGATAACTCACACTAACAATAACCCCGAACATGCACTCATATCAATTCATAATCAATGGAATGAACACCTTCGTAACCACCCCTTGATCTTACGTATTTTACACTCTTTATCCTATGGGCTAACATTGCATTGTGTTACTTCTATTCCCCTCGAAGCTGATCCTATGTCCACACAATAAATTTGCAGAATCCTTAGAAGAGTATAGTGATAATAAAGTTGTCTTACATAAAAAAATCCCAAGAGCATTAATGGATCCAGCTCGTGAATGGTTCCATTTTGTACCCCATGCATCCATTACTCCACACAAACAATTATAAAAGCATTTTTCACTCGCTTTCATAAAGGCAACACTTATGACATCTAATTCAAGCCTCTTTAAAACAAACCGATATGGAAATGTGATACTTCTTTGGCCGACATTTGTGTCCCCATCTCTTATATAGATTCTTTGCTTTCAAATTTTCATCATTCGAGCAACAATATACCAAAGTCATCACGCTAAAGGAATCCATGCTTCAATTTCAATCCCTTGGTCATGAGGTAGAGGCAATACATGACACCTCTAATCTTGAGACACAAGCACCTATGCTTACACATGATAATCCAATGATAGAATCCCTTTTGTCAAATTACGACACTCCCATGGATCAAAAAGTGTGACACTCGGTAAAGACACATTTGCACAAAATCCTAAAAAACCTACTAACACTAACATAGTTAATACTTTACCTATCATTTTTCACACTCCAACATTATACAATGACAGTTTCGTCACACACAAAAACAAGAAAGTAAATCAAGATCCAAAAACAACCTGCATGAACTATTACCTATGCTAGTTGACAAAAAGCTCATACAAATTCCTCCATCTAACATCGCTCTAATGTCCATCTAACCGAAAGTCGTGACAAACCCTTTTGCAAATTTCATCGAATTATCGGGCATGATACATTTACCTACACTACACTACAAGCGAAAATTCTCCAACTTGTAAACGAAATTTGGTTAACAAGCACAAAGATCAACGTCACCTAGCCACTGCAACCCTTCTTCCCAAGGAATATATCTCCAGTATCACCTCTATCGTGTAATGTCCCCTTTTTCAACTTAAGAGACTCATAATGGACTTCTTGCCATTCCCTTTTCGTGGCAATGAAGTTGAATCAGCAAGGGAAGGAACTGCATTCCCGTTTCATTTTTCTTTTGCTAATTTTTAATGTTTTCCTTAGTGTTTTCTCTATTAGGCAGGTCGGCTAGGCCGAAAGAGTTTTAAAAACAAATTAAAAGCCCTAAAGAAGCTTTATGAGGTCGGTCCTATTTTTTGGCCTTTGGCGCCAAAGGAGGGATATAAAAGGAGATCAAATACTTCATTTTCATCATCTATCTTGGCACATCTTATCTATACTTGGTTTTTTGGGCATAGTGCTCATTAACTTTCCACTTGAGGACGAAACCCCCCTTGTGTGGCATTCCAAGGAAAACGAAAAACCTTCCTTTTGGTTTGGTAGAGGACGGAAACCCTCCATTGTGGGTGATTTGAAGATATTATTGAAGACTTCTTGCAGATTTGGACCTAGGACAATCAAGTAAATATCTACAAGGGTTTTGCATGCATTTTGGAGCTCTCCCTAGAGGGAGCGACTAGGGTTTGATGGTATTTGAGTGCCTTCTAGGGCACAAATTGCAAATCTGATTTTATATTCTGATTCGGCATATTTTATAAGGCCGAAATCTATATTTTCATGATTTTTGGTGGTGATTATCTATCATTTTCAACGTTGATTTGTGGTTGTTCTATTGTTGTCCTAAAATTAATTACAGCGGTATATATTCGCTGATTTTCTCTATTTATTGTTACCAAATTGGATGGATATTGGTTGTGCTTGAATTAATTATTTAGAAGTATTTATCAATTGTTGTGCATGGTTGTATGGTGAATTCTAAGCTCTTATACAGTTTGCCCTAGGGTTTTGAAGGATATTACAGCTGCTGTCTTAAAATCAGATTATTTTCATCTTTGGTGTTGGTGTATTTTCAGATCTAATTCTTGGGGTTTGTGGCGAAACCCATATTTTTGGTTTTGCACCTAAAAAACATTACAGTGGTATCAGAGCTTCGGTCTTCCTAGCTTGAGGGTTTCCTTGCTTGAAGATCGAAATGGTGGATAGAATTTTCAGTAATGCTAGGCTAGAAAAGCTTGCCCTAGGGCAAGAAAGATTGGCCAACACAATGGCTCGGCTGATCCATACCATTCAAGGTTCAAATGGTGGAAGGAGCTCTTCAAAGAAAGTCATTAATTCTCAGCCATCCCAAGTGAGCAACATCAGTACATGGTATGAAGAGTATATAGCTCTTCCAGAGAACGTCCGGGATGCCCTACCTTTTGCAGAATTCGTGAAGTTGGAGATAGAAATAGTTGGAATTGGCACAAGGCCTAATGGTAAGGGAAGAAAACCCTCCAGTGTGAAGAAGCAAGTCGAAGAGCATGTAGCGAATCAGCTACAAGATGGAGAAATCATGATGAAGATTGAAGAGACAACTTCCTTTTATAGCCTCCCTTCCAAGGTGACAAAAGAGGAAGAACCATCACAGCAGCTGTTTGGGGAGAAGGATCAGTCTTTGGGAGCCCTAGAAGCACCCCCGCTATTACCAAAGGTGAACCCTTCATTAATTTTTCTTACATCCCTAGGAAAGCTCAAGAAGAGGAAGAAATGGCCAAGCAAGAACCAAGAGGAAGAGAAGGTAAATAATTTTCCCTTGAATTTTAATGGTTGCATGTGGAAAAATAATAAGGGAACTCGAGAGCATGAGCGAAAGGATGAAGGGAAGCTTGAGGAACAAAAGGCTGAAGTGAATATCTCAAGCAATTCTCATATGACAATAGAAGATGGAGTCATTGAGGAAGAAGATTCGGTGATCAACAGATCTAAGGCCATTATTGTCCCGAAGAGTCAACATCATGAGGTAATTCATGATCATTGTTAGGTTAATGTTGATGATATTTTAGCATGTGATGAATTCAGGGCTGAAAGAAAGGGTGATGAACAAGAAGGGAATAAAAAGGGATGGATGGAACCTACTTTCCAAGTGGAAATGATAACAGTCAGCTTGTTGGTCTGTATATAACAACAGTCAGCTTGTTGGTCCCCTCGTAGTCGATGCCTTCCTCAAGTGTGTAGCCCTTTGCTACATGTCTTATCTTATACTTGTCAACACTGCCATTTTCCTTGTACTTGGTCTTTAAAGACCCATTTACAACCAATAGGCTTCTTCCCTGTCGGAAGATTAGCAAGTTGCCATGTGTCGATATTCGTGAGAGCTTGATACTCTGCATCCATGACATCTTTCGGGGCTTATATTATAGGGCTTCTTGAACCGTTAGAGGTTAAGTTTAAAACAACTCTGCTCATGAGAGCTCAGTCACCTCATCACACACCATATTATGAATTCTTGGCCTTGAAGTTGAAGTGTTTGAGACTCCATCCAACTTTGCAACTTGTATGGTGCTTGTATACCACTTAGGTATCCGTTGTGTAGTACTTGTGCATGCTAGAATTCGAGGACCTGGTTGACAATCATCACCGCTATCGTCCTCATCATCGCTGCCATCACCAACACCGTCTTCATCATCATCGGAAGGAGTCACGGGAGCAATGCTTGGAGCATGGGATGGTATGGAAGGTGGATTCAACTCACCCTTCTCATCAAATATTACATCTCTATTAATGTATAGCTTCTTGGTGTCACAATCCATGGGTAGGCAAGCCTTCAACTCTTCATTGTACCCCCAAAAAAAAACATTTTTAGGATTACTCATCCAACTTTTTCCTCTTCTTCTTTGGATTGTGCATATGTGTTTTACAACCAAAAACAAGAAGATGATAAATAGAAAGCTTGCACCCTAACCATGTTTTTCTGGGGTGATATTGTTGACAACTTTAGTGACTGCACGGTTCAGCAAGCAAACCGCCATGCAAACATCCTCTGAGCAATATGGAGGATCCAAGTTTGAATCCTTCAACATATTATGCACCATTTCCATAATGGTATGATTCCATTTGACTGCAACACCAATTTTCTGCTGCTTTTAAGGAGCACTCAACTGTCGGCAAGTGCCTTGCGCCTTCAGAAATGCAGAGAACTCACTGCTGGTGTATTCCCCCATGGATTTAAGCAGACAACATGAACACAGCGACCGGATTGTTGTTCCACACATGCTTTGAACTCTTTGAATACTTTGAAGGCTTGATACTTGGACTTCAAGCAATATACCCACATCTTTCATGAGTAATCATCAACAAATAGTTGAAAATATTTGACGCCACTAACACGAACACAAATCGGTGTGCACCAAATCCAATGGACCAGTTGCCTAATGTGTATTGGTACCAAAGGGGCTCTTTGTTGTTTTCTAGCTAAACAACTTGTGTGCAAATCAATGGTCTTCCTTAGTGATGGTAGCCCTCTCACCATATTATCCCTGTTTAGTGCAAGGAAATAACCAATGCTCAAATGACCATATCTCTAATACTAGAGATTGGCCGACTCAAAGCTTGACTGTCTTTGTGAACAACACCAAGCTATAACATTTTGCTGACTACATAAGTACGTGGAACAATCTTCGAGCTTCTGAATTTGTCTCGAATGAGAAACATGTTTTTGCCACCTTTGCAGTCAAATTCAACCTTATGGTTGTGATCAAGTAATTGGTTGACTAACAGTAAGTTTTTAGTTTTTTGTTGAAGGTAGAACACAAAGAGCTTTTGTAATTTTATAAGAGTGTTTTCCAAGTGGCAAGAAAACATCAGCTAATTCTTGGACATTGTAGGATGAATCATTGCTCAGAAAGACTAGGCCACAATAAGATGCGTGGTTCAAAGTGGTTAACGAATCTTCACATCCAGTCATGTGCCTTGAGGCACCAAAGTCCACTTACCAAAATGGATTTTGATGAGGAATCTCCTCGTTTGTTTGTGCTAGACACAATCATCATCTGAAGGATTACTATCCTCGTCAATATTTTCATGTCGCTGATGTAAAATAGATTTAGTAAGTGTTATTATAGTCATAGGATAGTTTTGATATCCCAGAATATGGGGGCTAAGTTAGTAATTTATGTTGTATAAATCAGCCTATGTTCTAGAAAACTAAGCTCGTAGAATTGTAAAGCAGGGAGACCAGAGCAGGAAGAGTTTGAGAGAGACAGAGCAAATTTAGAAGAAAAGTTTCGTAACAGTCTTTTTGTCAGATGAAGGAGCTCCATAGCACTCATAATTGCTGATTTGTTGAGTAAGTTTGTAAGTTTCGTAGTCTCTCTTTTGACTTTGTAAGTTTGCATGCTTTGCCTCTTCAAGGATGATTTACTTTAAGAGTGCATTTTGATTGCTAATGTGATTCTTTCATTTAAGTTTGTTTCTTTTGAAATTTCAATTCCATTCTAATTTCCTTTATGATTTGCTCTGCTCATAATCCATGAGGACCTTTGCATGATGAACAAACAATCGTTCTAACACGAGCAAAATCAAGTATTTAGATGAAGAGAGTGAATGAATGAGGTTAATTTTACTTATTTACGTGAATGAATTAGGTTAATTTTATTTATTTACTGTTTTGACTTGAGAACTTTTCAAAGACTAATGGCTGAAATGCTTAGCAGATTGTGTCTATGCACATGAGTTATCTAATAATGATGATTGATAGAATGCAAATGTAAAATATTTTACATGAGTAATAAAGCTTTATGCTATGCTATAAGAAATACAATGATTTATAAGGTTCAATGCTTTACTATGATGCTATAAAACAAAATGTCATGACTATGCTCCGCACCATGTGAAGTGAAATTGTATGAAAAATATTATCTATGATAGGCTATCATATGAAGTGCGAAGATAATGTTTTATTATGTGATAATTTTTGTCTTGCATTGAGCTACTTTGCTTTAAATTGGTTTGCATTGAGTTCATTTTTCTTGCTTTGCCCAAGTGGCTCTATGATTGTTTAATTTGTGTTGTATTGCAAGTTTAAAAGTAGAGCTTACACATCTTCACATACATGCACATAAATAGAGACACAAATCCATTTCAATCCATATGAGGTTTTGATTTAATAGGCAAGATGAATCCACAATCTTCCAAAGGCAAGTTCATTATTATTGCAGCAGCCTAAATTTGGTCTGAGGCACTTGATCATAATACTTTTGCATCTTTACAGACATTTGGTCTATAAATAAATAATTGACCTTATTCAAGCATATTTCCCCATTGCAAACACCCTATAGTCCACTTAAATGTCCTCATTCTCCAATTCATCATTATCGGAACCACTTCAATCTATATAACAACCAGCTTGCATTGTAGACAAACATAACAAATATTTCAATTCTAAGTTTCATGACCTCTTAATGAGTTCATAGCCCTTGGATAGGTTTGGCCCCAAACCAATCTATGATTTTGAACCCATTTTGTGGCCATCTAACAATGATGATTTCAAATGCATAACTTGTCTTAGTTGCCCTTAGCGAGATTTTATGGTCGGGTGAGCGGAAAAACTAACAAAAGGTCATCTATTTAAACAAAGGCACCCTAAGCCATTTAACTATTTGGACATCACCTCATCAGTTGGAGACATTGAGCCTACACTTTTAAATCTTCCAAGAGCATAACTTAGAAGCACAAAATGATCAATAGTCATGTTGTCAAGTGTCAAGCTCATATCAACAGTTTCATTCTAAGTACCTTTATTCTAAATTGTTAGTTGCATCTCATCTAGGCTTCGGGAGAATTTTGTAGGTTTGATGTCTCTTAGGGGTAGTCGTACGTAGACAATGTTCAGCCATCAGAGGGTCGCTGGGGTCATTCCAACCCAAAATGCTAACCCATTTTTAAGGGTCTCCATCTTCAAAGCAAGTCAAGCTAGGGTTTGGGAGAAAAAGAAGACAATTCAACTTTGTGGCAGATCATCATAGTATTCTAGCGCTAGAAAATAGAAACACATATCTAGGTGAACCTACATAGAAACGCCAAGCTCTAGACATCCAACCTCAGACGCCTTCATAGCTTCCAAACAGCTTGGGTCTCAATATTGTCTACCATTTTCGAACCTGTCCAATGCATATTGCCAGTCCTTGAATTTTTCTTAGCACCTCAACAACTGTCTTCCCACCTTTTCTCCAGCATCTAAGCATTCAGATTCATCATCTGCAAGCCTATATTGGTGAGTTCATTCCATTTCCATGCCCTCATTATTGTTTTGCTATCTTTAGGTGATCAAACATATTCTAATCTCAACATTCACATAATTCAGGTTGTATAAGGAATGCCCCAGTATTAGAATCTGAATTATTACTGCAAGTTTTAATTGAATTATGCTTAGGATATACTTATCAAATCAATTACAACAACAAAATACTTCACAAAACAGATAAAGGAAACTCCTTATTCACTTGTGTATGGAGCATATTGTCTTTGTACATTGGAAGGCAAGCCTTTGAAGGACCCAATTACAATCATGCATCTCGATGAGGTTCTATGCACAAATCGTTCTACACTGAAGTGGCCAGTAAAGAAGAAGAGGATGAGGAAGTAGTAGGCAAGTTTGAGGAGGAGGAATCAAAAGATTCCCATCCAACTATTTCTTGCCATACACTTTCAAGCATTGGCGCTCCACCAACCCTAAAAGTGATGGGTTTTTTGCAGAAAGAAAGGGTGACAGTGTTAATACACTAGGGATTACGCATAACTTCATCAACAATAAGTTGGCAACATGCTTGAATTTTTGTTTATCCGACTTTATCATTTTAGGTCATGATTGTTGGTGGGGACACGGTTAGTTATTCGGAGAAATGCCTATTAAAAGTTCCATGGTTAATTATAGGCTCAAATCTCCTATGTTTTTCATTCCAATGGAGGGATCGGACATCGCTCGGGAGTCCAATGAATCACAACCTTGTGAACGATTGAAATGAATTTATGGGAGTTGTTCATGGGATTCCATTTAGAGTGAAGGATAACCATGTCCGTTGTGCACAAAATCCCCACAACTAGTTAGTTCTCATCATCGTAGCGTAAGATTCTCAAAATGGGAGCAGATGGTTTGTAGCACAACTTTTTTCATTAGAAGCACAACCGACAAACAATTTTACGCCACTAGAGTTACATGAAATTGTTAATAACCACTCAATTGTTTTGAAGCAATGCCAAAAGGACTACCACCAAAAAGGGATCATGGTCATACCGTTCAACTGATACCAGGGATTCAACCACCCAACATCCAACCTTATAGGCACCCCATATGTACAAAAGAGTGAAATTGAGAAGATGGTGTATGAGATGTCGAGGCAGGTATTATCTCGACATAGCCAAAGAGCATATTTCTCTCCGAGTAGTAATGGTGCACAAGAGAGAAGATCCCAGAGTGGATGTGCCCATATTAGAGAACTCAACAAGTACACCATCAAAGATAAGTTTTCCACTCTAGTAATTGATGATTTGTTAGATGAGTTAGATGATGTCGTTTACTAAAGTTGATTTGTGCTCAAATTACCATCAAGTGCGGATCGAGAGAAAAGGATATACACAAGATTAGCTTTCATAACCCATGAGGGCCACTATGATTTTTTTGGTGATGTCTTCTAGTCTCATGAATGCACCATCTACATTTTAGAGTTTGATGGGCACTAACTTTCGACCCTTTCTCGCAAAAGTTTGTCTTAGCAATTTTTATGACATTAATATACAACAAAACACGGGAAAAACACTCGCAACATGTGTACGGATGTTAATAACTCTAAAACAACATCAGCTTTACGCCAAGCCTTCCAAGTGTGCTTTTGAAGTAAATGACGTGGAGTAATTGGGACACATTGTTTCATAGGAAGGTGTACAAGTAAACCCCACAAGATCAAGGCCATGGGAGAATTGCAAGTTCCATAAACCTTCAAGAACCTCTAGGGCTTCATGAGGCTAATAGGTCACTATCGTCATTTTGTGAAAAATTATGGTAGCATAGTAGCATCACTCACAACTTTGTTGAAGGACTCCATCCACTAGAACAAAGCAGCCACCAAGACATTTGAGAAGTGAAGGAGGCCACAAGCACCACTCTGGGTCCTAGCTTCCCAGATTTTTCAAATACCTTCATTATGGAAAGTGATCCATCGGGGGGTATGGCATGGGGCGGTACTCATGCAAGAAGGTCGACCAATTGCATTTGAAAGTCACCAACTCAAAGGGAAGAATTTGTTAAAGCCCGTCTATGAGAAGGAGATGATGGTTATTCTTCACGCCATCAAACAATGGAGACCATATTTGATGGGTAGACACTTTAAGGTAAGGATAGATCACAATAGTCTAAAAAACTTATTGGAATAGATGTTTTATCAAAAAAACAACAAAAATGGGTAACAAAAATGTTGGGATATATCATTGAAATCGTCATTAAGAAAGGGAAGAATAATGTAGAGGCAGATGCGCTCTTTGGGAAGGATGAATCCACAGAGGCACTACTCTGTGCAATGTCCATATTACAGGCAGATTGGGTTGATGAGGCAAGATCTAAATTGGAGAATGACACGGCTACACAGGCTTTGATTCAAAAGTTCCAACAGGGTTCTCATGTATCAAACATATTTATGTGGAAAGGGAGTGCCACGTGGTACAAGGATAGGTTGTACTTGTGCAAGAAATCGAACCTTAAGAAAAAAGTTCTTACAAAGCTATGTGCATCTCTAGTAAAGGCATTTAAGATTCTTGAAGAGTTATCACCAGATCAATCAAGACTTTTTGGGAAGGACTCAAGGGGGAAGTCCAAAATTTGTGGCAAGATGTATGGTGTGTCAGCAAAATAGGGGTGAGACAATTAAAACACTAGGTCTTTTGCAACCCCTATCTATTCCAAGTCAAAGGTGGGAAGAGGTTTCCATGGATTTCCTAACAAGGTTGCCCAAGTTGAAAGGGAAAAATGTCATCATGGTGATCATGGATAGACTCACCAAATATGCTCACTTTTGTGCCTTGTCACTTCCATTTGTAGCAAACACAATAGCATCATTTTTTGGATACATTACTAAAGTTGCATGTTACCCCCAAAATCATAGTAAGTGACCATGATCCTAGCTATACCAATAATTTTGGACTGGTTTATTTTTATGTTCAAGTACTCAATTGGTGCACAACTTGTCATATCATCCTCAATCAAATGAGCAAATAGAGGTTGTCAAAAAAATGCCTAGAAGGTTATCTTTGTTACTTTGCTTCGGATAAGAACAAAAGACGGTTTCAATAGCTGCCACTAACTGGATGGCGGCATAACACTTCCAAACCTCATCAAAAATGTATTCGTTTGTGGCATCATGCAGTACCAATTACCATCCATCACCTACTCCTTGAGGGTACAATCAAGGGTTCAAGTTGTTGAAGATCAAATTCAACGCCAACATGAGGTCTTAGCCAATCTACGGGAGAAATTGACAATGGCACAAAACTGAATGAAGCAGCAAACCAATCAGCACCGCGGTGAAAGGCATTTTGAAGTTGGTGATTGGGTCTTTGTGCAAGTTCAACCATACAAGCGAATCCCTTGGAACAACAAAAGAAGGATAACAAGCTCGCTCCTAAGTAATATGGTCCTTATCAAGTCTTGCAGAGAGTTGGTAGAGTAGCATACAAGCTAGAGTTACCTCAATCTGCACAAATACATACGGTATTTCATGTCTCCTACTTGAGAAGGGCCATTGGACAAAGAGTATCAACCCAAACAGAGTTACTAGAGCTATTTGAGAAAGGAAAAGTCATTATGGAACCGAGGAGATCCGCCAAACATGCATTGAGAGGCTGCAAACTAGGGTGATTCAAAAGTATTTGACCAAGTGGAAGAATCTAACCAGCGAGGATGCAACATGGGAGGATGAATCATTCTTGCAAAAGCACCCGAGTTAGCCAACGTTGAGAACAATGTTGGTTTAAAGGGGAGGGGCATGCTACGTCCTTAACCTATAACATGTATGGGGATATGTATGGCCAATTTGAGGCTGACATAATTCTTACCTTGTCATATCGTATGTTTTCATATTGTTAGTAGGGTTGACTTATGGAGTAACCATAGCCTAGGTGGGGTGTATACGAGGAAGTAATGGTTGGTACTCGAACATGATATTGTGTATTATGTTCTTATGGTAAGGTCATGGAGATTGCCCCCTCGAAGTGGCTCAGTCATATATTTCCAATATTCTGCTCTACTCTCAATCATATCGTGTGGATCTATTCTATTCAGCTCTTGTAATTGTGAATTACTACTATTGTCATGTTTTTGTGTTCTGTTATTTAATCTATTAATGAATCTGTCTAAGTAATTTCATTACATTTCCCACATATTGGGGCCACACAAGAGAAAAACTCTATGCATTGCACATGCTCCTCATTGCTATATCTTTGTGCTCTATGATGCATTGTTGCGACAAATTTAATGATATACTTGTTATGATTGTCATATTCTATGTCACAGTGACCCTGCTTATATTTTGAGGCAACATGGGGCAAAATATATTTTTGTGCATTTTCTTCGAATGCATCTAGGTTATTTGATTATATGTTTGTTATGTTTCAATGAGATTAAAGTGCAATCTATTTCCAACACTTAAGCGAACTCAATGTTGTCAACAATGTTTAGACTTTACTAAGCTCTTGAGGGACCAAAAATCTTATAAGAAAGGGAGGTATAGTCCATAAAGGATCGAGAAAAAGATCACCCTCAACAGACCACTTAGAGATCCATGAAATCTGGATCAAAACAGAGTATTGTTGGTGTCGTTCGCTTTGTGACAATGGCAGTTACAATATTGACAGTGCTGGTTTTGCCTGAGCGGGAATTCCATTTGTATCACTGGCAACTGAGTTTGTGAAAGCGGTGGTTTTGTTTTATGTCAATGATGGCTTTATCATGCTAAAAGACAAGCTAATGGTCCAAGAACTTCTCTCTTCCAATTCCCTATGATTAGACATCTTTGTCATAATAAGAGGCATCTCCAGCATGTATAGTAGGAGGCATGAGTCATGGATGAGAGAATTAAGCACATTAAGGGAAGGTTATAGGAAGAAGAGAGATTGAAAGGAGTTAGCGACAATATAGTGTTGATTCACACTCCATGCAGTGCATATGCAATATAAGAGTGAGAAAGAGGTAGAATAGAGTTCAGAGTGATGCTCCGATAAGCTCTTTGTAAGTTTCCTATTTGATAAAGGGAGAGGTGGTGATCAGTTGACATTACAGAGTTGGTTTTCCCACATTAGGGTTTTCAAGGTAAAATCCGTTTGCCCCACCCATGAGTTTGCTTCTAATTCTTCCAGCTGCTTATTTCTATTTATTGCTCTATAAATAACTCGCACTCTAGTGCTCTAAATCACTACTATTTGAAGCTAATTCAAGTAGCAGCAGCAAAGATAATTGAAGATTTGCAATTAACTTTCAAAAGTAAATTTGTAGGGGAAATTACAGATCAAAAATGAGCTCCAAATGGTGCAGACCAACCACAATGATAAATTGTAGCCTCAAAATTTGATGTTGAGCACAAAACGAAAGTATAGCGTCATAAGCTAGTGTAGGTGCCATGAAAGTGTAAACTGCGCGTGTAGATGAAGGATATAGAGCATTGCCTCCCTTGCATGGTTTTCCATGAAACAGAATTGTAGGAAAAAGAAAAAGACAAAAAATAATGAAGTACAGTAAAAGCTGAAGATATATATTGTGTGCCATCCTATCCCATGCAATACCTCAGTAATTTGCAGAATGACGTCGTCTTTGCGAAGAAGCTTCCCGAGAAGTTTGGGTGCCAATTGCAGCGCGTCGCATTGGAAAAAATCAACCCCCAACAATTTGTACCCATCATTATCTTCTTTACACGGTAATGGTGATGGCCGTGGTAGGCTCGTCGCCACTAATGCCCGCTGTGCTGCCGCTGCCGCTGATTTCCTTTTCTTGCGATGATGGGAGAAGATGAGCGTGGGAGCGCCCCTCCTCCCGCCGATTCCCCTCATTTCACCATTCCTACATGAGTTTATCCATGCCTCTTCTGCTTCGTTTTTCATTGTGCCGCGAAGGCTCCTTCCACCGGTTCAAATCCTCGCCCGGGATTTGACAAAGTTGCCGTATATTACAGTTAAAGAGACAGATAGAGATCTTTTAACATCTTCTTACTTATGAGGCCAAGATGACTTTCTCGGATAGTAAACTCTCTTATTTTTCGAATTTTTGCTCGTTTTATCTTATATTTAAATTGATAATGAAATCTCTAAGTTTCTCCACCCTCTATTTGGTGAACATGTCATGTAACAAGATTGTCATTAAAATACTTACAGTTTTGGTCTAGATGTCATTGTAAGCATTACACTCAAAAATAAAGTGTTTTTCTGATTCCACTGATCCATCAATGTAAAAGACACAAACTCTCTCTTCCCATGCCTCTTTTGGCATTTTCCATCTACCTGTTTCACACTAAAGCCGATGTGAATTTGTCCTTAATTGAGCTATGAGAAACTTTGCTCTCCAAGGGATATTAGCCCCAATATAGTCCTTTTGTTGATAATCACAATTGGAATTAAATTTGTCAAGGTAATATTTCTTCTTCCTCTAACGTTTTATCCCATATAGACTTGTGAAACCTATCTTTGATAAACGCCTTTATTTCCTTGTTATTATTGGGACATGCATTCAAGTCAATGTGTCATTTCCTCATCCACTTGTTGTTTTGATTCATCCACAACTTATTTCGCATGCACAAGATCTCACTAAAGACCACCTTGGGCCATCTATTTACCTTAATTTGCCCAAATCTTTTTAGATTTCTTTGAAGACCACCGTAGCAATGGCTTCAATACGAGACCGATACTCTTATATATCTTTTAACATCCACAAGGCTAAGAAAAGCATGTGGACATTTAGTCGATGGATAGGGTCAAAAATGTTCTCTTAGTGGCTTTGACATATTGGATGCCCCCTAGTTGTCATTGTTTAGCTAAAAGAAGTGGATGCCCCCTTGTCATCATTGTTTAGCGAAAGGAAGTCTTCGATAAACATATAGTTTAATCAAGCCATAGGAAGTCTTCGATAAAGATATACACTTACTCAACAAGTGTAATCAACTATATGTATTCTTTATTCAAACACGGGGCAAAGATGTCGATACCTATGTAAAATCGTTGATTTCTCTTCTTTTTTAAAATACTTAGAAATTAATTAATATGGTGCTAATGTATTCATGTGTTTATTAATGATTGATTCAAGTTAAGAACTTCTATTGTATATGTCCTTGTGTCAATGCTTGTCGACTTATATTTCTTGTGTGTCACCAACCATTTTTGACTCCTTTTTCGCTTTCTTTTCTTGTTGGGCCCATCTATTTATGGTTATGCCGTCTTTTTTGTCTATTATGACTTTAGGTTTCCCCCTTTCTCCTAATTTCTCTCTTTGGTTTCTAGCATTTTGTGGGGCTTGATCACTTTCATGCGATATTGACCATTTTCGTGCCATATGAAAATGGTTGTTTTCCCACGAAAATGGTCCCCTTGCCTTTTGGGTCCTTCGGCCATTGACCTTGTGTTATTGAGTTTTGTGCCTTTATTGGTCAACTTTCTCGCTCATTGTGATTTGGATTGCATGTCAATATGGTCCTAATTTAAATTCAAGAAGTTTATAAATACATAGGTACATTAATGTATTTAAGGAGACACGAGAAAAACACAATATTTCCGTTAAGCGAGAGTGATTTTGAAGAGCATGGTCTATTTTATGTTTGATGCATCATCATACCAACAACCTAGATTAGACGTTTACATATTCATTCTCACTTATACTAGTTGGTGCATACATGGGAAGATAAGGGTTAGGACACATAATTGATATGAGTGTAGTTTGTAATTTTTTAAATCACAAGAGGCTTGTATAATATGAAATATGATGTTAGGTATAATCTATATTTTAAGTATAATAATAATTCAAAACTAATAAAGGGTAGTCCTAAACGATTAAATTATTTTAAATCTTGAATATTAAACATAACACACACACACACACTTGAATTTGACAAGGTGTAATTAGGGTTAGAGAGGGGAATCAAAATATGCTAACAAAATGTGTGATTAAGTGTTTAGGCGTTGTGCAAGGGTAGATCAGTGTCATCAAGTTGTTTAGTAAATATTGGGAACTAGAAGTCTACTTTGGACGGGTCCACAGAAAGATAAACCTTATCGTGGTGAACTTGTCCTTAGGGATGTAAACATGTCCTATGTAGCATTGTACTCGCTCCCTTTTTCTATCCAAGTGCAACTATGTTTGTAATTATGCTTTATGGTTCTAGAATCTTGTGATGATTGCCTCTAAATAGATATAGATTCTCCTTGCTTTAAAACCCCTAACCTTGTGTCCTTGATCTAAAAAAGAGTTAGAAAAGATTGGTATGAACTACCTCACCACACTCTTGTTGATATGATGAGTGATGCATTACATACCACTACTTTGAAGAGGGATCAAACCACTTGTAGTTCCCCAAAACCTATTATGAGATGAAATTAAATATATAATAGAGAATGAACCCTTGATTCAGCCCTTTCACTTGATATCATACACGTTGGACTATTTTACCTTAAGATTAGACTCAATATGTGTGATTCGGGTCGTGATTGTCTATATTTAGATGTGCTTCAAGTAATGCGGGATATTATAAAAAGATGTTTGGATGCCATTAATAGGTTATAGTGTATATGTACTTGTAGGTGACCTTCCTTAGTTTTCTAACTCAATCGACCCACAAATCTCCCTTGGATCAACTAAGCCAAGTAACCTTTTTGAAAATGTGATCGTTAGAATGCAAGGGGACATGTTCGTATGAGGTAGATAAGTTTGAAGCCAAACCTATCTAAGACCTATGAATCTATCTAGGGTGTAACAAAAATAAATTTAGATAGTTGGAGATTTATACATAAGTTCAATAACATGTGTAGTGATTCCTTAGGGGTTAAGTTGAATATTGGTTGTAATCTAGTGGATACTGAGGTGTGCGATAGAACAAAAATGTTTCTTTAATTGGTCAAATAATGTGTATGTTGTGCATATAGTTACACTATCACAACCATACCCATGCACATGAGTTAGAACATTGGCATGCATAGTTGTCTCTACCCTTCACGCCAGCCTATCACACCAAAGCTTGAAATTTTGAGAGCTCACCCAAAGCACAGAAGAATCCATGATCCATTAAGATCAACATTATAATGAAGTGGGATAAACAATAAACACAATTCAAGAATAATCAAGGAAAATATACTAGATTAACATACTTGTGCATGAACAACACTATTGTTCCAAAACATGTTTTGCTTCAATCATAACATCTCATGCTCACACTCACCACAAAACACACACTTTACAATGAACCCTTCATGGGGTATATATTAGCGGGGACTTACCCTTTCTTATCCCTCGAGTTCTTTTTACTAGTTAACTATTACATCGAGACGGTGGCTAGGCCACATGTCGTCATTGTTAAGTCTTGCATGATGAATACTTATAATAGTTCCTTGGCTATATTTAGCCATGTCATTTTTTTCTACCTCGTGAGTTATCATTATACTATTATCTCCAATTTTCCTTATTTGTTTTTGTGTTCCTTCCATGAAGTGTTTCAAACTATTAGTTCGATGCCTATTTATGTCTTGTGTAAATCAAACACATCTTTCTGTTCTTTCATGTTCATGCTCCAATATGCTCTATTCACTGTGGCTATTATGTGCCCTTTTTGCACTTGCCCTTTCCTAAAACTTTTGTGCATGGATTTTCCATTCCTCATATGTGCAAATATTTCCACTTGTTCCTGCAATCATTTCCTTAAACTATTTGGGCGATCACATTCAATATTTTAGTTTGTTCCTCCGCTTTTCCTCTTACACACAACCTTTCTTCATTTTTTCGTGCATCACTTAAAGAATGGTTTTAAATAATAAAGAATGTTTTAGCCCCCAATGTGGGACACAAGAATAAATAATACAAGAATTTTGGGGTCTAACATCACCCCACTCTTACTATGTTGACCATCCTCAAGAAAATTTGTTTATGACTCTTCAAATAATTTTGGCACTTTGGATATGAATACATCTTCGTGCACTTGCCACGTTATTTATCTCCTTTTAGAAGAGAGGGGTTATGTTGTCAAGTGAGTGGCTAGCTTGGTAATATCCTTTGCACCTTTGATTTCAGTTGTAGCTTATCGTGTAGTTCTTTCAACTTATTGCTTAACCGTATGTGTTCGGATTTCAATTCGGTCTTATCTTTATGGGCGAGCTTCTTCGGCTCTTCCAATTGTTGCTTCACCTTTTTCCTTTTTCGTGTGGCTTCTTCACTAACCCTCTCAAACTCTTCCATCATCTAATTTCACATGACCTTATTAATGGAATCATCCTCTATTTGGGATTACAATGTTGCTTGCTTTGTAGTGACCTCTCGCATGCACATGTTAATGATTCAAGTTTGCTTGAAAACCCCTTTTAGGAGTTTGTATGTATGTGTGGCTTTTTCGTCCAATTTCATAGTGATTTTTTGACATACTTATAATTTTTTTCCGCAAACAATTCTTATGTTCTCCTATTGGCCCTTTTGATGTTTGGCACACTCCTTGTTGGCCTTAATTTGCTTAAAAAAGATCGAGTAGTTGCTCCAATTCATCTATTTTTCACCCGAGATGATCGGGTGTGTCTCTGTAAGCTTAGGCTCATTGAAGAGAATTTTCTCACCTAATTTATTTTCTTTAGCATCCATACGTGAGTATTTTTCTTGTAAGGCCTTGTGCTCTGGATTAAATCCCACGATCGAATCCTTGTTTCCTCGGAGCTCATTTTCCAAAGTATTCACTTTTCCCCTTTATATCCTAGATTCATTGTTATTGTGTAAATTTTGTTGCACCACTTCTCCAACACTTTTCATAAGCGCATTGTATGCTTTTGTCTCGAAGAGGTAATAAGTTTTCGTGAGGCAGATTGTATCTTTATCTCTTATTGACATGTTATTTATGCAACCGCTAGGAAGTTCAATAATTAGCTCTTCTATATAGACATCTAGGGAAAAAGATAATGCCTTTTTTAGAGCGTTTTGTGGCTATGGAGTCCTCACGCAGTCCCAAAAAAACAATTTTTTTGTGGATTTTCCTTGTTGGTAATGTGCATGGATTGATTTCAAGGTTGGTTTGAATTTAGAGTGAATTCCTCATCCTCGTCTTCATTTTTCGACACTTTTATTGGGCACTTCCCTTTATCTCGAAGATGATCATCTTCCTCCTCATCACCTCCATGGTGTCCTCCTACTCCTTCACCCTCCCCATGTGCTTCTTATTCTTCATATTCGGATTATCTTCAATTGTAACTACTTATGGGGTTGATTTAGGAGTGGAAAATGTTCTTGTGCCCAATTCCTTGGGATCCCTGTCTTTGTTTCATCTTTTGTGCGGGAGTGTGGAGGAGTGTTTTCATTTTTTTCTTTTATGTGCATATCTTCTCCATTTGTGGGGAGCATTGGAATTTTGCCACCTTCCCAACTCGGGTGCTTGTTTTCTCCAACATGTCAGATTCTATCAATCTCATGGTAGTTTTGGCACTACCAACATGTTGTTCATCATCTCCCTTGTCATTTGTCTTGGGTGCAATTACAAGAGTCTTTGATATGTTTCCCCTTTGTTTCTTCTTGGTTGGCCCCTTATTTCCCTCTCTTAACGAAGTAGGTTTTTTTCTTTGCATCCTCTTTATGCCCTTTCACTTTTCTCTGCGGCGTGGAGTTTTTCTTGGGTGGGTGGAATCATCTTCTCATCCCGTTCTTCTCCTTCCTAGGTGGCCTCTAGGGTTTTCTTCTTCTTAGGGTGTAGATAGTAGAACAACCTTTACACCATGTCATTGACTATTATCATCTCTATTTTGCTAAGGGAACAATTTGTATGATTTGCGTGTCTCTACATGAGCCTCTCAAATTACATACTCCTAGGAATTACAGAGGGTATGGATATCCACATCAAATCTTAGCACGAAATCCTTATTTTCTTCGCCTCCTTAAACTTATTGACAAATCGCACAAAATAGTTTGTTGTGAAGGCATAGGCCGGTTTGGCCCATGGGGACAAATTCTCATCTACATGTTTGAAGTTCCCAAGAAATAGTGCATTGCCACAACAAATTACGCTCTCCTTCTATCTCCTTGGGTAGTTGGCATGGGATCCTCCAATCTTGCTCGAAGACATTCTTCAATTACCTTAGCTAGTTGCCAAATCATGTTTTATATGCATTGTTGAGGGTTTTAGGTGCCAAGAATTGCCAGTATCTTTCGATGGGGGATTTTCTTTCTATGGGGTTGTTATAAGCCAATTTTGACTTAGCAAAATTGATTTAAAAATGGAAATTTTGAAATTTTCAAAAGTGTTACTTTGCATGGTTTATCACTCTCTTGACGACCGTCTCATTTTTGTGATCGTTTGGTTTTCGTTTCGTCCTTTTTAGTGCAAGAACTCCTCCTACCAGAATTAAAGCGTGTTAAAATTAATTAATTAATTACTCTTTGTTTGATAAAATTAATTTTTAATAATTTTGGAGTATTTAATTAAATAAATATTAATTAAAATTCATTCGACAAGTTTTATGTTAATTCCAGGGAAAAATAAGCTTCCACTTCCCATTGCCGGGAATGCCAAATTGGCTTCTGGGCCCGGATTTCGCCTTTCCTGGAAAAATTGTTTTAAATTCCGCCAGGATTTCTTTTCACAATTTCCAAATTAATGAATTGGCAAATGGGCGAAAAATTTCCCGATTTCCCACATGGGGAAATTAAACGGAGATTGCCAACCCACTTTGCCATTCCCGTTGGCAATTGGCCGTTGCTTTCCCATTTCCTGCAATTAATTCTACTACCCAGGAAGAGGGAAGTCAATTTAACCCTCATAAATTCCTCCGACAAACTCATTGGAAATAGTTATACGAAGCTTTCTAAAATTTCTTCTCACTTCTTCTAAGGAACATAATATTTTTATCACATTCCACAATACTGCGAATGCCTTTTTGAAGGAGAAATAATAGGTACAGTCCAAACAAAGGCCAACACAGTCCAAAGAATTAATCTCTGCACAACCCAAGGGAGATAAAGGAATTTTGTAGAAGTATTTGGCATAAGACAAAACACAAAAAGACTCCATGCGTAGCTAGGTAATAGAAGGAACAGTTTGAAGGATAGTCCAAGCTAATCTCCACACATTTGCTTGAACATAGATCTCCACGAGCATAGAAAGGAAATAATATAGTTTTCATGCACCCACCTTGGCAAATGATCATTGTTCAATGTAGGCCCAAGCAAAGAATTCACGCCAAAATTAGAGATACCATGTGGGGGAGGAAGAAGGAGATTCACGCAGTTTGACAAAGTAATAACAGTCCAAGGAAGATTCCACGCTCAGCCCAAGGAGATTCACGCAGACCAAAGGGTAAAATAACCCACGTTTGCATAAGAAAGAGACCAGTAAAATCTATAATACCACGCATTTTTAGAAGGAAAACCAAAGCATTCAACAAGGTTTCTCCACGCAATGACCCCACGTGACCCGAGGAAATAGCCAAATTCAGTGCATGTTAAAACAAAGATTATCCATGCAGGCTGAGATTGAAGGAGATTTCTAATGCAAAGGTTGTAGAATTCTCACACATGTTTTAGCATGATAAAATCCATGCCTAACTATCTGGTGAAGAGGAGGTAGAGGCCACACATTGGTCAAGGCAATACAACCCCCACACCCAAAACACATGCATAGAGATACCACGTGGAGGAAGAAGGAGAAATCCACGCAGAAGTTTTACAGTAGTTTCCACACAGTAGAAGACAAGGAGGAGAAGACAAGATAAATCCATGCATGATACAAGATCAAACAAATTCATAAGCTGCAGAGGATAATAATCCACACGCCTAGGAACAACAAGAAGGGTAATTAAAATAATTTCCAGTTTCCCACGCAGGCAAAGAAAGGCATCAACAAAGTTTCAGGCATCGACAACAGGATTATCATGCACTAACCCAGGAATAAAATATTAAAAAAGGGGGGAGTTTAAAGGAGAAGGCATTTCAGAAGTCTCCACACATTCACAGAAGGATTAAGCAAGTGTATTCATGCATCGATCAGAAGATCACAAGGAAGAAGTGAATCTCAAAGTACACGGTTATTTAAATCAGGCAATTTTTACACATACCAGGGAGAATTTGCTCTGGAAAATTAAATAAAAATCGATATTGAACTCGGGTGATTTCGTTTATTTAAAATAAATAAATAAAAAAGTTGTCACCCGAGTCAGAATTCAAACCTAGTCTCGGTGTGTGATTTTGTAAACAAGACTAGTTATTATTATTATTGTTGTTTTTAAATAATAATAATAATAATAATATTAAAATGAATCATATTGTTCTTGCACTGATGAGGGTTTCAGAGATTGAGACCTCGACCCATTTGCGTTGTTTTGCGTGCCTGAGTCATTTTTCTATAAAATTCATAATGGCTAAAAAATCTAACAAATTTGCAGGAAGATCGAGGAAGCTAGTGGAGAAATCGAACAAATCCGCACTCAAGTATGAATTCCAAGGAATCATCCCTCCCAGTTCCATTAAGTCAACATATGACAATATCACTAATACAAATCTAGGTCACATCAATGTGCAACAATTCTGCGAGCAGGTGGAAACTAAAGGCAAGACCATATTCTCGGATAGACTTTACCATAGTGCTCTACCCCAAACAGCAACATTTCCTATCTTAGTGCAATGTCCGGAGCTGGTTATCACTTGCGCGGAGCATTATGATCCCGAGAGATAAGGAATTTTTAAAGATAATCGTGAGCCTTTCCTCTTAATCACACCAGAGCACATTGAAGAATTTGCATACTTTCCTAAGAATGTGGATATCACTCACCGATCAACACAAGAATTTTGGGATGATGTAGTGCCCCACACAAATTTTAAAATAAAATAATAAAGTATTTAGTGCTACGTGTGATCAGATTTCGAGATGTCGTGTTGGAGTGTGGCAGGGGTCTGCAGGACATGGTGGTTCTTCCCTTGTCACACATCCTCGCAGCCTTTGTCAGTATTTGTCTTCCCTGCCTTTGACCGGTGATTTCTGAAAGATTTGTCTCTTCCACTCTCCGCTACACATTTCCTTTTTACAACTCTCTCCCAGCCGCCGCCATGGGAAGAAGCTCCAGACTGTTTTATGCACCCACCAGGCATTAAGGGAGGTCATGTTTTTCATTATGGACACAGGGATTACTGTTTTGTGCAAACAGTAAAAATGGTGGGCATCGGTGACTACGGCCGTGTACAGAAGACATGGGTTTCCTCAGGAGACAATCACACTATTTCATTCATGCAACAAATAGGTCTCCAACCTGATGAGTTTACTTTACCGCAGTAGCACTCCTGACCTATGCCAACATCCTCCCAACCCGTATAAAAATGGGAAAAACCTGGAAATCTACGTGGCACCTCACTAAACATGGGCGTTGTTATAGTGTTTGACCAAATGAAAGAACGAGACAGCTTCGCATGGAGTATGTTCGCAGCAGTGTATAGAAGACGTGGATTTCCTCGCGAGGCAGTCATGTTGTTTCACCATATGCAGCAAACATGGCTCCAACCCAATCAGTTTACATTTGCCAACGTACTTCCAGCCTGTGCCAAAATGGAAGCTTTGGAGCAGGTATGATATCCATCAAAGCATAATGGAGAGAGAGGAATTTTGTCAGATGTTGTAGTTGCAACTGCCCTGGTAGACATGTATGCAAAATGCAGAAGAATAGACAAAGCACGTGTATTGTTTGACAAAATACCCCAAAAAAATGTGTTCTCCTAGACTGCAATGATAGCAGGATATGCACAAAATGGATTTGTTGAGAAGGCGCATGAACTGTTTGATAGAATGCCTCAAAGAAATGCGAGTCTCATGGAGTGCCATGATTGCAGGATATGCACAAAATGGATTTGTTGAAAAGGCGTGTGAACTATTTGATAGAATGCCTCAAAGAAATGTTGTCTCATGGAATGCCATGATTGCAGGATATGCACATAATGGATCTGTTCAAAAGGCTTTAGAAACTTTCAAGCAACTACACTCACAGGTGTAGAGCCTCTTGTCCATTGCCAACATTCTCTCGGCCGTGTGCAAGAATGGAGCCTTGTGCAAGCCCTAGAAAATTGTCAAAACATAATGGGCAACTTATTCTGTTGGAAAAACTTCAAGTGATCGGGAAGTTTGTGTGATGTTGTGGAGGTTAGATCGAGGCTCGTGAACTGGTTGACGAAGTGCCCAAGCGAGATGCTGAACCAAAGCCTGCGGGTTTGACCGACTCCATTCCTCCCAGGCATGGTTCATCTCCCCTTACCTCTCATAATTCTCGTGTTTTAGTTCTCATTTGCAACTTAATAGAATTTTAAAATATTAGGATTATAATACAGTTATTTTTATATCAACTCATTGCAAAACAATGAAATGTCATGTCATAACTCATGAAGTCAAAATAACTCGTTTGCATTAAAACATGAACTTCCACCCTCATTCTGAGGTGATGTAGAAAACTTCCTACCCAACTAGATCGCTACAACATTGTTTTATCAACAAGACGAGATTGACTTCCCAGTAATAATGTTGACCTTCTCCCTATTTAAATAGTTAATTTTTGCATTTTTCGAGAGACTCATTAAGTACCCTTTGTAACTCTAAAAACGAGATGTTAAGCTTCATTCATGTACCTTGGTATGCGAGGAGTCACCTTGACCTTTGGTTTGACCCCAAACAAACATATGAGATCTTTTTGACGCTCTTATAGGAGCCCTGTTACATTGTTTTTACAGTAGTAGAAAGTTGGCTTTCGTTTTGAACCGCCATTTGAAACCTGGATAGAGAAATTATTTTCCGTCTTCGCAAACCTCTAATGTTCTTACTAGACAATTGCATGGAACCTTCAGTTTAGGAAAAACACTTTTCTGGATATTTTGATGACGACATTTTGTAGGCCTTTGGTCGCAGTTTGACAAGGTCAAACTGGACCAATTAGGACCGGTGGTTTCAGAAATTTGTCGCCGTTTGAAGACTGTTTTCTAGTTCTGAGTTTCGTCAACTCTGTTGAATTCTCCTTATATAAGGAAATTTGTAGGAAGTTCCTGGTTATGCGTTCATCCATTAAACGTCAATTTTGGATGGGGTTTTCTAAGCCCTCGAGCTAACTTTTGTTCATTTGCAACTGGGTCAACTACGACCAGTGGCCCCAGAAAACTAGCCGCCAAACATAAACCGTTCGCTATTTCCAAATTTTGTCAGTTTCTATGAAATCCTGGTATATAGGTGGACACATATAAATTTAATCGTGGTGTGTGTTCTCATCGGAAGACAACTTTTGGAAGCGGTTTCTTAGCCTCCGAGCCCGTTTTGAACGTTTTTGTAGCTAGTAAGAAAATGTAAAATAGAAAGTTGCGAGACCCTCATCGGGTTGCCAAACCACTGTGGAAACTTTTAACACATGCAAATAACTGTTTAAAAATCTATAGTGTAACTTGTTGTGTGAAATAGAACTTTTCACAAAATGGTGTTTTTCTCTCTCTCTCTCCTTTTTCTCTCTCATGGGTTACAAAATGAAGTGAAATGAAATGTAATGAATACATGTCTCTAAACCTTTTAATTTCAATTACAAATTGTAATTATTATCATATGTAAATGGGAAACTGAAAAATGATAATTATGTTAGATTAGGGTGGATGCCATGCCAGTGAATTATCGCTGATATCATGCTCATGTGGTTTTCTTTGGATGAAAGAATGACGACAAAAAGGCGTTGTGTAATGCATTAATTATCATTGTAATTTATATAGTTCATTTTAAATGAATAAATGTATAATGTAGTCTCATGTTACAGAAGGTTATATTTGATAATTTGTTGCTATGTATGAGATGTTGGTTTCAAGGACATCTAGGAAATGTGTATTTAATCATAGGTCAATTTGATTTATAGTACACCGATAAAAATGTTTGATATTTATATAAGGTAAATGAATTTGAAGTAATATCTTGTAGTGCATATTTAGTGTTCAATAAATGATTAATGAGTCATCTTGTGCATTCATACTTTGTAAATGTAATAAAGAGAATTAAATCGAAACACTCTACCCTTGTTCAATATCGGAGCATAACTTGTTTTCATGTGTGTTACTTTTTACCCTAGAAGACATTGAAAACCGTAGAATGAAATTAAACTCTGCACTCGATGGAACCTCCTAGTTTGAGTAAACAAGAACCTGAGAATGGGCTTATCGTCTTAGTCAGTATGTTTAGTGACATTGTCTTAAACCTGTCTGATAGGAGCGACACAGTCAAACTTCACTTGGAGTATGTAGAGCTAACTCCTCCTTCATAGCCTAGCGGACTACCTTGTCATCGAAGATAGATTTAAAATTAAAGTTCTTCATAGAGTGAAATCCCTGTTGGATCCAGACGACATAGATGGAGGTTGTGACTTAGTTGTTCTAGGTCTTAAACTCTTGTTATTGAACCCCTTAGCTTTGCTCAGCTAAATGTGTTACCTTGGTTTCTCTCAACATAACACCTTGGTCCCTTTCTTGAAGGTGGTTTAACATAAGTTTGTCCTCTCGCTTAAAACTCATATATAGTTGAGGGGTAGACCCTTAGGTGAATTTGGAATTAATCTAAAACTCAGTTGATTTGGATGTTAACTTAGGGTTTGTGTGTAGCTTCAAGTTTTCTAATCATAATTGTCTTTAAGAGGTTAGACAAACAATTCGTAACTCCTTTTACAAGACAATGCTAAAAATAAGACCATAATGTGACGTAGAAAATAAAGTATATAAGAGTAAAAACGAGATTGAGGTTCGGAATAATGCCACTCTCGGAGACCTTATATCTCAATTAAATATATTCTTTTGTTTCAAAGAATATGAATTGCCTTGGTGTGACCAACCTTCAAGAAAACAAAATACATATATAAATCAAAATGGAATTCCACAAGTCATTGAATTAGAATAACTATGGTAGGGAAATAACTATACCGTGATCGAGGAATGTTTTTGGTAAAAAGCTATCTTGTATCTAAATCTCCATTAAATCCTAATATCACCATATGGACACCAAGTCACATTCACTTGAGTTGTAAGAGTAAAAAGGTAGACATTGAATTTATGTTCGAGAAGAATATTCTTAGCATAAGAACAAGATAGTTAAGTATTTTATATGCATTTGAATTATGCCAAATAAGTATGCAAGTTATGAAATTTTTTGTAAAGAATAAGAAGCCAACTTAAAAGGGTCGAACGGTAATTTAACCACGGAATGAACTTAGAAAGCTATAGGTGGCCAATTGAGAAATTCATCCTTGTGCAATAATGTTCTTGGAGTGTTAATCACAACTAAAATATAATTAAAGAAAAGATGTGTTGTGGGTTTGCCCATCCTTGAGTCTTCTTTTTTGGTTGGGGCATTGCTAGTATTCGTTCATTGGGAAAAGTGTGGCATCGACATGCCTATGTTGTTTTCATGTGTCTATGTGAGTTGATGACTTAAGTAATTGTCATATGCGAGTCAAGTTTCTGTACTTGGAGCCCTTGTTGTGTTGTGTGTAGTGAGCAATGTAAGTAAAAAAATTATCCTTGTGTGTGAAAAATGTGGGCACTACATGGATGAAGAACCTCTCGGGTGGAGTAAGATGGTTAATAACAACGGTTAGTGACCAAGAGGCCTCGAATTGACTGGCTTCCCAAAGAACTGTACCACATTGAGTTCGTGGAAGAAATTAGGGACATGATTACTCTCCTAAGGTGAGTTTTCACTATACCCTCTGCTAGGATTTTCCACCCATGGATGTATCAGTTTATCTATATCATCCTTGCCAAGAAAGAGTTTGTGGATTGGGCCACCACCATCAGTAATACCCTTCACAAACAATTGATAGAAGTTAAGATGACTAGATGCTTCTACATGACATCGTATCTGACTTATGCAGTAGCAAGAAGAAAGCTATTTTTGGGACTTGAAACAAGAGGAGTCATGGGGCCGTCAAACAGTGTTTTTCATTATTACCCGCAACTCAGTTTCAAAAATAGCTCTCACCATTTTAGAAGAGTCAACGATGCATTCACCTTCCACGTGATTTGGAACCTGAATCGGAATATAGAGGAAAGATTTTCTAAAGAAGCCATGAGTGTCATTTCCTAATGGGGAACATGGTTTATTCAATTTTCATCTTTTTCCTACATTCACGTGAGTGGATTTGTTGGTACTCTATGGAAACTTCCTAATTACGTCAGTGACAAATGGGCATTAATGGAACTTGCGTGACAACTATTCCAAGTTCATTGTCTTCTCAGTGACAAGCACCATTCAGGAATTCATTTCCCAATCCAAATCGGGGAATACCAATGTCCAAATATTTTCAGTGCACAACTCATGGAAAAAGAGTTCACTCTCATTACAATCCATCCATATGTGAAGAGAGCCTAGTTTGATATCAATGGATATATGCAGAAGATTCTTGGAGCAAAGTATCAACATAACCCTACCATGGAAGATTTCTGGGCTGCCTGTTTAGACGAACATGAAGTAAGAAGACGAGAGTTTTCTCACCTAACACTTTCTTAGATCAAGGCCTTCCGCATCAAGAACCCTCCCGATTCATTCATAAATGATGATGAAGATGTCATTGATCCCTCATATGATGCAGTTTCTTTTACCCCGTTGCTTGAATTGATTGGACCAAAAGAGACGAATTTTCTCTTGATAGCAAGAATCAACCGATTCTTGAAAGAAGCATATCTTGGTATAAGAGAACATGCCAAGCTACAATAAATTTAAAATCATGCTTCAGGATCACAAAAATTTCCAACCCGAGGAGGCCTTCATTCAACCAAAGCCTCTTCTCGATCAACCTTTGTACCATCCAATCATACACAACAAGTGAGAAAGGAGTGGTTTCCAAAATCCACTTCGCCAAGTAATGTGTCATGAGGAGAAAAATCTAAAGACCTTGACCTCGAAGAAGGAAGAGAGCATGTATCAAGATTTTCTACATCGAGTAGAGATTTGTCTACCCACATTGTTAATAGTTCTCAGAAGCTTGTGGAAAACAATCCTCAGTCATGCTTTGAACAAGCATCCACTCAAGTGTAGGTAGTCCAAATATCAAACACTTCAGAGCATGCAGTTCATGAAGGGATTTCCCAAAATCTCCCGAATAATTAGGAGGTGGATATTGAGGTTGTTTCTCCTCAAATCGAGATTGTAGATAGGATTCTTGCAGGATCTCATGATGTTGAGAACAATGAGAATATTGATTCGAGCTCTAGGATTTTGTATGTGGAAATAGTGCATGATACTCCTTCCTGGGTTGATTCTCGAGGTTAAGAAAAGGAAGAGGGTTGTCAAGGCAATTGACATTGATTTTGATGCCCTTTTCAAAATTTCAAATGATGTCATTCCAAAGAAGCCTAAGGTGCTTTCTCGAATAATGGTGGATAATGACATAAATAGATTTGCAAATCTCACCATCCCACAAGTTAATAAGGAGCGTGATGCCATGACACTTGCTGATTATGAAGTTTCCAGACTTGGACTTGGGAGGTCTACATTAGAAAGTGACATGGCAATGGCTCGAGATTCAATTGATATCATGCTAAAGAGACTTGAGAAATATAAGTCTCAGAACTCTTAGCTCAAGGCTGAAAATAATCAATTGGTGGAATATGTTCAACATTTGATAAATCCCATATCATCCACTTTCCCGGTACCTGATGCAGTGGATGCCCCTGATGAAGAAACTCTTAATTTGTCAAAATAAATAAACACATTGGGCCATGTCACTAAAACTTGGCTTTCAGAGATTCTCATTTTAGGCCAAGGGATGATGAAGAACGCTTCATGAAGATGTCAGTGTGTATCTTCATCCAATTATTTCTTTCAAAGAAACTTTTGTTTCTAATATATCAAAATTGGATGAGATATTGCCCAGTTTATAGGAAATGACGAGTATGGAATCCTCAGTTTTGGCCATTGAAGGAATTCTCGAATTTGAACATCGAGGGACACATTTTCTTTGGTGTCTGCATCTCAAATCAAGGAAGATGCTTCTCGAGGATTCTATGATCCATTATGAGAGCATATGCAATGAAGCCTTCACTTCACTCACCTTGATTCAAGAATTCATAGTTGAGGTTCCTTGTAACCTTGTAAATGAGCATAATAAAAGGTGTTCATCAGAATAGGTGGAAGAGAAATTTTCACAATTGTTTAAGGACATGTACACTCCCGCCAACAATTTCTCATCAGTTTCAATGGAGCGGTGCATCAAATTAAAGAACTCATTTGAGAACGCTCAATCAAATATTATTAATTTAAATGATATGCCAAGTATGATTCTTGAATTGTAGGTATTTTGTGAGGCTATTCTTTGACCAAATGAACCTCCAGAAGAAGAAAAGATGTTTGAAACTTTGGGAAGGTTTAGATCCTTTCAACTGGCAAAAGCGGTAGATCCTAATTTCACCGACGGTTCAGGGAGTTAATTTTCTTGGTATCTAACGAAGTGGGAGAGTCCATTTCTCATACGCTTGAGATAGGCAGACCCCATTTCAATGGATAAGGCATTGGTTATTATTGTATATTTTAAAAAAGTGGATTTTTAAGAAAAGGATGTTTTTGTTTGCTTTCGAGAAACTGTGGATAACTTAAGTGATTCTATTTTTAGTTGTTGGTTAGAAAAAGTCACGAGTCACTTAAGTGCCCTATTTAATGTGCATTTAAAACCCTAACTACTTTGTAACCAACTTTTGGGTTATAAAAGGAAGTGAGGGGCTCATTTGTAAGGATACCTTTGAGAGAGGAGAAGAAAATACTTTTGTATGCAAGCTTTACTTCAAAGAAATAAACTTTTTGTTGTTTTGAGAAGAAATTTTGGAGTTAATGAAATATGAACTTTATGTCCCATTCATTATCTCTTATAGCATTTAATTTTCTTATGTTCATTAGATGTTAGTGTTTGAATCTTGCATGTAAATATTGTCTTTGATCTTATTGTCGATGTTATTAATCTGTTGTTCTAGTTCACAATGATCAAGCTCTGATTATCTACTTGCTCATGTGTGTTCCCTTTACACATTCTTGTTTAGATAACTCAAACTCCATTTTATTTGTGTTAGTTATTCATCTTTCCTCTTTGTACAATATTAGGCTCTGTTTTTACCTAACTCTTGCATGTTCTTTCAATTCATTCCATTCCATTCCTTTCCTTCATTCCATTCCATCTCCCTCATTCACTTTTCTTTCCATTGATGTTTCAAAACGCCCCCCACATACAATTTTGAATGTACAGTGTAAATATAGTTTTAGTTTTCAATAAAGGCAGCCTCACCTTCATTGAGGAGGGACTTTGTTCCCACACTGTTGCATGTCATTTGCATGCGTGCAAATCCATATGCTAACATTTTTTGGTGACTCTATTGGGGATTCAAAAATCGTTAACCAGTGCTTGGTTAAATCTTTATGACTATCCCCTCTGCACAAGTTCCCGTTCTTCAACCGAACCTTGTGCCCAACGAAGATTTTTAAGGATACATTGTTGCCAACCTTCAACAAAGAGTTTCGGAAAACCATGAAAGTTTGCAGCAATTTTTGGCTGTTGATAGAGCCGGACAAAGAAATCTACATGAAGACCTTAGAAGAAGAGCACCCGCACTTATGGCTAGGAGACCTCATGGACACATGTTGATCATTGTTCACCGATGCGGTCCTCTTTCACCAAGGTAATAAGTCGTATGACTATTACGGGTAACCCACCTATCTCGCAACCAACTCTTCTTTTTGTAGATACTTAAGAAGATATAATCGATTTGAGGCATGGGAAAAGCAGATTTTCAAGAAAAAGAGGAAGAGAAAAGGCTAGGACTGACCTAGTTCCTCATTTTGTTTAGAAGTGTCTACAAACTAGTCAGTAAGAAACAGATTTTGATTAGCACAAGGTTCAAGAAAGAGAACAAGACAAACAATCACCAATTTATTTCAAACATATGTTGTTTCCTTCTAGGGTTATTAATAATAATTTTTTTTTGTTCAAGTTCACAAGGTTCAAATTTTAGGGTTAACATATGTTTTAGTTAGACTTTTAGGGGAATTTATTTACCCCATACCCACTCTCTAGTGAGCTCGAGTTTCAACTGATTTTTCTCATAACTTAATGCTTCAAAATTTCCCTAAACCATTCCCATGGATAGGAAATTTTCTCACCTTTCCGGTGATATAAAGAAGTCCTCCTAACTCCTTACAGAACTCAAGATATGACCGGGTGGAGTTTTTAGGTCAAATTTTCCCCTAGGGGGACACGTGTCAAGAGGAGGGAAAGCACCTTCAACGGGTTGGTGGGTCGCGGGGTGGCTTGGGGAATTTTTCCCCCATCACGTGGGCACAAAGGAAAAATTTCTTCCGTGCCTCCGTGGGACCCTGGTGGACATGTGGCGGCCTCAGAGACAACATCGGGGAACAGGGGAAAGGTGGAGCGGTGGAAGGATTTGGGGCATTTCACCCAAGAAAAGGAAAAAAAACCAAACAGTGCTCCGCGCCCATGGGTCCACTTGGGGACATGTGGCACTCCATGGTTAGCTATGGGGAGAAGAGAGGAGGAGGGGAGCAGGGGGAGATGTAGAGAATTTCACCAAAAGGGACAAAGGGGAGAAAGGGAAACATTAGGCACGTGGGTCCATCCGCGTGCCTCGTGGAGGGGTCGCACCAAGGCAGAGGGTGGGAGTGCGGGGCCACAGAGAGTTTTATGGAATTTTTCCAAAGGAAAAAACTTCTAAGGTGATAAATTTCTCCTCCTCCGCTATCACCCCCAAGGTGCCACGTGGCACCCTCTGGTTGGTTGTGGGCCGGTGGGGAAAAGAAGAAAATTTTCCAAAATTTTTCAAAAAGGCTAAGGGCAAAAGAAAATGTCGCACCTCCGCCGCTGCCTCGTGAGGACACGTGGCAGCCTTTGATTGGCTGTGGGCCAATGGAGGAAAAAAGGTGAAAATTTTCCAAGCCAAAATTTTCAAAAAAAATTTTCCTAAGGATTTTAAAAAGGAAAATTTCGGGCCGCGGGCCCATTAGGGAAAATTTTCCCAAATTTTCCCGCCAAGGCCCAAAAACTTCAAAGTGCCATAACTTTTGCTAGGAAGCTCAGTTTTGGGAAAATGAGGACTTTTTGGAAATCTCTCGATGCCCTCTTTGTACAAGAAACAACAATTTTACTTTTGATGAAATTTAAAGGGTCAATTTTGAGAAAAAGGATCTACAGGCTTTTTAATTTAGTGAACTGGCAATTTTCAACTTTCAATTTGATTAAATTAGTTTCCTCCTTCACTCAACATGTCAAAAAGACATGGAGAATTGATCTAGGGAGGGTTTAGAGTGTTTTTGGAAAGTTGATTTGTCCAATTGACTCAAGTTTGTATTTTTTTGTCAAATGATAGGAAAATGACTATTAGAGGGATTGTATTCGAATTTGCTATGGTGAAGTTGTTTTCTTAAGTTTTCTTTGTCAAATTGAATTCCTTAGTGTCTTAGCATGCTATTCCATAACATTTTTAAGTTGATTATTAAGTGTAGGTCTGAACTGTGCATTTTGTTTAGATTTACCAGTTTTAGAATTTACAATGCTAGTGATCAAATTTTTAAAGGATCTATTTATCAATTCCATCATTTAAATGTAACAACTTATTTCTAATATAGTCTAATACATTCTGTTGATTCTAACAATTCATTCCCAAGTCAAAATTACAAATTCTGATTTCAATTTTAATATAGTTCCAAGGATGCAAAAACAATATACTTCCTTCCTATGCATTCTTCTTTTCAACAGAGATTTCATCCTTTAACAACAATCAAATCCAATACACAATACAATCTTGAGAACTAATGCAATCCTTTATTCATTTCCAATACAACTTTACAATTTTCTCTTTTCCATTTGATTTCTAAATATAAAATGCACTGCATATAACATCTTTTCACATTTCCTTTCAAAACAGAGAGTAGAATATAACTTCTTTACATTTCACATTACAATTCAATCTTCCATTTTCAATACAAATATCTTCACATTACAAATGGCTATACAATTCATCCACTCCAAAGTGGGAAGGATTACAATAACTTGTTCAAAAGAAAGGATCTATCAAACTGTATATTCCTCTTGCTCCAAAACAACAACATGCTAGTTTCTTCATCTTTTCATCTTGATCACAACAAGGAAGGGGGAAAGGCAACGCTCTCCACCCAACCAAGACATCCAATGAGAAGGGAGAAGCCATCCTTCCTCATTGGCCCCCGAGCCCCAACCATATTGAAATAAGAGATGCAATACAACACATGGCAACAAAGGCTTCCACAAAAAACATGCAACATTTTCACATTCAAAACACATTTCAAGAAGAATGTAGTTCACAACTACATTAAACAAGTGCAAAAAAACTGAGGCTTCATCAAGCAAGCCAAAAAGAGCAAGGATCTATGGGGAAGCTACTTATGCCTCCCAATTGGGAATTGGGCATCCACCAATAATCATACCACCAATATAACATATCATATCCCATAAACCTTATGCCTCCCAACCCCTCCTTATGCCCCCAAAGTTTCTCCCTTATGCCCCCAAGAGTAAGAAATGCAAGCTATTTCTTTTCCATGGTGGATCCCAATCCCAAACTCCCTCCACAATAAAATTGATGCCATTGGCATTCCCTTATGCCCCCCCATTTGAAATCCCCATAGCCTTCTCCTACACCATGTCCTAAGCAAGTCTACCCAACCAGCCAACACACACATAACAACAATCACCATTTCATACATGCATGCAAGAGAAAGAAAGCATTTTAAAAAGGCTCAAGTTCCTACCTCTCCATAATGGAGTTTGTTCCAAGATCAACAAGCTTCCCAATGCCAAAATAATAGTCCAAAATCAGCAACACACAAGCATGCAATGGTCTCCAATCTCCTTCCACAAGCAAGACTCCAAAACAACAAGAAATTCACCCCAAGGAAAGTATGCAAAGTTTCAACAACCTCAAACAAGCAAGGGGTTCAAATTTTAAAGGAGAGGGAAGAGAAGAGGATGATGTGGATCCATGTGGGATGCCACATCATTCTTCCTCAACCCCAAGAACAAAGTCAACATCATTCACCTAAACATAATAAATAAAATGACAATATAACTTACACACTCCAAAATGACCCATACCCCAAAAGGACTGAATTTAAAACATGTAAGAGAAGTGCAATTAAAACTTACAATTAGTCATTTCAAAATGCATTAAAAAGGCCTAAATTTAACCTCCAAACCATAGGTATGGTTGGTGAATAATTTTAAGAGGTGTGGGACAAGTTTAACTTGTCCCACAAGCCTCCAAATATAGCCCCAAGGACAAATTGAATTTCCCAAGAGGATGAAGTGTTTCACACTCCAAATCTATCTTACATATTTCTTACACATTCTTACACATTCTTACAACCTTTCTTACACACTCTTACAATATTACATTTAAGAGCAACAACTTTATTTATTACATTCCTATGACATATTGATTTATTTATTTTAACACATGATTATTCACAACATTAACACAACATATATAACTAATGAAAAGGGTAACACATCACAAAATAAACACATGCAAACATTAATAAAGAAACCACATTAATAAATACACAAACCCATGGTCACATATAATGGAAATTCCCCCATGGGAATCCCTAACATAACACACACACACACACACAAAACATGTTGCCATGGTGACCTTGTTGAATTCACCTAGAATTCCAATATGGTTAGTCTCAGTCCCCCGACATTGTTGTGATATTTTAACCTGCAAAATGCAAATACCTCCTTCGGCCTCGTGGCCATATCAGAACATCCAAAATGATATAAATATACTAACAAAACCATCTATTCATATGAATCACAACAACATCAAGAAATCAACATTATCATTTTAGTTTAATTAATCAACTATATCATCATCAATTAATTCTCATGCTAGTTCTATTCACAATATCCAATATCACATGTCTAAACAATTATCCATCACATATCCATGTCAAACAAGTATATCATCATCCACATATAAAAATGTCTCTAATAATCATCATGCATAATAACTGAATCCAGATCAATAATAATCCATGATCTAACATCTATCCATCATACTAAAACAAAACATAATAGTGTCCATAATAAGATCAACAATATCAAGATCAAGTATCTAAAAGTGTCAAAGGGAAGTGGGCACTACATCCCCTCCCCTTAGACTCAACTTCCTCCTGGAAGTCACTGGAACAAATGTGGAAACTATACTCGTAATACTGTGGCATCCTCCCAAGTGGCTGCAGTCTCGTCGTATCTATCCCACTGCACCCGTACCTGATCAATCTCTACCTCAAAGGCCTAGGGTCCTATGATCTATGATATGGATGGGCTCCACCATCACCTACCCCTGATCCTACACCTGCAATGATGTCCAATCCAACACATGAGAAGGATCTGTAATATATCTCCTAAGAACCGAAACATGAAACACATCATGTACGTGAGACAAGCTGGGTGGCAATGCTAGATGGTAGGCCAAAGGGCCGATACTCCAAGATCTCAAAAGGTCCAATGAATCTAGGAGCTAACTTAGAACCTTTTCCATAATGGATAGGGCTCTTGTGTGGTCTGACACGAAGGAACACCTTCATGCCCACATCAAAACTATGGTCAATCCTATGCTGATCCGCATACTTCTTCTGCCTATCCTGTGCCTCCTGCAATCTCTACCTGATCAACACTACCTACTACTCCATGTCCTACGTAAAAGAGCTGGTCCAAGAGATACTCTATCCTCTAACCTATCCCAGCTAAGAGGTGTCCTGCACTCTCTACCATACAGCCTGAAAAGGAGCCATGCCTATAGAACTCTAAAAACTATTATTGTAGGAAAACTCCACTAAGTACAGGTACTCCTCCCACTTAGACTGCTGATCCATCACATACATCCTGAGCATATCCTCTAAAATCTGATTCACTCACTCGGTCTATCCATCTATCTCAGGGTGATATGTTGTGTTGAAGTTGATCCTCATCCCGAGGACATACTGCATGGTAGTCCAAAAATGTGAAGTGTACAAAGGATCGCGGTCACAAATGATCTTCCATGAATCCCATGCAACCTGACAATCTCATCCAAATATACTCATGCCACTACTCTAGCTATATAAGTGGTCTTCACTAGAGAAAAGTGAGCCACTTTTGTCAATTTATCAACCATGACCATAATGGTGTCGTGGTGATATCTCGACATCGGTAGCCCAACAATGAAATCCATGGAAATGGTGTCCCACTTCCATTCTAGTATGGCATGAGGATAAAGAAGGCCTGTTGGATGTTGATATGCTGGCCTTAACCCTCGGCACTCTAAACACCATGACACAAACTGAGCCACATCTCGACGAAGTCCTCTCCAATGATATAACTATCTCAAAGTAGCGTGCATCTTCTTCACCCCTAGGATGGGCTGAATAGGGTGCATGATGTGCCTCTACCAAGATGTCCTGCCTCAAGCCTCCATCTCTGGGAACATATATCAGCCTCTGTGCCTGAGAAGACCATCTACCTCTAAGGAAAAACCATCAAACTTCCCCTCAAGGGGTCTCTGTGACTCGATCTCTCTACTCGTACTACAATGTAGAAGTTGTCAAGAGGTTCTTGAAGAATCCTACTCCACAAATCTATGCTCACTATAGTGGCCATAGCCACATGTCTCCATCTACTGAGAGCATCTACTACCACATTCTCCTTCCCCTTCACATGCTCGATCTCCATGTCATACTCACAAAGCAACTCCATCCAATGCCATTGACGAGCGTTGAGATTGGGCTGCGTGAAGAGGTGTGAAGACTCAAATGATCTGTCCTAAGTGTGAATCTCCATCCAAGAAGAAAATGTCTCCATCTAACCAAAGCATGCACAACTACCAGCAAGCTCAAGATCATGGGTTGGATAATTAAGCTCGTGATCCTTGAGTTTGTGAGACTCAAAAGCTACTACTCTGCCATCCTGCATCAACACACCTCCAAGTCCTGCCAATGAAGCATCCGTGTAAACAAAGAACTCACCCTGTGGATCCGGCACTACAAGAATGGGTGTTGAAGTGAGGCACTCCTTAGTGTCCTAAAGGCCTACTCACATCTGTTCGACCAAACAAACTTCTTCCCTTTCCTCTGAAGGGAAGTGATAGGGTGCACAATCCGAGAGAAGTCCTGAACAAATCTCTGGTAGTATCCTGCTAATCCCATGAAGCTGCGCACCTCGGTCACTATAGTGGGTGTTGGCCAATCCATAATGGCTCTAATCTTGGAAGGATTAACTATGATACCTTCCCAGAAATGATATGACCCAAAATACTGCACCTCTATCTGAAAGAAAGCACACTTCTCCAAGTTCCCGTAAAGTTGCTGCTCACGAAGACACTGAAGAACCTGGCGAAGGTGCCCCTTGTGCTCCTCATGTGTACGTGAGTATATCAAAATGTCATCAAGGAAGATGAGCATGAAGTGATCTAAGAAGGTCTGAATACCCCATTCATCAAACTCATAAACACTGTAAGGGCATTCGTCAAACCAAAAGGCACCATTGTGAACTCATAGTGCCCATATCTCATGTGGAAGGTGGTCTTATGAATGTCCACCTCGAAATCCTCAACTGATGGTACCCGACTTGAGATCAATCTTAGAGAAAATTATGGCTCCCTTCATCTGATCAAACAAGTCATCAATGTGAGGAAGAGGATAACGATTCTTGATCATTACCTTGTTCAACTGGTGGTAATCAATACACAACCGCAAGGATCCATCCTTCTTTTCACAAAGATCACGGTGCACCCCAAGGGGATACACTAGGATGGATAAGGCCCTTCTCTAAAAGGCCCTCAAGCTTGCAACTTGAGCTCACAGAGCTCTGGGGTGGTCATCTGATAAGGTGCTCGTGAGATAGGCTCTACTCCAGGAACTAGGTCTATATGAAAATCAATCTCACGTGGGGGTGGTAACCCGGTAGCTCCCCAGAAAGACATAAAAAACTCTCTCAAGATGGGATGATCATCTAGTGATGGTCCACTAGACCCATCCTCTGATCTATCACTAACTGTAACAACATACATCTGACAACCCCATCACACACACCGCTTAAGCTGCATAGCGGAGATGGTGCGAATAGAAATGGGTCTCCTGACCCCGAGATCACCGACTCAACTCCCAAATCATCTACACAAGCTATAGTCTTGTGATAACAATCCATCCTAGCCCTATGTGTAGATAACCAATCCATACCCAAAATGACTCCATATGAGCCCAAAGGAAGAATACGGAGATCTGAGGTAGTGGTGAAAGGTCCCAAATCCACTAAAACACACTCCTTAACTAAGGAGTCTATAGAGAGATCTTGGCTCCTGAAGCCATCTCAACATCCCAACTAATGACCTTGCCTAATAGCCACCAGCCTGCATCGCTCTACTAAAGATGGTGTAATAAAAGAATCGGAAGAACAGAGAATCAAACAATACAGAGGTAGGAATACCACCAATGCTACCTGTGGTCTCAATGACTATGCTCTGATGCTCTACCTGGTAGTTCTCAACCACTGCATAAATCTGTGGCTATGTCCCATGTCACCTACAAGTCAGCTCTAACATCGTGCCTTACCCTTGTTAGGGTTATGAGGGAAATCTCTCCAAAAATGTCCCACAACTCCACATCCAAAGCAACCACCTGATCCTCTCCAAGGAGTAGCACCTCCAGTAGGTGCCCTGGAAGTCTGTGGCATGGATCCTGATGATCCAACCATGGTCTGTTATGGCCTCTGCTGGTGAGCTCCCACTGACTGAGCTCTAGGTCCACCTGTGTCCTGATGGGACCCCTAGGAGGAGGCCCCATACTCGACCTCTCTGTGCATCACTCTCTATGGAGGTCTATGGGGTGGGAGACTACTGCTTGCTTGCTTGCTACTACTTTGTGGCCTAAAGGATGACTATGTTGTACCCTAGCCACCATGAGGAAGAGGTACTAAACCTCTCGATCTACCATCCTACATCTGCTGAATGCGGCTCCTGACTCTTGGTCTCTAGCCTGTTGGGTCTTACCCCGAGTCTCCTCTGCAATATAGGCCTTCTCGATGGCCTCTAGCTAATGTCTGTGGATAGTGGATCCACACTGCACCTCCAATATCAAATTTAGGCCCCGGATGAACCTGTGAATCCACACCTGCTCATCCTGCATATACTCTACATACTGGAGTAGATCTAGAAATCTACTCATATACTGCTACTAAAAGAGAAGCCTATCAGAGGTCATGGAACTCATCAATCCTCTACTGGATGAACCTCCATGATAAATACCTACTCCTGAATCTCTCCTCAAATAGCTCCTAGGTCACTATCTCTGAATCTACATGGAGCTTCTGCTCCTCTATCCTCCACCACACTCCTGCTCCATCCCTCAGTAGATGGATCGCAACATGAGCTTTCATGTTGCTAGAACAAGGACAAAGCTTGAAGCAACCACTCAAGCTCACTAGCCAAGCCTCTACTTGAAATCCACCTATATCACCTGAGTAATGTGAGGGCCAAAGCTTCAGGATCTCCCTGATGTGATCCACTATTGTGGTTTGTCGGCCTCTAGGTCTCTCAGTACGCTCATCCCTAAGCCTAGGGCTCGAGACCTCTCTCTATGCTCTGGAACTCTGTCACCCTACCTCCTAGGTGGTGACTCTACTCGAGCTGACTCCGCATGGGATTTCTCTCCTCTATGCTCCTCACTAAGTCGAGGAGATACCTGACCCTCGATAGAAGGGGCTCTATCATGACTAGTTGCATGTCCTCCTCCTAATCCTCCACGTAGAGTGGCATTGACATCCTGAAGGGTCTGTAGAATCTGAGGTAGAATGGCTGCCACACCTTGATCTAGTGGTGGTGGTGGTGGTGGTGAGTTTGAGTCTCTATGAAGGTTCCTCTCACTCCATCTGAGCCTCCTGCACAGACCAAAGTGAGAGTTAGTTCATTTTGCTAAGTTTATACAACTTCCATGTTTACTAAAACATACAAATTCTTGCTAAGTTGTTTTCTAGATTTACAAGTGTACTAGGTTTAAGTTTTCATGTCTCAAGTTTTCTAGTGTGCCCAATGGTCCAAGCCTTTAAACCACTACTCTGATACCAAACTGTAGTGCCCATTTAAACAAACCACTTGAGACCCAAGAAACAACCTAGGGTTAGCTAGAAAATTATGGGATAATTTTTTTTTTTTTATTTGAAGTGTCTACAACCAGGTTGCAAGACATTAGTTTTCACTAACAGGTTCTAGAACAAGACCAATTTACCATAAACATATGTTTCCTTCATTAACTAATATCAAGTTCACAAGGTTCAAATTTTAGGGTTAGATGTTTTAGTTAGGTTCAGGGAGTAATTTACCCCCATACCCACTCTCTAATGAGGCTCGAGTTTCAACTAGATTTTTCTCATACTTAACTTCCAAAATTTCCCTAAACCATTCCCAATGGATAGGAAATTTTCTCACCTTTCGGTGATATAAAGAAGTCCTCCTAACTCCTTATAACTCAAGATATGACCGGGTGGAGTTTTAGGTCAAATTTTCCCCTAGGGGGACACGTGTCAAGAGGAGAGAAAGCACCTTGTGGGTTGGTGGGTCGCGGGGTGGCTTGGGGAATTTTTTTTCCCATCACATGGGCACAAAGGAAAAAGTTTTCATGCCTCACAGGTCCCTGGTGGACACGTGTCGGCCTCAGAGACAACGCCGGGAAAGGGGGAGGGAAGGCGGAGTGGAAGGATTTGGGGCATTTCACCCGAAAAGAAAAGGAAAAACCAAACAAAGCGCTCCGCTCCCGCGCCGATGGGTCACTTGGGGACAGTCCTGCATGGTGCATCCATGGTTGGAAGAGGGATTTTGGGGAGAAGAGAGAAGGAGGGGCATGGAGTGGTGGGGAGATGTGGATAATTTCACCAAAAGGGACAAAGGGGAGAAAGGGAAACAGGGCGCGCGGGTCTCGCGTGTCCATGGAGGGGTCGCGCACCAGTGAAAAGGTGAGGCGGGAGTGCGGGGCCGCGGAGAGTTTTATGGAATTTTTCCAAAGGAAAAAAAACTTCTAAGGTGACGAAGTTCTCCCTCCTCCACTGTCACCCCAAGGTGCCACGTGGCACCCCTCTTGGTTGGTCGGGTGCCATGGGGAAAAAAGAAAATTTTCCAAAAAATTTTCAAAAAGGCTAAGGGTAAAAGAAAATGCCGTGCCTCCACCGCTGCCTCGTGAGGACATGTGGCAGCCTCTATGATTGGCTATGGGGCATGGTGGAGGAAAAGGTGAAAATTTTCCGAGCCAAAATTTTCAAAAATTTTCCTAAGGATTTTAAAAAGGGAAATTTTCAAGTCAGCGAAAATTAGCAGTTAGGAAAATTTTCCCAAATTTTCCCACCAAGGCCAAAAACTTCAAAGTGCCATAACTTTTGCTAGAAGCTCAGTTTTGGGAAAACAAGGACTTTTTGGAAAGCTCTCGATGCCCTCTTTGCATAAAAAAACATAAATTTTACTTTTTGATGAAATTTAAAGGGTCAATTTTGAAAAAGGATCTCAGAGGCTTTTAATTAGTGAACTGGCAATTTTCAACTTTCAATTTGATAAAATTTGGTTTCCTCCTTCACTCAACATGTCAAGCAGACATGGAGAATTGATCTAGGGAGGGTTTAGAGTGTTTTTGGAAAGTTAATTTGTCCAATTGACTCAAGTTTGTATTTTTCTATCAAATGACAGGAAAATGACTGTTAGAGGGATTGTATTCGAATTTGCTATGGTGAAGTTGTTTTCTTAAGTTTTCTTTGTCAAATTGAATTCCTTAGTGTCTTAGCATGCTATTCCATAACATTTTTAAGTTGATTATTAAGTGCAGGTCTAAACTGTGCATTTTGTTTAGATTTACCAGTTTTAGAATTTACAATGCCAGTGATCAAATTTTTAAAGGATCTATTTATCAATTCCATCATTTAAATGTAACAACTTATTTCTAATATAGTCTAATACATTTAGTTGATTCTAACAATTCATTCCCAAGTCAAAATTACAAATTCTGATTTCAATTTTAATATAATTCCAAGGATGCAAAAACAATATACTTCCTTCCTACACGCATTCTTCTTTTTCAAAGAGATTTCATCCTTTAACAACAATCAAATCCAATACACAATACAATCTTGAGAACTAATGCAATCCTTTATTCATTTCCAATACAAACTTTACAATTTTCTCTTTTCCATTTGATTTCTAAATACAAAATGCACTGCATATAACATCTTTTCACATTTCCTTCTCAAAACAGAGAGTAGAATATAACTTCTTTACATTTCACATTACAATTCAATCTTCCATTTTCAATACAAATATCTTCACATTACAAATGGCTATACAATTCATCCACTCCAAAGTGGGAAGGATTACAATAACTTGTTCAAAAGAAAGGACTATCAAACTGTATATTCCTCTTGCTCCAAAACAACAACATGCTAGTTTCTTCATCTTTTCATCTTGATCACAACAAGGAAGGGGGAAAGGCAATGCTCTCCACCCAACCAAGACATCCAATGAGAAGGGAGAATCCATCCTTCCTCATTGGCCCCCGAGCCCCAACCATATTGAAATAAGAGATGCAATACAACACATGGCAACAAAGGCTTCCACAACAAACATGCAACATTTTCACATTCAAAACACATTTCAAGAAGAATGTAGTTCACAACTACATTAAACAAGTGCAAACAAAACTGAGGCTTCATCAAGCAAGCCAAAAGAGCAAGGATCTATGGGGAAGCTACTTATGCCTCCCAATTGGGAATTGGGCATCCACCAATAATCATACCACCAATATAACATATCATATCCCATAAACCTTATGCCTCCCAACCCCTCCTTATGCCCCCAAAGTTTCTCCCTTGCCCCCCAAGAGTAAGAAATGCAAGCTATTTCTTTTCCATGGTGGATCCCAATCCCAAACTCCCTCCACAATAAAACTGATGCCATTGGCATTCCCTTATGCCCCCATTTGAAATCCCCATAGCCTTCTCCTACACCATGTCCTAAGTAGTCTACCCAACCAGCCAACACACACATAACAACAATCACCATTTCATACATGCATGCAAGAGAAAGAAAGCATTTTAAAAAGGCTCAAGTTCCTACCTCTCCATAATGGAGTTTGTTCCAAGATCAACAAGCTTCCCAATGCCACAATAATAGTCCAAAATCAGCAACACACAAGCATGCAATGGTCTCCAATCTCCTTCCACAAGCAAGACTCCAAAACAACAAGAAATTCACCCCAAGGAAAGTATGCAAAGTTTCAACAACCTCAAACAAGCAAGGGGTTCAAATTTTAAAAAGGAGAGGGAAGAGAAGAGGATGATGTGGATCCATGTGGGATGCCACATCATTCTTCCTCAACCCCAAGAACAAAGTCAACATCATTCACCTAAACATAATAAATAAAATGACAATATAACTTACACACTCCAAAATGACCCATACCCCAAAAGGACTGAATTTAAAACATGTAAGAGAAGTGCAATTAAAACTTACAATTAGTCATTTCAAAATGCATTAAAAAGGCCTAAATTTAACCTCCAAACCATAGGTATGGTTGGTGAATAATTTTAAGAGGTGTGGGACAAGTTTAACTTGTCCCACAAGCCTCCAAATATAGCCCCAAGGACAAATTCGAATTTCCCAAGAGGATGAAGTGTTTCACACTCCAAATCTATCTTACATATTTCTTACACATTCTTACAACCTTTCTTACACACTCTTACAATATTACATTTAAGAGCAACAACTTTATTTATTACATTCCTATGACATATTGATTTATTTATTTTAACACATGATTATTCACAACATTAACACAACATATATAACTAATGAAAAGGGTAACACATCACAAAATAAACACATGCAACATTAATAAAGAAACCACATTAATAAATACACAAACCCATGGTCACATATAAAGGTGATCCCCCATGGGAATCCCTAACATAACACACACACACACACACAAAACATGTTGCCATGGTGACCTTGTTGAATTCACCTAGAATTCCAATATGGTTAGTCTCCAGTCCCCGACATTGTTGTGATATTTTAACCTGCAAAATGCAAATACCTCCTTTGGCCTCATGGCCATATCAGAACATCCAAAATGATATAAATATACTAACAAAACCATCTATTCATATGAATCACAACAACATCAAGAAATCAACATTATCATTTTCAGTTTAATTAATCAACTATATCATCATCAATTAATTCTCATGCTAGTTCTATTCACATTATCCAATATCACATGTCTAAACAATTATCCATCACATATCCATGTCAAATAGTATACCATCATCCACATATAAAAATGTCTCTAATAATCATCATGCATAATAAAACAACTAGAAGTGTGCTATCAGTTGAGAAGGGCTAGAGTGGCTACTTTGGAACTTGCTCAATCCTTGGCCATAGAAATTGAAGATGACTTAATCATGGTAGGGAAATTCAAGAAAAATTCCCTCAAGGGAAAGCGTCAAGAAACCCCCAATGCTTCATAAGCTATACTCACTAAGTTGGCTAATGATGTATTGGCTTTGAAAAAACAAGTTGCTCAAAGTAGTAAACCTGCTCCTTACAAAGACATCCCAAGAAAAGGATACGTTCCCAACAAAGCCAGGATTGCGGGTGCTCACGAGGCTTGCTTTGTTGAAGTAGCTCCCACAACTAACTAAAAATGTGATGTTATTCAAGAAAGCAATGATGAAGTTGAACTCATTGAGGTTAATGAGGAAGAGCAGATTTGGAACATCCGAACTCAAGTTGAAGATCATGAGGGAGAAAGTAATAATCATTTCTTTGAGTACCGTTCGAGAAGAAGAAGACGAATATGAAGAAATCATAGAAGATATAAATAGTCTATCCTTCGTTGTCTTTACATGCTCTTAGAAAAAGGAGCAGATACCACTAAGGTGGGAGATAAAGAGGTTTCAAGGAACTTCAAAAAGAATCCAAGACAAATGAGACTCCTAAAGAGTCTAAGGCAAACGAGGTTTCAAAGGTCAAAACTATCTTAAAGAAAGGATGGCCTTTGTTAGATCGACCGATTGATAAATCAACTACGAAGAAAGTTTCTTCTTCCACATCCATATCAACCAAGCCCAAAGCAAAGGCCACAAGTGTGCCATCATCAAGTTTGAATGAACTAGTATCTGAGACATCAAGTATGGTTACTTTGCCTAAATTTGATATCATTGATCATATCAATAAAAAATGTTTTTCCATCTCACAGGCAGAGTACTTGAAGTCCAATAAGGATCAACTTGAGAAATTGGTCCAGTTTATCAAAGGTGACTCTACTATTCATTCCTCCAAAGGGATTCTGAAAACTCCCAAAGATGGGAAAACTCAAAATATTGTGGCAGCCACTACACCTTCAAATGAAAATATTGAACCTTTCTTTGTGTTCTTTCTGATCAACAGATGCAAATTAAGTAATTGCATTATAGACTCTGGAGCCTCGGATAATGTGATGCCTGGAAAAAGTAGCACATGTTCTTGGTGTGACTTATATGAGAACATTCAAATCATGTTACTCCATGGAAACCAAGCAAGTTCCTCTGATTGGGCAGATTAAAGATGCCCTAATGGTTTTAGCCCAATTCCCTCAAAATCGAGTTAAGGTAAATATTTTAGTTGCTGATATTTCCACCTCATATGGAATGTTGTTGAGTAGGAAATTTTGCAGAGATTTGGGTGGTGAGATTCAAATGGACTGGTCTCACACCATGATCCCTATCAATGGAGAAATGAAGAAGCTTATGCCAGAAACTCAGGCAAAATTCACAGTGACAAAAACCGATGATCCCCATGCACAGGTCTTATTCCAAGGCTCAGGTATGGGTAATTATATGATGACTGCAGAAGTTCATGCCCCTGAGGTTGCTTGTCAAGATCCCAATGAGATATGGACTCTTGAGTTTGATGGAAGTTGTTCAATGGGTTCCGATGCAGGAGTGGTGCTTATATCTCCAAATGGTAAAATATTTCCTTTTTCCTACAAACTTGAATTTTCAAATACTAACAACACTGCAGAGTACGAGGCATTAATCCTTGGCCTTCAAGCTGTAGAGGAGAAAGGGATAAAAAATTTGGAAGTCTTTGGAGATGCGGAATTGATTGTGAAACATGTAAGAAATCAGTTCCAAGTAAAGAATGATCGTTTGAGACACTACAGAAATAAAGTGTGGGACGCAATAGAAGCTTTCGATGCTTTTTCCATCAAATATGTCCCTCACAAAAAGAATGACAAAGCAGATTCTCTAGCAGTCTTAGCTTCATTAATGATTCCTCATTTAGAGTTTGATCAAGACAAATACACCATTGAAATGGTTTGTAGGCCAAGTGTTCCGACGATGCGAAAATTGGTAAGTATTTAATGATGATCAACATTAATGCCTTCTTGGAGAAGAGGGATAATTTTGAACAATTGTACTTTGAAGGAAGTGATTCTATGTTTCGTGAATCAACTACCTCACCCATTCAGGAAGGAGTTGAGAACAAATATCCTGGTGATGGCATCATCAAACTCAAAGGAAATAAAATTCCCAAAGGATTGGTTTTACTTTAAGAAATTTTTGACAAACATGACAGGTTTATCAAAGAGAAAGAGCAGCATGACTTGTGAATTCGCTAACTATGAGCAAGTTAACATCGGTACCAAGGATAAACCTCACCTGGTTAATATCGTTAAGTGTTGCTCACTTGAGGAGCGCAGGAAATTCATAAGCTTCCTTACCAAATATTCTGACGTTTTGGCTTACTCATATGAAGACTTGAAGTCTTTCCAACCTAGGGAAATGGAGCATGCCATACCCTTGAAGCCTGGTGCAGTTCCATTCAAGAAAAATCAAAGACAATATAATCCCAAGATTGTAGGGACAATATTTCATGAAGTTCAAAAGATGCTAGATGCACGAATAGTGTTTCCTATTCGACATTCGACCTGGATAGCTAATATTGTACTAGTTTGCAAGAAAAATGGAGAAATTAGGATTTGTGTGGATTTCCACAATCTTAATCAAGCTTCCTTGAAGGATAACTACCCACTGCTAGTCATGGACCATATTTTGCAGGTAGTAACTAGATCGGAAATGCTATCTATGCTAGATGGTTTCTTTGGCTATAATCAGATTGAAGTGGCTAGAGAAGATCAACATAAAACCACGTTCACCACCCCCTAGGGTACATTCGCGTATAGAAGAATGCCTTTTGGTTTGATTAATGTTGGCACTACTTTTCAAAGGGCTATGGATATGGCATTCGTAGATTATAAAGACAAGATCATCGTGATATACCTAGATGACTTGACAGTGTTCTCAAAGAAGCAAGAAGATCACCTAAGAGATTTAGAGAAAATATTGCAAAGATGCAGACTTCATAAGATTTCTCTAAATCCAAAAAGTCTGTGTTCAAAGTTACAGAAGGGAAACTCCTAGGTCATATTGTTTCTAAGGAAGGAACTAAGATTGATCTTGAGCGTGTTCAAGCTATCAAGAATCTTTCCTTGCCTACAAGTAAGCCTAGTGTCCACTCCTTCTTTGGGAAGGTGAAATTTTTGAGAAGGTTTGTGCCAAATTTTACCGAGATGACTAAGGAAATCGCTGATATGATGAAAGGAAAAGAATCCTTCAAATGGTCAAAAGAAGGTAGAGAGGCATTTGAGCAAATCAAGGGTGCTATTGCAAAATCTCCTACATTGGTGTGTCCCGATTTTAAAAAGGATTTCATAATTTATTGTTACGCTTTGCCGCACACAATATCCTCCATCTTGACTCAACACAATCAAGAAGGAGTTGAATCTCCTATTGCATTTATGAGCTCGGGTTTAAGAAACATGAACTTAATTATACTCCCCTTGAGATACATGTGTACGCAGTGGTGAGAGCCTTGAAACACTTCAGGTACTATATGTTGAATTCTCACACCAAAGTCTTAGTTCCGGATACACCGCAGTTAAATCAATGTTGACACAACAAGAACCAGGATCTAAAAGAGGTAATTGGGTCTCCAAGATCCAGGAATATGATTTAGATATCAAGCCTACCAAGTTGGTTTGAGGAAGAGGACTCTGCCAACTCATCGCAGAGAATGAACCACGAGATAACTCTGAAGAAGAACCAATTGAAGAAAATTTACCACTGGTAGTTTTTCAAAGACCACGAGATGAAGGGTATTCTGATATTGCCTAATTTCTCACATATGGCGAGTGTCTAAAGAATCTGATAGCTAAGGAGAAAAGAGCTATTAAACTAAGAGTTGTCAGGTACGTCATTTGGGACAACACATTGTTCAAGAAAGGAATTGATGACATGTTCCTCAGATGTGTTGATAAAGAGCAACAACCTAGATTGTTGGAAGCTTTCCACAATCATGCTTGCGGTGGTCATTTCTCGGCCCAGTGACGGCTCATAAAATTTTGTGAGCACATTATTATTGGCCCACTATGTTTTCCGATGCTCAGAAATGGGTGACAAAATGCGAAGCTTGTCAACAATTTGTTGGAAGACCAAAATTGACAACTTTTCCTTTAAAGCTAGTCATCATTGAAGAACCCTTTCAACAATGGGGTTTAGATTTCATCGAGGTTTTGAATCCTAATTCTAGTTCTGGTCATACTCACGTGCTCACCGCAACTGACTACTTTACAAAGTGGGTAGAAGCTATACCAGTGAAACAAACATCTACTGCGGTAATTTGTGACTTCATCAAAGAAAATATATTGGTTTGTTATGGAATTCCACACAAGATCGTGATGGACAATGCCTCAAATTTTTCTTCTGCAGAGATGATAGGTTTTTATTATGGGTATGGGATATCTTTGTCTCATTCGTCAGATTACTATCCTCAGGGAAATGGTCAGGTTGAATCTAGTAACAAAAACATCATTACTATTGTGCACAAGTTAGTCGAAGAAAATCAAAGAACTTGGCACAAAAGTTATATGATGCATTGTGGGCTAACCGCATAACTCCTAAAAGGGCAATCAATATGTCTCCTTTTCAAATTTTGTATGGAATTGATGCTCAAATTCCCATCACACTGGAGTTGCCAACATTAAAATTAGCCCAAGCAGTTGATGATGAATGCTTCACCAATGCATTAGATAAAAGGATCATGTTCTTAAGCAAGCTCGAGGAACAACGAAGTCAAGTGACAAACTAGATTGAGGAACATCAATCCAAGGTAAAGAGGTTATTTGACAGGAAAACCAAATAGAGTCAATTCCAAATCAATGACTTGGTTCTTCTCTGGGACAAGAGACATGAACCAAAAGGAAAGCATGGGAAGTTTGATTCGCTGTGGCTAGGCCCTTTCAAAATCAGACATTTCTGTGGAGATAACACCTATTACTTAGTGTATCCTGATGGAACTCATTTTCCTTTTCCCTACAGTGGGCAATATCTCAAGCACTATCAAAATTGAAAGTGGGTTGTTCCCGTATGTACATAGGTAATTAGGATTTTGGTTTGTTTCTTTTCCCCATTTTCAGCCTGCTCTCTCGTGTCTTCCCTATTTTTGTGCCCTATCATTTTGAGATCATGTTCATCAATATTTTGGTCTAGGTTCGTTGCTACGTCCATAAAGTCCTTGTCCCCAATCAGAGCTAATTGTTATCAGCCAATTTTGACTTCACAAAATTGATTTAAAAATGGAAATTTTGAAATTTTTCAAAAGTGTTACTTTGCGTGGTTTATCACTCTCATGACGACCGTCTCATTTTTGTGATCGTTTTGGTCTTCGTTTCGTCCTTTTCAGGTGAGAACTCCTCCCGCCAGGCATTAAACTGCGTTAAAATTAATTAATTAATTACTCTTTGTTTGATAAAATTAATTTTTAATAATTTTGGAGTATTTAATTAAATAAATATTAATTAAAATTCATTCGACAAGTTTTATTTTAATTGCTAGGGAAAAATAAGCTTCCGCTTCCCATTGTCGGGAATGCCAAATTGGCTTCTCGGGCCCGGATTTCCCCTTTTCTGGAAAAATTGTTTTAAATTCCCACTTGTGGGATTTCTTTTCACAATTTCCAAATTAATGAATTGGAAAATGGCAAAAATCTCTCGATTTCCCACATGGGGAAATTAAACGGAGATTTCTAGCCCACTTTGCCATTCCCGTTGGCAATTGGCCGTTGCTTTCCCCATTTCCCTTGGCAATTAATTCCACTACCCGGGAAGAGGGGAAGTCGGTTTAACCCTCATAAATTCCTCTCGACAAACTCGTTGGAAAGAGTTGTATGAAGCTTTCTAAAATTGCTTCTCACTTCTTCTAAGGAACATAATATTTTTATCACATTCCACAATACTGCGAACGCCTTTTTGAAGGAGAAATAACAGGTATAGTCCAAACAAAGGATAGCATAGTCCAAAGAATTAATCTTTGCGCAACCCAATGGAGATAAAGGAATTTTACAGAAGTATTTGGAATAAGAAAAAGCACAAAAAGACTCCATGCGCAGCTAGGTAATAAGAAGGAAGAGTTTGAAGGACAGCCCAAGCTAATCTCCACACATTTGCTTGAACATAGATCTCCACGCAGATAGGAAAGGAAATAATATAGTTTTCACGCACCTACCTTGGCAAATGATCATTGTTCAACGTAGGCCTAAGAAAATAATTCATGCCAAAATTAGAGATACCACGTGGGGAGGAAGAAGGAGATTCACATAGTTTGAAAAGTAATAACAACCAAGGAAGATTCCATGCTCAGCCCAAGGAGATTCACGCAGACCAAAGGGTAAAATAACCCACGTTTGCATAAGAAAGAGACCAGTAAAATCTAGAATACCATGCATTTTTAGAGGAAAACCAAAGCATTCAACAAGATTTCTCCATGCAACAGCCCACGCAGCCCAAGGAAATAGCCAGATTCAGTGCATGTTAAAACAAAGATTATCCATGCATGCTGAGATTGAAGGAGATTTCTAATGCAGAGGTTGTAGAATTCTCACACATGTTTTAGCATGATAAAATCCATGCCTAGCTATCTGGTGAAGAGGAGGTAGAGGCCACACATTGGTCAAGGCAATACAACCCCCACAGAGTCCAAAACACATGCATAGAGATACCACGTGGAGGAAGAAGGAGAAATCCACGTAGAAGTTTTACAACAGTTTCCACGTAGTAGAATATAAGGAGCAAACAATATAAATCCATGCATGATACAAGATCAAACAAAGTCATAAGTTGCAGAGGATAATAATCCACATGCCTAGGAACAACAAGAAGGGTAATTAAAATAATTTCCAGTTTCCCACGCAGGCAAAGAAAGGCATCAACAAAGTTTAGGCATCGACAATAGGATTATCACGCACTAACCTAGGAATAAAATATTAAAAAGGGGGCAGTTTAAAGGAGAAGGCATTTCAGAAGTCTCCACACATTCGCAAAAGGATTAAGCAAGTGTATTCACACATCGATCAAAAGATTGCAAGGAAGAAGTGAATCTCAAAGTACACGGTTATTTAAATCAGGTAATTTTTACACATACCAGGGAGAATTTGCTTGAAAAATTAAATAAAAATCGATATTGAACTCGGGTGATTTCATTTATTTAAAATAAATAAATAAAAAAGTTGTCGCCCGAGTCGGAATTCAAACCTAGTCTCGGTGTGTGATTTTGTAAACAAGACTAGTTATTATTATTATTATTTTTTTAAATAATAATAATAATAATAATAAAAAATGAATCATATTGTTCTTGCACTGACGGGGTTTGAGACTGAGACCCGACCCCACTTGCATTGTTTTGCGTGCCTAAGTCATTTTTCTATAAAATTCATAATGGCTGAAAAATATAACAAATTTGCAGGAAGATCGAGGAAGCCAGTGGAGAAATCGAACAAATCCACACTCAAGTATGAATTCCAAGGAATCATCCCTCCCAGTTCCATTAAGTCAACATATGATAATATCATTGATACAAATATGGGTCACATCAATGTGCAACAATTTCTGCGAGTGGGTGAAAACTGAAGGCAAGACCATATTCTCGGATAGACTTTACCATAGTGGTCTACCCCAAGCAACAACATTTCTTGTCTCGGTGTAATGTCCGAGTTGGTTATCACTTGCGTGGAGCATTATGATCTTGAGAGACGAGGAATTTTTAAAGATAATCGTGAGCCTTTCCTCTTAATCACACCAGAGCACATTGAGGAATTTCTTGGCATACCTGACTTTCCTGAGAATGCGGATATCACTCGCCACCAAAGACAAGAATTTTTTGATGAAGAACCTCTCGGGTGGAGCAAGATGGTTAAGTAATAACTGGTTAGTGATCAAGAGGCCTTGAATTGACTGGCTTCCTAAAGAACTATACCACGTTAAGTTCATGGAAGAAATCGAGGACATGATTACTCTCCTAAGTTGAGTTTTCGGTTTACCCTCTGCTAGGATTTTCCACCCATGGATGTATCATTTTATCTGTATCATCCTTGCCAAGAAAGAGTTTGTGGATTGGGCCACCATCATTAGTAATACCCTTCACAAACAATTGATAGAAGTTAAGATGACTGGATGCTTCTACATGACATCGTATCTGACTTATGCAGTAGCAAGAAGAAAGCTATTTTCGGGACTTGAAACAAGAGGAGTCATGGGGCCGTCAAACAATGTTTTTCATTATTACCCACAACTCAGTTTCAAAAATAGCTCTCACCATTTTAGAAGAGTCAACGATGCATTCACCTTTGCGTGATTTGGAACTGAATCGGAATACAGAGGAAAGATTTTCTAAAGAAGCCATGAGTGTCATTTCCCAATGGGGAACATGGTTTATTCAATTTTCATCCTTTTCCTACATTCACGTGAGTGGCTTTGTTGGTACTCCATGGAAACTTCCTAAGTACGTCAGTGACAGATGGGCATTAATGGAACTTGCGCGATAACTATTCCAAGTTCATTGTCTTCTCAGTGACAAGCACCATTCAGGAATTCATTTCCCAATCCAAATCAGGGAATACCAATGTCCAAATATTTTCAGTGCACAACTCATGGAAAAAGAGTTCACTCTCATTACAATCCATCCATATGTGAAGAGAGCCTAGTTTGATATCAATGGATATATGCAGAAGATTCTTAGAGAAAAGTATGAACATAACCCTACCATGGAAGATTTATGGGTTTCTGTTCGGACGAACATGAAGTAAGAAGACAAGAGTTTTCTCACCTAACACTTGCTCAGATCAAGGCCTTTCGTATCAAGAACCCTCCCGATTCATTCATAAATGATGATGAAGATGTCATTGATTCCTCATATGATGCAGTTGCTTTTACCCCATTGCCTCAAATCGACTGGACCAAAAGAGACAATTTTTCTCTTGATAGCAAGAATCAACCGATTCTTGAAAGAAACATATCTTGGTATGACAGAGAACTTTCCAAGTTACAATCAATTCAAGATCATGCTTCGTAATCACAAAATTGCGAACACGATGAGGCCTTCATTTAACCAAATCCTCTTCTCGATCAACCTCTGTACCATCCAATCATACATAACAAGCAAGAAAGGAGTGGTTGCAAAATCCACTTCGCCAAGTAACATGTCATGAGGAGAAAAATATAAAGACCCTAACCCCGAAGAAGGAAGAGAGCGTGTATCAAGATTTTCTACCTCAAGTAGAGATTCTTCTACCCACATTGTTAATAGTGCTTAGAAGCTCGTGGCAAACGATCCTCACTCATGCTTGAACAAGCATCCACTCAGGTGCAGGTAGTCCAAATATCAAACACTTCGGAGCATGCAATTCATGAAGGGATTTCCCAAAATATCCTGAATAATTAGGAGGTGGATATTGAGGTTGTTTCTCCTTAAATCAAGATAGTAGATAGGATTCTTGCATGATCTCATGATGTTGAGAACAATGAGAATATTGATTTGAGCTCTAGGATTTTGTATGCGGAAATAGTGCATGATACTCCTTCTTGGGTTGATTCCGAGGTTAAGAAAAGGAAGAGGGTTGTCAAGGCAATTGACATTGATTTTGATGCCCTTTTCAAACTTTCAAATGACATCATTCCAAAGAAGCCTAAGGTTCTTTCTCGAATAATGGTGGATAATGACAGAAATAGATTTGCAGATCTCGCCATCCCACAAGTTGATAAGGAGCGTGATGCCATGACACCTGCTGATTATGAAGTTTCCAGACTTGGACTTGGGAGGTCTACATTAGAAAGTGACATGGCGATGGCTTGAGATTCAATTGATATCATGCTAAAGAGACTTGAGAAATATAAGTCTCAGAACTCTTAGCTCAAGGCTGAAAATAATCAATTGGTGGAATATGTTCAACATTTGATAAATCCCATATCATCCACTTTCCGCACGATGCGGTGGATGCCCCGATGAAGAAACTCTTAATTTGTCAAAATAAATAAACACATTAGGCCATGTCACTAAAACTTGGCTTTCAGAGATTCTCATTTTAGGCCAAGGGATGATCAAGAACGTGGTTAAGCTTCATGAAGATGTCAGTGTGTATCTTCATCCAATTATTTCTTTCAAAGAAACTTTTGTTTCTAATATATCAAAATTGGATGAGATATTGCCCAGTTTGACAGAAATGACGAGTATGGAATCCTCAGTTTTAGCCATTGAAGGAATTCTCGAATTTGAACATCGAGGGACACGTTTTCTTTGGTGTCTGCATCTCAAATCAAGGAAGATGCTTCTCGAGGATTCTATGATCCATTATGAGAGCGTATGCAATGAAACCTTCACTTCACTCACCTTGATTCAAGAATTCATAGCTGAGGTTCCTTGTAACCTTGTAAATGAGCATAATCAAATGTGTTCATCGAAGCGGGTGGAAGAGAAATTTTAACAATTGTTTAAGGACATGTACACTCCCGCCAACAATTTCTCGTCAGTTTCAATGGAGCGGTGCATCAAATTAAAGAACTCATTTGAGAACGCTCAATCAAATATTATTAATTTAAATATGCCAAGTATGATTCTTGAATTGTAGGTATTTTGTGAGGCTATTCTTTGACCAAATGAACCTCTGAAGAAGAAAAGATGTTTGAAACTTTGGGAAGGTTTAGATCCTTTCAACTGGCAAAAGCGGTAGATCCTAATTTCACCGACGGTTCAGGAGGTAATTTTCTTGGTATCTAACGAAGTGGGAGAGTCCATTTCTCATACGCTTGAGATAGGCGGACCCCATTTCAATGGATAAGGCACTGGTTATTATTGTATATTTTAAAAAAGTGGATTTTTAAGAAAAGGATGTTTTTGTTTGCTTTCGAGAAACTGTGGATAACTTAAGTGATTCTATTTTTAGTTGTTGGTTAGAAAAAGTCAAAGTCACTTAAGTGCCCTATTTAATGTGCATTTAAAACCCTAACTACTTTGTAACCAACTTTTGGGTTATAAAAGGAAGTGAGGGGCTCATTTGTAAAGGTGACTTTGAGAGAGGAGACGAAAATACTTTTGTATGCAAGCTTTACTTCAAAGAAATAAACTTTTTGTTCTTTTGAGAAGACATTTTGGAGTTAATGGAATATGAACTTTGTGTCCCATTCATTATCTCTTATAACATTTAATTTTCTTATGTTCATTAGATGTTAGTGTTTGAATCTTGCATGTAAATATTGTCTTTGATCTTATTGTCGATGTTATTAATCTGTTGTTCTAGTTCACAATGATCAAGCTCTGATTATCTACTTGCTCATGTGTGTTCCCTTTTACACATTCTTGTTTAGATAACTCAAACTCCATTTTATTTGTGTTAGTTATTCATCTTTCCTCTTTGTGTAATATTAGGCTCTGTTTTTACCTAACTCTTGCATGTTCTTTCAATTCATTCCATTCCAATCCTTTCCTTCATTCCATTCCATCTCCCTCATTCACTTTTCTTTCCATTGATGTTCCAAAACACCCCCACATACAATTTTGAATGTATAGGTGTAAATATAGTTTTGGTTTTCAATAAAGGTAACCTTACCTTCATTGAGGAGGGACTTCATTCCCATACTGTTGCATGTCATTTGCATGTGTGCAAATCCATATGCTAACACGGGTATACCCATGTTGGCTATCATTCATCCTCGGGGATGCCTATTTCATCAAGACAATGAGGAGGAGAATCATGCCTCAATGGAATTTAATTCTTAGTTTCTCGTGCGCCAACTCAACATCTTCTATTATGCTACCAAAAATGAATTAGGACAAGTTATATTGTGTCCCTTGTGCCATTTTGTGCACAATACATAAATACTTCTTATTTGTTTCAGTCCTACTCTTTGTGTTAGCTAATTTTGATGTTAGTAGTCATGTCGTAACTCTTGTTCTAGGGTCCTTGATGTCTATAATGGGAAATGTGTGCCCTCCTCACTTATATTTTAGGGGTTCCCTAACCATGTCAGCCTCTTTCTCATTCTCCGGGGCCTATACTAAATCTTCCTAGTGTTGATTAACCACGTCTCCTTGTTAATCAAGTGGCAAGTGATTCTCATGTGTCAACCCATCAAAAAAAAAAACCTCGCGCACTCATGAGATTAAGTATTGAAATAGCCCCACCAATTTGTTGAAAAAGGGAAGCTCATATAGATGTAAAACCCTAGTTTCGGAGTGTCTACTTCACGCTATCATCATATATGATGGTCCTTATGTTATCCTTCTTAACAATTATGCACACCAAATCTTTGGATATCACCCCATCTAGCCGTGTGTGAAGTGGTTGTAATCAAACATTTTGGTTAACCTACTTAGGTCTATTAGTTTCCCACTTCTATGGTTTCCTCGTGATACTTCATCTCAAAGTTTAATTGTATTGAATTGGATCTTTGGTATTTCTTTTTTTTTTGCTTGAAGCCATGGTTTTCATGTCCTTCGTTTTGGAGGGCGAGGAAGAAATTTTCCCTAATTCAATAACTTGCAATTATTCCTATTATATGAACACTTCATCCTTACCACTTGATGTTTCTTTTACAAATACATCACCCGAACCTCCTTGAGACATTAACCTGTAGTACTATTTGAACTAGTATCGCACAAAGTGCTTGATTCTTGAACAAAATTTTTTACTCATGCCTCCTATTGCCAATATTTTGTCTTGCTCCTAGATGGAACCCACCTTGATTTACTCTAGGGTGATTCATGGACCAAAATTTCCTCGTTCGCTTAAAGAGCTCAACGTCCATGTTAATGGTTATAGAGGGTTAATTTTCTCTTGCTAAAAGTCACTTTCATTGCACCCTTTCACTTATTCGAAACTTCACAACTATAAAATCTTTAGTTCTCCTTCAATGGTGATTGGTTTATCATGTTTTAAATGCATTGAAGTGTTTTTCTCACTTCTCTCATTGTTTTCACCCAAAATTCTTACCCAAATTGATTACCCTCTATGTATACCCTTCCAAATTGGTCATAAATGTTGCATTTATTGTCTTTTTCATGTGTAAGAATTTACTCCTTCATCAATTACTATCAATGTCAAGTGGTTGACAATTATTTATTGCTTCATGCCTTCCATAAGATTTGATGTCCCATTTGTGTGCATTGTGAATTCCATTTGTTACTTCCTTTTGTTTTTCCTTTGCGCATCAAGTTGATCAGGGTGGCTTATGTTCTTGAGTCGCGTCGCTTTCCCTTATGCACTTTGTTCTCCTCGCACACTTTCCTTTCCTCGTAGCTCCTTGAAAAACACCATTCCCTTCCTATGTACATTTTTTTCGTGTGCTTCAATATCCCTTCTTTGGATCATATTTCCCTTCCATTTCCATTTCAATGCTACTTTTGTGGATGTGAAGAATTTTTTACGCCATATTTTTTACCCTTTTCGGAAGAAGCATCTATCATGTTCATGTGCATTCTACCGCCCGAATTATTTTCAGTTGTGTGTCTTCCTGGCACCGACTTCCCTCGGATCAAAACATTGCGCAATCCTTTGTGGATTTTAACTCATGAACCTGAGATAATTAGTGCATTATGTATAGTTCATTGGAGTCATATACACCAAAACAATGCATAAAACAAATGTGCAAGTATTGTGAGCTTATTACATTCAATAAAGAAAACTATGACTAAAATTTGAAGTAACAACTAATCTAATAGCATATGCCTTATTTTATTACAATCATAGATTTAATGGTAATAGGGTTTTAACCTACTTCCACTAAAGTAGCTTGACATAAATTTTCCACTTAGTTCCTTTGACTGACATGCCCTAGTTGGTAGAATGGAAACAATTTCATATGGACCTATTTAGTGTGTCCTTAGTTTTACTAGGTGGTGCATGTATTTTGAGTTATACAACAAAGTATTTTCACACCCACTATGAATTTATTTTTCTTGATATTGTGATCATACCATGCCTTCTGCCTTATTTTTTTACGTTTTGGTTGCATCGCGCGATCTTTGTTCATCAAGTTGTAGTAACTTTGTTAGGCGCTCAATGATTAAATATTCAATAGCCAAATTTTCAATGCACGCAATACGTATTGATGGTACCATAAATTCAATAGGTAAGACAACTTTTGTTCCAAACACAATTTGAAATGAAATGACCTTATTTGAGCGCTCATAGGTTGTTTTGTATGCTCATAATACAATTGAAACTTTGTCATCCCGATATTTGCACCGACATCAGTAAATCTTGGTTAGAGTATTGCTAATGATTTTATTGAATGCCTCAACTATTACATTGGCTTGTGGGTGATAAGGATTTATTTTATGGTGTGCAACCATAAATTCTTGTAACAAGATTCTTATAGTTTCATTTAAGAAATGTGTTCCTCTATCACTTGTAAGGCTTAACAGACATCCATAATGATCGCTTATGTTTCCCCAAAGATATCTTGCCATGGTTTCTACTATGCAATATTTTGTTATGGATACCTCCGCCCATCTAGTTAAGTAGTTAGTCGTCATAATTATATATCATATGTATATTATCTCGTGCAACGGGATTAATACGTCCAACAAAATCAATCACCCATTTCACATTGGTTATTGTTAAATGACTAGTATCAATGACATTTCATCATGCTTATTGAGATTTCTAACTCTTTGACATTGTTTGCATACCCTAACATGTTCTTTAGCATCCTTAAAAATGCTTTTCCACCATAAACCGATTGTAATAATTTTTGCGTTATAGTTTCTCTAGCGTAATGTCCTCCTATAATGTCTTCTTGTGCTTAGATAGAATATCTTGTTTCTCACAATCCATTACGTACCTTTGTTATTTCATCACTCTCCATTTTGTATAGGTGTCTGCTTATCAATTGATAGGGTGCAAATTTTACTACGAGTTGTTTTATTTCAAACTCAAGATGTGTCTTGATTTTTGTCTTCCATGCAACATAGTTGTTTCCTTTGAGTAGTTGTGAATCTAGAAGAAATAAATTGGGGGCATTGGTGCCTATTTTACAAAAAACACTGACAGGGTTTGGCTCTTATGACTCTAGGTATAAGGTCTCCCAATCTATATACCATCAGTCTGATATACCAAACCTTTTTTATATATGCACCCTCGTGATATACCCATCCGTACGTGAAAGAATCTCGCCCTTTCTATATACTTGACGGTATGTGAAAGAGGCGTTAACGTACGTGAAAGAATTCAATACGTGGTACCAAGACAATACTGAAAGGGTATGTGTGATTATTGACACTGGCTCAAAGAAATATCCTCATACACATGTGTAACTTCGCTATATACTTGTATAATTTCTCAGTTTGGATTTATGTCGTGCGCAATCGTTCACAGATAGATGGGATGGCTCATAGTGTGTGCACTGTGACCTTATTACTCCCCGTCAATTTAAAGGGTTGATGCCTAGATAACATTATTGTAGATATATTAGGAATTAAGTGTAGTAGTAGTCATGACAAATTTACCCATAAGCACTTCCCAGAGGCACCATATATACCAAACACTGCGAATGAGATCTAGGATCTCGTGAGTGTTACAAAACCAATTTTTATTGTTTTGTATTACAATTTTCTGCCAGTTTCTGAGCAGTTACAATATTTTTGGTTGACTATGGAAACCTAAAAATTAGTACAATATGATGAAGCATGCAATTACATTCAAAAATTTAGAAAAATTGAATGACAGAATTTTTTTGTTTTGCGGGCCCTGGTGGCCTCCGAGCCCAAAATGACCCACTACGCCAAACAATTGCAAAAATATAGCTGAAAATGCAATTTATGGATAGGCCTCCTTTTGCAAAAAGTGCTCAGAATGCAAAAATATGTAGAGTGGAGGAAATTTTTTTCCCTAAAATAGGGTTTTTCTCGCTAAATTTAGTTAGTTATAACTAAATTTGAATTTGCCACTAAAGTTAGCGGTTCCACTAAATTTTCCGCCAAATTTGGTAGTGGGTGAGGGAGGGGGATTTGACCCCTTGACCTCTCTTAATGGGAAGTTTCTTACAAAAGTTATGCTAGCCACTTGGGCGACTAAGCTAAACAAGTGTACATAAAGAGCAAATTGTAATTAAACACTTCCAAACTGTAAAACCATACCTCTTTAAAAAACCACGGTTTGGGAAAGGTGGTTTTGAGCAAAAATTCTATCAAAGAGGAAAAATGACAGGCGGTTGGGTGAGAATGAAGGTGGTTTTGAGTGTGTATGGCACCTTAGATCAATTTTCTTCCTTCCTTTGAGCTTGTAATCTCTTCCTTGGTGTATTCAATCCTCATCAACCTTAATTGCAATGAATAAAGGCGGTTTTGATGAATTTGATGGCAGTTTTGATGATGGTATTGCATGGGATGGGGCTGGGAAGTTGTAGAGGCAACTCTGGCTCTCCTTTTCTTGCACAAGCTTCTCCAATGCTCCTCAAACTCTGCTGCAATTCTCCAATATCCTTCAACCTGCTCTGATACCAAATGTAATTTCACAAAACAGGGATGGTAGCCTGTGAATTATATTAATGTGAAATCAACCATTTACATTTGTATGAGCTGCAATACTTATAGGCATTGTACAACTGAATACATACACGGAGATATGTTGCACAAGTGCAACAATAAACTATTTCACACAAGCTTCCAAAAAAGTAATCCAGAAGCATAACTAATATAAAATACAACCAAACAATTATATTGTTAAAACAATATAACAACACCCATATTGTTTGAATACAAATAATAAGATGGTTATAATTAATTATAACCATATAAACAATAAATACTCTAATTATTATGCAATGCATAATTAATATAATAATTAACCTAACAGTATCACACATCAAATACACACACACACACACACACACACACACTTTACAAACCATATGCCTACTAGTGTGTTTAGTCTAATGCATCAATCTTATAAAATAAAAACACACATGATTCAAGTCTTCATACCTCATCTAAAGAATCCAATAAACATATCTCGAATACAAACTCGAACCATTCATGATAGAACAATATGTACATCCAAAGAAATATAGTTATACATATACATGTACACCTATAATTGCTTACAAAATTACTTTATTCTTCATTTAATCTGGTGGATTCTTCCCGTAATTCATCTCCTTACCTTCCCCATAAGTTTTCTCTTCTCTCCTCTATATATCATCTCTCTCTCTACTCTCTAACTCTTTTGTAACTCGAATTCATTCATTTTTAATCTCATTAAACTTTATAATTAACCCTAACTAATTTTCCATGACATTCTATAGGCCCTTACATAGCTACATTAGGTATTATTACATCAACTTTAACATTTTTGACCTTATCACAACTCTAGGACCCTCTTACACATGTGAAAACACCTATTACACGTTCAATCCACCAACTCTCTTTCTCTCTTCATTTCTTACAAGGCCTACACATTCACTTTTACATGTTTAAAGTTTGAATTGCAATTTGGAGTGAAAGATAAGAATTTGAATTTTAGGCTAATTAACCTAAAATTCAACACATCAATAATAGCCTAAAATTTGGAACTAATTTAGGGCAAAAGTAGATTGTTAACTAGGCTAAAATTTGAAACTAAGTTTAGCCTAAAGTAGATGTATTAGCTTGTCAATTTGGAACTAATTCAGGGCTTATTTTCAGAGATCAATTTTAGAGTTTTCAGAGAAGGGTTTTGGAGGAATTTTGGGCTTTTTGTGGAGAAAAATCGAGGGTTTCGAATCTGTTTTATTGCAGTGATTAGAGCAGGTTTTGGTGCCATTTCTAGAGGAATTTTGGAGGGTTTTTGGTCTCTTTTCAGGTGGAGCGACCCATTTTGGGATTTTACAGTGGTTTTGAGAGGTTTTCAGATTTCTTTTGAATATTATTAATAGATGTTATTTCCAAAATTTCAGAATTTTATCATATGTATTTGAGAAGATATGAATTTTTGAGGTTTTCTAGCTGTCTAGGGTTTTCTGTAATTTTCTGGCAGTCATATATGATTCGAAAAATTCCAAAAATATTGTTCTAGTGTTCTTTATTATCATAGCAAGCTTCCTACAAATTTTCATGTGTTTTGGGCAAGTATTTTGAGAAATATAAATAAAAATCAGTTCACTGCCCTAGTTGGGTATTTACTACAAAAAATCAGATTTTCTATTTGCTGCAATTTATCTATATTTTGTGTACTTTTGAGTGGTATCCCACAAGGGATATTTCAGTGGTATCAGAGTAGTTGTTCCTCTAGCCTGTTGGGTTGAAAGATGGGAGACAAAGACAATGATGACATGGGTGTGGACTTGATGAAACAACTATTCACTAATATGGTGAAGCAATAGGAAACTACTAATCTCTATTTGAGTCGATCACAGAGAGATTAGCATAAGGAAGACTTGAGACTCATACAGAGAGAGGGGAAAATAGTAATAGGGGACACACGGCTCAAAGAGGTGAAAATGAAAATCCAGGGCAGCGGTCTCCCCACTCTTCTACCAAGCCTTTGGGACTCCACGAACCTTCTTTTTTGAAGGATCCAGAAGTTTCACAGGTAAGGAAGCCAACAGATGATTTGGATGAGGAGTCTTGTTGGGAAAGGTACCAATCATTGAGCGAGGGCTTTAGGGATAATATGCCTTTCACAGAGTACTACAGAATGAATATTGGTAGCAAACCCAAGAGAGATCATCAGCTATAGGTACCTGAGTTATAGAGGAGATTGGGACAAATCTCCATTCCACACTTCAATGGTTCTAAGAAGTGTACCACATAGTCCTAGATTCAGAAGTTGAAGACCTACTTTGACTTGAATCCCATGCGCGAGGGGGATGCGATTAAGTTTTCCATCCTACATCTTGAGGGAGATGCACATGACTGGTGGCATCATGGACTGATTACACGAGGCACATACATATTGATACTTATGCAGAGTTCACACACAGAGGTTGATGAGAATATTTGACAAGAGGGACCCTAACATGTATTTTAGGAGTTGACTCACTTGAGATAGATAAGTTCCTTAGATCAGTACATTGCATATTTTTAGAGATTATCAGTCATGGTACCTAATGTTTTGGAGATGAGGTTGACCTCACTTTTCATAGTAGGTTTGACGGATGCTCTAGCTGGATTTGTGAAGGCATTTGAGCCTTCTTCTTTGCATGAGGCTATTAGGAGAGCACGTGATTTGGAGTTATCCACTCCAAAGTCAAGGTTCCCACCTCAAGTATAGCCTAAGGTACCTCCATCTAGACCGATGGCTCACAACCAAAGGTGCCTCCACCTAGGCAAGATGCAATGAAGAAACCATTCATATCTAGAGAGGACAAAGATGAGTTGAGGTGAAAGAAACTATGTTTCGATTGCTGCACACCTTGGGTTCTAGGACATGATTGCAGAGGTAGAGGGAAGGCCCAATTCATAGAGGTTTTCAAGGAGAGTGATGGTGATGAGGAGGATACTTAGGGATTGGAGGATGGAGATGGAGAGGCATTGGAAAGTGCGGGGATGAATCCTGGGAATGAGTTTTTCCACCGGGAGACTATTACCACCTTATCTAGTACCCCAAGGTGAGTTAGGGGAGTTTTACATGGTCATCGATTAATCATACTCATTAATAGTGGGGAAACCCGCAACTTTATTGATGCATCTTTAGTTGAGAGGAAAGGATTATAGATAGAGGATTTTGAGGGCTTCAATGTGGTTATAGCCAATGGAGAATTTATGAGATGCACATAGTGGGTTCCACAGGTTGAGCATCACGATGGGTAATGTGTAGTTACCAATGATTTCTATATTGTTGTTATTAAAGAGACCAACCTTATGCTTGGAGTACAATGGCTCCATTCCTTGGTAAGTTTCGGATTAACTTTCGGATAATGGAGAGGAAGTTTAAGTACAAAGAGAGGAATGTTACTTTGAGAGGTTTATCTACGATGCACCCAAGTTTGTTGTAGCTAATAGGATTGAGAGGATTCACAGGAACAATGGGGTTGATTGGGAAGTTGTTGGTTTTCAAATAAGACTTTTTAGAAGAGCAACAATGGGGACAAGAAGTCCCTCCTCTTTAATGGGAGAGGTTCCCTTATTGAGACACGAACGTATTTACAAATGTACAAAGGTCATTTTATGGTTGAACTTGGATACCACGAAAATGTTTTCCACAAAGATCATCGGGCCATAAACGGCCGAGGAAAGAGGGTACGAAGATAAGCGAGAATAGCAAACGTTTGGAATTATAGATATGAATAATTCTTTACGAGTGCGAAGTCATGGGAATTTGAAACAAGATTATTTGCATTAACTGAATAAGATCAAAGACACAAAGTTCTTCAACGACCTTTTTCAAATTCATTAATCAAAGACACAAAGTTCTTTCTTGGTCGTGCAAGATCACTGTATTTGCAAAAGCAATCAGCAAGACTAACGAATTAGGTACAAAATAATCTTCACAATACTAAAGGAAAACACAGAGCTACAAAGATTCAGATAGAGAATGAAAAGAAAAGCCCTTTTGTATTGATATGTTCAAGATCTATTTACAATTTCGAGAGTATGCCAAGTTCTTCCTCCCTTTCAAAAATGGCGTGGAAAGGCCATTATATAGCTTACAAGTCGGTTACGACTTGTAACCGTTTCTTTTAAATAAAGAATAGTTAAGTATCACGGTTACAATATCCCAACTAATTACAAGGAATGCGAAAAGACAGAGAAGAAGAGAAAAGAAAGAAAGAAGGAGGAGACAGTGGCCACCTATAGGAGGGACCCAATGTCTTCAGAATTCGCTGCCTGAACTTCTTCAAAGCCTCGGCTATGTCTCTGCCACGTGGAACCGACGTGTTGGCAGCAGACTGAGTCCAAAATCCTTGACACTTCTCCATCTCTTTATCAAACTCGACGTGAGTATGATAATCTTTATTTGCTTCTTTAATGGCATATCAAGAGAGAAAATGTCCTTCATCTTTTCTTTCGAGATGGTGCTTTCTCGAATGCAGATCGCTTTTTACAAAAGCTCAACCGAGATTTGATTTCGCAGGGACAAGAGCACCGAGTTTTCATCCCAAGATGACAATGTATATCTTTCAAGGCAGCCAGCCACTGCAAGTGCTTTGAAAGCTTCTCCTTCGCCAACCTGTTCTTCATCTCTACCACAGCCTTCTTCTAATACTCGATCTTCCATTCTACGCCTGTTGTAGACCCAAGACTTCGATAAATTGTCTTTGGCATCATCAAAAATCTTGTTCGCCATTAGGATGTTCTCATCTGTTTGTCCCATGAGGCGGAGGTCTACTATGCAACCGCCCATTTTGAGTTCTTTATCCATGGTACCGATAGTGGAGGAGAGATTTAGTTGCATATTACTCACCTTTTCATAGAGCTCAAGGCTTCATCGATGAAGTTCAACCCCGCGACAAGCATGTCATCCACCATGGCTTCAAAAGCTCGCCATAAATGTAATACTTGTGCATATCTTTTATACTTTGCACTTCATCTTGGCTTAGTATTACAGAGGAGGTAGAGCAGCTTAAGGGGGTGGGGTCTAAAACTTTGTCCTTAGACAAGAGTGACTTGATAAAACTAGTGAGAACTGGGCTTGTTCTTCCAACTGCTCAATCGTCTTGCTGCCCTTTTTCCACTCTTCCAATAACTCTTGATCAAGTTTCTCGGAGATTATGGATCTCGCCTTGGGTAGACTCTCCCATTGGGATTCTCGTAGCTCCAAGTCGATACTTGCAAGTCCTGTTTCGATCCGTCTATAAGCAGCTTCGCAATCTCCAAGAATTGCTGACCTCGAGTATCGATACTATTCGGAGGTGGTTCTTGCTTTCTTGGCACGAGAAGGCGTGGTACCCAACATGGTCAACAAAGATCAAAATTTGGTCCCTGTGTTTTGGGAGGATGGTTTCTCTTCCTTTTGTCAACCAAGGGTCAGTACCCATGCAAAAGAGGAAGAAGAATCTGCAGGAGGAGCAAGGGGCCAAGAGACAGGAGCCCATGACACTCAAGGTCTCAGGCACTGTTGACTCAAGCCGAGATGTGGAAGGAGCACTGGAGACAATGGCAGAGAAGAATCACTAGCCCCTGGAAGCTCGGTGCTCTGGACCTCCTTGTCTTTATCTCTGTTGGGTCCTCAGGAACATTTGCAGGAATTGGCCTTTCACTCTCTTCACTTTCACTGAGGATGATGATGTTCTCTGGTCCAATAGGCAATTCCGCCTGCTTCTCCCGAGGATCTCTTTCCACCGGTTCCTTCTTTACTTCCTTGAGCTTCTTCTTATATACCTGAGTGGATGGAGAAGGAGTAGATTTCGCAGGTCCCTGAGCTGCTGAGGTAGGAAAGGTTTTCTTTGGTGTTTCGGACCTTGAAACTGGTGCTTCTCTTATTGGTGTAGAGGCATCCTTGGAGGAGGATTCTCCCAGCGTCTCCCGAATTCTCGGACCTTTTTATGAACTGCACCTTAGTCCCGACTAAGACCGGAGCAAGGATTTCAGCCAAATCATCCCTCTCTTTTCTGCTCCAATCTATGTCTTCCAGAGGGGTGTGTTTGATCACATTTTCATACTCATATGAGTATAGCTCGGAATTATCATCTTCAAGGCCTTCAGAACTTGGGCATGCACCGAGCTCTTGAATCAATTGTAAGGAGAACTCGCCATAATGTCTTCTTCTCGGCCTCAAAGTCGCCTCGTGATAAATCGGCCCAAGAATCTTCTGTCTCTCGCCACATGGTGATAGACTATCTTGATGTTCTGTTTCAATAAAATTCTTCAAGTCAAAGCAGGTTCTTGGCTTGAAGAAATGAACGGTGATGAGGACCAAAGTTCTCTCTATATTCGGGCATCCGTGGCTGTTTTGCACGTGTAATTTCCCAGAGAGATGGGAAAGTGCAAACCAGAGATCTTCTTGTCTCGCAAGTTCTCAGGCAACTTGTCCAGTTTGCTCGCATATTTCAATCAAGGCCATCTTGTCATTGCAGAACATGGGAAGCCTCAGAGGAGTACCCTCATAACCAGCAAGCCTGATGTATGAGAATTTCCTGAATTGGATGAAGTAGGCCCCATACCGTGATATCAAGTTCATGGCTTCATCTGAAAACCTCCTGGCGGTGTCACCCTCGAGCAATCGGACCACGTACATAGTGAAAGCATCATTAACCCTTCTGAAATTGCGGTTGCTGGTCTCCAAGGTAAACTGCGGGCAATAGGTGTACACTGGGTCGCCTTTGTGGGCATCTATATATGAGAATCCAAACCATTGCCTCGATGCTGCTAGAGTATACATCAGATACGAAGTCATGAAAAACTTCTTTGTTTGCAGTACGTTGGATAGCTGTTCCGTCAGGTTCATGCTGATGATCTCAGCCCAGTTGATATTTTGTGTACCTTCGCACACCATACTGATGAGCGGGCACATCCAGAAATGGAACTCGCTGGTGGAAGGCAAACCCATGACCCGAGCCAGCAGTATTATGAAATCTGACAGTTCTTCGTTGAAGTCTGCTCGGATGAGAGTTTTGGTGAGGCGGGAAGCTCCTTTCTTAGGGTTTTTTAACCAGGACTTCGCCACTCGTGCCCTGTACTTGTCACTGTCTTGATCGAACATGGCTTGCGCTTGGACTTGAGAAACAACTATGGCATTGTCCAATTCCGGGATTCTCAGAGCGGCACCAATGGCGGCAGCGTCTAGCTTGGCGATGAGCTCCCCGTGTACGTTTGTCAATTCACTTGAGGCAGGGTCGAAGTGAGCTCCGCATGCAAGCACTGTATCAGCACACTGTACTGAAATTGGGAATCCTCCAGCGTACGCCAAACCACTGTCATAAATTGTCTGAGCCATCGGCGAGGGATTCGCATCTTCCATCCTTGCCCAAAAATCGCTGAAATCGAGATGTCGGGCCTCGCTATCTCCAATGTTGCTTACAGCAGACTCGAGTGGAGAAATCTGTTCTTGTCCTTGAAATTTGATCTTCATGTCGATAGTTTCAGGGGAACAAGGTTGCAAACTAGACTTGGAATGGAATTACGTAAGAGGAACGTGCGCAAGTTTGAAAGGCGAGGGTTTGAGCAAAGGATAATCAAGGAAGATGTGAGAAAATGCGAAGGGGAAATGTTCATTATATAGCCTTTTGGGGAGAGGAGTGAATTCAATGCGCATTTAATTACACGACCACCAACTTGAAAAGCGCCATACTTGGAGTGAGCAGGAAAAACTAAGTATGGATGACACTAGGTACGCTTGGGACATGTGAGACGCGAATGCGCGAAACACGCGGCTCGGGCGGAATGGAGAGAGAATGCACAAAAGCTTTTGGAACAATTGGGACGAAAATACGCGAGGTACGCGGCTCGGGCATTTCGGCCGAAATTGGAAAAGCAGGTCCGCTTGGACTTGGGACTTTTGGAACAGATAGTTCCGGAGTACGCGACTAGGAAGCTTCGGCCGAAAAAGAGAAAGCTCGTACTTTTGACTTTGGGATATTTGGGACAAAGTAGTGCGAAGTACGCGGTTCGGATGGTTCGGCCGAAATTGGAATGACTTGCACAAAAGCTTTCGGGACATATGGAACAAAAACTTCCGACGGGCCCGAAGATAGGACAATTTCGGGAATTTCGGCCGGTCGGGGAACAACTCGCACTTTGGAACTTGGGACAGTCGGGACAAAAATGTCCGACAGGCCCGAAATACATGCAAGAAAAGTCCAATACTTAGATTTTCAGACTTCCAAGACTTTTTTTCACACCACCAGCTTGGTAGAAAAGACACTTAGACTCAAAATTTTGGGATTTTACCTTTGACAGAGCAGGGAATTTTGAGTGGACAACAGCTGGCTCCTTCTGGGGATGACTTGGTGTAAATTCATGGAATGAGACAAGGCAAGAACTTAGATAACTCGGTGAAGCAGACCAGTGCCTTATCCATTGGGCAAAGGAGTCAAAAACAAAACAATACAGAGGGCAACACACACAATGTAAGGGAAACACACCGAAAGGGGGAAAGCAAAACACCGTACATAATATACAAAGGGACTCCCTAGTCACCAGATCCGAACAACTTCAAATACGCGCCACTATAAGGAAGTGGGAGGGGGAACCATCCATGTAATCAAGATAGAAAGAGTCCTTACCAAAGAAAGTGTCTTATCTTGAAAGGTCCAAGCCACGAGAGAATCAAATTTTCCATGGCTGCCACGAGGTTCATGTCTTTTGTCCCATAACAAAGACAAGATCACCAACTTGGAACTCTCTGGACCTAGCTTTCTTATCGAATGTAACCTTCACCTTTCTTTGGTGGGCAGATATTCTCACAAGAACCTCCAATCTATCCTCGCTCGGGTTTGTGCAGGTACATGATCCTTTTGTCCAGAGCATCATTGAAACTAGTGTCTTCAATGGCCTTCATCAGGTGCAAGGCTGGCAGTTCCACTGTCACTGGCAATTGAGCCTCTACGCCATACACTACTTGAAATGGGGACATTCCAATGGCTCTTTTAGGTGTGATCCTGTCTGCCCAAAGAGCATCGTAAAGTTTCTTATGCCAGTTTCTCTGAGATTCATTGACCAACTTTCTTATGATAGTCACCAGATTCTTGTTGGTAGATTCTGCTTGTCCATTTCCCTGGGGATAATAATCTGAAGAATGAGCCAGAGAGATGCCATACCCGTAGCAGAAATCCATTATCTCAGTTGAGGAGAAGTTTGAGGCATTATCTGTTACAATCTTGTTAGGCACACCATACCTAACCAAGATGTTCTCTTTAATGAAGTTGCACACTACTTCAGAAGTGGTGCTCTTGACTGGAATAGCTTCCACCCATTTGGTGAAGTAGTCAGTAGCAGTTAGCACATGGGTATGTCCAGCGCTGGAAACAGGGTTGAGTGCACCGATGAAGTCTAGACCCCACTGTTGGAAAGGTTCTTCAATCACAACTGGTTTGAGAGGCAAGGAAGCCAATTTAGGTCTTCCCACGAAAGTCTGACAGGCCTCACATTTATCCACCCACTTGGTTGCATCTTTGAACAAAGAAGGCCAGTAATACCCTCCACGGAGTATCTTATGAGCTGTGACTGTTGATGAATAGTGCCCTCCACATGTCTGATCATGAAAAGCTGAGAGCAATTTTCTCTGTTGTTCTTTGTCTACACACTTCAGGAATCTCCCATCCAAACCGCGCTTGAACAAGGCATTTTCCCACAATACATATTGTGCTGATCTCAACTTAACAGTCCTCTTTTCTTTAGCAGTTAAATGAGAGGGGCATTCCCCGTAGGTGAGAAAATGAGCGATGTCAGCGTACCATTCATCAACTGAACTCAGGAACAGAACAATAGGAAGGTCAGCTTGCTTCTCCAGTAACTCGTGTTGGGTTCCTTCAGCAATGAGCTCGCAAAGACCTTTTCCCCGAACCAGCTTGGTTGGCTTGATATCAAGGTCATATTCCTGGACTTTAGCCACCCAGTTTCCCCTCTTGGATCCAAATTCTTGTTGCGTGAGAATTGACTTTACAAATGTATCTCGGGACCAAAGACCGTAGAGTGAGAGTTGAGGATATAGAAACGGAATCGCTGGCAGCCTTTGACTACTGCAAAGGCATGCTTCTCCATCATGGTGTACTTTAGCTCATGGTTCTTCAGGATATAGCTCATGAAGGCAATTGGTAGCTCATGTTTATCAGGATCCTCCTGGGTTAAGACAGCAGCCAGAGTACTATCTGTAGCGTAGCAGTAGATAATGAAATCCTTGCTGAAATCAGGGCAAGCCAAAATCGGAGTTTTAGCAATAGCTTTTTGATACCCTCAAAGGATTCCTTTCCTTCGAAGACCAACCAAATGTTTGCTTTCCTTTCATCATCTCGAGAAATATTCAAAGTCAATTCAGCAAAATCGGGATGAATCTTCTTAGAAAATTGATCTTATCGAAAAGGAATGCACGCCCTTTTACTAAGTAGGGAGAGGAATCATTGGATGGCTCGAACTCGCTCCGATCAATCTTGATGCCATCCTTTGAGACAATGTGTCCTAATAGCCTTCCTCTCAGAATACGTAAGATGATTTTTAGGATTTAAGGAAATCCCATGCTCTCGGCATCTTTGCAGAACTGCTTCTAAGTGGTCGAAGTGATCCGCTCTTGTCTTTGAGAACACTGTCAGGTCATCAAGGTATATGACTATGCATTTTCCTTCAAGCTTCCGAAAGCCAGATCCATAGCTCTCTGGAAGGTGGCACCGGCATTAATCAGCCCAAAAGGCATCCTCTTGTAGGAAAAGGTACCCCAAGGAGTTGTGAAGGCTGTCTTATGTTGATCAGCAGTATCAACCTCTACCTGATTGTATCCAGAAAAGCCATCAAGCATAGATAACATCTCAGAGCCTGTTACCGCTTGCAAAACCTGATCCATCATAGGCAGAGGGTAGTTATCTTTCAGAGAGGCCTGATTCAGGTTCCTGAAATCAACACAGATGCGGATCTCACCATTCTTCTTCCTAACAGGTACAATGTTTGCAATCCAAGTCGAATGGTGAATGGGAAAGATGATCTTAGCCTTTAGCAGTTTCTGAATCTCCTGAAATATGGTGTCAGCTATCTTTGGGTTATACTGCCTCTGCTTCTGCTTGAAAGGCTTGATTCCTGGCTTGAGAGGGATAGAGTGTTGCATTTCTTTTGGCTTGAAGGCTTTTAGATCTTCATAAGAATAAGCAAGCACATCCTTATATTTCCTTAGAAGGTCAATTGCTCTTCTCCTTTCATCTGATGTGCAACACTTCCCGATATTTACCAGCTTCGGGTCATCAGAACTCCCAATATCAATTTTATCATACTCAGCTGATTGCCGAGGTCCAATGGAAGCTTTAGATCTCACGTACCTGTCATGCTTATCAAACAACTCCTCCAAACTCACCAAACCTTTGGGGATCTTGTTTCCTTTGAGCTTAATGCACCCTTCCTGATCAGTTTCTTCTCCTTGGGTGACGGCTTGGTCCGAAGACACGCTCTCACGAGGCAGGTTGTCACTTCCTTCGAAATACAGTTGTTCAAAATTGCCCTTGAGCTCCAGGAAGGAAAGCAAATGCTGGTCGTCGTTGAAGACTTGCCAGTTGTTAGTATTGTCAGGGACACTAGGTCGGTGGACCATCTCAATAGTGAATTTATCCTGAGAGAATTCAGGATGAGGATCAATAATGACCCTGAGACAGCCAGGGAATCAGCTCTGCTGTTCTTTTCTCTGGGAATTGCTTCAATGGAGAAGGCATCAAGGAATTCAGTTGAATCCCAAACCTGATTCCGATAATGCTTCAGCCTCCCGTTCTTTACCTGAAACAGGCTTCTGACTTGTTTCACAATCAGCTCTGCATCACCACGAGCCAAAAGATTTTTTACACCTCGTTCTTTGGCCACTTGCAATCCAAGGATGAGAGCCTCATACTCTGCTGTATTGTTAGTGTTCTCGAACTGCAATTTGAATGAAAAGGGGTATAGGCAGCCTTCAGGTGATATTAACAGAACACCGGCTCCAGAACCAGCCGAAGAACAACTGCCGTCAAATTCTAAGATCCAGACACCATTGGGGTCCTTAGGTGATATTTTGCAGGGTCGGATTTCATCAGGGGACAAAATCATGTAATTACCATGGCCCCTGTCCTCATAGAGTATTTGTGCCTTGGGATCATCTGTCTTCTGCACAATGTACTCGGACTGCTTCTCAGGTAGTAGCTTCTTCATTTGTCCATTGACAGGTATGAGAGCGTGTGACCAATCCATTTGAATCTCTCCACCCACATCTTTACGAAGTTTTCGCTAGCAACATTCCATAGGAAGGAGGAATGTCTCACTAGTATGGTAGCCAAGACCTTCTTTTCAGGTAAAGCAGCAAAAGCCACTTGTGCATCTTTAATCCTTCCCACCAAAGGTACTTCCTTACTTTCCATGGAGTAGCAAGATCCATAAGTACGAGTAAGGGTCAAGCCTAAAGCATGAGCTACTTTGGCGGGCATCACATTATCTGAGGCTCCGGAATCTATGACACAGTTACTGAGCCTGTGGCCAGCTATAAGGAGTGTTACATAGAAAGGCTTGATCTTGTCACCAGGTGAGGTGACAGCAGCTACTAGACTGGGCTGTGGTGTAGAAGGAGGTGTGGGCAAAAGGCCTTTGGAGGTGGTCTTGGAATGGGAATTTACAAATTGGATCATCTTGGCAAAAGCTTTTGGATGGGTTTGGTAATATTCAGCCTCTGAAATTTGAACTTTGGTCCTTTTTAGATGATCTACAATGTCAAAGGATCCAGAGGTGGATGGTCCATCATCATTTGGAATTTTAGGTTTATCAACCCTAGGAGAAAAAGAAGAAGAAACAACTTTGGGGGTAGGATTGGCAGTACTTACCTTTGGTGCAGATGAGGTAGGAATAGGAGATCCTCTTCTGGCAATTACAGGAATAGTCGCAGGCTGCTCTTTGGACTTCTTCAGGGGTTGTGTCACCTTTTCCCTCTGATGCGTCTGTTCCCGAGTCATGACAGCGAAGGATTCGCTGTTCATATCTGCTACCACTTCATCATAGTCATCTGCATCATCAATGCCTTCAGTGGTAAAGAAATTGACTCGAGATCCCTCGGGTTCTTCCGCCTCATCATCGAATTCCTCCAAGAACTCCTCACAAGCTTCATTATCATCTTCTGGTTCTTCGACCTCGCAAGTTGCATTCACAGGAACTTTGACGGGAGGTCCTTCAAGTGCCAATCTTGTGTGGGGGCTGGCAAACGGTTTCTGGGTTGAAAATTTCTTCTAGGAACATCTGCATACGGTGCATGCTGAGCTAATTGTTTCTTTATAGCTACCAGATCATTTGCAAGTTTCTGGACTAATGGATCAGTATTGGGTCCAGAAGTGGAAGATGAAGAAGCAGCAGATTTAGATTTGGGAGGATCTCTCTTCAACTTCCCTGACATGATTAGGTCATCCTCGACACTAACAGCCAGTTCTTGATCCAGTATTAACGTTCCAAGGTTAGCCCTTCTTAGAGCATAACTGACTTTAGGCGTTTGGGCATTCAAAAAGAAACATTTTTGAATTTGATCAACCGGCCGAGTATTCACAGGAATTTTGTTGATCAGTCTGTTGAACCGAGCCACAAACTCTCTCATGGGTTCCGATGGATCTTTCTTTATTTGAGAAATCTGGGCAAGCAGTGCATGCACATCTTCTGCCGGCTTGAAACGGCTTTCGAACTGAGTTCTCATGGTATTCCAGTCGATGATGGCACCAGCCGGAAGATGATAGAACCAGTCAGCAGCATTGTCCTGTAACGTCTCGACGAACAGTCTTACTGAGACGTCTTCATGTTCGACCCCCAAGACTCCACACGCAACTATGAAGGCTGCAATATGCTCGTCAGGGTGCACTTTGCCGTCGCCTCTGAATTTGGGGAAGTTCTTTCGGTTACCTCTAGGTAACTCATGCAAAGGCTGAGTGAGGGCCAGAGGCCCGACACGTTGACCCCATGGAACTTGTGCCATTCTTCTTGGAAATACGGTTCTGAGGGGAACTGTAACACCAGCAAGGATTAAAGCTTGTAGATTAGGACTAGCAGGCTCTGAAGGACTTCTTTCTCGAACAGGTGGAGTGCTCGTTGAACGAGTTCTTCTATTTGAAGGGAAAGGAAAACCCTGTTGCTCCAAAAGCTGAAACTGAGAATCTTCGATACCAAGGGCCCTTCTCCCTCGAGTGAAACGCGGAGTCGCCAGATCAAAGAATGATCGAAAAAAAATAGTACTGGAATACGATTTTCCCCAGCGGAGTCGCCAAAAACTGTTGGTTTTCAAATAAGACTTTTTAGAAGAGCAACAGTCAGGGGACAAGAAGTCCCTCCTCTTTAATGGGAGAGGTTCCCTTATTGAGACACGAACTTATTTACAAATATACAGAAGGTCATTTTATGGTTGAACTTGGATACCACGAAAATGTTTTCCACAAAGATCATCAGTTACAAACGGGCTGAGGAAAGAGGGTACGAAGATAAGCAGAATAGCAAACGTTTGGAATTGTAGATAACAGAATAATTCTTTACGAGTGCGAAGTTGCAGGGAATTTGGAACAAGATTATTTGTATTAACTGAATAAGATCAAAGACACAAAGTTCTTCAACGACCTTCTTCAGATTCATTAATCAAAGACACAAAGTTCTTTCTTGGTCGTGCAAGATCACTGTATTTGCAAAAGCAATCAGCAAGACTAACGAATTAGGTACAAAATAATCTTCACAATACTAAAGGAAAACACAGAGATACAGAGATTCAGATAGAGAATGAAAAGAAAAGCCCTTTTGTATTGATACGTTCAAGATCTATTTACAATTTCGAGAGTATGCCAAGTTCTTCCTCCTTTCAAAAATGGCGTGGAAAGGCCATTATATAGCTTACAAGTCGGTTACGACTTGAATCGCTTTTAAATAAAGAATAGTTAAGTATTGCCGGTTGCAATATCCCAACTAATTACAAGGAATGCGAAAAGACAGAGAAGAAGAGAAAAGAAAGAAAGAAGGAGGAGACAGGTGGCCAGCTATAGGGAGGGACCCAATGTCTTCAGAATTCGCTGCCTGAACTTCTTCAAAGCCTCGGCTATGTCTCTGCCACGTGGAACCGACGTGTTGGGCAGCAGATCGAGTCCAAAATCCTTGACACTTCTCCATCTCTTTATCAAACTCGACGTGAGTATGATAATCTTTATTTGCTTCTTTAATGGCATATTGAAGAGAGAAAATGTCCTTCATCTTTTCTTTGGAGATGGTGCTTTCCTGGAACAGATCGTTTTTTACAAAAGCTCTGAACTGAGATTTGATTTCTTGCAGGGACAGAAGAGCACCAGAGTTTTCATCCTGAAGATGACAATGTATATTCAAGGCAGCCTTTATCGGTGCTTTGAAAGCTTCTCCCTCGCCAACCGTTTCTTCATCTCTACCACAGCTTCTTCTAATACTATGATCTTCCATTCTACGCTGTAGACCCAAGACTTCGATAAATTGTCTTTGGCATCATCAAAAATCTTGTTCGCCATTAGGATGTTCTCATCTGTTTGTCCCATGAGGCGGAGGTCTACTATGCAACCGCTCCAGATTTTGAGTTCTTTATCCATGGTACCGATAGTGGAGGAGAGATTTAGTTGCATATTACTCACCTTTTCATAGAGCTTCAAGGCTTCATCGATGAAGTTCAACCCCGCGACAAGCATGTCATCCACCATGGCTTCAAAAGCTCGCCATAAATGTAATACTTGTGCATATCTTTTATACTTTGCACTTCATCTTGGCTTAGTATTACGGGAGGGGTAGAAGCAATAAAGGGGTGGGTCTAAAACTTTGTCCTTAGACAAGAGTGACTTGATAAAACTAGTGAGAACTTGGGCTTGTTCTTCCAACTCTGCTCAATCGCTCACGCCCTTTTTCCACTCTTCCAATAACTCTTGTGACTGTTTCCTGGAGATTATGGATCTCGCCTTCAGGGGTAGACTCTCCCATTGGGATTCTCAGTAGCTCCAAGTCAGATACTTGCAAGTCCTGTTCTGATCTGTCTATAGCAGGCTTGGCAATCTCCAAGAATTGCTGACCTCGAGTATCAGATACTATTCTGGAGGTGGTTCTTGCTTTCTTGGCACGAGAAGGCGTGGTACCCAACATGGCTGCAACAGCATCAAAATTTGGTCCCAGGTTTTGGGAGGATGGTTTTCTCTTCCTTTTGTCAACCAAGGGTTGTACCCATGCAAAAGAGGAAGAAGAATCTGCAGGAGGAGCAAGGGGGCCAAGAGACAGGGAGCCCATGACACTCAAGGTCTGTGCAGCTGTTGACTCAAGCTGAGATGTGGAAGGAGCACTGGAGACAATGGCAGAGAAGAATCACTAGCCCCTCGGAAGCTCGGTGCTCGACCTCCTTGTCTTTATCTGCTGGGTCCTCGTGAACATTTGCGCAGGAATTGGCCTTTCACTCTCTTCACTTTCACTGAGGATGATGATGTTCTCTGGTCCAATAGGCAATTCCGCCTGTTTCTCCTGAGGATCTCTTTCCACCGGTTCCTTCTTTACTTCCTTGAGCTTCTTCTTATATACCTGAGTGGATGGAGAAGGAGTAGATTCCGCAGGTCCCTGAGCTGCTGAGGTAGGAAAGGTTTTCTTTGGTGTTTCGGACCTTGAAACTGGTGCTTCTCTTATTGGTGTAGAGGCATCCTTGGAGGAGGATTCTCCCGAGCGTCTCCTGAATTCTCGGACCTTTTTATTGAACCAGACCTTAGTCCTGACTAAGACTGGAGCAAGGATTTCAGCCAAATCATCCCTCTCTTTTCTGTTCCAATCTATGTCTTCCAGAGGGGTGTGTTTGATCACATTTTCATACTCATATGAGTATAGCTCGGAATTATCATCTTCAAGGCCTTCAGGAACTTGGTACAGACCGAGCTCTTGAATCAATTGTAAGGAGAACCTGCCATAATGTCTTCTTCTGGCCTCAAAGTCGTCTGTACAGTCGGCCCAGTAATCTTCTGTCTCTGCCACATGGTGATAGACTATCTTGATGTTCTGTTCAATAAACTTCTTCAAGTCAAAGCAGGTTCTTGGCTTGAAGAAATGAACGGTGACAGGGACCAAAGTTCTCTCTATATTCTGGGCATCCAGGGCTGTTTTGCACGTGTAATTTCCCAGAGAGATGGGAAAGTGCAAACCAGAGATCTTCTTGTCTCTGCAAGTTCTGTGCAACTTGTCCAGTTGCCTGCATATTTCAATCAAGGCCATCTTGTCATTGCAGAACATGGGAAGCCTCAGAGGAGTACCCTCATAACCAGCAAGCCTGATGTATGAGAATTTCCTGAATTGGATGAAGTAGGCCCCATACCGTGATATCAAGTTCATGGCTTCATCTGAAAACCTCCTGGCGGTGTCACCCTCGAGCAATCGGACCACGTACATAGTGAAAGCATCATTAACCCTTCAAATTGTGGTTCTGCTGGTCTCCAAGGTAAATCGCGGGCAATAGGTGTACACTGGGTCGCCTTTGTAGGCATCTATATATGAGAATCCAAACCATTGCCTCGATGCTGCTAGAGTATACATCAGATACGAAGTCATGAAAAACTTCTTTGTTTGCAGTACGTTGGATAGCTGTTCCGTCAGGTTCATGCTGATGATCTCAGCCCAGTTGATATTTTGTGTACCTTCGCACACCATACTGATGAGCGGGCACATCCAGAAATGGAACTCGCTGGTGGAAGGCAAACCCATGACCCGAGCCAGCAGTATTATGAAATCTGACAGTTCTTCGTTGAAGTCTGCTCGGATGAGAGTTTTGGTGAGGCGGGAAGCTCCTTTCTTAGGGTTTTTTAACCAGGACTTCGCCACTCGTGCCCTGTACTTGTCACTGTCTTGATCGAACATGGCTTGCGCTTGGACTTGAGAAACAACTATGGCATTGTCCAATTCCGGATTCTCAGAGCGGCACAATGGCGGCAGCGTCTAGCTTGGCGATGAGCTCCCGTGCACGCTTGTCAATTCACTTGAGGGTGGTCGAAGTGAGCTCCGCATGCAAGCACTTGTACAAAGACACCTGCATCTTTGAAATTGGGAATCCTCCAGCGTACGCCAAACCACTGTCATAAATTGTCTGAGCCATCGGCGAGGGATTCGCATCTTCCATCCTTGCCCAAAAATCGCTGAAATCGAGATGTCGGGCCTCGCTATCTCCAATGTTGCTTACAGCAGACTCGAGTGGAGAAATCTGTTCTTGTCCTTGAAATTTGATCTTCATGTCGATAGTTTCAGGGGAACAAGGTTGCAAACTAGACTTGGAATGGAATTACAGAAGCAGAGGAACGTGCGCAAGTTTGTAGGCGGCGAGGGTTTGAGCAAAGGATAATCAAGGAAGATGTGAGAAAATGCGAAGGGGAAATGTTCATTATATAGCCTTTTGGGGAGAGGAGTGAATTCAATGCGCATTTAATTACACGACCACCAACTTGAAAAGCGCCATACTTGGAGTGAGCAGGAAAAACTAAGTATGGATGACACTAGGTACGCTTGGGACATGTGAGACGCGAATGCGCGAAACACGCGGCTCGGGCGGAATGGAGAGAGAATGCACAAAAGCTTTTGGAACAATTGGGACGAAAATACGCGAGGTACGCGGCTCGGCATTTCAACCGAAATTGGAAAAGCAGTCCGCTTGGACTTGGGACTTTGGAAATAGTTCAGTCCGCGATTAGGAAGCTTCGACTAGAAAAAGAAAGCTCGTACTTTTGACTTTGGGATATTTGGGACAAAGTAGTGCGAAGTACGCTGTTTGGATGGTTCGGAAATTGGAATGACTTGCACAAAAGCTTTCGGGACATATGGAACAAAAACTTCCGACGGCCCGAAGATAGGACAATTTCGGGAAAGAGAAAGAACAACTCGCACTTTGGAACTTTGGGACATTCGGGACAAAATGTCCGACGGGCCCGAAATACATGCAAGAAAAGTCCAATACTTAGATTTTCGGACTTCCAAGACTTTTTTCACACCACCTAAACTTGTAGAAAGACACTTAGACTCAAAATTTTGGGATTTTACCTTTGTGAGACAGAGAGGAATTTTGAGTGGACAACGAAGTGCAATACTTGGTTTTGACCATGGATTCAAAGGATGGGAAACCAAAGTATAATGTCAATATCCAGGCCTCTTGGACAAGAATAGTGCAATTTTTACAAACATACCTCCAGTGTACCTTTGGATAGGGGATTTGAGAATGTGATTGAGGTTGAGGACATTAGACACATGTACTCCTTACATCACCCTTATGGTTTAAGGATGATATTGAGAATATTTATGATCTTAGGAGATAAAGTCCTTACTTAGATCTTTTGAGATGGAAGGCATATTAGACCTAGACTAGTGCCTGAACAAGAAAATTGAAAAATAAAAAATAAGTGTTGGTGAAGAAGAAGAAGGACATGACCATGTGGATGTGCATAGATTACCATGCCTTGAACAAGAAAAAAATAAAAATAAGTATTAGTGCCACGTATTGACAAGTTCTTTAGATTAATGTGGGGAAATATATATTTTTAAAATAGATTTGCGATTTAGATATCACGGATCAAGGTCAAAGAGCGGGATGTGCATAATTTTTTTCAAATGCCATTATGGTCACTTTGAGTTTCTTGTGATGCCATTTGGGTTGTCAATGCACCAACGACTTTCCAATCTTGCATGAACCATGTGTTCAACCGCCACTTGCGGAAGTTTGTATTGGTTTTCTTTGACGACATATTGGTCTACAATAGGACTTGGGAGGATCACATGAGGCACCTTGATGAGATCTTGGGGATATTAGAAGCTAATTCACTATATGCGAAAGCTTCTAAGTGTGAGTTTGGCATGACAAAGCTATTATATTTGGGATATGTGATTGGTGGAGGGGTAGTGAAGGTTGATAGGGAGAAGATACAAGCAATTTTGGATTGGCCACCACCCAGGACATTGACACAGTTGAGAGGGTTCTTGGGACTATGCACATACTACAGGAGATTTGTGAAGAAATTCTCTCGGTTGAATGCTCCATTGACAAATTTGACCAAGAAGGGGCCTTTTGCTTGGTCCAAAGTAGCACAACAGTTTTTGATCACCTCAAGGGGGTGATGAGCTCATGTCCCATTCTTGCATTGCCAGATTTCTCTCACCCATTTGTACTTGAGTGTGATGCATCAGGAGAGGGTATTGGATCAGTTCTTATGCAGGATAGGCACCCCATTGCTTATGAGAGTCAGAAATTGAGCCTTGTGGAGAAAGGGTACTCAATTTATGACAAGGATATGTTGGGCATTATGCATGCCTTGGAAAAATTTAGACAGTACCTTGTGGGAAGAAAATTCATGGTTTGTACGGATCACAACAACTTGATGTTCTTCCTAGGGTAGAAATATCTCAACAATCGATAGCGAGCTTATGGGTGAGCAAGGTACTAACTTATGAGTTCGACATAGAGTACACCAAAGGTAAGAATAATGTTGTTGCTTATTTCTTTATCTAGGAGACCTTACCTTACCTCTATGCTTAGTTCTATGTCTGAGATTTCAGCAGATTAGAAGGCTCACATACTTGTTGAGTATTCCAAAAATCAGTTTGCATGTGAGATCATGGATGGTATTATACAAGATGATAGGTACAGAGTCTTGGATGATCTCATATATTACAAGGATAGGATTTTCCTTGTACCAAGGTCCAAGATGAAGGAGAAAATACTTCAAGAAGTGCATGATACACCATTAGTTGGACATCCTGGATATTTTAAGACATATAGGTACATCTAGAGATATATTTTCATGGAAGGGGATGAAAGATGATGTCCTTAATCATATGAGAGAGTGGGTGTTTTGCCAGCAAACCAAGGACAAGTATTCTTTTCCAATAGGATTACTTCAGCCTCTTCGTATTCCCGAGTAGAAATGGGAGAGTATATCCATGGATTTCATCTCACGACTACCCTCAGTACATGGGCATGATTGCATATATGTGGTAGTTGATCAATTGACCGAGTATTCTCATTTTTTTCTCTACCCTAGGGGAACAATGCACCATATGTGACTTAGGTATTCTATACGGGTGTTTTTAGACTCCATGGATTTCCTAAAAATATTTTCAGTGATATGGATAAGATCTACATGAGCACCTTTTAGCTGGAGATCTTTAGACTTGAAGGTATTGGGTTGACTCTAGCACTAGCTACCATGCACATCTTGATGGATAGATGAATATATTTAATAAGTGGATAGAGGGATATTTTTACGGTTATGTGACAATCATCATTATGCATGGATTAGATGGTTACATATGGGTGATTATTGCTTTAATACCACATATGATATGAGCATCGATTTGAATCCCTTTTGAGATTTGTATGGGTATGATGCTATGTAATTTGCAGATTTGATATTATCAGATAGCAGAGCTTGTAAAGCTTGTGATTGGTTACAGGAGAACTAGGATATTATGAAAGGTGTTAAGGAGAACCTTTAGAAGGCACAAAATCAGAAGAAGGTGTATGCTGATAGGCACAAGGTAGAGAGGTCCTTTGAGGTGGGATATCTAGTCTTCCTAATCTTACATTCATACATGCAATATTCACTTAAGTAGAAGGGTGCAGAGAAGATAAAACTATGGTTCCATTGTTTATAAATGGTAGCTCGATGGATTAGTGTAGTTTCTTATGAGCTGGAGCTTTAAGAGAATAGAAAGATACACATTGTATTTCATTTTTCATGCCTTAAGAGGGAACTTGGGAAACATATTGTACCTTCTATGGAGTTTTCACCATTAGATGAGGAGGGGAAGTTGGTCTTAGAGCCAGAATCTATTATTAAAGTGAGATAAAGGAGACTTAGGAGCAGAGTGATCATAGATTACTTAGTGTAGTGTAGAGGCTTTCCACTTGAGGATGTTACTTGGGAGGGAGAATAGATTTTACAACATCCTCATTTTCATTTTCTTGGGGAAAAAACAAATTTTAGGAAGGGAGGACTATAATGTCCCCTTTCCTTCGTCGCAGGCCTAAGGGTCAAATTTTATTCTTAGCATTGGTCATACCCGGGGATAAAGAATCTGGAGGTTATTGGGTATGGATGATTATTACCACCTTGCTTATTTGTTATAGTTTTACATGAACATGAGTTTAAGTGGATTGGTGGGACTAGATGTTATGTTTTGTCGTTAAGGGGGGGACCTCATAACACTTTAATGTTATAATTCTTCGTTGGGGTGACTTATTGTACTTTATTATTCTATTTCTTTGTTGGGGTGACTTATGGTACTTAATTATTCTATTTCTTTGTTGGGGTGACTTATGGTACTTTATTATTCAATTTCTTTGTTGGGGTCACTTAAGTCACTTTTAGTCCTACATGGAGCTCTCAACTTGGAAAATGGTAATGTAAAGTTACATAAGGAGGTTTGGGTGAGTGATAGATTTCATTCTTGCATACACACTTATGATTTCCATTGAGCAACTGTTGATTTATTTTTCTAGCTTGTGGAGTAAGATCCCACAGGAACCCTAGCTTTGGTGGTGAGAGATCCATTCCTAGCTAGCAGGGCATTCTTCGGTGGTGGAAGATCCACCCTAGCTTGTCAATTTGGAACTAATTCAGGGCTGATTTTCAAAGATCAATTTCAGAGTTTTCAAAGAAGGGTTTTGGAGGAATTTTGGGATTTTTGTGGAGAAAAATTGAGGGTTTCGGATCTGTTTTATTGTAGCAATTAGAGTAGGTTTTGGCACCATTTCGGAGGAATTTTGGAGGGGTTTTGGTCTCTTTTTAGGTGGAGCGACCCATTTTGGGATTTTACAGTGGTTTTTGGAGGGTTTTAGAGTGATTTTTCTAGGTTTGGTGATTGGGATTTCATTCATATTATTAATAGATGTTATTTCCAAAATTTCAGAATTTTATCATAAGTATTTGAGAAGATATGAATTTTGAGGTTTTCTAGTTGTCTAGGGTTTTCTGTAATTTTCTGGCAGTCATATATGATTCGAAAAATTCCAAAAATATTGTTCTAGTGTTCTTTATTATCATAGCAAGCTTCCTATAAATTTTCATGTGTTTTGGGAAAGTATTTTGAGAAATATAAATAAATTTTAGTTTGTTGCCCTATTTAGGTATTTCTTGTAGGAAATAAATTTTTTTTTCTACAATTTATCTATATTTTTTATAATTTTACGTGGTATACCACAAGGTATATTTCAATTTTACTCTTTGTTTTTGCATTTTCCTTTACTTTTATTCATTCTCTCTTGAATTGCATTTACACCTTCATCAATCTCAAAATTTCATCCACTATACCTACACACACAAATATAATAACAATAAATACATGTTCTTCTTCATATTTTATCACATCCTCCATATTTGTGTAGCTTTCCCTCATCAAGTATTCATCACTTCTCTTGATAGGATTCTCATTTTATTGCTTGTTTGTTTTCCCATTCATGCTTTTAATCACACCGAGCCGCTCCATGGTTGTACCTACTTCTTTGCTCTCATTTTGATCAATATTTGACCAAGAAATCCTTCCTCTCTCATTCATAGCTTCACTCTTCTCTTCCTTGTCCATTACATCAATCAAATCTTGTAATAGTTATTCTAATTCACCTTTGCAAAACTGATCATCATACCTCTTATCTTCACTATGCTCATCCATCCATTTACCTTTTCTTGTACCATGCTTCTCAAATGCACTAGTAGAGTCATTTGGTACAATTTCAAGGAATTCACTCACACAATCATCATTATCAAGTAGCAAATCATCAAATTTACTCACCTTTTCTTCATTCCTTGCATGCGTCTCTTCTCTGAAGAGTTAAATAATTCTTCAATCATGTATATTTCCTCTCTCAACATGAGAGTGTCTTCTTCTTCAATTTCCTCATCAAACTTGGGGTTGTCTTGGCCATCCTTCCTTGCATAATATTCACCTTCTCTCCATGTTCCTTCTTGACTTGTGTAGGATCATTCACCAATATTCCATCTTGCTTCTCTATACATCTCTTTGTAATATTTGTATTCCCCTTTTCTTGCTTCGTTTTATGATCTCAAGTCACCGTGATCTAATATATCAACAAATTTTTCATAGACCACTTGTTTAACTTGAATTTTTTTACTGCCTTCTTCATGAGTTTATTTTTTCTTCCTTAATCTTCTTGGCTACCAACCTTGGACTGATTCACATATTCTAGTATGTTGCTGAAAAATGGAATTTTCCTCTTTACGCATGCATTCTTGGGGTATACTCACTTAGTTATTATTCTTAAATATATATATCTTGCTTACCATTTAATTGGACTGAGTTCTTGACTTCATATCAGCTTCTTGTTTGCATATGTAACTTGAAATTTGTTTTATATCAGTTCCTTCTTTTCCCCTTGGTTTGTATTCTTGATTTAAATCCTTAATAGACCTTCCTTTGCTTGCATATTCCACTTTCATCACATTCCTATTCATATTTTTTCTCCCAAGCCACTTAGGAACAATATAACCATGGTTTATGATCTCTTTTGAATGAGAAACTTGGTGTTTTTTCTTGGTATACTCCCTTTCTCTCTTTTCTTCATTAGGAGTAATTTTCAAACCTCTATTTTTTTATCTCCAACCTGTATAATTTGATTCATCTTAAATGTTTCATTGTTAGTAGTCTTTCTTTTCTCACTATCTCTTTTATATTCTTCCAAGAAACTTTCCCATGCCTCATAGAATGGCATTTGATCTCCATATTCCTCTTGATCAGGCTCAAAGTATTCCACTTTATCTTTTCTTTCTTGTACTAGATGTAATTTCTCTCTTTTAGCTTCATATTCATTTAAGGGTGCTTCATTTGACCTTGTTTTCATCCACCTTGAGGTATTTTCTTTCACCTTCATCAAAGTTGTCTTTATACCTACAAGTACACACTCAAACATGGAGTTAGATAAAAAAGAGAGAGCCCATAAGGCCCCATGAGACTCTTCCTCATAGACACTTCCTTATTTTATTCTCTTCCCATATTCTTATCTTTTTTTCTCTTTAATGAGAAATATCTTCTCAAGCTCTTCTTCACATGGTATCTCATTTTTATTCACCCTTCCATGAGCATCTTTCACCATTTATTTTTCCAAAGAAATCATCTTTTTCTTCTTCTTCTTCTTCTCCATAAGTATTTTGATAGGCCACTTTATATTTTTTAACTTCCATCCAAAATTTTAGATCTCCTCTTTCATCATGGTATTTATCATGGATTCCTACTTCTCAATCCTTTATTTTTACTCCTTTATATCTTCTTCTAAGAGTAACTCTTTGATTCTTGTCCTTTCCTTCACTTTTCTATGGAATTTTCCTTCTTCTAATCCCTTGAATTTTTGCCCATGTATTTTCTCAATATCTCCATAAGATCTTCACCCAAGTCTCTTTCACCTTGGTATATTTATCTCCTTAAGTCCTCACCTAGGTATTTTACACCCTAGTCTCTTGGTCTTGTCTAATAGCTTCAATGTTACAAAGATTATCTTTTGTAGTCTTCCACCTCTCTTAGGTTCCTCGCTAAGAGTACCAACACCTCATCTTGTCTCTCTTAGAAAACATGTTTTTTAGCTTCTCAACCTGTTAACCATTCAAAACTTCACCACTTGTTAGGTACACACATGCCTCAAAGATCATCAAAACTGATTCATTCAATGATAAAATAGAATATTCAAGCATCAAAGCTCCCAAATTATCAAGAAGATTCAAATATTTAGAATCAATAGTACTTTTGCATGCAAAAACCAAGAAAGATCCATTCAAAGTTTAACACTCTTCAATGAAATTTTAAGAAATATACAATCTTAAAGGCTAACAACAATATTATTATCCAAGGCTTGGTCACTTGTAACTATATCCGTGAGGCAAGTATTAGTTTCAAACTTTCAACAATTTCCTTTTCACCTTCTTCCTTTACAACATGATTTCTTTAACCCCGTAGCTTAATTATTTCAATAGTAGTACAAAATAGGATTTAAAAGTGGTTCTAACCTCAATCTAGTATCAAATGATGCATAGTAATATAACATTCACAAGCATTCAACTAGTTCAAGAGAAATCAACATCAACCTTCACCCCTAACTCTGTAGTGAGGATCTTACCAATAAGCCTCAAAAGGTTCAAAATGCATTAGTTGACCTTAAGTAGCTTTACCAATCCCTATACCTTGTTTGAATACTTGATACAGTGAAAAATAAACATTGCATATGAGCATATTCCATGTTGGTTCAATTACCTCCATTTTCACCATTTGTCCATTCACCTCTTTTGACTAATTCTTAGTCCAAACAAGTAGATTTTTGGCTTAATTGCATTCAATGACTTTATATAACTATTTACCCTATTCTAAAGTCTCAAATTATTATTAACTCAAGCCTAATTTTGATTCAATAGGATCAAAATACAATACTTCATCTATCTAGCTCAAAATTTCCTTTCGTGTGCTCTTAAGACAACGTCTTTTGGCATGTTCATGGTTGGGAACTTATATACCTACCCAGAACAAAATGTGAACTACTCCTAGGTCTATTTATCATCACTATGGTGTGTGTAGAATTTTAGAAGCCAACTTTATCTACATTTATCTTTATCTCTCTTTCTTCCTCTCTTAACTTGTTAGTTCTTGTAGCCCTGCTTCTAGGTATTTTTTGGATTAAATTTCATCTCAGTAGATTTAAAGTCACAATGAAGGGATTTCTAGCCACCCATTTGGGCTTACAATCATTGTGCAAAGTTTTGGTATTTAATATTTTGGAAGGTATACCTCAAATCCCTCTATTTGAGTTTTCTTTAGGTATCCAAGAACTACCCTAGATCTCGTGATTTGTGGACTATCACAATTTCCTTTAATTTCAGTTATATCCAAACCTAAATTCCTTCAAGAAATATCAAGGGACCATGCCATTATTGTATCTTCCACTCTTTAGAATAAGATTCAAGGTTTAGAACTTTATAATAATAATTTTGTATTAGAACCTTAAGTGTGCTCTATCACATGTTTGTTAGATACCCCAAAATTTCAATTACAATAAGAAGATCCTAGGTTATCCTTATCCCAACACTTCATCAACACCCATTCATATCCTTTAGATTCCTGCTAAGAAGTTAAATGGTTTAAATTTTATTATAAGGGCCTCTAGTGCTTGTTTCCAACTAAACCCTACTTAAACCCTTCTAACTCAGCCCATGAAGGGTTAAACTCTTACAACATACGATGGATTTAGCTTTAATCTCTCAAATTTCAAGCGTAGTTTTGGATGCACCTTCTAAGCATATCTAGGTTAATAGTGAAGCTTCATCTACCCCAAATGTTGACATTCCATGCATTTTCTAGCCGTATTGGATTATATGCACATAGTTAGAGGCTTAAATGCTTTTCTTCAACTATAGAAACATAGTAGGGTCTTCTAGAAGAATGTAGAAGCTCAATAACCCAGATGTATTAACTTCATGCAAGTGAAACATGTAACATACTCATTAATAAACCATTTCAAAGGCATCACATTCATGTCATACCATTTTACAATCCTATACCTCTTCATACAATTTATAAAAAGGGATGGGAAGTCAATATTTATAGATACTCCCACACGGTTATCCTACTCTAGAAATTGATCCATTTTTCTTAAATTATCGTAACACATGTGTAAATATCGAGGGAAAAATATTTATCCTTTGCACAGTTGATGTTTCTTAAGTTTTGAAGAATGTAATGAATGATATCAAAGGATTCAATCTCATATTTTGGAAATAACATCTATAACACCTTCAACATGTGATTTCTCAGAAAATAACTTCTTTAATATGATCACACATAAAATATATATACAGATACTTTGAAAACCATATACCTACTAGTATATTTATTCTAATACACCAGTCTTATAAAAATAGAGCACACATAATTTAATTCTTCATGCATCCTCTAAAAATCCAAGAAACCTATCTCGAAAAAAATCCAGAATCATTCATGATATAACAATATTTCCATCCAACAAAACATAGTTATACATATACATCTTCACCTATACTTTCTAACACAATTCTTTTCTTCTTCACATAATCTAGTGGATTCTTCCTACAATTCATTCCTCACCTTCCTCGAAGGGTTTTTCTCTCCTCTCCTTGAGATTCCTCTCTCTATCTACTCTCTAACTCTTTTATAACTCAAATTCTTTCATATTTTAATCTCATTCACCTTCATAATTAACCCTAACTACTTTTCCATGACATTCCATAGGCCCTTACATAGCTACATTAGGCATTATTACATGAAATTTAACATTTTTTGACCCTATCATAGCTCTAGGACCCTCTTACAAATGTGAAGACACCTATTACATGCTCAAACCATTAACTCTCTTTATCTATTCATTACTTGCAAGGCCTACACATTCACTTTTACATATTTAAAGTTTGAATTGCAATTTTGAGGGAAAGATGAGAATTTGAATTTTAGGCTACTAAACCACCGAATACTCCTCTTCATGACTTTAAAACATCCTAATACATCTTCTTGGACCTTACAACCATGAACAAATGATAAATTTACATCTTTTGTGTTCCTCTTGTGATTCCCCCGCATCAACGAACATCATCATGCCTTATCAACATGTGTGAAAGATCTTATCTATTTTTATATTTTACACTTCTTATGCAATCCTCCCATATGAAGATATTTCTACCATGGTCGATCCCATCAAAATTCAAGAAAAAATTAGAATATAGAGTTTTCTACTAGTCCTTATTTATAAACTATTTGTTCTCACCAAATCACTACACCCTACGAATGACCAGAATGTGAACATGAAATTTGGTGTGATTGGGAAACATGGGATCACCTCTAAGGGTGTGGGACTTGGGCTCAAGGTGAACCTCCGAAGAAGGCCGAATTCATCTTCCTAAACGAAGTGTTGTACTTCTCCTAGTGCAATAAAATGGTTATCTAGACATATGCTAACATTTTCATGGGTTTTAGAGAGAGATAGATTTGCAGAAATGAAACTATACTAGGGATGGTGATGTAACAAATAAAGGGTGTTGCAGGACTTAGGAAGGGATGATTTTAAGAGGGTGTGTGCACAACAAGTTAAATTTAACTATCGTAACTTAGAGAGGGTACAACATACCCATAGACTAGGAAGCATGCATTCCCTTTGCTAAACTCCGATCAAAAAAACAATCTATCGGTTGTCGGTGAAGAAGGATGAACTTGAGAAGCGTGAAAAAGTACCACAACTCAACTAAATGCAATACTCCATCACTTGATAAGCATAGAAATATATTAACCTACAATATAAACATGAACTTGCAGTATACTTGCAAGCATGAGAAAGGCATAAAGAAGTATGGACGGATGAAATGACCAAGATTAGTCACAAAACACACTTTTATTACTTCAACAACATGCCCTTTGCATCATACTTTTAGAAGAGGCAATGGTTGTCATTACAAGATATTAGAAAAGATGCTTGAAATTTACCTCAACATACAAGAATAACTTGTAGAAGGACTCTTGAAAAAATATACACTTGTCTCAAAAGTCTAACTTGTCTAACCCATTAGAATGAGCTTCCAACTTACATTTATAGAAGAAGTTGGGAGAAAGGAGAGAAGGAATCATAAATTCCCTTCCTAAATTGAAGGTACATGATGTATTTATTATAGTTGGTTGAACCACTTGAGAAGGTTCCATCATGTGCCATTAATTTCTGTTGACCTAGTCTTCTCAATTAATTAAAAGAATATTTAAATAATAATAATAAATATTATTAATAAAATATTTAAAATAAAAATATTAATTTAATTAAAAATAATGGTGGGACGCCTTTAGGATTGATTTGCACTGAATGGGGTTTATGAAAAATGGCCAAAAAGACCAACTCGGTGAGTTGGCTTGGCTCCTCCTTCTTTCTCCAATGACGAACCCAAAACTCCTCTGCACAAGCTCACCGCCGAGCTCTATCTCCACAAGCTCTATTTGATATGCATTGAGCTATCCTTCGTTTGAGAAAATTAACCGAGCTCATCACCCATGAAATGTTTATGACTCTGGCAATGCCTTATATCATTCCTAAGCTCTAACCAATTGATCTTTGTGTCTGCGGTGAGTTCATTTATTGACTTAGCTCCTACCACCGACAAGCTCCTCAAAAGCACTCCCTACTAAAAACATTGAGATCCTTCGTTGGGGGAAATCAAACTTGTCCTCACTGAGTTCTACCACCACGAGCAAGATCCTTACCTTGATAAGCTCCAAAATTTGCATTAAGCTCAATGCCAAATTGATCCATCATATTTGCCAAGATCTCCACATCATCGCATTGAGCTCACTGCCGAATTGATTATGTTGAATCCACCACTGATCCACTTGGTCCTTGATGAAATCCCCTTCCCATATGCATTGAATCTCATGAGTTAAGTTAAGAATTACTCCACGAGTTCCTCTTCACTAAGTCGGAGGTGAGCACCAAGCCATCACCGAATTTATCTCCAAAGTGGAATACCTTGGCCTTATGAATTTTATGCTACACATTCCAACATTTGAACACAACCCGAATGTACATCTAAGTTATATCCACCAATGCAACCTGAATGTACCTCACTTCACTTGTTTAACTTGACTAAGCTCAACCATCTGATGCATTTGTGACCTTAGAGATGATCCATGAGATTGAACCCTAATATTGCCTATGTATCCTTAACCTCATACATGACATTGAGTTCATCATCATGCCAACTTGATTCATGTTAGAACTCGCCGTAGGTCCTTCCTTTTCTATTATCACCTGCGATGACTTATGGCTCGACTTGAGCCTATTGAATGTAATGTGATTGACAAGCTTCACTCACCCCATGTCATCGAGTTGGGTCACTTGCATTTGTTTCTCAACATGCTTGATGCTTCAACTCCCAAGCTCGGTTCTGAGCCATTCCATTTTGAACCCATTACTCGCTATTGATACATCACCGTGCATCAAGTACTAAGCTCCTATGGAAGTATGGTTTTTCATGACTCATTCAAAAAAATTTCTTCCGGACCCAACCACCCTTCACTACTATAATTATTGAGTTGAGATCCTCCTGTTGGTCTCTATTGAGCTCCGTTGAACCCTTCATGCATTGGATTAACCATCAAGTTATTGGTCATCGATTCCATGAGATGCATTTGATCTTAAACTTCAACTCGGGGTATCGAGCTCTTCTATTTCCCACTGCATAGATCAAGCTACCAAGATTCTATAATAGTGAGACCCTTACATGCATCAGGCCACCCGTGAAGACAACCAAACTCGCTTCTCCTACATGAGCTTTTTTTCTGAGATCCTCTGTGAAGTTGAGCTCACTACCAAGTTACCCTCTATCCTATCACCTTGCTTTGAGTTGAGTTAGTTAGCATCACCCGACCGCCAAGCTTCCCTCAATTATATCACTTATCTCTTACTTCATGATTGAGTCGAGCTCCATCTTCATGCGTTGAGCCCCATGCTAAGTCGATATTGAGAAAGCTTTCTACATTCACTAAGATTTGTGCCTTGCATTTATTCTCCTCAAACTTGACGCTAAGACGCCTGCCTTGAAGCCGCCATGGTTTTTCCAAGATCTCCTATGCACTGCAATGAGTTTTTCATCCACACAAATGCCGAGTTCCTCTTGAAATGATCCTCATTCTATTGACCAACTTTCCTTGCATTATCCAAGCTCCTTTTCCCTAAAATGTTGAGATCTTATATAATGTTGAGCTCCTTCCTCGAAGCATTGCCAAGCTCTATCTTGTGCATCAACATTGGGAATCTCCTTCTATGATATTGTGCATCGCTCGATCTAATGAGCCTAGAACCTAATACTTTTGCCTACATCAAACCATCTTCAATGTCACCGTATTACTCAATCTCACCATTATCTTTCCCTAACACTTGGAGGATGAATCGCCACCACCCAGAATCACCGTTACTTTAACTCCCTTGATGAATCGCACAATGACTTGGACCACTCCTTGCTACGTGGAATTCTCATGACGGATTGCCATTGTATTCTCCCCACTTGGTGAATTACCCATGAATCTCTCGCATAGTGGAGGTGTTATGTTGGACTGTCATTGTAAAATCCCCCTTGGTGATAAAGGTCCTAAACTCCCCAACTCACCTTTCTTCCATTGAGGTCTAGTGAGAAACCCGTCAAGATTCATTTTACACTTCTTGAGTTAGGGCTTGATGTATTTCATATTGACTTGGTTTAGTTATCTTGAGTTCTCCTTTTTCTATTGAGCTTCCAATGTGACTCAATCACGAGCTCTTTTATGAGTGACCATAGACCGATCTCCCCATTGAGCTTAGCACCAAGTTGGCACTGGGCTACGCATTGAGTGGCACCTAGTTGAGTCTAAGTTGGGCTAGGTGATCTCACTTATCAATTTATTAATTGTTTTATCTTTGTGATGACCAGAAATGGGCCCCTAGGACCAATGTTGTGATTTGATTGTAGTAGGACCATGTTGTCCAATTTTTCCATCTATGTAAAATCTAATAATATTTTTGGCAACCTCTTGGGGATGATTGTAGTAGCCTTAAGTCATCCACTGGTCATGGAGTCTATATTGGAATCCAAACGATTTGGTTCTTTGCGATGGATTCTAAAATTCCCTTGAGCATTGTCGATCTTGAAGTCCTTGGAATGCTAAGCATGAAGTATCTGTGTATCGATAAATATTTGGCATTTATGGAATACTAATTATGAAACTCTTATGGAAACTTTGAACCTTCCTTCCCTTACAAAACTTCCAAGAATTATACAATGTGCAAAAACAACACAAAACACAATAATGTGCATAAGAACTTGGAGGAAAACACCTAACTAAACTATACAGGGGGTGGAATGATCTTAAAAGAAATATTTGAGATGTATCCCATTCACATGAATGGCTAGTTCTTCTCCATTGATCCTAGATAGACAAAATGAATTCACCTCTTTGTGACTCGTGATGATGTACGACCCGCTCCGAGAGCATAAAACTTGGCGTGCTTTCTTGGTTTGGCTCGATCTCCATCCCATTTGAGAACAAAATACCCTTCTTGAAAATGCCTATTAGACGCTTTCTTGTCAAAATATTTCTTAACCGGAGCCTGATGTTTCTCCAAAGTCTTCATAGCCTTGTTTCACACTTCTTCCAACTCCATGAGTTCAGAAAATATTACCGACAAGGAATCATTCTCCATAGCCTCTAGGCGATGAACTAAATCCAAAGAAGTTAACTCCAAGGAGAGAGGAATTTTTGCTTCTCTTCCATATATAATCATGAAAGGAGAATTCCTGATGGCCCTTTTAGGTGTGATTCAATCTTCCCATAAAGCAGCCTTAAGCTGTGTATGTCAAGTCCTCTTGTTAGTCTCCATCGTACGTTTAATAATTCTTATGAGGTTCTTATTTCTAGAATCAGCCAATCCATTTCCTTGTATATAGTAATTGGATGAAGTCTTGAGGTAGACCCCATTTTTAACATTCCATTCACTCAACTTCATACCAATAAAATCCATTGCGTTGTCTGAAATGACTGTAAATGGAACACCAAACCGGAATAATCAAGAATTGTCTTCTCATTTCTCTCCTTCAATGCTACTGCCTTTGTCTATCGAGTAAAATAGTCCATTGCAGTAAGGACCCATTTATATGTGTCATGAATGGAGGATTAATCATTCTAATGAAATCTAACCCCATTGAACAAAGGGTTAATCCACTTGAATTACATGCAACGAAAGAGTGTCAACACTGCTTTGAAAAGGCACATTCCTTACACTTCCTTACCCAGAGATGGGCATCTTTGAACAAATCTACCAAATAGTAGCTGGATCACATGATCTTGGTAGAAGTTATTCATGCAGAATAATGTCCTCTAGATAGGCCATTGTGAAACTCTTCTAGTATCTTACTTACCTATTCTGGTCCCATGCACTGAAGGAGAACACCATTCAAATACTTTCAAAAGAGAATGTTATCTACATGAACATGGAATATACTGAAGAAGGAAAGTCCGTCTTTGATTTTTATCCATGTTCATAGGATATACTCCTGAGAAAAGGAAATTCTTAATTTTGGATAACCAGTCAACTTAATCATCACCCTCATCGATGTTTAGGAACCTTGTGTCCTCATCACCTTTTGATTCCATGTTTATAGCAAGTTGTTGACACAAACCTTTACCTCTAACAATTTTGGTAACTTTGATATGTATGTCATACTCCATCACCTTTGTGATCCATCCAACATGCTTTTTGTTCATCTCTTTGGTCAGCAAAATGTCCTTGACACCTGGATGAGACACCATCAGATGAATTCTATTATTGGACAACATGTGCTTGAATATTCAAAGATTTAACAACCGCAAAGACTTGTTTTTAATGAATGAATATTTGATCCCATAGTATTTGAGGGATTGACTAAAAAAGTAATTGGTTACTCCATCGATCATCATTTTGCTAGGTGAGGATACCTGAAATGCTCTCTTGACTTGTAAAAGCATAAAGGATAAAGTATTTATCAAACCTGGGGTTCACTAGCATGGGAGCTTGAAAAATGTCCATTTTGATGGTTTCAAATCTCTCCCTTCATTCCTTTTTCCATGAGAATGGAATATTTTTCTTTAGCATGGCTGTCATTGGTTTAGCCAATGTTACAAATTGAGGGATGAATCTCTGCATGAAATTTATGGTTCCCAGAAAACTCTGGAAACCCTTCTTGTGACTTGGGAGAGATAAGGAGATAATTAAATGAATCATGGATGGATCAATTGACAGTCCTTCCATTGAAACAACATGCCCCAAAAAATTTCCTTCGTGCACTGCAAAAATACATTTCTTGGGGTTAAGTGAAACCCCAAATTCTCTACATCTTCAAAAAACTTTCCTTAGATGCGTGATATGGTCTTCTGCATGCTTAGAATATATAGTTATATCATCAAGGTTAAACACTATGATATCATTGATTAGTCCCTTAAAGTAAGCATAGGTGCCCCACTTGGTAGTGAAAGCTGTTTTGAATTGGTTAGATTGTTGGACCATAATTTGATTGTAACCCAAATATCCATTGAGAAAATAAAATATTTGAGCTCCTACCACCGTTTGAAGGATTTTCTCCATTGATGGAAGAGGATAATGGTCTTTTAATGACACATGATTCAAATCCTTGAAGTCCACACATAACCGAATCTCTCCGTTCTTCTTCCTTACATGAACCAGATTGGATACCCAAGAGGAATGTTTGATAGGAAAAATTATACATGCCTTGATGATTTTGGTTAGCTCCTTTCTCATTAGTGTCTTGATTTTGGGATTAATTGGCCTCTATTTCTGAAAACTGGCTTGGAATTAGGATCCGGTTTGATAGTATGATGTGCTAGACACTGGATCAAAACCACATGATCTTTATAGATCTATGAAAAATGTTGTGATACTCTTGAAAAAGTTTGATAAAAGCTTCTTTCTCTTCAGAAGTACACACTATGTCGATCTTTAGAAACTTTTCATTTGCTACCTTGACTTCCTCAAAATCTTCTTCTTTGACCACCATGTTAGAGATTTGTCTTTTGGCTTGATCATTTGAATTGAAAATGGATTCAGAGTAACTAAACCTTTTGGTATCTTGTTTCTTTTCAATTGTATGATTTAATCACCATATGATTCTTACAACTTATCTTGATTTTTCACGAAAAAATGTGCCTCTTCTTGTAGGAAAAGGACAATTTTTTTGTCACTATCGAACACTTGCCAACTACTAACATTATCAGGGATTGTAGGTCAAACCACCATTTTGACAAATTACTTCCCTTCTTTCATGATATCAACATGTATGTCATATTGAGATCCAATTATAGCAAGCCTATCAAAGATCTTGATTTTGATTTCTAGTGTACCGCATGGATCCAAAATCTTTGAAATCTTCAATCAAATCCTAGATTCAGTTCTTTTATGATCGTAAAGATCATTTTTGGATGCACTTGCATGTCATCACTTGATGAAAAACTAATTCACTGTCTCAAAAAATAGTCGGATCCTTGATTCCTATTTTTTGGGCTATTAATTCCTTACACAAGGGCCTCGTATTCAACAACATTATTAGTGCACTGAATTACAACAGAAAATGAGAAGTACTTATCTCCCTCGAGATAAATTAAGATAACACTAGCACTAGATCCATTCTTACTTCTCGAGCCATCGAAGAAAAATTACCCCAATCCTTTATAATTGTTTGGTATTTTGACAAGTTGAGGTATGATAATACCTTCTTCATGAATGCAATATGTACCTAATTCCATCTCTTCTAACAAAAACAAACTAGCTTCTTCCACTTCCAACACATTAGCATAGGGATCATACTGATGATCTCCACTTACTTCATCTAGCACAATATTGGGAATTCTTCAACAAGAGTGGTCAATTCATGATCAACATCTTCTTCTTTCGGATCTCTCGATGGTGTAATTCCCATTTATAGGACTAGAAGTGTAGGGTTCTACATGATTATGGAAAATTGGTTCCATCCTTATAGTTACTTTGGTTTAGTATCGAGTCCCGAGAATCATATACGACCAATCGGCTAATAGATAACCTCCCATCTTGGCGGTGAAATCTCATGATAGGCAGATGGAAACGAGAGGAGAGAGATCAATGACCGATATGTCTTGGATGAATGATAAACTTAGGCATCCATGGATGGTAAGTTGAAGTCCTTTGATAAATCCAACAGTTTTAACTTAAGTGCCATCTAGCTAAATAACTCCTCTTGCAACCGACACATATTTTATGCCTAGTACATATGTAATTTGTTTGGGCATGACCGAGCTACTAGCACCGAATCGATCATGTAATTATGCACCGGTGGTCACCAATGATTAGGGAAATATAGAATGGTGGTAGTTTGTTTGCCTTAGGAATAATTTTCCCTTTTGGTTGACACAAACTTGTAGCAGTTGTTGCGCCATGACCCGATGATCCTTTAGTTGTACCAAAACTATTCAGAGCCTCTCGCAACAAGTTCCTCTGAGAGGGGATTGAGAGTGCATCCCACATAGTAACGCTCAGGTTGGTCTTCTTCATTTTTTCTACAATGTTGAAAGGAATTTCTCCAACTTTGTTGATATTCCTTTGGGTGTTAGAATCTTCTTTTGGAAAGTGATTATTGGGTACCATGATGCTTGAAGAATATTCTTTCCTCGAGGCTTGGCTAGCAAGGTGTTTTCGGTGGTTTTTTTCATGCATCTTTATCAACCACCATTTGTGGCTGAGACTATGAAGTCGATGCTTGATCAAATTTGGAAGATTGAGGTTTCATTTCTCTCTTTTTGGAATGAGTGTTTTCTGCCACTGATGAGGAATCTATATTCAACCCACAAAAATATTCTACTTTCTAATTTATCAAAGTGGTTTCTTCAGGTTCCAGTGGTTGATCTACTATCTCCTGGGTAGACGAATTTTCTATTAGCTTTGGAGGGGTCAATATGCTTTGAACCATAAGGGCCTGGCTAATAACTCCATTGGGGAAAAGATTTTGACTATGGGGTTGAGAACAAGGATAACACCATTCATAGTCTTGAACTAGATTATTTTGGATAGGTACTATGGCTCTAGATGAGCTAGTAGCAAGAGGGTTCCAAAAGTTCAAAGGCCTAACGTTCGCCGCTTAATTTGTAGCTTGATTTTGTGGTTGATTGTTCCCTTGAAAAGGAGGACGGTTAGCCTGATACTACTGATTTTGTGGTGTGTATGGATGATTATATTGAAAATTTTACCTCTTAAGTGTAATGAGATCATTCTAAAAAGTTTGCAGCAGTGATTTGACTTTCAGCCGATCATTCAAGGAACAGATGCAGAACATTTGATTGATTGAAAGTTATTGGAATAATAGAAATGACTAGTTTTTTTCCTTTAATTTTAGAAAATAGAGGCATGGGAGGCCTAGGCACAATCTTTCGTGCTTGAATTAAAGAATTTTCAGCTCTTATAGAAATTTCATAGACATCAGCAATGATAGCTCCCCATGGATTGAATCATAACTGCTATGTCACTGTTCAATGCCCGTAAATAATAGAAGAATGCATTTTTGGAGATGGTATTATGAGCGTTGGGATTTGGTTCTAAGTTTTGTCAAACCAAAAATTAAATTCACTCATATATTCTTGAGGGGATCATTTTATGGTAGTGAGTTGTTCTATAAGTGATAGGTGATCACTTTTTTCCTCAAACTGCTTGCAGAGCTTTGCACCTAACTCATTCCAAGTAGTAATGGAACTAACAGTTAAGATTCAAAACCATTGAAGTGCTTTACCTTTAAATGAAGTAGCAAGAAGTCTGACCACCACGTTATCCTTTGTAATACTATGTAGTGCACAAATACTAGCCACATCCAAAATGTGCTCCTAGGGAGTACCATTGGTTTCTCCAGTATAAAATGGAAAAATTTTCAAAGTAGCAACATGTATAACATTTCTTTGGGATAATAACAAGGGGTTGTTGGTATTGAAAGGAGGAAAAACATTGGATACCATGACAACCAAAGCTTTATTGTTCCTTGGTGGAGGAAACCTTCTGTCAGGAGGAGTTGAATGACCTCTATGAGGTAAAGTTGTAACTGGTGATGTTGAAACACCTTTTCTCCTTCTCTTTGGAGGAGACAAGGAAAGTTTGATATGTTGATAATTTCCTTGCTTTGAAGAAGCTCTTGTATGAATCATTTTCATAAGTTAACACACTGAGATTTGGAATCTAGAGATATATAGTCACCGTGTACTTTGGTTTTTTTAAGTGAGAAGAGAATTACTAACTCGGTCCCACCGTGTGTTCCAAAAACTGTTGTTACCAAATCACTACACCCTCTGAATGGCCAGAATGTGAACATGACATTTAGTGTGATTGGGAAACATTGAATCACCTCTCAATTTTTGGGACTTGGGCTTGAGGTGAACTTCCAAAGAAGTTCAGTTTCCTCTTCCTAAACTAAGTGTTTTACTACTCCTAGTGCAATAAAATGGATATCTAAACCTATGCTAAAATTTTCATGGGTTTTAGAGAGAGAGAGATTTACAGAAATGAAACTATACTAGGGATGGTGATGCACCAAATAAAGGGTGTTGCTAGACTCAGGAAGGGATGATTTGAAGAGGGTGTGTGCACCATAAGTCAACTTTACCTATTGTAACTTAGAGAGGGTACAATATACCACATACTAGGAAGCATGCATTCCCTTTGTTAAACTTGATCAGACAAACAATCTATCAGTCTTCCAAAGTGAAGAAGAATGAACTAGAGAAGGGTGAAAAAGCATCACAACTCAATTGCATGCAATAATCCACCATTTGATAAGCATAGAAATCTAAAAACCTGCAATAGAAACGTGAACTTGGACAAAGTGTACCCGCAATCATGAGAGAGGCACAAAGAAGTATAAAAGGATAAAGGACTAATATTACTCACAAAACACACACTTTTTTTTTACTTAGACAACATGCGCAATACATAATACATATAGAAGAGGTAATGTTTGCCATTACAGTCTTGGAAATGAGGCTTGAAAGTTCCCTTAACATACAAGAACAAATTACATAAGAAGGAGGACTCTTGAAAAAATATACACTTTTCTCAGAAGTATAACTTGTCCAACCCATTGGAATGAGCTTCCAACTTAAATTTATAGAAGAAGTTGGGAGAGAGGAGAGAAGAATTCATAAATTCCCTTCCTAAATTGAAGGTACATGATGTACTTATTATAGTTGGTTAAACCACTTTAGAAGGTTCCATCATGTGCCATTAATTTCCTATTGACCTAGTCTTCTCAATTAATTAAAAGAATATTTAAAATGAAAATATCAATTTAATTAAAAATAATGGTGGGACCCCTTTAGGATTGATTTTGACTGAATGGGGTTTATGAAAAATGGCCAAAAAGACCAACTTGGTGGTTGGCTTGCCGAGCCAACTCACCAAGTTGGTGTCGAGATATTCCTTCTTTCTCCAATGATGAACTTGAAAATCCTCTACATGAGCTCACCATTGAGATCTATCTCCATGAGATCTGTCTCATATGCATCGAGTTATCCTTTGTTTGAGTGTATTGATTGAGCTCATCACCCATGGAATATTGTATGAGTTACTCGGATTTGATTCCATGCTCTCGACTTGGGCTTGGTATTTGTTTCGAATCCCGGCGATGCCTACTATCATCACCGAACTCCCACCAAGAGATATTTGTGTCTGCAAAGCGAGCTCGTTTATTGACTCGGCTCCTACAATCGATGAGATCCCAGAAAAGACTCCCTACCAAAATCAATGAGATCCTTCATTGGGGGGAATTGAACTTTTCCTCACCGAGCTCTTAAGCCGTGAGCGAGCTCCTTCCCTAGACGAGCTCCAAAATCTGATTAATCTCAATGCTGGATTGATCCATCATCTTCACTAAGCTCTCCATGTCATCACCTTGAGCTCACTTGAGACTCGATTGTGTTGAATCTACCACTGACCCATCTAGTCCTTGATGAGCTCCCCTTCACATATGCATTGAATCTCACAAGTTAAGCATCGAGTTACTCCGCGAGTTCCTTGTTGCCGAGTCAGAGGTGAAGGCCGATCCATCATTGAGTTTCTCACTAGTGGAATACCTTGGCCTTATGAATTTCATTCTACACATTCTAACATTCGAACACCGAAGATACTTTGACAATGTGCCAAAACTCAACCTCAACTTGGATATCCAAGTTACATCTACCAATGCAACCTAAATGTACCTCACTTCAATTGTTTAGCTCGACCAAGCTCAACCATCTAATGCATTCATGACCTTAGAGATGATCCATGAGATTTAACCCTAATACTACCTATGCATCCTTAACCTCCTACGTGACATCAAGTTCATCACCATGCTGGCTTGATTTGGGTTAGAACTCACCACAGTCCTTCCTTTTCTATGATCACCTACGATGACTTATAGCTCGACCCGAGCCTATTGAATGTAATGCAACCAACAAGCTTCAACTCACCCAATGACATAAAGTTGGCTCGCTTGCGTTTGTTTCCCAACATGTTTGATTCTTTGACTCCGAAGCTTAGTTCTAAGCCATTCTATTTTGAACCCCTTGCTCGTTGTGGATACCTCACCATGCGCCAAGTACCAAGCTCCTTTGGAAGTGTGGTTTTTCATGACTCATTCAAAATAAACTTTTGTCTGACTCCAACCACCCTTCATCACTGTAATTACTGATTTGAGCTCCCCCTATTGGTCTCCATTGACCTCCATTCAACCCTTCATGCATTGTATTGATCATCAAACTATTGGTCATCAAGTCCACGAGATGCATTCGATCTCAAAATTCAACTTGGGGTATCGAGCTCTTATTTTTCCCACCGCATAGATGAAGATACCAAGCTTCTATAATATTGAGACCCTTCTATGCATTAGGCCCCGTCGACAACCGAAATCTCTTCTCCAACATGAGCTTGTTTTTACCAAGATCCTATGCGATGCCTTGAGTTCACTACCGAGTTACCCTCCATTATATCACCTCACATCGATTCAAGTTACTCGACATCACCGAATACCAATATTCCCTCCATCATATTGCTTGTCTCTTTCTCCACGATCAAGTCAAGCTCCATCTTCACGCGTTAAGCCCCACACCGACTCGATACATCGAACGCAGCTTTCTATGTTCACTAACCTTTCGTATTGAGCTTTGCCATGGTTTTTCCAAGATATCCTACACACTCGACATTTTTCATCCACACAAATCTTTGAGTTCCTCACAAAATGCTCTTCATTTGATCGACTAACTTGCCTTGCATTATCTAAGATCTCGCTCTCTAGAATGTCGAGATCTTATAATGTCGAGCTCCTTCCCATGAATGCATCTCTAAGATATACCTTATGCATCAACATCGGGAATCTCCTTACGTGATATTGTGTGTCACTTAACTTGATGAGCCTAGAACTCGATACTTTTGCCAACGTTGACCCATCTTCAACCGTTGCCGTATTTCTCGGTCTCACCATCATCTTCCCCCATCACTTGGAGGATGACTCGTCACCTAGTTCACAACCATTACTATAATTCCCCTGCTGAATCGCACAACGATTCAGACCACTCCTTGCTGCATGAAATTACCACAATGGATTTCCATTGTATCCTCCCCACTTAGTGAATTACCCTTGAATCTCTGCATAGTCGAGTTCTTATGTTGGAATACCATTGTATAATCCTCCCTTGGCGATAAAGGTCTAAAAATCCCTAGCTCACCTTTCTTCCATTAAGCTCTCATGAGAAACTTGTTGAGCTTCATTTTACACTTCCTAAGTTAGGGATTGATGTATTTCATATTGAATCAGTTTAGTTAGCCTGAAATCTCCCTTCACTATCGAGCCTCCTATGTGACTCACTCACGAGCTCCTCTATGAGATGACCATAGAACGAGCTCCCATTGAGCTTAGCAAGAATTTAGCACCTGGGATTTGCATCGAGATGGCACCGATTTGAGCTCGATTTGGGCTAGGTGAGCTCACTTATCCATGTATTAATTATTTTAATTGTTTTATCTTTGTGATGACCAGAAATGGGCCCCTAGGACCAATTTCGTGATTTGATTGTAGTAGGACCCCATCATCTAATTTTTCCATCTGTGAAAAATTTGATAACACTATTTATACTAACCCTCCCTAGGTTCAAGTTGATGTACAATCCATCCTTGAAGGTTGAGACCCCTTGTAGAAATCTCTCACCTTAAAAGTCAAATCACATTCTTGGAACTCATTTTTACCTCATCCAAACATCATGAGCATATTATGTTAGAAATCTTCACCATAAACATCCATTTCCCCCACATTATAGAGGATGTTTCCCTACATGGTTTATAAGAGATTGACATGTATCAATGAAAAGAGTTATCAACTTCTACTAATCTCTATACCAATCGTTCCTCATGCATTAACTTTCCTTTGTACTCCATGATTTCGATGATATTCACTTTTGCACATATTGTAGTGCCCACTTCCCTTTGACACTGTTGATACTTATTTTGATATGGCTAATTACATTATGTACATTATTATAGTTTTTCTTTAGTATGATGTTAGATATTTGATCATGGATTATTGTTGATCTTGATTTGGTTATGATGCATGATGATTATTAGAGACACTCATATGTGGATGATGATATACTATTTGACATAGATGTTTTATGAATGTTGTTCGGACATGTGATTTTGGATATTATGAGTAGATCTGGAAAATGGATATTATATGATGATGATATAGTCATTGATTAAATTACGAATGGTATAGTTGTTACTTTGATGTTGTTATGATTCATTTATTTAGATGATTTCGTGATTATATTTATATCATGTTGGACGTCTGATATGGCCATGAGGCCAAAGAGGTATTGTGTTTTACAAAAGTTAAAAAATCACAAAAACATCGGGGATTGGAGACCAACCAAAATGGAATCCTAGGTAAATTCGACAAGGTCACCATGGCAACTTGTTTTATTGTGTTGTGTTTGTTGTTGTTAGGGATTCCCATGGGGGATCACCTTTATATGTGACCATGGGTTTTGTGTATTTTATTAATGTGGTTAAATTTTATTTATTTTTTGTATGTATTTTACTAGTGATGTGTTCCTTTCTTTTATTTAATTAAAATTGTGGTAGATTAATGTGAGAAATCATATGGTTAAAATTTAAATAAATCAAATTGGGATATGGGAGAGTAATAATGGAAGTTGTTGGCTCTTTTTTATTAATTATGTAAGGGATGTGTACGTTTGTGTAAGATTTGTGTAAGTCAGATTTTGGAGTATAAAAACTCCACCTCCTTGGAAATTCGAATTTATCCTTGTGGGCTGTTTTTGGAGGCTTGTGGGACAAGTAAAACTTGTCCCATACCTCTAAATTTAATTTACCAACTATACTTATGGTTGGAGAGGTGATTTTAGACTTTTATAATACATTTTACTAATAATGTTACAAGTTTTGATTGCACTCTCTTACATCTTATTCAATTTACAGTCCTTTGAGGTGTGGGCTTTTGGAGTGTGCAAGTAAATTGTCATATTTCACCCACCTTTTATTGTGCTTTAGAGAATGAAAATTTGAATTTTGTGTTGGAGTTGAGGATGTGTGATGCGACATCCTATATAGATCCACACCATCCTATTCTCTTCCCTTTTCTATAAAATTCAAACTCTTTACTTGTTTTAGGTTATTGGTTCATTTTGCAAACTTCTTTGGGGGCACATTTTTGTTGTTTGGAGCTCTTGTGGATTGTGGAGGAGATTGGAGATAATTTCATACTTGGCATTGTTGTTTTGGGACTGTGTTTTTGGCATTAAAAGCTTGCTGTTGGAAACAAAAGCTACCATGGAAAAGGTAGGAGCTTAGCTTTTCTTTTGTGATTTTTATTTCTTTTGTGTATGAATGAATGGTGCATGTTTTTGATTTAATTGTTGGTTGGTTGGGTAGACTGCCATAGGGATGGTGTAGTAGAAGGCTATGGGGAATTCATGTGGGGGCATAAGGGAATGCCAGTGGCATCAGATTATTGTGGAGGGAGTTTAGGTTTGGGATCCACCATGGAAAAGAAATAGCTTGCATTTCTTACTTTTTTGGGGGCATAAGCAAAATTGTAGGGGGCATAAGGAGGGATTGTGGGGGCATAATGATATGTGTGATGAATATTATTGGTAGTTTGTTATAGGTGGATGCCCAATTCCCATTGGGAGGCATAAGAAGCTTCCCCCATAGTCCTTACTCCTTGGCTTGCATGATCAATCCTGAGTTCTGTTTGAATGGTTTTCAATGGAAGTTGTAAACTACTATTTTGATTTGAACTGTGTTTTATATTGAATTATGCATGTTGAAAGAATGCTATGTGTTTAGTGGAAGCCAGTTGTTGCCATGGGTTGAATCACACATGTTATTGTATTTTGGTTGGGGCTCGGGGCCAATGATGAAGGATGACTTCTCCTTTCATTGGATGTCTTGGTTGGGTGGAGAGTGTTACCTTTCCCCACTTTTGTTGTGATCAATTTGGAAGAGAAATAAAACTTGCATGTTGTTGTTCTGGAGTAGAAGAAGATAGTTGGCTAGCCCCTTGTGAAACAAATTCATTTGTAACCTTTCCCACTTGAAGTGGATGAAATTGTAATATATATATTTGTGAAGAAAAGATGTTGTAATTGGTTATGAAAGTTACTTATTCGAATTGTGAAAGACATTTATATTCTGTTTTGTTTATTGGAAAGAAATAGAATTTTGTTAATTGCATTCAAGGAATGGAAGAATGTAAAGAAGTATTTCTTTTTGAAGTCAATAAAGGATTGCAAGATCTTCTCTCATTTACATTGTTGATTCAAATTGGAATATCAGATTGTGATTAAAATATTTGTTTAGAAAATGAAAAAGAAGAGATGTACGTGGAAATAATGTTGTATTTTGTATCTTTGGAAATGTGTAAAATGGAATTTAGTATTTGCATTTTGATTTAGAATGTTTTGTTTAAAAAACTGAATGTATTAGATTAGATTGGAAATGAAATGCCATACTTGCATGATGAAAATTTAGATGGACCTCTTTTAATTTGATCCCTTGTAAATTTTTAATACTGGCAAATAAACTTAATTAAAATGTACTAGTTCGGGCCTGCACATTATAATTAACTTGGAAATGTTAAAATTTAGCATGTTGTATTATCAAGGAACTCAAATTGACAAAGAACACTTAAGAAAACAATTTAAAACATTGCAAAATCGAGCCCAATCCCTTTCACAGTCGTTTTCTGTCAATTGTTGGAAAAATACAAATTGGAATCAATTGAGAAAATTTACCTCCCTAAAACACTCTAAATCCTTCCTAGAATAATCCTCCATGTCTTTTTGGCATGTTGAGTGAAGGAGGAGATCAAATTGAATCAAATTTATAAGTTAAAAATTACTAGTTTGCTATTTAAAATCTTGCAGCCGTTTTCATAAAATTGACCCCTTAAAATTTATCAAAATGTAAAATTTATGATTCTGTGCAAAGAGGGAATTGAGATCTTTCTAGAAAGTCCTCATTTTCCCAAAACCAAGATTTCTAGCAAAAGTTATGGCCCTCTGAAGTTTTCTTGCCTTGGTGGGAAAATTTGGGAAAATTTTCCTTGGTGGGCCCACGGCTTGAAATTTTCCCGTTGAAAATAAATCCTTAGAAAATTTTAAAAATTTTTGGGGAAAATTTTTGGAATTAACCCCGCCGGCTGCATCCAACTAGAGGCTGCCATGTGGCAGCATGGGGGTGACAGCGGGGTGGGGAAACCCTCGTGACCTTTCCTTTTTTTTGAATTTTGGAAAAATTTTCAAAGGACCCCGTGGCCTCGCACTCTGCCCCACCTCGGTGAAGACCCTTCCACGAGATGTGCATATCCACACATCAAACCTCTCCCTTTTCCCCTCCCTTGGTGAAATTTTCCAACTGTCCCCAACGCTCCACCCTTCTTTCTCCTTTTCTCCTTGCCGTGGTTGTTAGGTGCCATGTGTCCTTGGCGGACCCAGCGCGCGAGCGCTCATTGGAATTTTCCCCTTTGGCAAAGTCTCCATTAAACCTCCACCACCACCTGTCCTCTTTCTCCTTTTCTCCCGCTTGACTTTGAACCCGACACATGTCCTTATAGGACCCATGGAGATGCAAAGAGAATTATTGACTTTGCACCTACGAAGGGAAAATTTCCCAACGCTGCCTGCGACCCGCCAACCTGAAAATTGCTCTTCTTCCCCACTCAATGCGTGTCCCCTTGGGGAAAATTTGACCCCTAAGGTTCACCGGCCCATAACTAGAATTTGTACAAGGAGTTAGGAGGATTTCTTTATATTATTGGAAAGGTGAGAAAATTTCTTATCTAATGGAAATGATTTAGGGAAATTTTGAATACGTTAAGTGTGAGAAAAATCAATTTGAAACTTTGAGCATGTTAGAGAATGGGTATGGTGATATTTTTACCCCCTGAATCTAACTGAACCTTCTAACCCTAAAATTTGGACCTTATGACCTCTGAGAATTGTAATAAAAGAAAAGTATGTTCAAGTAGATTAAACTTGTTCCGAACTCGTTAGTGACAATCGTTGTCTTGTAACTGGTTATGGACTTCTAATAAAAAAATTATCCCATAATTTTTCCTAACTAAGCCTAGGTTGTTTCTTGGGTCTCAAGTGGGTTGTTTTTACAGAATCACACTTGGTATCGAGCTTGATGGTTCAAAAGCTTGGACCATTGGGCACACTAGAAAACTTGGGACATGGAACTTAAACCTAGCACATTTTTTTAAAATCTAGAAAACAACTTAGTTAGAAATTGTATATTTTTAGTAAACATGGAAATTGAATAAAACTTAGAAAAATGAACTAACTCTCACTTTGGTCTATGTAGGAGGTGCAGACGGGGTGGGGAATACTCACATAGACCCAAACTTACCACCACCACCACCACCGAGATCAGGGTGTAGCAGCTATCCTACCCCAGATCTTGCAGACTCTTTAGGATGTCAATGCCGCTCTACGTGGAGGATTAGGAGGAGGACATGTAGCCAGTCATGACAGAGCCCCTTCCATTGAGGGTTAGGTATCTCCTCGACCCAGTGAGGAGCATAGAGGAGAGAACTCCCATGTAGAGTCAGCCAGAGCAGAGTCACCACCGAGGGGATAAGGTGACAGAGTTTCAGAGAATAGAGAGAGGTCTCAGAGCCCTAGGCTTAGGGATGAGTGTGAAGAGAGACCTATAGGCCACCAAACCATAGCTGCAGATCACATCAGGGAGATCTTGAAGCTTCACCATCACATTACTCAGGTGACAGGTGGATTTCAGGAAGAGGCCTAGCTAGTGAGCTTGAATAGTTGCTTCAAGCTTTGTCCTTGTTCTAGCAACACGAAAGCTCATATTGTGATCCATCTACTGAGGGATGGAGTAGGAGTATAGTGGAGGATAGAGGAGTAGAAGCTCCATGTAGATTCTGAGATAGTGACCTGGAAGCTATTTGAGGAGAGATACAAGAGCAGGTATTTGTCACGGAGGTTCATAAGTAGAGGTTGACGAGTTCCATGACCTCCAACAGACATCTCTTTTAGTAGCATAATATGAGAGTAGATTTTTGGATATGCTCCAAAGTATGTTGAGTATATATAGGATGAGCGGTGTGGATTCACATGTTCTTCGGGGCTTGAATTTAGATATTGGAGGTGCAGTGCAGATCCACTACCCACAGACATTAGCGAAGGCCGTCGAGAAATCCTATATTGCAGAGGAGACTTAGGGAAAGACCCAATAGGCTAGAGACTGAGTCCGGAGCCACATACAACAGATGTAGGATGGTAGATCGAGGGGATGAGTACCCCTTCCTCGTGGTGGATAGGGTTCAGCACAATCATCCTTTAGGCCACAAAGCGTTAAAGAACAACAATAGTCCCACCCACCTCATAGACCTCCACAGAGAGCTGATGCACTAGAGAGGTCGAGTATGGGGCCTCCTCCTAGGGGTCCCATCAAGACACAAGGTGGACCTAGAGCTCAGTCAGTGGGAGCTCACCAGTAGAGACCTCAGCAGACCACAGCCGGATCATTAGGATCCATGCCACAGACTTCCAGGGCACCTACTGGAGGTGCTACTCATTAGGGAGGATCAAGAGGGTGTTTTGGTTGTGGAGTTACTAGAAACTTTTGGAGAGATTACCCATAGAACCCTAACAACAAGGGTAAGACATAGATCTTGAGCCGATTGTTGGTGACATGGGACACAACCACAAGATTTATGCAATGGTTGAGAACCGCCAGAAGAGCATCAGAGCATAGTCATTGAGACCACATGTAGCATTGGTGGTATTCCTACCTCTGTATTGTTTGATTCTAGTTCTTCTAATTCTTTCATTGCACCATCTTTAGTAGAGTGATGCATGCTGGTGGCATTTAGACATGGTCATCATAGTTGGGATATCGAGATGGATTCTAGAGCTAAGATCTCTATAGACTCCTTACTTAAGGAGTGTGTAGTGGATTTGGGATCTTTCACCACTACCTCAGATCTCCGTATCCTTCCTTTGGGCTCGTATAAAGTCATTTTGGGTATGGATTGGTTATCTACACACAGGGCCAGGATGGATTGTTATCACAAGACTATATCTTGTGCAAATGATTTGAGAGTTGAATCAATGATTTTAAGGGTCGGGAGACCCGTTTCTATTCATACCATCTCCGCTATGTAGCTTAAGTAGTGTGTAATATGGGGTTATTAGATGTATGTCATTACAAGCTAGTGACAAATATGAGGATGGTTCTAGTGGACCATCGCTAGATGATCATCCCATTTTGAAAGAGTTTTCTGATGTCTTTCCAGGGGAGCTACCGGGGTTACCACCCCTACGTGAGATTGATATTTAGATAGACCTAGTTCTTGGAGTAGAGCCTATCTCACGAGCACCTTATCGGATGACCACCCCAGAGCTCTGTGAGCTCAAGTTGCAGCTTGAGGGCCTTTTGGATAAGGGCCTTATCTGTCCTAGTGTATCCCCTTGGGGTGCACCGGTGATCTTTGTGAAAAGAAGGATGGATCCTTGCGGTTGTGTATTGATTACCACCAGTTAAACAAGGTAACAATTAAGAATCGTTATCCTCTTCCTCGCATTGATGACTTGTTTGATCAAATGAAGGGAGCCATAGTTTTCTCTAAGATTGATCTCAAGTTAGGGTACCATTAGTTGAGGATTTCAGAGGTAGACATTCATAAGACCGCCTTCGCATGAGATATGGGCACTATGAGTTCACAGTGGTGCCTTTTGGTTTGACTAATGCCCCCACAATGTTCATGAGTTTGATGAATGGGGTATTCAGGACCTTCTTAGACCACTTCGTGCTCATCTTCCTTGATGACATTTTGATATACTCATGTACACATGAGGAGCACGAGGGGCACCTTCGCTAGGTTCTTCAGTGTCTTTGTGAGTAGTAGCTTTATGGGAACTTGGAGAAGTGTGCTTTCTTTCAGACAGAGGTGCAAGATTTGGGTCATATCATTTCTGGGGAAGGTATCATAGTCGATCCTTCCAAGATTAGAGCCATTATGGAATGGCTAGCACCCACTACAGTGATCGGTGTGCAGCTTCATGGGATTAGCAGGATACTACAGGGGATTTGTTCAGACTTCTCGAAATGCGCACCTATCACTTCCCTTTAGAGGAAAGGGAAGAAGTTTTTCCGGTCGAAAAATGTGAGTAGGCCTTCAAGACACTCGAAGGAGTGCCTCCCTAAAACACCTATTCTTGTATTGCTGGATCCACAGGGTGAGTTCTTTGTTTGCAGAGATGCTTCTTTAGCAGGGTTTGGAGTTGTGTTGATGTAGGAGAACATAGTAGTGGATTTTGAGTCTCACAAACTCAAAGATCATGAGATTAATTACCTTACTCATGATCTTGAGCTTGCGGTAGTTATACATGCCTTGGTTTGATGGAGACATTTTCTTCTTGGTCAGAGATTCACACTCAGGATAGATCACTTGAGTCTTCACCACCTCTTCACGCAGACCAATCTCAACATCAACGTTGTTGGATGGAGTTTCTTTGTGAGTATGATATGGAGATCGAGCATGTGAAGGGGAAGGAGAATGTGGTAGCATATGCTCTCAGCAGATGGAGACATGTGGCTATGACCACTTCAGTGAGCACAAATTTGTGGAGTAGGATCCTTTAGTAACTTCCTCTTGACATCTTCTACATTGCAAGTATGAGCAAAGATCGAGTCTCGAGACCCCTTGAGGGGAAGTTTGATGGTTTTTCCTTAGAGGCAGATGGTCTTCTCAGGCACAAAGGCCGGATATATGTTCCTAGAGATGGAGGCTTGAGGCATGACATCTTGGTAGAGGCACATCGTGCACCCTATTCAACCCATCCCGAGGTGAAGAAGATGCACGCCACATTGAGGCTGTTGTATCATTGGAGAGGAATTTGTAGAGACGTGGCCCTATTTTTGTCATAGTGTTTAAAGTTCCAGAGAGTTAAGGCCAAGCATCAACACCAGCTAGTCTTCTTTATCCCCATGCTATATCGAGAATGGGCGGGACACCATTTCCATGGATTTCATCGTTGGGCTATTGATGTCGAGATATTGCCATGATGCCATTATGGTCACGATTGATAAATTGACAAAAGTGGCTCACTTTTCTTTGGTGAAGACCACTTATATAGCTAGAGCAATGACATGAGTATATTTGGATGAGATTGTCAGGTTACACGAGATTCCGTAGAAGATCATTTGTGACCGCGATCCTTTGTACACTTCCCATTTCTGGACTACCATGCAGTATGTCCTTAGGATGAGAATCAAATTCAGCACAACATATCACCCCGAGACAGATGGAAAGACTAAGTGGGTGAATCAGATTTTAGAGGACATGCTCAGGATGTATGTGATGGATCAACAATCTAAATGGGAGGAGTACATGTACTTAGTGGAGTTTTCCTACAATAATAGTTTCCAGAGTTCTATAGGCATGGCTCCTTTTCAGGATTTTTATGGTAGAGAGTGCAGGACACCTCTTAGCTAGAACAGTTAGAGGATAGAGTATCTCTTGGACCAGCTCTTCTACAGGACATGGAGTAGTAGGTGGTGTTGATCAGGAAGAGATTACAGGAGGCACAGGACATGTAGAAGAAGTATGTGGATCAACATAGGATCGATTGTAGTTTCGATGTGGGCATGAAGGTGTTCCTTCATGTCAAGGCCACACAAGAGCCCTATCCGTTATGGAAAAGGTTCTAAGTTAGCTCCTAGATTCGTTGGTCCTTTTGAGATCTTGGAGCGTATCGGCCCTTTGGCCTACCGTCTAGCATTGCCACCCAACTTGTCTCACATACATGATGTTTTTCATGTTTCAGTTCTCAGGAGATATATTACAGATCCTTCTCATGTGTTAGATTAGACATCATTGCAGGTGTAGGATTAGGGGCAAGTGATGGTGGAGCCCATTCACATCCTAGATCACAGGACCCTGGGCCTTGAGGCAGAGAGGTTGATTAGGTTCGGGTACAGTGGGATAGATATGATGAGACTGCAGCTACATGGGAGGATGCTACTTCATTACGAGTTCAATTTCCACATTTGTTCCAGTGACTTCCAGGAGAAATTTGAGTCTAAGGGGAGGGGGATGTAGTGCCCACTTCCCTTTGACACCTGTTGATACTTATTTTGATACGGTTGACTACATTATGGAAATTATTATAGTTTTGCTTTAGTATGATGTTAGATATTTGATCATGGATTATTGTTGATCTTGATTTGGTTATGATGCAAGATGATTATTAGAGACACTCATCTGTGGATGATGATATACTATTTGACATGGATGTTGTTCGGACATTTGATTTTGCATATTATGAGTAGATCTAGAAAATGGATATTATATGATGATGATATAGTCGTTGATTAAATTACGAATGGTATAGTTGTTACTTTGATGTTGTTGTGATTCTTTTATTTAGATGATTTTGTGATTATATTTATATCATGTTAGATATCCGATATGGCCATGAGGTCAAGAGGTATTGTTTTTTACAAATTAAAAAATCACAACAAACATCGGGGGATTGGAGACCAACCACAATGGAATCCTAGGTGAATTCGACAAGATCACCATGGCAAATTGTTTTATTGTGTTGTGTTTGTTGTTGTTAGGGATTCCCATGGGGGGATCACCTTTATATGTGACCATGAGTTTTGTGTATTTTATTAATGTGGTTATATTTTATTTATTGTTTGTATGTATTTTATTAGTGATGTGTTCCTTTCTTTTATTTAATTAAAATTATGGTAGATTAATGTGAGAAATAATATGGTTAAAATTTAAATAAATCAAATTGGGATATGGGAAAGTAATAATGGAAGTTGTTGGCTCTTTTGTATTAATTATGTAAGGGATGTGTAAGTTTGTGTAAGAGTTGTGTAAGTTAGATTTTGGAGTATGAAATACTCCACCTCCTTGGAAATTTGAATTTATCCTTAGGGGCTGTTTTGGAGGCTTGTGAGACAAGTAAAACTTGTCCCATACCTCTAAATTTAATTTACCAACCATACTTATGGTTGGAGAGGTGATTTTAGACTTTTATAATGCATTTTACTAATCATGTTGCAAGTTTTGATTGCACTCTCTTACATCTTATTCAATTTGCAGTCCTTTGAGGTGTGGGCTTTTTGGAGTGTGAATCACACCTTTTATTGTATTGTGGTTGGGGCTCGAGGGCCAATGATGAAGGATGGATTCTTCTTTCATTGGATGTCTTGGTTGGGTGGAGAGTGTTGCCTTTCCCCCACTTTTGTTGTGATCAATTTGGAAGAGAAAGAAAACTTGCATGTTGTTGTTCTGGAGTAGAAGAAGATAGTTGGCCAGCCCCTTGTGAAACAAATTCATTTGTAACCTTTCCCACTTGAAGTGGATGAAATTGTAATATATATATATATATATTTGTGAAGAAAAGATGTTGTAATTGGTTATGAAAGTTACTTATTCGAATTGTGAAAGACATTTATATTCTGTTTTATTTATTGGAAAGAAATAGAATTCTGTTAATTGCATTCAAGGAATGGAAGAATGTAAAGAAGTATTTATTTTTGAATTCAATAAAGGATTGCAAGATCTTATCTCATTTACATTGTTGATTCAAATTGGAATATCAGATTGTGATTAAAATATTTGTTTAGAAAATGGAAAAAGAAGAAATGTACGTGGAAATAATGATGTATTTTGTATCTTTGGAAATGTGTAAAATGGAATTCAGTATTTGCATTTTGATTTAGAATGTTTTGTTTAAAACAAATGAATGTATTAGATTAGATTGTAAATGAAATTCCATACTTGCATGATGAAAAGTTAGATGGACCTCTTTTAATTTGATCCCTTGTAAATTTTTAATACTGGTAAATAAACTTAATTAAAATTAACAGTTTCGGGCTGCACATTATAATTAAATTGGAAATGTTAAAATTTAGCATCGTTGTATTATCAAGGAACTCAAATTGATAAAAACACTTAAGAAAACAATTTAGAACATTGCAAAATTGAGCCCAATCCCTTTCACATCGTTTTTCTGTCAATTATTGGAAAAATTCAAATTGGAATCAATTGAGCAAATTTACCTTCCTAAAACACTCTAAATCCTTCCTAGAATAATCCTCCATGTCTGTTTGGCATGTTGAGTGAAGGAGGAGATCAAATTGAATCAAATTTATAAGTTAAAAATTACCAGTTTGCTATTTAAAAGACTGCAGGCCGTTTTCACAAAATTGACTCCTTAAACTTTATCAAAATGTAAAATTTATGATTCCTGTGCAAAGAGGAAATTGAGAGCTTTCCAGAAAGTCCTCATTTTCCCAAAACCAAGATTTCTAGAAAAATTTATGGCCCTGTGAAGTTTGCCTACCTTGGCGGGAAAATGTGGGAAAATTTTCCGCTGGCCCGCTGACCGAAATTTTTCCGTTGAAAATAAATCCTTAGAAAATTTTAAAAATTTTAGTGGAAATTTTTTGGAATTAACCCCTGCCAAATTTTACACCAACCAAAGGCTACCATGTGGCAGCATGGGGGGTGATAACAGGGTGGGAAAACCTCGTGACCTTTCCTTTTTTTTTGAATTTTTGTTTTGGGAAAATTTTCAAAGGACCCCGCTATGCCCCGCACTCCCGCCCTGCCTCGGTTAAGACCCTTCCATGGATGCGTGGATCCGCACATCAAACCTCTCCCTTTTTCCCTCCCTTTGTGAAATTCACCAACTATCCCCACCACTCTACCCGTCCTTCTCCTTTTCTCCCCACCATGTTCGTTGGGTGCCACGTGTCCCTAGCGGACCCGCGGGCGCGCGAGCGCTCATTGGAATTTTTCCCCTTTGGTAAAGTCTCCACTAAACCTCTACCACTCCACCCTCTTTCTCCTTTTCTCCCCGCTTGGACTTGGAACCCGACACATGTCCTTAGAGGACCCACGAGAGATGCGGGAGAAATATTGACTTTGCACCTACATGGGTAAAATTTTCCAATGCTGCCCCGTGACCCGCCAACTCGAAAATTCCTCTTCTTCCCCACTCGACACATGTCCCCTTTGGGGAAAATTTTACCCCTAAGGTCTACCAGCCCATAACTAGAGTTTTACAAGGAGTTAGGAGGACTTCTTTATATCATTGGAAAGGTGAGAAAATTTCCTATCCAATGGAAATGATTTAGGAAAATTTTGAATGTGTTAAGTGTGAGAAAATCAAGTTGAAAATATGAGTCTATTAGAGAATGGGTATGGTGATATTTTTACCCCCTTAACCTAATTGAAACTTCTAACCCTAAAATTTGGACCTTGTGACCTCTGAGAATTGTAATAAAAAAAGTATTTTCAAGCAGATTAAACTTGTTTCGGAACTCCGCAATGTTAGCAACAATCTGTTGTCTTACAACTTGGTTGTGGACACTTCTAATAAAAAAATTATCCCATAATTTTTCCTATCTAACCCTAGGTTGTTTCTTGGGTCTCAAGTGGGTTGGTTTAATGGGCATCACCCATATTATCCTACCCACTTTATCTCATTTGAAGTGGCCAAAATACAATCAAGAGAGCCCTCATAGATGAAGGTTATAACACATATGTCACTTATCTTGTCTTCATTAAGACATTTTTTTACTCTATCAATGACGTAAAATCCACTAAGAGTATGTGTTAGGTTATAATAACAAATAAATTCCCCATATCAGTTACATTTAGCTTCCTATCACCATAACTCCTCAAACCTTCCACTTCAATGGCATGATATTCAACTTCCCCATGTCTTATAGTATCCTTTTAGGTTAATTTTCAATTGATCGTATGCACATAGTCACATCATCTTCCTTCCAATTTATTAAGTTCACACACTGGTGGTTATATATAAGGTACAAGGACACTAGTCATTGGAAAATTGACCTCTTTCAATGATAAGGAACTTTAAAAATTCCCAACCTTAAAGAACCCTCACCTATCCCACTTTAGAACATGTGGATTCCCTTTGTGACTATAGTGGTCATCCCAAGGTTTTGGGTTTTTCTCCATATAACCTTATTTATTTGGATGATGATAAGCCCAATGAAATAAACCTTTTAATAAAAATTCTAGTCTCCCTAGTATCATTATATCACAAATACTTCCCAATTTTTGACCTTTCTCATACAAGAAGTATGTTGATTACATTCCTATCAACATTACTTGTACTAAGTTACTCTTATAGAGAATTATGTTCAACCCAAGTGAAGAGTATTTTTTATTCATGTGTTATCAATGTCACTATAGTTGATTATGATGATAGTTATTCTCTAAATTATCCCTCTTAGTAGGCTATACCCATGATAATAATGTGGAAGTACTTTGATATTGAGAATCACTAGGATCTACCTTTAGTCATAACATCAAGAATATCTGTCTCCCCATAAAACACACATATTAGCTTTGATCTTGAGACCTATGACCTGATGTATGATGATTTTTCATGCTCTTACTTTGACTCTAAATATAAAATAATTAAATACACTAACCTAATTGGAAATTTGATTCCCTGATTCATAGACTTATCCCTTATAAATCCACTCTATAATGTGTATTTTGATATATCCCACTACTTCTAATTCTACTTCTACTTATCCATATGTTACTATGAATTACCTTCTATGACATCACCAACATATCTTATTTCAATTATGGATCATATCCCACATGTGGCTAAACCATATTACACATGACATGAGGCTCTTAGGAACGATATTTCATATTATAGATCCTATCGATGACATATGAAGAAACTTGAGGCTAAATTCAGATGAGAATGAAATACAAAAGCCACCCAACCCTATTCCACTACACCACTCTTTTATGCTCATCATGGATTATTATAGAATATAGACAATACTTGTAAAGCTATCCCCCACAATTTTTGATTTTGAAAATGTTCTCCTTGTGTGCCTAAGAATCAAGATCAATCCCCTCGTCACATCCTTCTATGCAATCATCTAATTATTTCTAGACTCATTACTCCTTTATCATTCCTTTGATGATACTTATCATGATATGCTCACATAAATATCTAATCGGGTTGATGATTCACTCTTTTCCACATGATAATAATGCTTTCATGGTATCAACATCATTCAAGAAAACCTTGAGGACCTCATGATTCATAATCGTGTCAAATCCTACATGATTTTTTTGACATCATCAATGATACATGTCAATAATTTACCCGCCAACATTGATTTAATTTATTCTACTTGGTATATCATTTTTTTATCTCCTTCTTGGGATTCTATAGCAATTGCTTCCTCTCTTGGACACTTTGCTATATTATCAACCTTTACCATTTCATTTCTCGAGGCATGAATGCTCTTGCATTTTTAGATATATAATAAAATGGAACCATAACATTAAACATACATCACACGTCAACATCAAATAATGCAAGATATGACTAAAATGTTGTTATCTCAGATATATCAAATTGAATCATTTTATGAATCATATACAATTTATCTCTCTCTCAAATACGAAAAGTATCCCTCAAGTAACCCCTCTAGTAAACAAAGCTCATTTAATATTTTGAGCTAATGGTTCTTGATTCATTGAATGCAAATACCATGGTAGTGATGTGGCTATATATTGAGCCCCTATAACCTCACCCTCTACTCTATCTACATGAATCTCTAACTTAGAAATGTGGTTTGCATCATTCACCTATCATATAGTCACCAATTGTGCATCTAGATGTTCTAGTTGTAAGTCACATTGCACATTCTCATGTTAATGCTACATCCGCCTAGAGAATTCCCTCGCACCAAGGAAATGATATCTCTTACACTCATATTCACCTAAACATATCTATACCTTTTAAGCTCATGAGATACATCACCCACCATTCTAAATGAACTCATAGAAACTATGGATGTATTTGATATTATATCCACCATCAAAAGCACATCTATCAAGACTAGGATGTAATCTAAAATATCATGGTGTGCAACCTCAATAACTATACTAGTTTTCGGCCCACCTATCTCAACGAGATGTTCCACTATTATGGGTCCATATGCCCAACCTCTAAAAACTACCATACATTATCATATTGATCATTAGGACCCTACCAAATTTTATCACCTATATTGGGTCACAAATATCATATGTGGCATCCTTAGAGTCTGCACTCTCTTCCATGGATACCTCATAATAAATTCAACTATATAGGACCCCATATATGATAAATAACCTCCTCATAACCTATATAACCTCCATTCATAGTGTCATATTTGGGGTATCTCCACTCTCTCCTCCTCCTAAGAAACCCATCTCTTAGGTTTGTACCCACCCGTATCACCATAGATTCCTCTACAACACTTAATACCCTCCATCACTATTAATTTATACTTAGATCTTGGGTATTCCTAACTCAAAATGGTCATAATGGTGGTACTGATACCACTAGTATCATTATCCATCCTCTTTCTATAACATGTCATGGATGATACTCTAGAATAGGTAGGGATGTCACATGAACGAGAAAATAAAAATAAAACAAAAATCTATCTACTAGGTGTGTCTCCACCAACCACACGTAATTTCTTATAATCTCTAAGATCCCCTCAACTACTAATATCATCAGCCTACTCGAGACATTAATCCACTATCCCTCTATAGGTATCCCATTCTACCCAATCCTATCTTACATGTATCAAATGATCATATCCCATAGCTTCCGTAACTATTAGTCCTTTCTCTCACTATAAAAACTTAGGGAATCCATGCACTAGTATTGACGTCCCCGCTAGTCTATTATTAAAAAATTCTCATAAATCTATGATACCAAAATTATAACGGGTCCCACTACCCTCTATTTTTCACACGAATCATGTATAAATAAGTCTAACACTTATTTCACTAAATTTGGACATATTCTAGAAAATATGGACTCCAAAGATTTCAAGTATTGGAAGAAATCCATCTCTATTTTTGCATATATTGGAATCCATTTTTCTCTATACCGGATTCCATTACTACTATTATTGGAATCCATTAGTAGCAATATTGGATTCCAATATTGTCATTATTGGACTTATTCAGCCCAATTTCACTATTATTGGATTCCCATTTTACTATTATTGGATTTTAATATCATTATAATTGGATTCTAATTTGGCTATTATTGGATTACAATTTCTCCATTTTTAGATTTTATAGGTTGGAAGTATGTAAGGATATAATCCGCTAAGCTGTTATAAGGCATGAGAAAGTTGCATTAATAAAAATAAATTAACAATAACTTCCTACAAAAGCAAGTTTAAATTTACGAGCGGTTGCTAACTATTATAAGTCATGAGCCTCAATGTAAGGTGAGTGGTCGCTAACTATTATAAGTGCGAGGCTCTCATAATTTTCAAAGTGTGAGGCTCACACTTTCAAAGTGCAAGCCTCACACTCGAAAATATGAGAATATCACAATTTCAAAGTGCAAGCCATGGACTACAAAATATGAGAATCTTGCACTTTCAAAGTGCGAGCCCTGGACTCTATAAAATTTGAGAATCTCACACTTTCAAATTATGATCCCCGCACTCTGAAAATTCCGAGTGTCACATTTTGAAAGTGCAAGCCTAGAAATTTTGAAGATTGAGATTCACACTTTGAAAGAGCGAGCCTCGTACTTTGAAAATGTGAGCCTCACACTTTTAGGATCACACTTTCAAAGTGCATATCTCAAACTTTGAAAGAGAGAGGCTCATACGTTCAATTTTTAGTATGCACATAATACTTAAATTCGATTAACTTTGGATTTAAATACTAGTGGTGTTATGTTGATTTATGGTGGAAATTACCATAAAATTATGTTTTCACCCCGAAATATACCTTGTAACAACTCAAGTATTATTTTATTAGGTTTTACATGACATTAAGTTCACTAGTGTTTATTATTATAAACGATATCTTTGAGTATTCATTAAAAGAAAATAATATATCAAAAATTCTATTACTATGAAATATAGTAGAATTTATGCTTGTAAACGGTTCCATTCTCTATATAAACGATGAGTCACTTATGTGAGAAAGAAAATGAAATAATCCTTGACACAATGCAAGAAAAATGTTTGTAAGAAATGTTGTCTCAGAGATACATTGAACTAATATTTTATAGTTTACATCATTCAAATGAATCATTTTTCTAGAATTGTATTCTTTGTGAGTCAAGAAATAACACAACTGATTTATCATCATTTTTACATTGAAAGGTTTTATCTGTACATTTAAAATGTGTTACAAATTCATACATATACAATTGTAAATCTTATATGAGGAGTGGTCATCTTTTGTGCACAATTTTATTTACACAAAACATGAATACCTTTGCTGCCTCTTGAATGGGACTGATGCTTTGATACAAATAGTATTGAGTAAAGTAGCGGTGGAGGTGCTATCAAAGTAACGACTAGTATTTTCTTACAAATATATTGTGTAACATTATTAATATATTGTAATATTATTAATAATGAGTTTATATAACTCATATTAATTATATAGTTAGTGTGAGTGATCCTAGGGATAATCTTGAGAGATTCATGGAGAGATATATGTGGGATTGAGATTTGTTGAGGATTTATATTGACTCCTTATACTAAGGAGAACATCCTCCTATATATTGTGAACTCTTTGAATGAAATATTATCATAGATGAATTTAATATAACACTTTATATTCGTGTTTTTATTATTGTGTTAGATTATTTCTAATAATATGGACCAAATTTATTATTTGGTACCGAGAAGCGGAGTTAACCATGATATTCTCGGTAGAAGTGATACATTCCAAAGAAGTCACGTAGGCAGTTTAGATTGTATACGTCCTATCAGCTACACTATAACTTGACGGAAATAGCTTTGTGACCAATATTCATGCACAAATTTTCTATTCTGGATTACACATCATGTAGTGTGTATTTGTTTATGTAAGCGTTTATCTCTGTTCAACCGAGTTTGTGCCTGATTATTGGTGGTTTGGAGGGAGACATACATCGCTGCACATAAACATCGGATATGCGACGCAAGTTTTCTGACATCAAGGCATTCATCATATCGATTGATTCTATTTGATCTCAGCTCCAAACATGGAAATCATGAGTTATAAATCATATAGAAAAAAAAATCCACTTTTGGAAAGGGGTCCGGAAAGATGTTGGATTTAAAATTTGTAGTTGCCATAACTTTTAGTTGGTAACTCAGATTGAGATGTTGGTTGTTTTAAAAATGTGTGTTTTTTCAAGCTCTTTGCATTGATCATATCTGCACATAACCATGCATTGTCTGTTCTTTCTAAAAAATCATGGGTATTTGGTAGTAGCAAAGGAAGTATTAAAGTCTTGAGAAAGTCAAATTGTGACATTGTATTATTTTGTCATTGTGAAAGTTAGTCAAAATATGTGAGTCAAAAATTAAATAAAAATTTCCTAACAGATGCATTTTTGGTTGAAACCGACATCCAATTCTTTAAATTGACATGGACAAGTTGAATCAAATTGAAAAATTCGAAGGAAAATATTTCCATACATGGTAGGATAGAACTCAATTTTTTTGATCAACAAAGATCTATGGGAGATTGTGGAAGGAAAAATCAAGAAACCACACAACACGAGATAAAGCCTTAAAATGGGAAAGCAAGGATAAAAAGAAACAACGATTATTGGCCTAGGTTTATCTGATGCCTACCTACATCACATAAATCTAACAAAGACATCACATTTTATCTAGATGACATTGACCAAACTATTTGGGTCACACGCAGAGAGCGCAATAATGACACTCAAGCAAAAGTCATTTGAACTCAAAATGGAGGAAGGAGAAAATATGGTGGAACATATCAGTAAGTTTCATTCTATTTCAAATAAATTAGCTAGAATAAAAGTTGATGTGTTTGATGATGATGAAAAATTAGTATTACTTAATAGCATGCCTCCTAGCTATTCTAATATGGTCTTCACTTTGAGAAAAATAAATCTAAGTCTAGAGGATTTAATTTCTTCTCTAATAGAAGAAGAAAATAGAACCAAGAATATTGATCTAGAAGAAACTGCAATGTATGGTAGAAACAAATCATATGCTAAAGGAATATTCAAGCCTTCTTTTAAACAAAAATCAACCTCCCAAGGTCCACGAAAATTTCTTTGTCACTATTGTAATGCTCCTGGACATGGTATTATGTATTGTAAGAAAAGAGCACAAGATTTACTTGATGGTAAATTGAAGGATAAAGCCTTCATTTCTAAAAATAGAGATAAAGAAAGTGATTGGGATATGAAGTCTACCCACTTTGATAATGAGGAAACAAATGCTCAAAGCAAAGTGATGAAGACTTCTTGTATTAAGTAAAGAGTGCATTATTTGGAGGATGGAGGCATAGGAGGTTGGAGGTCAATCAAGGACCTCTCGTTAGTCACCAACGACAAGGCCACACGAAGTTGTGGTGATAATGTGCGTTAGTTTTCTTTTATTTCAGAATTGCATTTTGTTGTGTGCAATATGATTTCGAGTTCATGTTTTATGTTGAATAAGTGAAATGTTCACATTGAGGGGGAACAAGAACATGGTCTCAATGTTCCATTTTTTTCCCTCTTTTTAGTTTGTATTCAGTGAGTAGTGTTTCCTACATAATTCCCTGAAGGAAAGACATAGTGGATAGACAAAAGCACAAAGGAAAAGCAACATCATGATATTTGGGTTGTTGGTTGTCCTGTAAAACCATCCTTGTTGAAGTTGTTGGTTGTCTTGTAAAACCATCCTTGTTGAGGTTGTTGGTTGTCCTATAAAACCATCTAGATCATGAGCACGCATGGGTGACAAGCTACGAAGGAAGTGTGATTGTTTTTTTCTCCCATGTCAACATTAGGGGAGTGTATATTGGGAATTAATAATGTTAACAATAGGGGAGTGAATGTTACAAATATATTGTGTAACATTATTAATATATTGTAATATTATTAATAATGAGTTTATATAACTCATATTAATAATATAGTTAGTGTGAGTGTGTTGTGATAAAAAACTCATGTAGCTATTTTGGAGTGTGAGTGATCCTAGGGATAAGCTTGAGAGATTCATGGAGAGATATATGTGGGATTGAGAGTTGTTGAGGATTGATGTTGACTCCTTATATTAAGGAGAACATCATCCTATATATTGTGAACTCTTTGTATGAAATATTATCCCGGATGAATTTAATATAGTATTTTATATTATGTGTTTTTTAATTATTGTGTTGGATTATTTCTAATAATCTGGACCAAATTTATTATATTTATAAGTGACAATAGTAGAAGAGTGTACTACTACTAGTATCGGAAGTGGACTAATTTAGCTGTGATGAAAACAATCCAATTGGGCAAGTGGAAAAGGAACAAAATTCCCAAAACTCAAATTTTCCCCTTCAAAAGGAAATCCAGGTGCACTTTTATTTGTTTTAAGGGTTCAGAGTGGGTTGAAGTAATATGGAAAAAAATCTAGAGTATAACAAAGCTAAAAGCTGGTCATTGATTACTTGAAAATCAGCTCACCATTGGGAAAAGTAGATCTGTCCAACACCATTGGATGATGCTTTTTTTTTTTTCCGTCACAACACCATCCAAGTATCATTCCAGTAATTTTTTATGTGAAATCACCTCACTAAATCTCACAAACAAATGCCTATTTGAAGTGCAGCTCATGCTAACTGCAACATCGTCATGCTTACCATATGCATATCCATCTAAATATCTCCTGTAATTATTACTAGAGGTCATTTGGTTCATTTAGATACTAGGAATTCCCATAGGAGCAGACACTAGTGATGTCCAATTTAGAACTCTTATAATGTCATGCATGGTGGGTCGAACAAATGGTCATTTCTTTATGCAAAGCAATGCCATACGGAAGTTTTTCTTACAATCCAAGGTCCTGGCAGGTTGCTGCAATGTCTATATCAATAGTTTCCATGAATGTGTTTTTGTCTAATTTTAATAGAATATGGGTTCACTTGCCAATGTCAAAGACAATCCCATCCACATTTGATTGCTCCAAACAACAAACATTAAAAATACTTAAACAATGTACAATATAAGCTTCGAATGAAGATTAAAAATAGAAATCTTACCAACTTTGGTAGATTTGAGTTATTGGCCATAACTTCCTTCCCATCAGCAACTCCAAAAGAGAAATCCCATAACTATTTACATCAAATTTCTCATTAAGCCTTGATGTTCTTGTATATTTTGGGTCAATGTAACAAATGGTACCCATAACATATATAGAGGTGTGGTTTTGGCCGAGGAAATGCACTTGGCAATTCCAAAGTCTGACTAATGTGTATCAAAATTATAATCCAAAAGAATGTTAGAAGTCTTCACATCATTGTGAACAATGCATGGGTTACAGTCATAATGAAGATATGTTATCCTTCTTCAGCACACAGGATCAATCTCTAGGTGAGTGTTCTAGTCTAGCTTAATCTTCTTTGATGATCCCATATGAAAATAAAAATTAATAAAACACTTGTTAGATTTCCAAAACTCCATTTTAATATGAAGGTAAGAGATTAATTGGATGCTTCTATTTCAAAAAATAAATCTACAATGTACATCTGATCCATTTTTCTTCATAACATAATCATTTTACTCACCATATAGGATGTCCCAGACTTCTATTTACCATGTAATCATAAAACATCAAGTTTCCAAGTGGAGAAAGTGAACATCCATGTAGACTCTCAAGATTTCAATGTTTGATAGTCCTAATTGTTTTATATCAGTTTCAAATGCAAGCAAGATTAGTGGGTGGTAACTATACTTTCTCTTTATATCAATTGGCTTAGAGTTCTTTAGATCACATTTATAAACATTTCTTGTAGCACCATAACCAATTACATATTTCTCTTTTATATTTTTTGTGATTGTCATTATGTTTTAGTACATGTAAAGAGCCATGTCCATGTGCAGTATGAACAACCTTGGAGAACCTAAATATAACTAATATATGTGTCAAAAATGAAATTGTAATAAAATATTGCTTTTCGATTTGTTTTTTGATAATCTATACAATATGAAATCATGTCTAGTCATGTTAGTGTTAACACCTTGCTCCATGTTGTTTTTAGAGCCTTTTTAAAATACCTTTGGATGATTTGAATGATAAAAAGCTATAATTATGTGCAATAGTAGTACTGAACCCTAACAGATGCAAAAAATTGTTTGTTTTGAGATGGATGTTGTTCATTGCATTGGGACACAATTTTGTTAGACAACATCATACTATTCCAAGTTTTCCAAATTTTCAATAATAATAGAAGAATGTATTTGGAACTGAGCTATTTAAAAGACAATTATTATTTCTTACATCAATTAATTGATGATATCCAAAAACCAAAATAAATAGAACTGACTTGGTATGTAGAGAAAAGTTGTGTTTATATCTACACCTGTCTGGAGGAAATAATTAAAAAATTATTAATGACAGAATTTCCCCAAATAAATAGTTGTAGGAGAGGTTTCGTAAGAGAAATAGAGCTATTTACAATATATTCTATTATTAGGGAAAGAGAATTAAATTTATTACTTTCTCAAATACCTCCATAGATTTTGACAGTGAAGACCTCCTGGTTTCCACAATGATCTAGTGTAACTCAAATATGTTTTTTACAGTGACGGGGAGAAAACCATCAATCCACTATTAGCTCCTCTATCCTAAAGATATACATATTGTTTTTTACATTGACTGAAATATATCCTATAATATATTGATTCTAGCATTTGTTATTCTTCACTTCTATAAAAAAATTGGAATCTTCAAACAAACCAAATTTAATAGTGATTAATTTTTTAAATAGCTTAGTGCAACACATAACAAAAACTTTTATTAATGATTTCTTGTTTTTATAACTAAAGGAGGGTTGAAGGGTCCCTTTCCATTTACATTACAGATACAACGAGAGGATTAGTCTAAAAACTAAAATGATCCAAAGTAATACTTTGGTAAAAATGAAAGGGCCTATGCATGAAGCACAAGTGGTTGGGAATACAAAAAAACTAGACCGATAAGAAGAGATAAGATGATTTGATAACAATGGAAATGGAAAGTCTATATAACAACCAAAACAAAGATACATACTAACATATTTTAGAAGCACTTATTTATTTGAATCATATGACACCTTCGTAACCTCCACTTTAATGGGGATGAAAACGGTTTCCTTGGCGGATTACGGAAAAAGATGCTCTTTTCTAGCATAAGCGTGACTCTTTAACCAATCGTATGCCTCAAAATTTTTTTGGTGAAGAAGATCCCAACATGTCAGGCCCTACTGCAGCGGAGAGAACATATCATCCATGATAGGAAAGGGGAGCAAATGAGGTCCTGCTCTCGGTGTCTCACCTCATTTGGACATACCAAACACGAAACACATTAGGATGTCAAAACATTTTTACAACTCTAAAAAAATGGACATGTCCACCAAACCTTCTTGTTTTTAATGAGCCTCAGAAAGAAAGGTCCAGACAAACTTGAGGTTTTGTTCATTTCCACTTTTATGCCAACCCTATATGTTGGCTTGATCCAGTGACAACCCATATCCAAAGCCCAATCCTTCGCGGATGTATGATAAGAAGATGACAAACGAACATCGAAGAAACTTTTACATTTACCCTAGGACGTCCCTCTAGTGAAAGATAATCATCTTCAAGAACTCCCTTAATAGAAACCATGTCTTTCTTTGATTTAATCCAAAAATGGATTTCAAACGGCGATGCTAAATTTTGGTATAAAATCCCATTTCACGCATTGACATGGAAAATTATATAAAAGGAAACATTAGAAAGGCCATAAAAGATGAAATGAAATCCAATGAAATAAACGAAAAATGTGTGAAACTAAGGGAGGGTGGATTGGTAAATATATGGACTGAGTATGTCATCGCATGCTTGTAATTAATACAAGCTTGCTAGGGGCTTTAATATCAACCTTTATTGGAAAAGGTGATGAGTCCGGGAAATCAACATATTTATTTCCAATCTTATCACAAAATGATTTTTAGTAGAAATTTTCTATAAAATCCACCTATTTAGTAGCCTCCCAATATATAATATTTAAGGTCCAATATGTAATTAATGAAAGCATAAAAAGGAATTTTATTCACACAAGATTTTTGATGGTGGCATTAGCAATAATATGAGAGTTGCCTCCAATAATTAATTCATTACTATTCAAGTCATTAGCAACAAACCAACAATGTTCTAGCACTTTAATTTATTGATTCATACATTTATTAATTTACAAAAATCTAGTCGTTAGTCATGTTATTAATTATGTGATTAACATCTAGAAGAAGGTCACCCTTTTTTCATGGCTATCTTTCCAAACTCACTTCGAGGATTGGAGAGAGGATGACACGCACATATAGCACTTAGACCCAAATTTTTGTTTTCCTAGGCCAACAAAAGTTTTTGATTTTATCAAACATACAATTGGGGATCCTCAGAATAGAAACCATATAAATGGAAATAAAACAATAGTATATCAAGTAAGATTAGATGAATGTAATAATAGTTTGTCATTTAATCATGAGAAAGAATCATGTTCTCTTTCTCCTTGCGTATGTGATAGATCGTTTAGGTATATTTTCTTTGAAGGATAATTTTATGAAAATATGCAAGGCCAAGATGGAGAGGCATGTCTTCAGGTTTAAATGATGTACATCTATTACGATGATCTAACCTTTCCATACTACATGGTTATGCTAATTACAAGAAATTGTTGATTGTAGCAATAGTAAATCCTTCCCTTTTCTTAACTAACATCGCTTATCGGTTACAAAGAATTTATATTTATATGAAAAAGATATGAATTATATTTTATGCACAATATATCAAATGAGAACTACATAAGGTGTCATCCTTCTCAAAGGTTTGTATTCAAGGACTTGGCTCTACCAAGGATATTCCATCGAATATAATATAATTAAAAATAATGACAACAATCTTGTTGAGATTGTTTTTTACATTGTTAAAATGGATTCGTTGACAATATAGAGGCTAGTGGTGATAGCCTTCTCATCAACGAATAATAGGTAAACATAAAACATGCATTGCTCTTCAGGGACTCGGATCATTCATTCTGAGCAAGACTCATGTTCATATTTTCCCTCCATTTTTAGTAAAACGTTTAGGAATATTTTGTTTAACGGGTTATTTATGGAAATATGCATGGCCAAGATGATTAGGATATGTCTTTAGGTTTAAAATATGTACTTCTATTATTATGTTCTAAATCTTATCTTTGTTGCTAAGATAGACAATGATTTTTATTAGGTGGATATTTAAAAAAAGAAACACTAGATCCTAGTGAGTGCCAAGCCACTCCTTTCAGTAAGTAATGTAGCTTAGCGGTCGCTATGCAATTTCTTTGATACGAACCAACATGAAAAATTCCTTGCGACCGCATTTTATCCATTCATATGATCTATTTTCTAAGTGTTATATTCTCGTAAGTATTGGAGGTTGGTGCAGTCGACCAACATTTTCTGTAATACAATTTTTTTTTGTCTCTATTTTCATAATTAAGAAACAGATTAGCCTAGAGGCTGCTAATCTATTTCTTTCTCAATAAAAAATAAATAATAAGCATCAAGTGCTATGTTCTGTAAGTATTCGAGCTTAGCGGTCGTTAGGAATTTTATTTTATATGAACATTTTTTTGATCTCTATTTTCAAAATTAATAAACAATTTAGCCTTGAGGCCACTAATCTATTACTTTCTCAAAGACCTCCATAGCTTTCGACAGTAAAAAAATTTCATATCTCACATATTTATCATCTAAATATTTTATGAAAAATTCCTAATGCCCAATAATATCTATTACTATGATATGTTATTAGAGCACTATGTTTGAAATAAGATATTGTTTATCCTAGTTACCACCAAATCATTCCTTCTTGTAAGTATTCGAGTTAGCGGCGCTAATAATTTTATTTTATACGAACTATTGTTTGATCTATATATTCAAAATAAAAAATTAGTTGATCTTAGCAGTCGCTAATCTACTCCTAATAAGTAAATGAGCTTAGAAGTCATTAAGATTTTCCATTGATGGTCACCGATGTGTAAAAAAGAAATGATGCAAAGGTGTGTGCCTAACAGTCACTATGATGTTATCTCGAGCACCTTGAAAACATTTTTAATAACTATCTTTCTTCCCGACTATGCAAAGACCTCCATAGTTTTTGAAAATAAAAATTGTCCATATTTCACGTATCTGTCATCAAAATATATTATGGAAAATGCCTAGCAACCACTAATATCTATTACTATGATTTATTATTCTAGCGCTATGTTAAAATTAAGAAATTATTTAGCCTATTTTCCTCACAATCATTCATTTCTGTAAGTATTTGAGCTTAGTGGTCGCTACGCATTTTTTTCACACAAATTGCTTGATTGATCTTATTCAAGTAATGGAGATTAGCGGTCGCTAAGTATTTTACTTGATATGAACCAATATAAATTATGTGTTAGACACAAAAAAACTTATGAGTAATATAGAAGTTGTGATATCTTTCAAGGGTATGTAGTTTTGCACTTGGCTATGAAAGGATTATATAGCCAATAAGATAAGAATATTGTTAATGAAAATACTTGTGATCGAAAAGCTGTAGAGATATTTATTTACATTACTGGAAATGAAACCTAGGAGTTGTAGAGGCTAACAACCGCTAGGCTTCTTCTCAACAAATAGATGGACAATATATGTCATGCAAAAATGTTCATTAACACGTACTTAAGAGAATATCTTGGTCCCCTATAAAATCTAAGTATTTTTATTTATAATTTGGTGTTCAAAAATATCATTCTAATGGAGCTTAGCGGTCGCTAATTTCTTTCCTTTCTATAAGGTACTCTCAAATTCGGTGAAGCGTAAAATTATGCTTTAGTTTTTCTAGAGTAAAGAATAAATAATTCCACAATATTGATGATCATAAGATATATTAGAAATTTCATGCCACGTGTCAACATTTTAATGGATTACGGTTGTAACTTAATTATTTGGATTTTTATAAGTAAAAGTATTTTTAATTTTATCGCTAATTAAAAGCCCCTTAATAGATGTGTCAATTATATAATTGCGTAATTAACTAGTTTAAACTTGCAAGATGCCATACTTTATTGGATGTTTTTGAATTAACGCAGATGGTAGTTAAAAAATATCGAATTCGCACTCGATAAAAATTAATAATAAACGAGGCGTATATCGCTCTCTTAATTTTTTTTTTTTTCCTAATGTTCACTTCTATTTTCTAAATGGTTTTTTATTATGCTTAAATTAATATTTTTCATTTACCCAAGAGTTCACAAAGAAACTTTTGTCGTTGTCCCACTTGTTTCTAAAGTAGGTAAAATTAATAAATTTGATTTCCCTATATCCCACGCTATCCCCAAATTAACATGCATTATATTTAAAAATATTGAAGTCGCACTCGATAAAAATTAATAATTAACAAGGCGTATATCGCTCTATTAAAATTTAAATTTTTGTTTCCTAATGTTCACTTATATTTTCTAAATGGTTTGTTATTTTTTTAAATTAATATTTTTCATTTTTCCGAGTTCACAAAGAAAATTTTGTCGTTGTCCCACTTATTTCTAAAGTAGGTAAAATTAATAAATTTAATTTTCTCGTATCCGATGATATCCCCCAAATCAATTGAAAATATTAATTATGGGTGGATTCAAAGTATGATATGTGCAATCCCCGCATTAAATGCCAATATTTGAAATATCAAAATCCCACACTTTCGCTTTAAGAAGTCGAAATTCAAAATTTGCAATTTCTTATTCCCACTTTTTTTTTTCTATTTTCGAAATTTCTTTCATTGAATGGGAAAAATTAAATACACTGGAAATATATATAAGGGTATCTTTTTTATTTTGAAATCGTAGAAAATTAGCTCTTGAAATCAGAATACAACACACACATGTACTAATTTGCTGGCCCGAGTACTCAATTCCTGGTCATTTTTTTGAATGGTAAGCTGAGGTAGTGATTGTAATCTCGTTTGGGGCGCACAAACAAGACAAAAAATAGTGATTGTGGATAGATCACGGGTATGAGTGCAAATCAGGAGGCCCACAAAGGATAGAATCAAAAGAGACAAGCAAAACAAGTTGCGGATAAAATCTCACAGATATTGGGTTTTAGAGAGATTACAAAGATTTAACAGACATTATCAAGCACGTAAAAATTTTAGATACAACTAAACAGTATTTATCAAAAATATCTATGTTATTGTATGTGTATTGTAGTAGATGGCGGGAACTTATAACCACTCTATATTCACATAGTTCTTGTGTTTTACACCACAATCCGTCCCTTCCTTTCCCTTTGGTGCCTTTGCAGTTCGTTTCATCTTCTTATCAAAAACGTTGATCATCGAAACTATTTTTTTTTCCCATTACCGAAGAATTTATAATCCCTTTTACAATATTTATTCTTTCAAAACCCATTTTTATGTTCAACTGTAACTCAAGTATTCATGTTTGTTAAACGGGTTCCCTTTTTAGCCCTTCTATCTATATCTCTAGGTTAATTTTTGTTGATTTTTCATTCTTCCTCATCCATTTATTTTTTCCCGTAAGTGTTGGCATCTATCCCTAGTAGAAAAACATGAGTCACATATTCATTTTTAAAAAAATCGCAATGATTTGATTTTGTATAGTTTAGGTAATCATTTTGACCTCCTTTAATGATTTTTTAATATGAAAGAAATAGTCGTGACTAATTATTCAATATTCAATGCTCACATGATTTCGTGTTGATATATATAGTTATTTATATTTGTTTTCCCACATAGAAATAATTAAATGCAATGTCTTCACCAATTTTTTTATGTTTAGTAAAAGTTAAGAACATTATATGTACTCGTAAATATTATTAAATATAAATGTTAATCATTTTATTTACAAACATATATTTCATTTTGCGGACCTTATGCCATGCCATATATTTTTATTATACTACATATGATTGGTTGAGTTTAGAATTTTTAAAATGTATTAATACAAGATTGTACTTGTATATTTATATACCTTTTACAAATCTAATCAAGAAAAATGTTGTTTTATCCTAGCTTCACAATAGGACTAATTCTTATTTGTCGAAAACATTCGTGTTGAAAATAGTTAGTAATTACTTGAAAAATGAGCCAATCTAAAGTAACAATTTTTAAATTCTAAAATAACATATTCCAAGACTAGAGGCCACTAAGTTGGATGTTTATGACATTGCCTAGCTATTACAAGACAACACAAGGCAACAAATATTCCAAGACAAGACAAATATTAAATATTTTCCTGAATAAATTTTTTGAAACAAGAATGGAGACTAGTAGCCAATAAGATTCTGGTTGAATCACATAAGATATAACTAGTGACAGCTCGCTTGAAAACCGAGCTAAACACCATTATTATATTTAGATTTTTGTATTATGATATACAAATCTTACCATCATATTGGAAGCCTAGCGGTCGCTAATGTCAAAGATTATTAAATAACATTGGTGCAACATAAAAAAATCGAGATTAGTGGCCGCTAGGATACTTGTTGCCTTACATACAAGACATTTAGTGAACCGATGAAAAACTAAGCTCCTTTATTATAGATTGATTTTACAATACTACCTTCTAAGATGATCGCTAGGGAGGATGTTTAATTTCTTTCTTTGATGTTCTAAGACAACAAATATTCCAAGACAAGATTAATTTAAATGATTTTCTAGAATATACATATTTCAAAAAAATTTTTGCGATACGGCCGCTGATTTCAATATGTGATTTGAACTCTATCATGTGATATACGAAGCCTAGTGGTCATTAAGGTTGTACATTATTCCACTGCATTGGTGTAAAATAACAAAGACTTGAGATTAACAGCCGCTAGGATAATTCTTATCTTGCATTCAAGGTATTGATTAATGATTGGATTGAAAATTGAAAATTGAACTAAGCTCCAACACTAGGTTTTTAGCATGGCTACATCTAAGTACAACACGTTAATCAAATTTTATTACATGATATTCCTAGAGTCCACTACGGTCAAATATAATTAGATAGTGCTAGTGTAAAATCACAAATACTTGAGGTTAGTGGCCACTAGGATATTTTTTGTCTTGCATACATGACAAGTAGTAAATTTTAAAAGACTATCTTCAAATACTGGAGACCACTAGGATGGATGCTTACTACATTTCTTTCTGAAAAAACTTGTAATTTCAAATGAATATATAAGCCTAGCGTCTGCTAAGGTCGATAGGATATTCAAATTCTATCACATGAATTCCAAACAAAATTTTAAGCCTAGTGGCGTTGGGTTCAATATGATATTCAAAGTATATCACATGAGATTTGAAACCTATTGTCCGCTAAGGTCAAAGATTATTAATTAGTGTTATTGCAACATCACAGAGGCTTGAGGTTAGTGGCCACTAGGATAGTTGTTGTCTTACATACAGGGAAATTAGTAATGACTCGACAGAAAAATTAACTAAGCTCCATTATTATATTTATATTTTAGAATACGATGTTACAAGACTAACGACCGCTAGGGTGGATGTTTACATCATTTCTTGGATATTCCAATACATGAAAAGACAACAAATATTAGAAGACAAGACATATATTAATGATTTTCCATAGTACATGTAGCCCCTAAGATCGAAGCTTATTATATTCTATTGGTGCAACATAACAAAGAATTGACATTAGCGGCCACTAGGGTAGTTTTTTCCTTGCATACAGGACAATTAGTAATGACGACTCAAAAAAATAACTAAACTCCATTCTTATATTTTGATTTTACAATACAACCTTCTAAGTATAGCTACCACTAGGTTGGATGTTTACTTTATTTCTTTGATGTTCAAAGACAACAAATATTACATGACATCACAAATTTTAACAAATTTTCGATTACACATATTCCAAAACGAAATTTTCAGCCTAGTGTCTGCTTTGAGTTCAATATTTTATTTGAATTTTGCCACATGATATTCAAATGAAAGCAAACACTAAGGTTATAAATTATTTCATCGCGTTGGGGTAACATAACAAAGTCTTGAGATTAGCGGCTGCTAGGATAATTCTTGTCTTGCATTCAAGCCCCTCTAACGTAAATCTATAAAGATTATTTTTTTACATTAATGGAAAGATATCCTAGAATATATAGATTCTAGTGGCCACTAGTCTTCACTTCTACCAACAAATTAACAACTTGAAACAAACCAAATTTAATAGTGATTAATTGTTTAAATTGCTTAGTGCAATGCATAACATAAACTTCTACTAATGATTTCTTGTATTTTATAATTAAAGGAGGGTTGAAGGGTCCCTTTCCCTTTACATTACATATACAACAAGAGGATCAGTTTAAAAACCCAAATGATACAACAATACTTTGGTGAAAAAATGCAAGGGCCAATGCCAAAAACACAAGTGGTTAGGAATACAAAAAAACCTATACCAGTAAGCTAGATAGTATGATTTGATAACAATAGAACAAGCTACACTATATAACAACCAAAACAAAGATACAACATGAAAGATTTTAAAAGCACTTATTTATCTAAATCAGATGACACCTCCGTAACCTCCACCTTAATGGGATTGAAAATAGTTTCTGTTGGCGGTTCTAGAAAAAGATGCTCTTTTCAGGTAGAGCCCAAGTCTTGAGCCAATTGTATGCCTCACGAACTTGTTGGTGAAGAATATCCCAACGTGCTATTTCCTATTATAGTGGAGTAGAAATAGCATCCAGGTTTTGACAAGTAGAGTGACGTACCTCCCACATTTGTTGATGTCTCGCCCCATTTTTCCATTTCATACAAGAAACAATTTAGGACATGAAACCATTTGTACAAATATAAAAAAAATCCATGTCCATCAAACCTTCTTGTTTATAGAAAGCATTATAAGAAAGGGCCATGAAACACTTCAATTTTTTTCCATTTCCACTTTCATGCCAACCCTATAAGTGGCTTGATCCGGTGATGACCCACCTCCAAAGCCCAATCCTTCTCTAGATGTATGATAATAAGATGACAATGAACATTGAAGCAACTTCCGCATTCACCCTCGGATGTCCCTCTAGAGAAATATTATCATCTTCAAGAATTCCTTCAATAGAACGGTCTTTCTATGATTCAATCCAAAAATGGATTTCAAACAACGATATGAAATTTTGGTAGAAAATCTTATTTCACACACCAACGCAGAAAATTACATGAAAGGAAACATTGGTCCGACCATGACATAATAAATGAAATCTCGTGAGAGAAATCCGAAAGGTGTGAAAATAAGGGAGAAAAAATAGATAAATATATCGAGTGAACATTGCATCACATGCTTGTAATTATCTACAATCTTGTTAGTGGATTTAATATCAAAATTTATTGGAAACGGTGATAAGCCTAGCCAATCAACATATTTATTACCAATCTTATCACAAAATTCTTGGTCAATCCCTCAATTTTCTACAAAATCTTCCTATTTATTAGTTATCTTAATATATTATATTTAAGTTTTAATTTGGATTTAATGACAACATACAAAGGGAATTTTATTCACACAAGATTGATTTTCCTTGACAAGGTCTACTTTTTTATGGTGGCATTAGCAATAATATGGGAGTCTCCTGTAATAATTAATTCATTGTTATTCGATTCATTAGCCAGGGACCAAAATGTTCCAATGCTTAAACTTACTGATTTATACATTTAATACTTTACTAAATTTCTAGTCATTAGTCAAGTTATTAATTATGAGGGTAGCCTCTGGAAGAGGCTCACCCATTAATTTTCTTGGCTACCTTGCCATACAAGCTTCGAGGATACTTATTCTACTATGATCTACTTCTACTACTATGATTTAACCTTTCCTATCTATGTGGCTATGTTTATTACCAGAAATTGTTTATCTTTGCAATAACAAAGCCTTCCCTTTCATTAACTAACGACTTACTGGTTGCCAAGTATTTTAATTTATATGAAAAGATATGGATTACATTTTCCGCACAATGTATCAAATGAGAACTACATAAGGTGCCAACCTTCTTGAAGGTATGTATTCAAGGACTTGGCTATGCCAGGGATAGTCCAGCGAACATAATATAATTACAAATAATGAAAAAAGCTGTTGAGATAGTTTTTGCATTGTTAAGATGGATTCCTCGACAATGTAGAGGATAGTGGTAGCTAGCCTTCTCATCAAGGAATTATTTATTCCTGAGCAAGATTGGTGTTAAAATGGATTAGAAAAATATAGAGCATACAAAGGGAAATTTATTCACACAAGATTAATTCATTACTATTCAAGTCATTAACTAGGGACCAACAATGTTCCAACACTTAATTTTATTGATTTATATATTTAATACTTTACTTAATTTTTAGTCAATAGTCAAGTTATTAATTATGAGGATAACCTCTAGAAGAGGCACACCCATTATTTTTGCATCTACCTTTCCATACAAGCTTCGAGGATAATTCTTCTACTATGATCTACTTCTACTACTATGATCTAACATTTCCTAACTATGTGGCTATGTCTATTACTAGAACCTGTTTATCTTAAAGCAATAACAAAGCCTTCCGTTTCATTAACTAACAATGCTTACCGGTTGCAAAGAATTTTTGTTTATATAAAAAGATATGAATTACGTTTTTTTGCACAATATATCAAATGATAACTACATAAGGCATCAACCTTCTCGAAGGTAGGTATTGAGGACTTGGCTCTATCACGAGATAGTCCAAAAATATAATATAATTATAAATAATGACAACAAAGATGTTGATATTATTATTTACATTGTTAAAATGGATTTCTCGACAATGTAGAGGCTAGCGGTCGCTAACCTTCTCATCAATAAATAATTGGTAAACATAAAACAAACATTTCTCTTCACGGCCTCGATCATTTATTCTTGAGCAAGATTCATCTTCATCTTCACCCTCGATTTTTAGTAAATTGTTTAGGACTATTTTTTTAATGGGTAATTTCTGGAAATATGTAGGGCCAAGATGATTAGGATACATATTTAGGTTTAAAATATGTACTTATATTATTATGTTCTAACTCTTATATTTTTTGCTAAGGTAGACAATGAATTTTTATTAGGTCTATATTTTTGAAAAAAAGTAGAGCCTAGTGAGTGCCAAGCCACTCCTTTGATAAAAAATGTAGTTTATTAGTCACTAAACATTTTCCTTAATAATAAGCGGCATAAATTACATGATATGACAATATATCCAACTAGTAATACATAAGGCTTCATCCTCTTGATTGTTATTCTCCAAGTTAAAATGGATTCGAAAAAATAAAGAGGAAACTACCTAAGGTAAGTCAAGCGGTTTAGAGGTCACCAAGGATTTTCCTTTCTTTGATGTTCCAAGAAAAAATAAGACAACAAATATTCCAAGACAAGAATTTTTTTACGGATTTCTGAGCAGATGTAATTAAAAACAAAATTTTAAACCTAGCGACCGATGAGTTTGATATGATATTCAAATTCTATTGCATGTTAGTGTCTGCTAGGATATCTATTGTCTTTCATGATCCAAATTTACATTTTTCAAGACTAGCGATTTCTAGGGTGGATTCTTACTACATTTCTTTGATGTTGTAAGATAATAGAAGACAAAAAATAATCCAAGACAAGAAGAAATATTAATGATTTTTTTGGATAGATGTAATTTAAAAAGTAATTTGAAGAGAATACAATACACGTAGTCAAACACGTAATCTTAATCCTAGCACCCACTAAGTATATTAACCACCTTCTAGGATCCTAGAAGACACCAAGGTTGTCCATGTTTTGTTTGTTATTTGATCACTGATTTTAAAATAAGAAACTATTGAGGCATCTTTGGGAAACCATTACTTTCGATTACTAATTGAACCTAGAGGTTGTTAGGTATTTTCCTTTTTACTAGCCAATTTCAATTATGTGATATACATGATATATCTTATGAGAACAATAAAAAGGTACCTAATTACAACACCTAATCACATCATGACATGTAATATTTTTATTATTAAATATTCAATTCTCAACCATTATCACGCATGTTGGATTCTAGGTTTCCACTGATTAAGTAGTGTAACTCAAATATGTTTTTACAATGATGGGAATATAGACATAAATCCACTAGTATCTCCTCTGTTCTAAAACTATGCAAAATTTTTACATTGATGAAAATATATCTGGAATATATAGATGCTAACGGCCGTTAGTATTCACTTCTTAAACAAATTGATAACTCGAAACAAACCAAATTTAAAATCAATTAATTATTTAAATTGCTTAGTGCAAAGAATAACAAAAAGTTTTATTAATTATTTCTATTTTCATAACTAAAGGATTGTTGAAGTATGCAGTGACCGCTAACCTATAAATATCTATTCCTATTGAATTTTACTCTATGAAAATAAAGACATCAAGATTCAAAATCTCTTGGATAAAAAATTACATGGATAATTTTACCACATGGAGTCACGAGCGATGGGGAAAGCGATGGAGAGTGCTTGTGGTGCATGATTTTGTAATTCAGCTCACTGGAGAATATGCATGCACTAAGCCTAAATTTGCTGAGGAAAGGCTGATCTCTGACCAAAATCGAGACGGTTGTAAATCTGCAAAATGAAAAGGTGGAAATGCTGGGATCCACACCTCTGGCTTGGAATAAGATTCTCCAAAGCCCTAACATCAAAGTGGGTCCGCATTCTCCTCAAAAAGGTCAGTTCAAGTGGTAAAAGGACAGTGAAGGTGACACCTGCCTGTTGGCCCCAGATGGCTGTGTTGATAGGGCTTTGAGCAAAGTGAATCTCTCCCTTGTTGGTAAGTTTCTTGGCTCTAGACCTAATATTGATTTTATTAGAAAATGGGCTCTGAGAAAGTGGAAACCTAAGGGGGATCTGAGTATTACCATCATGCCACGGGGTTTTTTTCTGGAAAAATTTAATCAGCAAGCTGATTTGGAATCGGTGCTTCTGGGAGGACCATGGTGGTTGGGTAATATGGGCCTCTTTTTGAAAAAATGGTATCCTGGATTTGACCCTAACACTGAAAATATAAACACCATTCCAATCTGGTGTAGGCTCCCTAGGCTACCATTGCATTTTTGGGATGATGAAATTCTGCTTAACATTGCTAAGTCCTTAGGTGCTCCTATCAGGCTGGATGGGCCCACGAGAAATAGATCCAGACTTGCTTTTGCTCGATTCTGCATTTCTTCTGAAATGGAGCAGGAATTACCGGAATACATCATTTTGAAATCTAGGTATGGGGTGTGGACTCAAAAGATTGAGTTTGAAACTTTTCATTTGAGATGTAAGCACTGTCATCATTGCATAGGACACTCCACCAAAAGCTGTCCCAAGAAGGTGACAGTGGAAGCTGAACAACCTGTGGATGGCTCTGTCTTGAATAAGGAATGCAGGGCTCTTCACACTGATGACAAAGCCCCTAGTCAGACGGAGTTGGACTACAATAGAAAAGGAAAAAAAGGGGTTTTAGAACTCAAATAAGGAAGCATTTGGTCTGGCGTCCTAAAACCCCAAGCAATAGCTTTGCTTGCTGCACCTAGCAAAGAGGACTTGGAAAATCCTATAAAGGTGTCCATGGTGGTGAACGAGCAAGAAGGATCTGTGAAGATTAATATAGTCCCAAATGATCAATATCAGAACAAAAAGGAAACTGAGATAGTTAAACCTCTGGGCAGCATTGAGGAAATATCAGACAAGGGTAGTATGGATTTCAAAGAAAATCTGCAGAATAACACTCCTAGGGGAGATGGTAAATTATCTACAGATATACCTCCTTGCTCCAAGAAACGGGTCAATAGTTTCACCTACTTGCTATAACATCAGAACAGTTGATCCACACTCAATTGACAAGAATCAGAAGGAGCGTGAAGAGGGAGAAGTTACGCCTGTCAAAGTGGATGAGGATCTAAATTCTGGATTCACAAAGGTCATTTCAAAAAAGAAAAAGAGAATGAAAGGATTTGAAATGATCCCAGAATCACTTTACAGTGATAAGAAAAATAAAAAGGACAACTGGGATGCCTCAACATCCAGAACTACTAGATCTTCTGCAAGAAGACTAGTAGACTTTGGAGGTAGTTCTAAAAGAGGAAGGCCCTCAAAAAAGGCTCTTAGATCTAAGAGAACTGAGAGAGACATTGCAGATGGCATTCAAATTCAATTGAACCATCAGGAAATCCCAACTCCCAATCATTCCAAATGAAGATTATTTCTTGGAACATCCGAGGTCTAAATGGAAACTCCAAGCAGAGAATCATCAAGGAGTTACGAGGATTCTAGTAGTCCTAGTATTTTGATTTTGCAGGAAACTAAGATGAAAGCTAAGATCCTTGAAACTAATAAAAAGAGTTTCTGGGAAAATTCTGAAATGGTGGCTGTAGACTCTCAGGGGGCCTCTGGAGGACTAGCTACTCTTTGGGATAAAAGGCATTGTACTGGTATGGTTCTTAATGCTAGCACTAATCATCTTGCAATCAAATTTCTGGCTATTGAGAATAATGGTGAATGGATACTTTCTAACATATATGCCCCTAATACAGTGAGTGGGAGAAGAAAACTTTGGGCTGATCTTAAAACCTTTAGAAACCAATATAGTACAGCTAACTGGCTTATAATGGGTGATTTTAACTCCCCTCTTAACCCAGGTGAAAAGTATGGAGGAATCTCCAGCTTTTCTACAGGTATGGAGGATTTTGCTGATTTTATTGCTGAACATAATCTTTTAGATGTGGATCTCCATGGGAATAAATACACTTGGAATAATAGAAGGTTGGGAAAAGATCTTATCCAGGTAAGATTGGATAGGGCACTGATTTCAGCGAGTTGGATTCTCAGTCAAGACTTTCACCTCTCCTCCTTGCCCAGAGTTGGATCGGATCACAATCCGATTGCTTTAAATCTTCTCAATTGGACTAAACCCATTAGAAGCTCATTCAAATTTGAAAAGATGTGGATGGAGCATGACAACATCTATGACAAGATAAAAGAATGGTGGGGATGGAATGGTGAAGGCACTGCACAATTTAGATTGATTCAAAAGCTCAAGAATGTTAAAAAGCAAGTTAAAATCTGGAATAAAAGAGTTTTTGGCAATGTGTTTGATAATAAAAAGAAGTTAAAACAAAAGCTCCAGGATTTGGAAATTAAAATGGATACAATGGGGAGATCTGTTGAAGACCAAACTAATGAAAAGAATATTCTTTCTGAGTTGCATACGATTTGCAGCAGAGAAGAATCTTTATGGAGACTTAAATCTAGAGCTATCTGGCTTAAAGAGGGAGATAGGAACATGAAGTTCTTTCATATGACCATGCTGAAGCACAGAGCTTGTAATAGGATCATGGAAGTGGCTAAAAGTAATGGAAATACTATAAAAGATCCCATTAGCATCAAGGAAGAAGCACTTGATTTCTATAAAAAACTTCTTAAGGAGAGGAATATCATCAATGCTGAGGCTATTTATTTTATGTTGGAGGCTATTCCCCAAGGCAAAATTGAGGAACAAAGATTTAGAAATGTCACCAAAGCTGTCACGCTTGAAGAGCTACAAAAGGCTGTATTTACTTTAGAAGGCGACAAGGCTCCAGGACCGGATGGTTTCTCCATTAATTTTTTTAGAAATTTTGGGAAATTTGTTCGGATGATCTTCTCAGAGTGGTGAATGAATTCTACAGAACTGGAAATCTTTTGAAAGAGTTGAACAACACTCACATTGTGCTGGCCCCAAAAAAATGGATGCTAAAGACTTCAAAGACTTCAGGCCCGTCAGCCTTGTGAACGCTATCTACATGATTTTCACCAAAATAATTGCTACAAGGCTCCAACTCATTATGAATGATTTAATCTCTAGGCAGCAGAGTGGGTTCATCAAAGGTAGGATTATTCAAGATGGAGTGATTATGGTTCATGAGACCATTCATTATATGTAGAATAATAAAAAAGAAAATATGGCTCTTAAGCTTGATATGAATAAAGCCTTTGACAAGGTTTCTTGGGTTTTTCTTGACAAAGTCTTAACTAAATTTGGTTTTCGGACAAATTTAGAAAAATTATTAAGGCTTGTATCTCTACGGTCAGATTTTCAGTGGTGGTTAATGGTGAGCCTATGGGTTTTTTCACTAGCAGCAGAGGGCTAAGGAAAGGGGACCCCATCTCCCCCTACTCTTCATTCTTATGGCTGATAGCCTTAGTAGAACAATTGGTAAAGCAGTCAATGATGGTCTTTTGAAAGGCTCAAAGCCCACTTCCATCAGCCAAGCTGTCTCCCATCAACAATTTGTGGATGATACTATCCTCCTTCTTTTGGCTTCAGTCATTGAAGCTAAGGCTACCAAGGCTATTCTGCAGCTCTACGAATCTGCTTCTGGGCAAGAGATCAATTATGATAAAAGCTCCATTTTCTTCTTCAACACTCTTGAAGAAAGACAGCTTAAAATTGCTAAAATTCTGGGCTGTAAAATAAGTGCGCTTCTAGCCACTTACTTGGGCCTTCCTCTCGGCACTAAAAAAGTCTCTAGCAAGGTGTGGGATGAGCTATTGGAGAGATTTAAAAAAAAATGGCTGGTTGGAAAGGAGCCATTTTGTCTAGTGTTGGTAAGTGCCTGCTCATTAAAAGTACTCTCCAAAATCTGCCCATTTATATCATGTCACTCTTCAAGATCCCCTCTTCCTTCAGAGAAAAGATTGAGAGGATTCAGAAAAAATTCTTATGGCAGGGCATGGAAGAGAAGTTTAAATTTCACTTAGTTGCTTGGGATAAGGTTTGTACCCGAAATCTATGGGAGGATTGGGTATAAAAGACATCGAGAAAATGAATGAGGCTCTCATTGTGAAAATGGGCTGGAGAATGCTTTCAGAGAAACAACCCTGGATTGATTTAATCAAAGCTAAATACCTAAATCAACAAACTGTCTATTCTTTCCTACAAGATGAGCACCTCCCCTATGGTTCCATTTTTTGGAACAATTTGGTTAAGAGTAGAAATTTCATTAAGCAGGGTAGTAAATGGAAAGTGGGTGATGGTTGGGATATAAATTTCTGGGAGGATAACTGGTTTAATGGCAATCTTATGGACAGTTTTGGGATTGTTAAGGACAGTCTTGTAAACAAATATGGCATTAAAATCAAGGATTATATTGAGGGAAATGGCAATAGAAAGAAATGGAAAAAACTATCAGTGGAGCGAGATGATCTGGTACAAATTATTTCCTCCCTTCAAGTTCAATTAGATCTTATTCCCTTAAGTCAACTGGATACTAAGGATGAGCTAGTCTGGCATAATTCCATTGATGGGGACTATTCTGTCAAAATTGGATATAACACTTTCTTCGACAGTAGTCAATCTGAGTTCAATTGGAATAGGATTTGGATGGCTGAATTAACTCCTAAAATAAATTTCTTCCTTTGGTTGGCTATCAGAGGCAAGATTATTACCATTGACAACCTGATGAGAAGAGGTTTTATAATGCCTAATAGATGTCATCTTTGTAAAAAAGACTCTGAGGATATCAGTCATTTGTTTATCCATTGTGATTATGCTACCAGAATATGGAGTTTTTCCCTCTCTAAATTTGAAGCTCTATGGGTGGTGCCGAAGGATTTCAATCAGCTATGGACTCAATGGAACCCACCCTATAGGCATTGTGTTGTCAGAAGGATCTGGAAGCTAGTTATCCCTCATATCATTTGGAGGATATGGAAAGATAGAAATGATATTATTTTTAGAAATAAGAATCAGAACTATAAGCTCAGTATTGGTAAAATTTCTAATGATATCAAAGAGAATATAGCTAGATTTAAACCCCCCAAGAATAAGAGTTATCCAGTAAATGAAGAGTATGTCTTATCCAACTGGCAGATTGGAGCTGTCAGTAGCCGTAGCAATCCCAGTAATAGTATTGATAGATCTTTGATTAAATGGCATCCTCCTGATTTTAACTGGTATAAGTTGAACTTTGATGGGGCCTCTAAGGGTAACCCTGGGACTACAACAGGGGGAGGAGTGATCCAGGATCATAAAGGTAATCTGATTGTTGCGTATGCTGGAAAAATGGGAATTCAAACCAATCATTTTGCGAAGCATTATCTGCTTTATGGGGCCTGAGAATTGCCCAGAATCATAATATCCAAAACCTCATTCTTGAAGGGGACTCCCTGAATATCATTAATCACCTTAATCAGTGCTCACCTCCAAGTTGGAACATCAAGGATTTTATCTCAGAGTCCATAAGTATATGCAAACATTCACTAACATCCGGATCATACATACTTACCGGGAGGGTAACAAGCTGGCAGATGCATTGGAAAATTATGGCATTAATGTTAACCACATTGTTTGGGATAATAATAGCATTCCTAAATAGCTTCAAAGCAGCATTCAAGCGGATATCTATAAACATGCAAATTCAAGATTTGGGATATGATCATTGGGAGTGGATTAGTATTAATAAATCTCCCACACGTGCTGACTTTAAAACTAATCTTATACAATTCTTGTCGAACAATCAAGTTTGTATGAAGAATAATGGAAAGTTCAAGTGGATTTATATTGAAAGGAAAGTCACGCATGCGGGAAGCATTGTGCTCTATACAATCTGGCTGCAAGACTCTATAGATCCCCAAGACATAAATAATGTTAATGATGATAGGGAGCAGACTGGAAAAAGGGCCGTAGTTTCCACATGTGAACTTACACAGGTTCAAATCAGCAGTCATGCGGATATTTGTGGGAAAATAAACCTCTATTCTCATCAGCATTTTCACTACGCAAATAATAATAGCAAATGCAGTGGTATTAGCGCTCTTAAGGTTTCTAATATTTTTTGCAAGTAGTTAAGCACGGTGACAATGGGGGGCCCTCCTTGCCAGATCGAGCCCAGCGTGGATCCGGATTGGAGGGATAATGTGGAGCTTTGGAATATTCTAAGCTAGGGAGGCATCACCAACTTTATGGAGAAGGTTCAGGGCCATGATCAAAGTATTTCAGTGCGTTTTGCAAAATATTGGAAGGATCACACTGTTGAGTATGGGGGGCAGAAGATTGTGATCAATGAGGAGCTGATAGCTGAAGCGACTGGCCTTGGCATGGACGGTTACCATTTTTTTAATAAAAGGGTTGACAGAGAAGCTGAGGAGAGGAGATTTGTTGAAGGAACTGAGAAGCTGATCTTTGTCACGGTGGGCCTACTTGTCAATTCGATCCCCTCGCCCTATGATGAGGTTACCCGCATGATGGTGTGTTTCATTTCTTTGGAAGGGAGGTTTGTCACTATACCTACTAAACATCTTGTCTTCCTCAATCACTTTCGCAGGAATCACATGGTATGTTTCCCCCATTATCTGCTTAGCTCTCTTGAGCGCTCCATTTTGGAGTTTCAAAAGCATGCTCGTGCTATTCCTTTGCACCAGGGGCTAATTTTCTTGCTGCATAAATTATTTCTTCTTCGGTCTCCTGGCCTCGCTTCCTCCCCTAGCTCTGTTCCCCCTCTGCCCATTTCTATGGGCCATAACCCCATCTCTCCACATTTCTGTCCCCACCACTACTGCTGTCACCCCTCTCCGGCCTTCCCGGCTCCATCTCCCATTCCCCCCACCTCTGCCCCCACCCCCTTTGCTTCCACTTGGCGGGGGGTTACTGAGGCCCTCTAGAAAGGCGAATCTTGATACCCTGCTTTGTGGGGAAGGGTCCTCAGGAGATTGAAACTACCCGTAACCTCCTTCATATTAGCAGTGCTAGTTCTCAGGAAGCACATATGGAGAGCTCCACAAAAAGGCTGGAGGCCTTAGAAGCTGACATGAAGCTGTTGAGGGAAGAGGTTAAAAACATGGCAAAACAAAAAGGTAAGAGGAAGAAGGAAGAGGAGGTGGCTATGGATAATAGCCATCTTGAAGATATTTACAAGAAGCTGAACTCCTTAGACTCCCGTTTAGGGAAGGCCAAGACTTGCCATGATTATAACATGGCCATTTTTACTGCTATTGAGGAGTTCATTAAGCAACATGTCTGAAGTGTCTCCAATCTCAGCAGGGTTCCAGCTACCCTTTGGGGGCGATAAGGAAAGAAAAAGGACCATTGCTCATTTGGATGTTTTGACTTTGCCCACATGACGACCTTGGGGATGTTTAAATCTTGGTAGAATATCAAATCCAAGCATCATCGAAAAAGCCACCAAGAAGTAATTGGGGTGCTTTTGCTGCACTTATGTGTAATTATTGTTTTGTCGTTTTCTTTGCTTTTGTTCAATTTTTGCTTTGTTTTGATTTTGTAGTGGTAGCTGCTCTTTGGCTACTTTGAGCTTCATTGTCCCATCTAGATTTTGATCCTTTTTGTTTGGTTCTCTTTCCTATTAAGCCTAGGCCCTCTTTTGTTCTAAAGGGTATAGTCCCTTTCAAAAACTATTTACCAATAATAAAAAAAAGATACAAAATCTCCTTAATTTTTCACTATTGAGAAATAGTATTTATCTTTTCAAATTATTTATGAATTATTAATTTATTTAATTCTCTTTTTTAGGAAATATGTCCTCCATGGATCGCACTCCATTCCTACAAATTCCTCTGATTGAAGGAGCAAAGGATATTGAAAAGATAGACGATGAATGGTTTGTAGAAATGCATTCCACAAAAAATTACCGTGGTGATATGTGGTTATTTTTGTTGATGAAGACGTTGTTAAAGAAGTTAGTATGGTACTAACTTCAAAGGTTATTGATCAACAAACATTTCATATTCAGGTTGAATGTATTGATGTTGTAATGAATAAGTGCCTTATTCTTGACATGGATTTGGAAGTTTCATTGTTCAAGAAACTAGAAATGAAGGCTTCTATATAAAATAAAATGCGTTCTTATTTAAAACATGGGTTGAATTTGGGGTTGTTCTTCTTTGTCAGGACAAAATAGGTTGTGAAAATTCCTTGAAATTCATAATAACATGAATTTGGTATTTAGAAAATTGTATAGAACCAAGAATACCTCTTCTATTTGTCATTATTTGAATAGAAAAAAATACTTTCTCCACCGAAACATGCAAAGCTATTTACAATGCTAAGGCGATCTTATTTTTCTAAATTAGAGATAGATCCCTCTAAGTCAAAGTTGCAAGGGATTAAAAAGAATAAAAAATCAGCTATGTTGTTGAAGAAAGTGACTAGTATATTTGAGAAAACAAAAATTACAAATGTTGAACAATTAAATTTTTTTGTTCAATGGTGATGATTTTCTAGTTGAAGTTTCTATGTGCCATGTGCCACCTCCAAAATATCAATTTTTTCTTATGCATAAAGATAATGTTGACCTTCTTGTCCATTCAATATTGATTAATGTTATTCCTACACTAAGGGATGTAATTATTCTTCCCTTTTTACCATCTACAAAGGAACTTGTGCTACTCGAGGATCTAGATGACCTGAAAAGGGATGAGTTGCAGTTCTACATTTTGGACGACCAAAATACCATTTTTGCCCAACAAAAAATTTTGGCTGAAAGAAAATACAAGTAATTACATACTAAGATGTAGTTTAGAAAGGCTCACATTATTTCTTCAAACACGTCGAGTAGAGGCATTGTTAGTTTTTATAGGAAACAAAGCGAGGTAAACAAAAATTGGATTGATACAAATTTTATTGATATAATGTACAAGGCTTGAATGATTTGGAGATTCATAGGATGTCCTCGGAAACCCGAAGTGGGAAACAAAAATAAAGACAAGTTGAAGGTAACGATACTTAATTTTAACGCATTTGTTCTTAAAATTTAATTTTGTAATATGCATAAAGTAAATATACTAGTTTCTCTTTCAATGGAAAGTTTTGAGAAACAATGTCTTATTATTTTCAAAGTGGTTAGGGAAGAGAGTCTTTATGAAAAAATGAAATTTCTATTTTTACCCGAGGATATATGGAAAAAATGGACAACAAACTTTGAGTTATTTAAATTAGGTGGGATTTCTTGTTCTCATTTTAAGGATAACCAACCTAACTTTCAAGAAAATTCACTGGAAAGGTTCATGGAAAATTCCTTCAGGCTTGCAAGAGGAATGACTGATGAGGAGCTATCGATTCTAGTAGATAAAGTGCAATCAGGGAAAGTATGGATAACTAGCTCTATTGAGGCAAACATCGTAGAGGATACTTTTGATTCTTACTGCCAAAGAGTAAAAGATTATAGAAGAATGAGAGGAAAATTTCTAAAATATATGAAAAGTAAATATCCAGATAATGTTATATTGGCGAGAGTGAAAAGAATATTGTTGAAAAATTTGGTCTGCATGACTCTCACTACCTTCCAGTTGTGTGTACTCTTGGGAGAAGAGAATAAAGGAAAAATAAAAGTTGATTTTGGAGGAAGTGAAAAATCATCAAAAAGAAAAATTGATCTTTGAAGTGGCGAGATATTCTCCCGGGGAAACTCAATACATTATCGACAACTACATGATTTCAATAGAAGATAAAATTCAAGAAAGGATTGAAGACACCAAAGACTTTACCTATCAATGTGCATATCCCTTCTAGCTCTAGTCAACATTATCTTCTATTCTGTCAACTAATCCATTCAATGCAGAATGTGTGATCACAGATTTCTACAATTTGTCTAGTGTACTAACTTCGATGCAATAATGGACCTTCTTATAGTTGTTAGATCTAGTCTTCTAAATTGTGTTATTATTGTGTTCTTCAAAAATGTTAAGAAATACAATAAAAAATACAAGAAAAATTTTAAATAAAAGGGGGAATCAGTTGTGGAAGGTTGTTATAGATTTTATGACAACAATGGAAAATTTAAGAGCTTGTGTCTTATGTACACAATAATTGATGTGGATAATTTTGATGTTCACGATGGGGGTAAAGTAGAAATCATCATGGATTGGATGAATAAACTTCCACAACAATTTGTGTATGCAAACAAAATTGGCCTACGAGGAAACATAAACCCTTTTCTTTACGAGAGATCTTATGGGTTTTGGTAACATATGTTCATTTTACTTGTTTCCGAAAATTCTCTGGTTATAGTTCTTTGAGAGGTAGTGTTGCGGTGCATGCTTTAGTTGACTCAAATCTATCTTTTGTTTTTATTTTTGAATCACATGATCAAGAATTTTTTTTAAAACATTACATTTCTCATTTAAAAAAGGTACGTTGATTAAGATCATTTAAAACAATTATATTTGTTTAATGGATTTGAACTGATACATACAATGTTTATGCAGACAACCAACCAGTAGAGGAAGACACTATCTCCTCCTCTCCACATACATACAAAGGATAAAAATTCATTATTAACATGTCACTGACCAATTCAACTTATTTCCCAAGATGTCTCTAACTATCTATCTAATGAATCTGTAAAAGGTGAGTGGGAAATACTCATATTATAAATGTATCACTACAAGAAGTTTTGATTGTCATTGTTTACATGTTTTTAATAAAAATTCAAATTTTTCCAGATTTAATGAAAAATGGGGAGGCTATTGCACGTCATGCGCAGACAAAAAATGGTATGGTAGTCATGTACAATTATAAAAAAACCATTTATAAGCCACTCATATTTGTAGGAACCTATAGCGAAGTATTTTATTTGTTATATGTATTACCCTGGCATTGCTAACATACACATTTTAATTAGATTTATTTTGAAATGAGTAAATTTAAGGTTTATTGGTTAATATTAAATTGTGGACAATTGAAAAAATACTTCTTTACAATTGGAAATTTGTGGCCACTAAGTTAATCAAATAATGTCATACCAACCATAGTCCAGAAATAATGGGCTATCTTATCAAATATTATCAATCCAAACATAGTACAAACAATAATTTTCGGTTCTAAGCTTATAAAATACTGTAAACCCAAATATAGTCTAGGTATTAATGGATTACGCCTAGAGGTCTCTAATATACAACTACATCTATGCAATATTGTAGAAAGAACATGTTGTATCACATATTTTTGCATCAACTTAAAATTTATTTTGAATTGATTACTATTTTTAAAATAAAATGTGCATCACAAGAACCTACAGAGGGGGAGTGCAAGGGAATCCAAGTGGGAGTATCAATAAGTAAGTGTTAACATTATTAAATTTTGATTATTTTAATTGCTTAATATCAAATTGTAGACAATTGAGAAAAAATTACTTACAATGCGGTGACCAAAAGGATTATTTAGTTATTTTAGATTTGGAGGGTTTTCTCTATGAGATAAACCAACCCCTCAAGGACTTGGAAATCAAGTTTGGTAAGGAGTCTTTCAACTTCCAAGGTAGGATCAAGGAATTTTTAAAGATACTAGAAGCAAAATGTGAAGTGGGATTTTGGTATATCTATCTCTCTTTACCAAAGTTGAAAAGTTGATTAAGGATTTCAAAACAAATAATGGTTGAATTCAAACCAATTATTTTTGGGTAAAGAACATTTTTGTGTAGAAGATGAAATTACAGTAAAATATCTCCAAAAGATTTGGAGTAGAGAGGATATTGTTTTCATCCTAGAGACACATTGTGTATTACAATGGGTCCAAAGGGAAACCCTCCAGAAGATTTAATGGTGGGGAGGAAATCTAATGAAGAAACATTTCAAATAAGTGGTTGATGACCAATTTGTACACAAACATATCACAGATATTGTCTTAGGGTTTGAGTGTTGCGAGAGGGTATCCAAAAATTACAAAAACCTAAAATATATAACTATTAATTATTTCAAAATGTTTTTTTATACAATGATATTCATTTGTAATGTCATATGGTCACTCTTTATTTTATATGTTGAAATTACAAATTTAATTTTTTTCAAAAGTATTTATATTGCAATGTGGCCAAGTTGATATTATAGTTATATAAGTTGTTTGTGTGAACTACCCAAATAAAATATTATCACAATAATATGTTTACTGTTTTGAATCATTTTTCAAATCTTACATTAATTTGATTTATTTTTATAGATCAATTGGGAAGCCTTAGAGATTACTATTTTTTGAGTTGAAGGTTTCTTGTTTGGAATTTATGTTATTGGTGAAAAACTACCTCATAATATTGTTCTAGATTTTAGATCCGAGAATCTTGAATAGTTTGAATGAGAATTTAGTGTTGACTAGATAAGTACTGCATACAAATATTTTGACATTGTCTTATGGTCTTCCTTTATGGATTCAAGAATGGTGAAGTACATTTTCATCAAAAATTTAGTTGGCTACGAGATACCCACTTGAGTTCATTTGGGGATGACACTAATGTAAGTTCAAAGAAATACCAGTCATGAGATATTAGACATTTATGGTAATATGTATGGTGAAAACAATATAGGAGAATACAAGAACATGTGTAGATCATTGAAAACTTTCAAACACACCATTGGTATTTGAATTGTATACTTTTCTTCCAAATCCAACAATGTATTGTGCATTTTTATGGAATAAAATAACTACCTTAAGGTTCTTAAAAATTTGCAACGCACAATCATTTTTTTAATTATTTTTTTCGTAATAAAAACATTTTTTCTAACTTGGGTGAAGAGACAATTGTGGATAATGGACCAATAAAAGAACAAGTTTTCCCAGATCTACATAGTTTAAACTTAAATCAATTTTATAACAAGTAAGTCCCTTATTCATAATAAAAAATTAAGCCTAGCGGCCGCTAGGATTAATTAAAGGAAACATATAATTTTTATTGGTTTCAAAATGATAATAACCTTATTCAAAAGAAAAAATAATCCTAACAGCCACTAGACTGTATAAAACATAAACATGTTATACTTATTGATTTGCATATTGATGATGGCTTCCCCGAAATCATAAAATGGTTTTTTTACGAAATTTTCATATGTTAATGACATTTTGAAAATGATAAAACCTTATTTGAATGAAAATAAATCCTCACTAATGATAGCATGTATACAACATCAAATTTTTATGTTTAATGTTTTGAATATCATTATTTTAAAGATTTTCTATTTATTTTTGTGTGGAAGATTGCATCATGATCATATAGGAAGATTGCATTGTCATCAAACATACCATTTATCGAGGATCCATGAATCAAAACATATTTCTCAAAAATCTTAGCACTGTTTAGAGCAAGTGTAATGCATATTACAATTGTAAAAATATACCTATTGAAGGATGAATTGTGGCCTATAATGCATATTACAATTGTAATTAACTAATGAACTATTTTCTATATTGCAACATTTGAAGTATGTAAAAGACAATGTGGAGCGTATGTGATGCCATTAAATCAATAACCCAATTAAAAATATGTAATTTTTCCTTAGATTTAATTGATAACACACCTTTCGTATAATGTGTGTGATGATCTTTAGTAATGTTATTTTGTATAATGTGTGTTTATCAATAGCGGAAGCCTTTAAGAAATAATCTAGCCAAAGTGCATGGGAAAATATTAATGATGACATCCATTTTTATTACGTTGACCTAATTCACACGAGTCGAGGGACTACTTAATTGAGTTGTGCTTTCGCTTGCCCTCACTCATTTTCTCACGTTTCTCTCTATTGCTTTCCCATTCCCTCTCATGACGTCTACCTATGTTCCTTTCATCTTCTTACGTGGAAAGAATTAAGAAATGGCTTTCCAATCTCTTGTGTCTTCCACTCATCTTTTCAATGTCTTCTGCATAGGCTACACATCTATTATGAATGCGATCAAAAAAATCCCAAGCATGGATTATCTCCAGAGCACCGGGAGAGCTTGTGTCAACTCTAAGATTGCGTAAGAATTTTCATGTTCAATTTCTTGGTTTTGTGTACAAATAAGGAAGTGGTGATGGTAGTTACGTCCCATTTCATTTACCCACATCATCATGTGGGTTTGGCCAAAGCTCGGGAGAAGTTTTCCTTCTATTCTGTTTTCCAATTTGTATCCTTATCCTTGTCATTTCTGGGTTGATAGTAGGATTTTGATGCCCTAGAATTGAAAATTCAGGCCCTCCATCAATTTTCCATGTTTTTTCAAAGTATATGTCAATCCTATGGGGTGTCTATGTCTAGCATGCCATCCCTAGACTTGGTCGCGCTCACAAAACCTACCCCACCCCTTCTTGATCATGTGGTGCACTTAAAAGGCATGTTGTTAGCTTTTCCTTTTCCTTTCTTAGGAAGATTGCAATGCTTGGTTCGGTGGACCAATTAGAGGTGGAACCCTAAGGTTTCTATATCATTCCTCCTCTATTTTTAGTGTTCACCGCTCTATGTATTTTGCAGGCTTTGTTACTCATGTTACGTTTTGGCCTCGTTATTTACAATCTTTCCCTCTTTGGTTTTTCGGTTTTGTATGTGGCCCTTCATCGATCAAATATTTCAATACTTGTAGGGTAGGGACCCATCAACCCTCCAATTCATAGTTTTGGTCAAAAGCATTTAACTATATTAAAAAAATTATGTAATTTTTCCTTAAATTTATTTAAAAACAAGTTTCTGTATAATATGTGTGACTATCTTAATAATGTATATTATGTATAATATGTATGAATATATTTAGTAATTTTATAATACAATAAAGGGATTTAAACACTAATAGATATGTTAATATATAAAAAAGTGTACATAACATTTTTATTTTTGGTGAATTCTTATTTGATTAATGTTAATTTACCTAGATAAGCTACACTGACATTACCTAGCGAGGGTTAAGTTTTAACTCTCTAACTTTTTAAAGTCATATTATCCTCTCGACTTCAAACTGTCCATTGCACAAATTGTTCACATTGGTTTAAGGAATATAAAGAATTGAAAAATTCTCAGCCACTTCAACAATCAGTGTGTTCATAGATATCGTGAAATAAATTTTAATTTTCTATGATTTTTCTATGAATTTGGGATACCAACGTGACGAATAGTTTTACAATGAAAGTCAAATACTTCTTACAATGATTTACCATAATTCTACCTTTAGAAAAGGATTTATAATTTATTTCATATCTATATTTAATTACAAAAATATATCCTCTTGACAAGGGGAATATGAGAATTTTGATTTTGATTTTAAGTGTCAGGTGTGGGAGGAAATTTTCCACAGTGATTTTCATGTCCCTTATTTCAAGGAACACAAGGATGGTGGAAGGTGACGTGAGGGGTTAATGATGAATTTCATCATGCATTTATAACTATTAATGAGATGTTAATGTTTTTGTAATCCAGGTTTATTCCTATATTGGAATATGGATTTATAACTATTAGTGGGATGTTAATGCACATTTATTCCTTTCTTGGAATCCAGGTCTTATCTCGTGCCCTTACAAGTGTAGTCTAGAGTGGCTGAGTAGCACATGTTTGGAATTTCTGCAAATAAGGAATGCTACTGGAGAAAATCCACCCTCTAGGATCCAAGGCCGATGATTCCAAGTCGATGGACATGTGATGTATGCCCTCTCTCACTCTAAGGAAAGTGTAGTGCTCATAGTTTTTCGTATGTGTAGTAAGAAGGGTGATCAATGCACATCAAAATTCCCTTATAAGGATCTCACCTCTATTGGTGCCATAGACACCTTAATAATGGATAAGAGCGTAGATATCCTCACCTTTGGCGAAGCATTGCTCGTGGGGATGTCTCTTCCTTTGTTGCTAGGGGACTCCCGGTCTTTGGGGCTATGTTGACCGCTCCGCGATTGCATGTGCCACATAAATGATGAATATTATATTCAAGTTACTAGTCTATCCAAGGACCATGAGGGATGTCAATCTGCATGATCTTTTCAAGTCATTTGTACACATCACGTGTGTCTATGTGCCCATGGATCAGAAGAAAAATTAACAATAGATTTGGTTTTTTTAATTTCATTAACAAGGAAGGATTCTTAGAGAGCTATCAATAATCTCAATTCGATGGTTAATATAATCTTAATCTCGAGTTGAATAGTCCACGCAAGGAAAACATTTTTTTGTAAATTGAAGTAAGGAAGACTTAAAATCAGACATCTTTCTTCTTTCTCTGAGTCTTTTACTTATTTCCACTTTAGGTTAGTATTGATAGGATCAGTTGTGTTTCAATTGAATGCAATGATTCTCCTTTTATGTTGACTTGCCTCATTTAGTATAATGATTTATTTGTTTTCACTAAATAAAACCTATCAAATATTAATTTTTAAAATCATCATGATATTTTTTTCATGGTATATTTTAGAAAATTGAAAATTAAAATTAAAATTTTACCTTTTCTTTGTTAAGAAAAAAATGTACTTACAACAAATCTGTGTTTTTTTACTTTGTCGGGTAATATTATATATCTTGAGAAATTTTTCTTAACATAGTACTTGAAAATAAAGAGTTTACCTAAAATTTAGTTCAACATTACTTCAATGTAGATGAAACTAGATTTTGCTCTAACATGCTTCTTATCAAATCATGTGAAAGTAACAAGTACATCAAAGTCAATTATTATTTGATTTTATCTCTATGGTGAGTAGTTCAGGTTGTAGATATATGATTCTTGAAAGATGTAATGTGGAAGGATATTTACCTATTTTATGAGTTATAATATGGTTCCCCCAATAATAATGATGCCATAATAAAAGGACTGAATTTTAAAATAAAGTTGTACCAAAATATGCAGTAGATACATAGATGCACTATAAAGGACTTGAGTTGGTTTCTTTATTTTTTCTAAGAAACATGTTCTCTTAAGATTGTCTTTTTGACATGTGTGTAAAGATCAACTACCCCTACAATTTCCTACGTCATCACTCACAAATAATATTATCCACCATTGATTAAGTTCAACGAGGTATCCACTTTAATGAACAAATTTGTTTAATTTTTTTGTAGGGAATTTTGAATGTCTATAAACCCTTACATTCTAAACCCGACGCCTAAGGATTTCTCGACTTACACATTTCTTGAGTTAGGGACAATAGTAATGGTGTCTAAACAGAGTGAGATGTGGGGAGCTTGAATAGGAGGATAATGAAGATCTCAAATTTATTCTGCTCGCCGTTGAATATCATTGGGCTGGATGAAGAAGATCATCAAATACAAGTTCAACGAGCAGGGCCAAATGGTGGTTCACACCACTACCATGTTCATCAGAAGATGGATTACATTTAATTATATTCTCATAGTCTGGATTATCACCCTCAATTATTTTCTTCATAATATCTTCAGTAATTCTCTAATCTCAATGAGGTTTAATCACATCATAGTAAATGAACCTAGAAGTGTCTCACATCTATTGAAATTCATTAGCCTAACGAATGCTAGCCCGTATAAAAAGGAAACATGGTCGGTTTATTATTATACGGAAAAATTTCGGCTTCTATGAAATCATTAAAATATTTTCCTAAGTTCGCATGGTTAAATGTTATTGAAATTTTAAAACTAATAAAGGTCTCATTTCAAAACAAAATTAAAGCCTACCAGTCACTACTGCGGTATAAAACAAAAACATGTTGTATTTATGGTTTTGTAGATTAGTGTTGGATTCCTTGAAATCATTAAACGATTTTCCAAAACTATGTAGTTTAATCTTAAAAAATAAAAAGCGATAAGAACATTTTTTCAAACAAAAAATTAAATCATTGCATGCCTTAATAAGTGCACTCTCAAGTTTTGTGAGTGGCGCAAGTTTAGCGTCTCCACCAACTAGGAACTCTACTAGAGTAACCCTTCCTGTCGGGATCCAAGGTTGACGATTCCATGTATGACGGAGATGCGTTGTTTGGCCTCTATCACTCTAAGGGAAGTGCAATGCTCATAGTTTTTCATATCTGTAGTAATAAGGGTGATCACTGCACATCAAAATTACCTTACAAGGATCTCACCCCCATCCATACCATAGACACCTTAACAAGGGATAAGGTCATCGAGGGCAACACCTCCAATGGAAGCATCGCTAGTAGGGCTTCCACTACCTCTGTTGTTGGGAAGCACCTTTGTAGAAATGAAGAAAATTCTATTCAAGTTACTAGTCTTGTCAAGGACCACGAGGGATGTCAATCTTCACGAGTTTTTTCAAGTTGTTTGGACACATCATGCATATCTACGTGGCCATGGATCAGAAGACAAATTAGAAGGGGATTTGGTTTTGTTAATTTCATCAACAGAGGAGGATGCTTAGAGAGCTATCAATAATCTCAATTCCTATGGTTATGATAATCTTATTCTCAGAGTCGAATGGGCCACTCCAAGGTAGAACTTTAAAAAAATTGAAGCAAGGTAGACTTAAAATCAGACATCTTTCCTTCTTTCTATGGAGTCCTTTACTTATTTCCGCTTTAGGTTTTGTATGGTTTTTAGTGTTGATAGGATCAGTTGTGTTTCACTTGAATGTAACGATTCTCATTTTATTTTGACTTTCCTCATTTAATATAATGATTTATTTGTTTTCACTAAAGAAAACCTATCAATATTATACGTCGTCGGCTTAATAGGTGTCCACTTTAATGAACATGTTTGTTTAATTTTAATTGTAAGGAGATTTATGTGTCTACAAACCCTTAAATTTTAATCTGGATGCTTGAGGATTTCCCAAATTTGTCTATTTTTTGGAGTTAGGGAGGATAGTGATGGTATCGGCAAAGTGAGATGTGGGGAGCTTGAATAGGAGGATAATGAAGATTTGAATTTTTTTCTGCCACCACCGAATATCATCAAAGGCTAGAAGAAGAAGATCATCGAATACAAGTTCAATGAGCAAGGCCAGAAGGTGGTTCACACCACTACCATGTGCATCAGAAGATGGATTACATTTAATTATATTCTCATAGTCTTGATCGACACCCTCTATTAGTTTCTTCAAAATATATTCATTAATTCTCTAGTTACACTAAGGTTCAATCACATCATATTAAATGAACCTAGAAGTGTCTCACATCTCTTCAAAGTCATTAGCCTAACATTTATTAGCTTGTATAAAAAAGAAACATGACCATTTTATTTGTTTTTAGAAAAATGTTAGCTTTGTGAAATCATTAAAATATTTTCCCAAGATCTGCATGGTTTAATGTTAATGACATTTTAAAATTGATAAGAACCTTATTCCAAAGCAAAATTAAATCCTAGCAGCCGCTAGCTCGTATAAAACAAAAACATGTTATATTTATGGTTTTGCAGATCAATGTTGGATTCCCTGAAATCATTAAATGATTTTCCAACAACTACATAGTTTAATATTAAATAAATTTTAAAACTGATAAGAACCTTTATTCCAAAGGAAGAATTAAATTTACGTGGTCGTTAGCCCATACATAACAAATACATGTTCTATTTATTATTTTGCATATCAATGTCAGATTCCAATATTTTGATTTTTAGATTCTAGTATATGGGACTTTGGAGTGCAGTAAATTCCAATATATGTGATTTTGGATTCCAATATATGTGATTTTGGATTTGAATAAATGTGATATTGGAGTCCAGATAATTCCAATATTTAACATTTTGGAATCCAAAACTAGTAATTTTTGATTCTAATAAAGGTAGTATTTTTTGCTGCTCGAACTGGAATAAGTCCATATATAGTGAAATAAGCATTATATGATGTTTAACCCATATGGTTTTCTCCTGAATAGAATATATGGTATCATCTAATGCATCATTTCATGCTACTAATAAAAATAATGGTACTACACATTCTACCTTGTAACACAAGATTTTTGTCATAACTATGCCAATAATCACCTTTCGGATATATGAAATCTTTGCAAAAAACACATAAATCAACCATACCATCAATGAGCTTGGATGATACTTGTTATCCATTATCACCACCTAGGGTGAAATGGACAATAAAGAAGCCTTTATCTTGAGCATTTGACAAGCCCTTAGGGGTATTCACCTAGGTTACAAGTGGTTTTAGTGATTTTGGGAGCACATTCAATGATTTTGGAAGTGTTGGGATCTTAAGAGGATTTTTTCCTCTTCTAGGTTTGAACCTTAATAGCTTAGTTTGGGATATGAAGAGAAAATGAACGCGCCCCGCAGTGACCAGACAAGTACAATGGGAAAGAATGGATGAAATGTTTGGGGATACTTTGAAGCACCTGCATAATTCTCCGGCACTAAACGAATCAAAAGGAAAAAAATTGTAAAACAAAGTTCAAGGGGGCCATCGAGCTAAAGGATAGCTTGATTGAGCTAGAGGAAAAAATGCAAGAAGGGATCTCACCAAGCTACTCGATGAGCCATTGGTAGAACTCGGGCCCATAACAAGTTACACAATGCCACTTTGATCTATTTTAGGTAATCGACGAGTTACAAGAAATGAAATAGCACTAAGGTATTTAGTAAACATTTCCATCGAGATAAAAGCATAAGGGAATAGTTAGTTTCAAAGTTCGCAAGAGCTAGGATAATATCATCAAGCTCGAGTAGAATTTTTGATGGGCTCAACACTATGATTAGTGTGTATAGTGGGAATAACTCAGCCCATACACATGGAGTAACCCATTGGAGAGGACTCAAGCTACGTCGGAGTTGGCTTGTGTAGTCATGGAGGCAGGTTTAAAAATAGAGAGCTCACGAGAGTGAAGGGAAAACTTGATGAAAGGTCAAGCTCAACGAGCTCATCGTGGCATAAAATGAACTAGGATTAAGATTTAGAAAGATAAGGCAAGATCACCATTGAGTTTATAGAGGCTCAATCAAAGGAGGGCCATAAACACTTAGGAAAATTTGGGGCAAGAATATGGAGTTGCTCTCGAGGAAACTTGGTGATCTGGGATGGAGTTCTGGGGAGGGGCCTTTACGGCTGAAGTACATTATTAGAGAACCGAGTTCCCATTTGAAATTGGGTCATGCATTCTCAATTTCCCCACAAATTCCACAATGTAAATAAATGCGAGAGGTTGGGGAGTTAACAACCCATGCGACATCAACACCGGGCGTGGGAACCTACAGAGCCAATGCGGTTGGGAGGAAACCATGTGAATCCGACGTGGGAGTAGAGAACACTTGCGCAGGACCAAAGAGGTACTTTGGGATTGCGTTGTGGGACGATGTTGAGATAGATATCCTAAGTGGCACATGGATGAAAGGGACATGGGTTCCTTGAAAACCCGCCTTCACCGCAGTTGAAGAGTTTGTCGTCAAAGAGAGGAGACCGCCACGGGATGCATCGAGCTAGAGGTCGATATGTGTATCAAGAAGGTAAATTAAGGTGGCCACCAAGGAATGTAACATGGGATTAGATGCAAACATAGGATCTCATTGTAATGTAAGGGGTTGGGGAGCTGTGTGAAGTGACCAAATCGGTGATTCAATTCTTGAGCTAGCCCTTAAACCAAGTAACTAAACATTCCAACCCCCAACATGGAAATAACAAAAGTAATAAATCGGTGGGCCCCTAAACCAAATTTTAATGAAATGGATTTTAAAATGATGAAAATGATTTTGTAAAGGAGGTAAAATATTAAAAATCATTGTTTCCAAGTGATAAATTAATTGCTCGAGTCCCATAAAAGAGAAACCAATTCTCGAAAGCCAAAATAGCGCAATCACTTAGAGGCGATTTTTTTGCATTTTTTAACGAAAGCACATAAAATTGGATTCGATGGAATTATGAATCTGAGATATATGCATATAAATCAAGAAAATAAAGGATTGATGGAGTTTCAAGTGTAAAATTTTTAGAGAATGATCCCAGTTCAAAATAGATACTTCCAGGTGGTTGAAGTGGCAATAAAAGATCATGGACAACCATTTTCCTTCTACAACAAGTAATGGGGAAGTATGGGATGGCTTTTGTAGTTCACATATCATAATTTTCACCTACTTTGGGTACTTTACAAGCAAGTCGAAGGAAATATCCAATTTTTAAAACAACTTCTCTCTCTCCCCATTTTCCTATAAATTGAATTGCTCTCTTGTTTGAGACGGGGATTTCTCTTATAAAAATAATTTATCATTTTTGTTTTGAAACACCAATGTGTTGTAGGCCTTCATATTGGACTTCTTGCATGTTGATCTAGGCCTTTTTCCTATAATTTAATAAAATGTGCATGTTAATGAAGAAATAGATTGAAGTTTGTGGATCTCTGTCTTCTCTTGCTTGTATTTTTTTTACTCTCTTGCCTACCCATTTTTATTATAAATGTACTATGTCTAGTTTATGATCTTGAAAAGTTCATTATTGTTGTGTTTATATGGGAATGATGTTGTGAATTCTACCATTGGAGTATGGAGAATTTTTCTCACCCTCTCTAATCAACATCTCTTTTCATTTTCACATATTGGAGAGTCTTTCCACACCCCCTTTCTTGGTGCATCACCTATGTAGTGTAGATTTCCTTTACTTTCATGTTATTTCTCTCTCTCTCTTTTATCCCTTGGAATTTTTAGGATATAGGTAGTTAGCAATTTTACTTCATTAGAGTATTTATTGCATTAGATTAGGAAGAAGAACCATCCTAGCAAGTCCCACAACTTAGAGCTAATACCCATGTTACCCAGTCCACACTACTTGCCTTTAAATATTCACATGCTAAGTAATTATAGCGTATTGTGATTTTGGAATAATAGTTTTGGCATGCCGGTGGGACAACAAGAAGTCTTCATTTTCATTGTAGCAAGATTGGTGTGCTCTTTTTGTAAATTTCAGCCTTTAAGAGGATTTGTAGCAGCACATCTAACGACTCCAAAAGGGGAAGAATTCAATGGTTTTAGCAGCCAAATCTTGTCAAATTTATGAGAAGGATCCAAAAATGTCTCGAACAAGAGAAAATGTATTTTTGAATACTTGCAGATATATCTCTAGGCAGAGGAAGAAAGGGGAGAAGGGCTCAAAGGTCTCTATCTTTGCCAAATAGAACATTTTCAACACCTCCACCTAGTAGGCCATTTATTCAATCAACTAGAGTTCTCAGACCAATTAGAATGGATCATCAACAACCACCACCACCACAAAACCCTTTTAATAATTTAGGGGAACTAGCCCACTATCTCTCAATGCACAAAACCCAATCCCAGTTATATCATTGAAGAACATTCCATATTTCACTAGGGAAAACCACACAACTTTGATCACATTCAAGACATTAAAAATGTCTACACTATACATGATGTCAATAATATGTATGTTGAAGTCAAATTTTTAGCCTCTTCTTTCAAAGGAAAAGCATTGCAATGGTTCAGGATCCTAGGAGCAGGATCAATTAATAATTGGGATAAATTGTGTATTGCTCTTTGTGGCTAGTTTGGAGAAAAATTGTACAACTTATCTTTGTTGGAGCAATTAACTACAATCAAAATGGAACCAAATGAGAAAATGGATGATTTTAAATTCAGATTTCAAAGGACATCATATAGGATTCCAATTTCTGTGAGGCTGAAAGCTGAAGGTGTTTTCCTCTACTTCTTAGAATCTCTTAATTTTGGCATAGCCATGATGATACAATATATGGGCCATTAGACTTTGTCCAAAACTTATAACATTACTATTAGAGATGAAAATTGTTTGATTCAAGCCGGTAAACTTGCACCTAGACCACATATGCCTCTTTATCTAGAATTGGGGAATCCAAGTTCTAGTCAAGCACCTACATTAGCTCCCATTCCTGCCCCAAAAATTAGAATTATAATGAAACTTATACTTCTTCTATCACCTCAAATGAACTTCAAGAGGTCATGAAACAATTGAAAAATTTAGGAAATGAGTTGGTAATAATTAAGAGGAAGAAAGCTCAAAATTTCATATCATATCAACCTCAAACCCAACCCAATAGGCCTCTATTTCAGTCAAACAAACCTCCAACTCAAGCTATTAATTAGAACCAAGGACAACCACCTATGGACGAGGTCATTTTAGCCTTACAATCCTAACATTAGCTCCTCATCTAGAGCCTTAGTACTAGTTTATAACAATATGGCACAAGAGTATGAATTGTTCTTCCCATGTAATCAAGCTCACAATCATTCAACATGTTTTAATGGTGATCTAAATACTGATTTAATGGTGACAACGATGGGTGTATCTCAAGAAATAAACCAAGATGAAAATCAACAACAAGAATCTAATCAAGAAGATATTCTGAATGACACCACACTTACAAATTGGCAAGTTTAAGATTTTTGTGGTATAATTCAAGTTCCTTCTCAAGGTGTAGCAACCAACATGAGGTCCAAAAATAGGAACATAGTATCAGGGTAGTCATCTATTCCAAGCACTTCCCAACTGTTGTCACTCTGCGCAAGGTGTTAGCAATCAAGGTGCAACCCCAAATGTGTAGAAATAGTCTAAACAACCTTCCAACCCAGCTCATGTACAAGTTGTAACACCTCATAAAAAAGAGAAATTTGTGCCAAGAAAATGGCAGCAGAAGGATATCTCATACGTATTCAATATCATAGCAAAAATGAAGAAAAAAATCTAAACATTTCAATGTGGGATTCATTAGCTATCCTGGGCCAAAGAGATCTATTACAAGCAGCCATGAAAAATAGGTCTGCATCAAATGAGTTGTCTAAGGATCAAGACAAGGTGCTCACCAACATAAATCAATAAGAATTCATTCAAGGAGGTTAACAAGGTAAAAACATGAAGTCTCATTAGTTCTATATATCTCTCGATTATTGGGAGAAATCTTGTATACAATTGCATGATAGATTTGGGAGAAAGTAGTTCCGTGATGCCCAAATAAATAGCTGATCAACTGGGACTAAAATATTAACCGAGGCCAAAAGGAGTAGTGTAATTAGATGGGACAATAGTGGGAAGAACTGGAATAATCAAAGGGTTGAGCTTTACACTACATGTATAGCCCAATGTCATAGTATTGTAAGATCTATAAGTCATTGACTTTCCACCACTCTTTGCATTGTGTCTATCAAGAGAATTCACCACTAAGATTGGAGGATACGTATCTACTGATTGGTCACATATGCTATTCAAAACGAGGTATGGAGCTAAGTCTATAATCCGGTCTGAACCTATTGAAAAATTTCACATTGAGCCATATAATTTGAGTCCAATCAATAAAAATTACTCATATTTTGAACAAGAGGACTGCCCAAGTATTCCGAGATAAAAATACCAAAGTTTCGGCATTCCGGACCTAAATCTTGATGAATAGGAAAACTAAAGGCATACTTTTGATCCATACAAGGAAATGGAAGAAGCTAAATTAGAAATTTATTTCTTTCATGAAGAGAACCCACCTCTCCCTAGCCTCACGAAACTATATAATAGAGATAACAACTAAGTGTGGAAACTATTATTTGATGGTTCAAAGAGTAGACAAGGTGATGAAGGAGGAGCAATACTTATCTCACCTCAAGTTATTAAATACTACTCAACCTTCCACTTTTAGTTTACTTGTTCAAAAATGCGGTTGAGTTCAAAACATTGATCTATGGATTGCATTGGGCAAGGAATAAAGGTATTAAAACTTGTAAGTGTTTGGGGATAGTGAGCTGGTTATAAACCAAGTGAGAGGAATTAACATTGTGAAAAATGATCTTCTAAGAATCTAAAAGAACCGGGTATGGGATATCATTGATGATTTTTAATCTTTTAACATCAACTTCATCCCAATAATGAAGAATGAGGTGTGAAATGTAATTCCAGCACTTGGGGCAGCATTTGATGTTTTGGAAAGTATCAAGAAAGAACGAACTCAGCCTTATATCAAAGTAGTAGTAAGACTAGTTGTCCCAAACAACAACACAAGCTGGAAATTGTTTGAGAACGATATGAAAATCATCAATTTTCTAGAAGAAGAAGTTGAATTCTTCGCTAGGAACCGAGGATAAAATAGAGAAACAATATGGGGATCAAGTGGTTCAATTAAGAATGAACAATATTCCAAAAGCTTTAGTGACTATAGAATCCATATTCAATCTCAATGACAAATTATGAAAGGAGAAATTAAATATTCAAGCTAAGGGAAAAGACTCAAGTATCAATTTTAGAAGGTGAAGGTAAGATGCTTCAAATTGGCAAGGTCGAAGACTCGAGAAAGAAAAATATAATTTCATTTAGCTTTGCCAATAATTTCCGGATTTATTTTCATAGTGTTGGGGGCTAAACCATATAACAATGTTGCAAAAATCTATAATCAGATAAAGCATACAAGTAATGAATGTGGAAATAACTATAAGATAAAATAAAACAAGAGAAATATAACACCAGATTTAACGTGGTTTACCCAGTGTGGGCTACGTCCACCAAGAAACGACCAATATTATTATTCAGTTATTTACAAAGGAAATACAATGAAGATCTGTTGTCTTCCAACACCTCATAGGATGTTTAATGCTTTTCCCTCACTCAGCTACTCTTTCTTGCTCACCAAGAAAACTAACATGCAAAAAAATTCTATTTTCTTCTCTCATACCCTCATACAATGCATACATGCATATATATCTATTCTGGGAAACCAACTATACTTTTACAATCAATAAATTGTCTTTAAATCAAGAGATTTATTCTAATTCTAATTTAAAGAAAAAACTACCATCCCATAGGTGTGATGTTAGTTTCTATCTGACCGATGGCGGTCAGTTCTTAACCGATGCCGGTTACTTTCTAACCGATTTTGGTTTCCTCCTTACCGATGCCGGTCACTATCAAAACCAACAACATGTAAAAGCAAGCTTCATGTGAAGCAATTAAGCTCCACACTTAATAATATCTCACTTGGAGATCAATTGTTACATTGATTGTGCATCACCATCCTTGGTTCCTTTTCCTTGGTTCGTTTCTTCCTCTTCAAGTCTCAAACTCGAAGACCAACAGAAGTGGAGTGAAGCTCCAACTTCTCCCTTATCAATGGATTCATTAGCATATCTCTAGGGTTCTCATCCATATGGATTTTCTCTAACTTCATCTACCCATCCTCTAACACATTCCGTATGAAGTGATACCTCAATTGAATGTGTTTTTTTCTTGAATGAAATGATGAATTCTTTGCGGATGGATCACGCTCCGATTATCACTATATAATCTTTAATCCTTTTGTTCCTTACCCAACTCTTTTATGAACCTTCTCATCCATATCATCTCCTTGCTATATTTTATAGTTGTAACGTACTCTACCTCTCTATTAGACAAAACCAAAACCTCTTGTAATCTTGAAATCCAGCTAACTTTCATTCCACCTACTATGAAAACATATCCAGTGGTACTCCTCCTACCATCCAAATCTCCAGCCATATCTAAATCAACATAGCCACGTAAATAAGTATCTGACCCTCCATAACATAACTCCATGCCAAATGTCCCTCTCAAGTACCTGATAATCCATTATACTACTTTCTAATGTTTTTTACCTAGATTAGCCATAAACCAGCTCACATATCTCACTACTTGTGTAATGTATGGTCTAGTAAAAACCATGACATACATAAGACTTCCTACTTCAGAAGCATAAGGAACACGTTCCATGTACTCAACCTCCTCATGTGATGAACGACACTAATATTTTCTCGATTTGAAGTGTCCAACCATAGGTGTACTAACAGGTTTTGAATTTTGCATGTTAAACCTTTCCACCACCTTATTGATATAAGCCTCTTGAGACAAATACAACTTATTATTTTTCATGTCATAGTGAATTTCAATGCCAAATATTTTCTTTGCGAGATCCCAAATCCTTCATTACAAATGTGTGAGCTAAATATTCTTTAATTTTACCAATGCCTTATATACTAGATCATGCAATCAACATATCATCCACATACAAGTAACAAAATAACATAGTTCATATTTTCAAGATTCTTAAAATAAACACAATGGTCAGATTCACATATCATATAACCATGCTCATACAAAAACTATCAAATATCAAATAAGCGCCTTGGAGCTTGCTTGATTCCATATAGACTCTTTTTCAATTTGCACACAATTTTCTTCTTACCCTTGACTTCATAACCAAGCGATCACTGGATATAAATATCTTCTTCCAAGTCACCATGAAGAAAATTGGTCTTTACATCAAGTTGTTCTAAATTCAAGTCTTCTATTGCAACAAAACTTAGAACAATAAAAATAGAAGTCATCTTAACTACATGAGAAAAAAATCATCAAAGTCAATACTTGCTTTTTGTGTAAATCCCTTTACCACAAGCTTCTCCTTATACCTTTTCATTCCACCCTCTTCTACCTTGATTACGTAAACCCACTTGTTTTGTAGTGTTTTCTTACGATTGAAACTTGATCAAATCCCATGTCTGATTTTATTCCAAGGAGTCCATCTCCTCATCCATGTTATGCTTCCACTTTGCTCATGGGTATCTACATGCATTGCTTCTTCAAAAAATTTTGGTTCACCACTATCAGTCAATAATAAATAAAAGGGAAGGTGAAAATATCTTTGGAGGTCTACTTACTCTTTGTGACCTTCTTATTGAGATCTAGGGTGTATGGGAATCATTCTGTGCCTATTGCACATTCATGTCAATCTATGTTAGTGACCAATGCCGGTGACGTGTAACCGACTACGGTTGAATCGACCATAGTTCCTCTTTCTATTGACCAACTATGGTTACCTTACTGACATTGGTTCTAGGAGTACCAATGTTGGTTCCATTGGCTATCTCTTTTGAACCCAATCATGTCTTCGATGCGATTAGCTCGACCAACATCGGTTTCTGTAGAACCAAAGTCAGTGTCTGTGGATGTCTATTTTAGGTCTGAAAGTTGATTTTCCTTTAAAATATCCTCAACCTGTTTATGTTTAGGCACCAAAAATTGATCCCTGTACATTCATTTTTCAATCCAATCAACATCACGACTCCTAACAATCTTAGAATCTTCTAAATCCAAAAATTGATATCGAAATCACGAACCATAACCTATGAAAGTACATATCTTATATTTAGCATCTAACTTCCTCGTATTTTCTCTATCAACATGCATAAAAGATTATGAGCCAAAATATATGAGAAAAGAAAAATCTACCTCTTTTCTAAACCAAGCCTCTTCGGTATTCCACCATTCAGTGTTGTTGAAGGCCCACAATTGATCAAGTACACTGTTGTATCCACTGCTTCTTCCCAAAAATTCAAAGGCAATATGACACGTATCCTCATGCTTCTAGCACATTCCATGATTGTTCTATTCATTCTTTCTGCAACTCCATTCTCATGTGGAGTTATAGGAACTATTCTTTCTGTTCGTATTCCATTCTCTAAACAATAATAATTGAAAGCCTTGTTGCAGTACTCACCACCATTGTTAGATCTAAGGAACTTAAATTTTAAGTTTGTTTCATTTTCTAAAAGGGCTTTCCACCTTTTAAAAGTCTCAAAAACATCATATTTATGTGTAGTACGATAAATCCATACCTTCCTTGTGGCATCATCAATGAAAATCACATAATATTGGGATCCTCCAATAAAAGCTACTTGAGCTAGTCCCCACACATATGAGTATAAAATATCTAATTTCTTCTCCTTATTTGTTGACCCAACCTTGAAAAATATCACTCTCTTATGCTTTCCAAATATGCAATGCTCAAAAATTCAAGATCTAGCTGTTTCAAATCGATAACTTACCCTTAGCCTTTAAGACTTGCATTCCTTTTTCACTCATATGTCCTAGCCGATTATGCCACATGGTTGCATCTCGAATCTATAGTAGATAGCAAAGAAAATGAATCAATAACATAGGTAGACAAATATAAAGTTCTTACCTTCTTACCTCTTACCATAACAAGAGATTCCTTGGTAATTGTTATCCAAATAACTCTCCTAGTTATTTGGGTAACTTGTATACATATTTTGGCTTTCAGATCCTCATTAAAGGTTGTGTGTGCTACAGTTCAATTGAAAAATTTCCTTGGTTGCAATTTCCCCTTGGTGCCCCTTGTTTTCCGTAAGCACCCTTTCACGCTTTCATTCTCTCTTTCCTTTTTATTTTTCCTATTTGTTCCACTCCTCCCTCGCACCCTCCTTCTGTGCATTTTCTTTCTTTATAAGTAGCTTCTTCACCATGCACGTGTCTCACACTTAATTCAATCAGCTAAGTCCCTATCCCTCTCATGTGCCACACCCATTACATTTTAATATTTACACCTTGACCATGTGTTCTCTACTCACCGGTTTGCCTAATTTCCTTGCATGCATCGCACACACGTCCCTCTGTACATTCGTCTATTTTCTTCCGCACGCCCTCCTTTGTACCATTCTATGCCAGGTCATCTTCGACATGCTTGAGTGTGTCACATGTGAATAGTCAAAGCACGCCAACGGGTGCGAATCCTTACAATAAATCAACAAATGACACGTGGCGAGAAATGAAATATAGTTGCAGAGTTGGCCATCATTTCAGCCAATCCACGCGTGCCACGTGTTTTACATGTGCCGAAGACTTTGTCACCGTATATTTTTCTACATAGCTCAAATCAGCGTGCACCTAGACTTTTCAGATAGATGTTGATATCGATTCTACGGTGTTAGATATTCAAATTCAAATTCTTGGCGGATTTGGTAGGTGAGAAATGGGAAAATGTCTCTCTAAGAATTGATGAGTAGATCTGATTGCTCCAACCACCCGATTTGATATGATCCACCCTCCTTCCTTCTTCAACATGCCAAATAGGCTTAGGGAAGTGTATTTCACATATCTCCAGGAAGATTTATAGGCATTGAATGCTTCTTGTTGGTGGTTGTATTTCAAATTCGAGTTTTCCCTCCTTCTCTTCTCCTTCTATAGATTCATCTATAAATGTAAGAGCTAGGCTCATTTGTTATGTTGGACACTCTAGATCCTTACGTATTTTTTTGCTAAGGACTTCATATTTTTTGTATGTTGGGTCGTAGATCTCTAGATCTAGCTCTATCATGTGGATATCAGCCTCCTTCATCATTGTAATAACACTGTACATTTTGGAAGTAATAGAAATGTCATTTTATGACTATTCTCTGTCCTAACATGTTTGCATTCTTCTTCTTGCCTTTTCTTTTGCATTGTGTGTTGGATGTGCCATTCTAGGTCCCTATATAGTTCCTTATCTAGTTGTGTTCCATGAGACCGATTTGGTGAATACGTGTTTAGATGTGTTACTCATTCCTAGCCTCCTTTCATGCATTTCCTTTCATTCTCACTGAACGAGATAGTGTTCATATCTCTTTTTGGTTATATCACCTTTTAGTGTAATTTCATTTCATGTTATCCTTCTATCTCTGGTCCCTTGGCTTTATTAGCTTAGTTTCCCCTTTTAGCACTAGGAGTAGCTATAGTAGTAGAAATAGATAGAGGAACCGGCCTTCTCTCGGAGATTCATTCGAAGCGTGCAAGGTCCCAAAACTTGGGGATGGTTCCATTGTGGTCACAACTCAACACTTCCAAGATCCAAGACATGGGTGCATGTTTGAGAAACCAATAGTTTCTAGTACGCCTAATGGGACTAGCATTGAAAGCTCAAATTTCATATCTCTAAGTTCTGGTGTGTGGACTTAGTATTTCAGCCTTTGGAGGCTCATTTCAACACATCTGGTGACTCCCAACATTTTCAAATCTCTGTTTTAGTCAGTCTTGAGTACCTTTCATGAGAAGAGTGAACACAAGAAGAAGTGTAGTAGCTAAATATTCTTTTATCACCTCCAACTATCCCTAAGAATAATTCATCCGAAAGCTTGCACTCGCATCTCCATCTCTAGTGCGTCACTCCCATTCAAATCCTCCTCAAAATAGGTAACCCGCATGCCCTGAAATGGCACATTAACCACCTCCTTCACTTAGGAACTTTGAAAAATTTACAGGAGGAAGTCCCTTCTGTTGGTGTGCAACATGATATGCCAAATGGCACACTCAAGAGTATTCCATACTTTACTAGTGAGAATCAAGTCACCCCTCAGGAGCATATCCAGGATGTAGAAAACATGTGTTCACTCTATCGATCACACATGATGATGTAGCAGTCAAAGCTACTTACAACCTCTTTCAAAGGTAAAGCACTTCAATGGTACCGAGGCCTAAAATTGGATCTATTACCACCTAGGATGAGCTTGGAATAACTCTTTAGCAATTACTTTGAAGATAAGTTAGATCACCTATCTCTGGTGGAGCAATTGAAAACAATAAGGAGGGCACCCAATGAGTAGATGAATTATTTCAACATCAAATTTTAGAAGACTTGGGATAGAATCCCTCTTGTGGTAAGACCTATAGCACAACATGTTTTTCTATATTATCTGAAGGTGCTCAATAGCGATATTTTAGTTATGATCCAATCCATGAGAGGTAGGACTTTATACCAGCTGTTTATAGTATTGCATTAAGGGTAGAAAATAGTCTTATTCAAGTGGAAAGATAGCTCCTAGACCACCTATGCCCTTGTTCCTAGAAATTTCACAAGCACCCCATCCTTTTGTGGCCCCTATTCATATTCTTGTTCTTAAGCAAAGTGCATAATGAGTTGCCTCAACATCCTACTATCTAGCGTAGAAGAAGGAATATGAAGAGTTGAAGGCCCTGATTAGAAATTTATCAAACAAGGTCGTATCATTAGAAAAGCAACAGGCATAAGCCTATAAAGGCAATTGTAATCGGGAACATGGATAGAGAAATCAACCTTGGTAGAATCAAGTATGGAAATCAAAGATACATGCCCAACCAACATAATGATAGATGACATCCTAATACACATCTACCCTTGCAAGTTGTTCCTCTTGCACCTTCTCTTCCAATACCCAATACAATTTGGGTTCTTGTACCGATTAGAACAATTTGGCATAAGAGTCAGAATGGTGCTTCCCTTGCAACATGCCTCATAGTATATGTCATTGTGCCAATGTTTTGCATGCCCAAGATTTCATGATCCATAATGCTTCAGTTTGTGAGCCTTCAACAAGTTCCCTTGAAGTAGAAAACCAAGAGAGACCAAAAGCTCCTCCAGATACAAATTTGATGTTCTTTGGCATTGAAGAATTTTGTGCAATCAACCAAGCATCGAGATAATAAAAGATGCACACCCAAGTTGCGAACAACACAAGATAGAAGAAGAGAATGTTAGAATCAGGTGCACATGTCACACTCTCAGTAACTCAAGTAGATCCTCAAAAGAAAATAGATGTAGCCAAGGCATCTAGTAGTAAATGCACTCAAGTCCCTATGTAATAAATCCTACGCATCCTTTCAAGTAGTGCATGCCCATCCTTTGGTAGGTAAACCCTCTACTCTAGCTAAAGTTCAGGCTTCCACGCCGAGCAGTCAATAATAAGGGATGTTGTTCCCCAAATGCACAAGATAGGGGCCTTCCATTTAATATTATGGATCAAATGAATAGAAAAAACATTAATGTCACAATGTGGGATGCCCGACCATTCCATCTCAGTGGGATCTATTGCATAAAGCTTTGATGCAACTCCGCACTGTTGATCTATTTGTGCAAAAGGTGCACGCTTCTATCAATATATTCCAAGAAGGAGAAGAGAATAAAGTAAGTAAAGTTTTTAAAACCCCACCCTTTTACATGTCCTTGATCATAGGAAAACACTTAGTGCATAATTGCATGATTGAATTAGGTGCTAGTACTTTTGTTATGCCTAAGAAAATTGTTGATGTCTTAGGTCTAAAATATAGCCCTTTGTCTAAAGGAGTCCTGCAACTTGATGGCTCAACTGTCACCACCTTAGGAGTCATCAAGGATCTTGAGTTGACCCTCCATGCATGTCCAATCCTAACAATAACTCAAGATGTGTCAATTATTGACCTACCTCCTTTGTTTTCCCTATGTCTATCAAGAGACTTTACTGCTAAAGTGGGTGGTTACTTGTCTTCTAATTGGTCTCATATGTTACTCAAGACAAGGTATGGTACCTAGTTTACCATACAAGTGAGCCTATATTTTCCTATCATGTAGAGTCATATGTCCCATCCCCTCTCCAAGCCAACTATTTAATCCAAGAAGAACAAGCTTCAGTTCCTGAAGAGAAGTCTCTTCCACCCTCTTCCTAACCTAGTGCTTGATGAATGGGAGGAGAGACACCATAAATTTGATCCATATGTTGAATAACTGGAAGCTTATGAAACTGGGCTTGGTACTTATTGCATTCTTGAAGAAGAAGTTGTGTTGCCGCGTGTGCTTAAGAAAAACAAAGGTGAACTGGGTCTATGAAAGTTATACTTTGATGGATCCATAAGCAGAAACGACATGGGAGAAGGAGTGGTTCTCATTTCCCCTAAGGATGATAAATTATTCTTCATGCATAGGATGTAGTTCACATGTTCTAACAATGTGGCAGAGTATGAAGTGCTGGTCCATGGCTTGCTCATTGCTAAGAAGAAGAAAATTAAGGCATTGCAGATCTTTGGGGACACAAAATTGGTTATCCACCAGGTTACCAACAAATGCCAGACAAAGAATAAGCTTCTCAAAGCTTATAAGCATAGAGTTTGGGACCTCCTTGAGAGCTTTGATGCTCTAAATCTGTAGGTGGTGCCGTGTAAAATGAACAAGGAAGCTGACCAGATGGCCACGCTTGGTTCACAGTTCTCTCTTGCTGAGGACTTTATCAAAGGAAACACTCAACACATTAAGATGGTGATCAGACCATCCATTCCAGACAACAATACCAACTAGCAAGTGTTTGACAGTGTGACACACGAGATCATCTAGTTTATCTAGAATGAAGCTGAATTTTCATCAAGTATGCAAGCTGACTTACATGACAACTATGGTGACCAAGTGATATAATTGAAGACAAATTTTTTTCCTAAACGATTTCTTGCCTTAGAGAAAATTTTTATCCTTGATGATGAGTTCAAGGGTGAAGAAAGGTACATGCGCACCATAAAATAATATTATTCCCCAATCAATATTGCATGGAAAGATTTTTTGCTCAATAAGACTTGTGCACATGAAGAAAAGAAAGCCTTTATATCTCTCTGTCAAAAATACAAGTGATATATTCTTGTGGGAGTATGAAGACCTCAAAGGTTTTGATCTTAGTGTTGCTCAACACTCCATTGAACTTGATCTGGTATCAAGACCATGAGACAAAGCAAGCAACGACTAGTCAATCAAAAATATAACCCCTCATGAGAAAGGAATTATCCAAACTCATTGAGGAAAAAAATATTTTTCTTATCAAATACTCTACCTGGGTCACAAATTTGGTTATAGTGCGCAAGAATAATGGTGAAATCAGACTCTGGGTTGATTTCAAAGATTTGAACAAGGTGTCTCTAAAGGATCATTAACCTTTGCCTTGATAGAGTAGATTCTACATACTATGGTGACACACAAAGATTCTCCATGCTAGATGGATATTCGGTTTCAATCGGATATCGGTCAAGGAAGAGGATCAATTTAAAATGACGTTTACAACCAAATGGGTAACATATGCATATCAGAAGATACCCTTTGATCTGTCAAATGTGGGCACCATATTTTAGTGTACCATGGATATTGCCTTCAAAGGTTACATTAATGAGTTCATCATAGTTTACCTTGATGACATAACAATCTTCTCAAAGTAGAGCATAGATCATATGACGCACCTAGAGAATTTTTTTGAGAGATGCAAAAAATTTGGGGTGTCTCTTAACCCCAAGAAGTGTAATTTTGTAGTGGCATAGGGGAATATCTTTGGCCATGTGGTTTCAAAGGATAGTATCACAATTAATCTGAGCGTGTTTCATCCATCCTAGCTCTTTCCCGATTGGCACATAAAAAGGTCCTACTGAGTCCTTAGTTGGCAAGATAATATTTGTTAGGTGTTTTATCCCTAACTTTGCAAGACTGGTTCGTCCCATCACCTTGATGCTCATGAAGGACATAGCCTTTAGATGGACAACAGAAGGAAGAGAAAACTTCAAAAAATAAAGCAAGATATTTCTTGCGCTTTTGCACCAACACTCATCAACCTAGACTATTCCAAATATTTCATCCTTTATGCTTATGATGCTAATGCGAGTATTACCATTCTCATAATACAATAAAATTAACAAGGGATGGAACAACCGGTGGCTTTCTTCACCGATTGCTAAAGGATTATGAACTAAAGTACAATCACATGGAGAATCGGTCTTCACCATCATGCGCACACTCAAGAAATTCAAGAGTATGCTTGCCACCAATCATATCAAGGTGTTAGTCTCACACTCTTATGTCAAATAATTCATCATGGGAGCAAAAATCAATGAGAAAAGAGCACGATGGGTGACCAAAATTATGGAATATGATGTGACTATCTAGGACAAAAAAATAGTAAGAGGTATCACACTCTGTAGGTAGATTCTTTGAGGATGCGCAGTGGTAAACCCGAGGCTTCATTATTTCTAGAATGAAGGTATTCCATACATAGAGCTTAAGTAGAATACAGACCCTAACACATGTGATTAGATGAAGGACATGATCACATTCCTTTCCGAGGGTGCATACCATCCTAGTTTAAACAAAGAAAAGAGAAGACAAATGAGGTTAGAATCTATCCCTTATGTGTTGATTGATGTACTTATCTTCAAGAAAAATATTAATAATGTGTTGTTAAGATGTATCAATGATGCGCATACTAAAAAAGTGTTAGTAAAATTTCATGATGGATTCTCTGGTGGACACTTCTCTGCCAAAACTACAACAATTAAGATCATAATGATAGGTATCTTCTTGCCTACCCTATTTGCAGATGTGTACAAGTAGGTCAAAAATTCAAGTAATGCACTTTTTTTGTAGGAAAGATGAAACTAACAGTGCTTCCCCTCCAACTAATCTAGGTAGATTAACCTTTTTTGTACAATGGGGTCTTGAATTCATAGGCATGATCAATCTGCCTTCAAACACTGGACACAAATGGGTGTTAACAACTACATATTACTTCACCAGATGGAAAAAAATTTCATGCTCAAGGAATCAACTGAGTCAGTCATCCTTGACTTTCTTGAAGGTATAGTCACAAGGTTTGGTGGTCCTCAAACCATTATATTTGATAATGGAAAATATTTCCTTGGGACTAAAATTATTGATTGGGCACAAAATCTAAACATCTACCTACAAAATTATTCCAACTATTACCCTAAGGGAAACGGTTTGGAAGAGTCAACAAACAAGAACCTAATCAGAATTATGAAGCACACAATGAACATCAACCAAAGAAAATGGCATACAAAGTTCTCACACACATTCTGGGTAGATAGAATCACAAGTAAAAAAAAGGAAATAGGAACTTTGTGTTACAAGCTTGTCTATGGTAAGGAGGATACCCTTCCTTTAAAACTAGAGCTGAATTCATTAGTGCTTGCCCAACATATGGAATTTGAAGGTGCAGACAAAGAGAAATCAGAATGGCAGAGTTGGTTGATCTTGAAGAACTAAGGAACTCTGTCATGATCAAGCTAGAACAACATCAACAAGCAAAAAAGAAATGGTTCGATAAAAAGGCTAAGACTCAAGCTTTTAAATTTGGGGACTTGGTTTTAAAATGGGATGTAGAAAGAGCTAAACCAGGGTGCCATTAAATTTTGATGCACTTTGGAGTGGCCCATACATCATTAGTTCCTGTAAGGAGGATAAATCTTTCAAGTTGACTCATCTTGATGGAGGCACGTTACAAATCCCAATAAATGGGATCTATCTCAAACCCTTCCATTAAGTTTGTTACATCATTATGTATATATTAAATTAGTTTCAATTCCTCCAAGTGCATTGTGTGCACATTATTTGTTTGTACATAGTTCTTTCTTCTCACGTGCTTATTGCACATGCTCCTCCATTTCTTCTAGAATGCATAGCTTCTTTCAGTAGTTGTAAGATTCATAATAGAGTCAAGAAATGATTCTTCAAGTGACTACATGGGTAGTTTCATGATTGCATAAGCAGACTCCATGCCCAATGGATGCTCTAGGCTACTTGATCTTCTTCATCTAGTAGGTAGATGGCCCTGAAATTCACCAATTTTTTTATCAAATAACTCTCCTAGTTATTTGGGTAACTTATATACATATTCTAGCTTTCAGATCCTCATTAAAGGTTATGTGCACTCAGGTTTAGTTGGCACATTTCCTTGGTTATAGTTTCCCCTTGGCACCCCTTCTTTTCCTCAAGCACCCTTGTGCACTTTCTATTCTCTCCTTCATTTTTACTTTTCCTCTTTATTCCACTCCTCCCTTACGCCCACCTTCTATGCATTCAATTTCTTCCTAAGAAACTTCTTCACCCTACGCACATCTCACACTTACTTCAATCAGCTAAGTCCCTAGCCCTCTCACACGCCACGCCCATTACTTTGTAATAGTTATGTCTTGACCATATGTTCTCTTCTCATTAGTTTGCCTCATTTCCATGCATGTGTCGCGTGTGCATCCATCGTGCCTTCCTCTATTTTCTTCTATGCGCCCACCTTTCCACCCTTCTGTGCCAGGTCATCTTCCAACATACTTGAGGATGCCATGCGTGACCAGTCAAAGTGCACCAACAGGGTGCCAAATCCTTGTGACAAATCAGCAAGTGACACATGGCAGAAAAAATAAATAGTTACACAGTTGACCATCATTTCAGCCAATCCATGTGCGCCACGTGTTTTACATGCACCTACAACTCTCGACATCTTTCGACGGTCGTATCTTTTGCTACAGAGATCAGATCGGTGTACACTGGACTTGTCGAGATAGAGCTCTTGACGACATCGCCAGCTAGAGTGTTAGATATTCAAATTCAAATTCTTGGTGGATCTGATAGGTGAGAAAGTGAAAAATTTCTCTCTGAGCATTGATTAGTAGATCTGATTATTCCAACCACCCGATTTGATATGATTTTCCCTCCTTCCTTCTTCAACACACCAAACAGGCTTGGGGAAGTGTATTTCACATATCTCTAGGTGGATTTTCAGATATTGAATGTTTTTTTGTTGGTGGTTGTATTTCAAATTCAAGTTTTCCCTCCTTCTCTTCTCCTTCTATAGATTCATCTATAAATGTAAGAGCTAGGCTCATTTGTTATGTTGGACACTTTGGATCCTTATGCATTTTCTACTAAGGACTTCATATTTTTTGTATTTTGAGTTGCAGACCTCTAGATCTAGCTCTCTGCATGTGGATATCGGCCTCCTTCATCATTATAACAACACTGTGCATTTCTGAAAGTAATAGAAACATCATTTTGTGACTATTCTCTTTCCTAACATGTTTTCATTCCTTATTCTTTCCTTTTCTTTTTGCATTGTGTGTTTGTTGTGCCATTTCGGGTCCCTTTCGGGTCCCTTGTAGTTCCTTATTTAGTTTTGTTCAATGAGAATGCTCTGGTGAATACGTGTTTAGATGTGCTACTCTTTCCTATCCTTCTTTCATGAATTTCCTTTCATTCTTACTCAGAAAAGATAGTGTTCATCCCTCTTTTCTAGTGCTATTGCCTTTTAGTGTAATTTCCTTTCATGTTATCCTTTTATCCTGGGTCCCTTGGAATTATTAGCTTAGTTTCCCCTTCCAACACTAGGAGTAGTTGTAGCAATAGAAATAAATAGAGGAATCAACCTTCTCCAGGAGGTCCGTCCCAAGTGCGCAAGATACCATAACTTGGGGATGGTTCTATTGCTCAAACACCTTGGCCCTTTAAAGATCTAAGACATAGGTACACATTTGAGAAACCAATAGTAACCTTCCAAGAGTCGAGTTGTGAATGTAACCACGCATCCAAATTCACCTAGTTACCCTATAGATATTAGATTTCTCTCGAGGCTTGGCACATGCTTCACATCTTTCAATACCCATGGATTTCCATTCGAAACTTTAGATAAACATCACCTTTACCATTAATATTACATGGCTCATCATCTCCTAAATAAACTTATCCAAAATCACACTAAACATAATTTTTGAAATAACCCTTATTAGGGAAGAAGCTCCAGAATCTACAACCAAAGATTCTAATTTATTATCCAAGGATAGAATAAGGGCATCTTGCTTTACCTCACTTACAATATTTGCCTCTTTACCTTTTTCTTTACCTTTGTATGTGTAGTGCCCACATTTTATAGCTCCAGTTATCTGTTGGTTCCTTTATGCATAGACATGTTTGACTGAGACTCGATATATTTGGACATTATGCTATGTTATTTATCCTCATTGACATTATGGTATTTTGGGCACGTAGCGCCAATTGGACTAGATTCGTATATTGATATATTTCTTATGATGTTGATGACACTAACAGGGTTACATGATAGTGAGAATTATTGGTTAGATGTTGATTTCTTGTGGTCGATTTGATCAATGATATAGTTTTCTAGATTTAATAATGGTAATCTCATGCTAGCATAGGTGTATGTTGTTGTAATTATATCTATGGATGATTCATGGTGAACTATGTGTATAATTGTATGCATTGCACTATCAATTGTATAATGATGTTAGGATATTATAGGTTTGATTAATTTTGTGATGAGTAGATGATGTTTATTGTATTGGACAGATGTGGTTAATGTGTGTAATGAGTGTGTAGGTGACATGTTATAGGAGAGCGTGGGTTTCAGGGCGGCTATGCAATTGTGCACAAGCGGCCCACGGGCTAAGTCCTAACCATGCTAAATGTTTGAGGCCTTAGAATAGGTGTATTAATTAGGCACCATGAGTGAACCCTCAATTGTAATGTATTTATGTCTTGTGAAATTAATTATGTTTAGGGTGTGTTTCATTTAAGTAGACAAGTTTAGGGGTTTAATGATCTCATTTTAATTTAAGTGATGGTTTTGGGTAAGTGTGTGTGTTGGTAGAAGGGATTGGGGACACATGTGAACCTTGGGTGGACCCCACACCCTCTACCCTTGTGCCCAAGTATGCCAAACCCGAAATTGGGCTATTTTGGGCATTTTTAGTGACCCCTTTTTAGTTTGGGAGTTCACTTAGCATGAAAATGGGCCCTTGGACCCTACCTAATAGGTAGGGGGCTTATTTCCAAGGTTTGGAGGGAGTTTCCCTCCCATTTTGCCTTCCTTTGGTCACATCCATGTAAGGTGGTTGGTTTGTGTGTATTTGTTAAAAGTTGCTCCACTTTGTTTTATTTTCATTTTTAGTATTTTGGGTGATAAGGGCTAAAAGGTGAGTTTACTTTTACTTACTTGGTTTTGGAATCTTTGACTTGTGGGAGGAGAGGGGGTGACACTTGTCACTTTCCTATTGGTGAGGAAACTTTTGGGTTCCTCTTGATATTCTTCCTCATGGTGAAGGAAGGGGACTTTTCCTCTTTTTTTTAGAGAATGTAGGGGAAGAGAGAGAGAGATTTCCCTCTCAAACCTCATGGTTGTTGGTCAAGCCATGAAGGTTCCTTCTCATCCCCTCATATGGTTTGAGGTGGGAGAAAGGTTCATATGGCTTGAACCTTTCCCCATTCTTGGTGAGGAAACCCTTTTGGGTTTGAAAATCCTCCCAAGAAGGATTTATTTGACATAAAGGAGGAATAAGGAGGATGAATGATTAGGAGGAATAAGGAGGTTAGTAAACATGATTTTGTTGGTGTATCCTATGGTTGGACACCTTTGTTTTGGGCATCCTATTTCTTCTCTTCCCCCTTTTTGTGAGGGTGACCTTGTTTCTCCTCATGTTGTTGTCTTACCATGTGTAGTTTGTCTAAGTGTTTAAATGTTTCTATGTATTCTTGTTGTGTTTATCCCCATTATACTTGTGCACATTGTGGATGCTAGTTCCTCTCTCCCATGGGCTTGGGGGAGGCTAGCATGTTTTTCCAACCATGGAAAGGCATGTGATGATGCCTATTGGTTGGGTGGTAAACAAGCCATGTCTCTTGTTGCAACACTCTTAGGAGAACACTCAAGGTTGGAGACTCAAGGATGAAGCTTTGTTGAAGTGGTGACTTGTTCTTTTATCCTAAAAAATTCATTGTAAATATTACACCTCCTTGTATCTATGTGTTATATGGCTGATTGTGGATAGCCTCATCTTGTAAACTTATTTTTTTGGTGATTTGGGAAAACTTGTGTTTTATGGATCTTTGTTATATAGCTTTTGTTCAACCTTGCAAAGAGGACTTGATTTATTGGACTTGAATGTGTTGAATGTCTTAAAAGCCATTTTGGAAATTTGTAAACTAAACTATGTTGAAGAAAGAAATCTGGTATTAAAGGATCCCTTCTTATTTTTATGTTTTAATGGGATTGGAAAAGAAAATGTTTTGTTAAAAAAATAAAAATCTATGAAATGACATATGTATATTTTTTGAAAATAAATCTGAAATTTATAAGTTAAGCATTCTTTTAAATCTACATTTTTTATGGCATTACAAAGTATGATATATTCTCTTTGTTTTCCTTGGACCAACACTCCTTCTTTACGTGTCCTCTCTTTTCACAATTCTAATAAAGTAAGTTTCGTACCTAGATCTAGATCTGCCATGTCTTGACTTTGATATCCCATTCTTCTTGCTCTTTGATGATCTCTCATTAGATCTTCCCCGCTTTCTACTGATTAAAGTTTTTCTAGATGATGCTTCTCCTGAGCTTTCCATGCATATTTCCTCATTAAGGACTACACTAACCACATCATCAAATTTCAAACCCTGTAGAAGTATTGGTGTATTACTAACAATAATTACCAAGTTATCCCAACTATCTAGCAAAGAGCATAAGAATACAAGTGCTTTCACTTCATCATCAAACAAATTTTCTACCAATTTTAATTGATTTACAATACATTGGAAATCATTCAAATGATTATATACAAATCCACCTTCTTGCATCTTATAATTAAACAATTTTTTCATAAAATAAACCTTATTCGAAGCACTAGGAGTTTCATAAAAATTTACTAAGGATTTCATCAACTTTACTATAGTTTTTACATCTCGTAAAATTTGAAGCCACCGATCTTTGCTAGGCTCAATATTATAGATCCCATATCCTTTCTATCAAGAACCTTCCATTTTTCATTAGTCATCTTGTATGACTGTCCGGATGTCCATTCTCATCCAATGGTAAGTATAGATCCTTATGATACAAATAATCCTCCACTTGCATCTTCCATAGTTGATAATTACGACCGTAAAATTTCTCTACTTGGTATTTATTATCTTCTTCCATCTCTCTGCTCCCACTCAATCAGAAAACCCTCTGTGAGTAAATCCTGTCAACACAAAACCTCAAAAAAATCTTTGATACCATTTGTTGGGGTTAAACCATATAACAGTGTTGTACAAATCTATAATCAGATAAAGCATATAATTAATGAATGTAGACATAACTTCAGAAGATAAAATAAAATAATAGAAATATAATACCAAATTTAACAAGGTTAACCTAGTGTGGACTACATCCACCAAGAAATTACCAATATTACTATTCAATTCTTTATAGTGGAAATAAAATAAATATATGTTGTCTTCCAACACCTCACATGATCTTTAATGCTTTTACCTCACTTGGCTACTCTTTCTTTCTCACCAAGAAAACTAACATGCAAAACAATTGCTATTTTCTTCTCTCATACCCTTATATAATACATACATGCATATATCTGTTATGGGAAACTAACTATGCTTTTACAATTAATAAATCATCTTTAAAGTAAAAGATTTATTTTGATTCTCGTTTAAAGAACAAAGCATCATTGCATAGGTGACCGATTTTGGTTCTTTCTTGACCGATGCCGGTAGCTTCTTAATCGATGTCGTTACCTTCTAACCAATGTCGGAGTTTCCTCTCGACTAATGTCAGTCACTTTGTCAAAACTAGCAACATGTAAAAGTAAACTTCCTGTGAAGAAATTAAGCTCCACATTCAACACCTAGAACTATAAGGATTTGAGAGGTTTTGAAATTTAATCCAACATTAGCACAACATATTATTGAATTGGATCCGTAATCCAAGCCCATTAGGAAGAAATAAATATCTTTGGTGAATCCTCACATTATTCCCCTCATAAGGAAAGAATTGAACAAATTCTTAGAGGCAAATATCATTTTCCCCATCAAACACTCAAGATGGGTAGAAATTTTAGTGCCAAAGTATGAAAAAATGGAGAAATCATATTATGTGTGGATTTCTGGGACCTAAATAGAGATTCTCTCAAAGATCATTATCCACTTCCTTCCATGGAAAAAATATTGCAAGTAGTAGCGGTTCAGAAAGGTTCTCATTGTTGGATGGTTACTCAGGTTATAATCAAATAATGGTGAAATAAGATGATCAATTCAAAATAGCCTTCACCACAAAATGGGGTACTTATGCTTATAGTAAAATGCCTTTTGGACTATCAAATGCTAGAGATACTTTCTAGAGAGCAATGGACACTCAAAGGGATAATTAACAAGATAGTGCATTTTTATCTTGATGATATCATTGTCTTCTCTCAAAACATAGTAGACCACCTTTTTCACCTGAGGTAAGTGTTTCAAAGATGCACGAGATTTAGAGTGTCTCTAAATCCTAAAAAAATGTACATTATTGGCTCAGGAGAGAAAGTTCTTGGGTCACATTGTTTCAAAACAAGGACTAACCATTGATCCTAAAATATTTGAAGCTATCTGATCACTTTATTTTCCTATTCATAAGAAGGCTCTTCAAATATTATTGGGGAGAATAAATTTGTTTCACAGATTTATGCCTGATTTTTCTAGTCTTGTCAAGCCATTTCTAATGATGTTGAAGAAGAGACTTACATTCAAATGGACATCTAAAATCAAAGAGAGTTTTGAGGCCATCAAACATGCAATATAGCCCCAACTCTCATGAACCTATATTTTTCAAAAGACTTCATGCTATATTATTTTAGAGGTTCCGATATAATATCAACCATCTTAGTACTGTTTGAATAAATAAATATTGGAACAAAGTCGTAGAATTTTTCATTCAAATCTTAGAAGACTATGAAGTAAGATATTCTTTCATTGAAAATCATGTTCTTGGTGTGATTAGAAGCTTGAAGAAGTTTAGGTAGTTGGTCTCAAACAATCAGATTCGATTACTATAAGAGAATCAAGAACAACCAAATTGATGATGTTCCTACACCTTGTTAGACCATGGATATGATGCATTATCTTGAAACAATTCTATTCTCTCTAGAACTCATCAAGTTAAAAAGAAGATACTTCAGATTACAATTCATTTTGTATGCTCTCATTAGTGGCATTTTATTCAAGAAAGACATGAATGGAGTTCTCCTAAGGTGTGTCTAAGCAAATCAGATTGAAAAGGTGCTGCATGAGTTCCATCATGGATAAGTGGGAGGAAATTTTACTCCATGAGTAATAATTCTCAAGATCATGAAGGATGGTTACTATTGGCATGCATTGTTCAGTGATTGTTATATTTTGATTAAAATTGAAAAAAATGTGCATTCTTCACTAGGAAAGAGAAGTTAGTAGCACGACCCATTCATCCAATCTCAGTGGATCATCCTTTCATGCAATGGGGATTGGACTTCATTGGGGTCATCAATCCAAATTCAATCCAAGGGCACAAGTGGATTATAATAGCTACAGACTATTTCACCAAGTGGACCAAGGCAATAGCACTCAAAGAGGTGAATGAATCTAGCATACTAGACTTATAAGGTTTGGTGTACCTTCTACCATCATATCAGATAATTCCCTTGAATTTATTGGCACAAAGATCACCTGGATGAGTTGTTACAAATGGGATATATCTCAACACTTCATTTAACTATTACTCTCAAGGTAATGGCCAAGATGAGTCCACGAATAATAAATTTCGAGGATCATAAGGAATCTTGATGAAAACCAGAGGGCTTGGCACACAAGGCTCAAATAAGCCTTGTGGGATGATAGATTCACACCCAAAAAGTCAACATGTATTTCGCCATACAAGATAGTTTACAAAAAGAGGCAGGGCTGCCCATATCACTTGAGTTTCGGCATTAGAACTACTTAAACAAGCTGGAATTATTAGATTTTGAACCCATGGAATCTGGGTATGCGAGAACTCATGGAGTTGTAAGAGATAAGATATCATGTAATGCAAACCATGGAGAAAGATCAAGCATTGATCAAGAGGAGATTTGACAAGAAAGTTAAAGCAAGAAGATTCCAAGAATGTGAAGTGGTGTTGAAGTGGGATGCTGATCAAGAAAATTCGGGCAAGCATTCCAAGTTTGATGCTATATGGAGTGGTCCCTACATGATCACTGAACGAGAGTAGCAATGATTTCTGATTGGCCAAGTTGGATGGTGAAGAACTACAAATTCCAATCAATGGAATCTATCTCAAGCATTGTTCTTGAGAGGAATAATTATCACCATTGCATATATTGGTTTAGGATCTTAATTCCTCCAAGTTCTTGTGCACATTGTCTTGTTGTTAGAATAGGTTTAAATTTCCTTAAGTGCTGGTGCACATGTTCTATTGATTCTAGTGTCTTCTTTACATAGTTCATCATGCTTCCAAAAAGAGAAATTGCATCAAGAAGTTCATAGTTGTAAGAAAAATTTGCCATCTTAAAGAAATTAAAATGCAGAGCAATTAAAATTAGATTAAGGAGAATATTTCAATGTTCTCATTATTTTTATTCTTGATTAGTAGTAGAGTTTCTCATGCCCTTACCAAGGATCGAAAACCAATTTAGAGGAGGCTTATGGTTTTGTGATAGGTGGTAGTCTCATCTTTCATTAGGTGATCATTTTTCCCAGCCTTGTAGTAGCATTTCAAGTAGCCATTCGAGAAGAAAATAAAATTTTAATAGAGTTCCATGATGTCCAAAATGATAAATTGTTTTACACAAAACTTTATAGCATACTATGCACACCAAGAAATTACCGATCCTAATGTGTTTCATACTTGGTAGGATCAAAATTTGGGGAAAGTTGCATAGTAGTTCATCTTTCATCCTAGTTGGATCGGGATTATAGAGAAAAGAAAATAAATATCATGTTTTTAAACAATTGTCCACTCAAATAAAACTTTTATATTTTCTTATGGAATTTGGAGAATGTGATAAATGACATTCAATTTTAGTCTAAAAAGCAGTAGTGGTGCTCTATATGACTCTGGGGTTTAGACCGGTTTCAAGATATTATAAGACACTCCATGCCCAATGGATGTTTGAAGGTAGTTGGTCATACTCCATTTGGTAGGCAGATGGTCTCGTGAGTTGCCAAATTTTTATCCATTTTCACCACCTAGGGTGAAATGGACAACACGAAGCCTTGATCTTGAGAACCCGACAAGACATTAGGGGCATTCACCTAGTTTGTAAGCGATTTTAGTGATTTTGGAACACATTCGATGATTTTGGAAGTATTGGGATCTTAAGAGTATTTTTTCCTCTTCGGGTTTTGAACCATAATAGCTCGGTTTGGGAGATGAGGATCAAATGAATGAGCACCATAGGTGATCATGACTGTCCTCAGTACTATGGGTAAGAATGGATGAAACATCGGGGATACTTTGAAGCACTTGCATAATTCTCCCGACACTAAAATAATTGAAAATGGCCAAAATTTACAAAAGGAATTTCAAGGGGGCCATCGAGATGAAGGATAGCTCGATCGAGATAGAGGAAAAAATGCAAGAAGAAGGAGCTCACCAAGTATCTCGCCAAGCTACTCGGCAAGCCATTGACCGAGGTCAAGCCCATAGCAAGTCACCAAATACCACTGAGATATTTGAGGAACCAACGAGTTATAGGAAATGACTTAGCACTAAGGGATTTAGTAAACATGGTCATCGAGATAAAATAATAAGGGCTAAGTTAGTTTCAAAGTTGTAGGAGATAGGCTCGAATCATTGAGATTGAGTGTAATTTCATTGAAGAGATTAATTCTATGATCAATGTGTACATTAGGAATAACTCCTCCCCTACCCATGAAGGAACCTGTTAGATAGGACTTGAGCTAGGTTGGAGTCATCTTGGGCAGTCACGGTGGTGGGGTTAAAAATAGAGAGCCCGTGTGAGTGAATGGGAAGCTCGACTGAAAGGTTAAGATCATCAAGCTTGTCGTGGAATAAAATGAACCAGGGTTGGGATTTGACGCGATAAGGAAATCTCACTACCAAGTTCACAGAGGTTTAATCAAAGGAGGGCTACATATACTTAGGAAAATCCGGGTTAAGGAGATGGAGTTGTCTCACGAGGCAACTCGGAAATCCAGGATGGAGTTTTGGTGAGGAGCCTTTGTGGTCAAAGCACATTTTCGAGGAACCGAGGTTCTGTTTGAACTTAGGCTACATGTGGTCAATTTCCCCATGATTTCCTCAATGCAAATAAATGCAGAGGTGGGGGAGTCAATGACCCATGTGGCATCAACACTTGGTGTTGGAACCTACACGAAGGTGATGTAGTAGGGAGGAACCATGCAGATCCGACGTGGGAGTAGAGAATTCTTGCAATCATGAAGGGGTACTCAAGGAATAAGTTATGGATGAAATGGAGATAGATGGCTTGAGTGGCACATGGATGAAAGGGAGAAAAGCTCCCCAAAACCCGCCTTAACCATAGTTGAAGAGTTCTCCGTCAAAGAGAGGAGACCGCCATGGGATGCATTGAGCTGGAGGTCGACATGTATATCCAACGGGTAAAGTAAGGTGGCCACCAAGGCATGTAACATGGGTTTTTATGAAAACATAGGATCCCAATATAATGTAAGGGGTCGGGAGAGCTGTGTGAAGTTGTCATCTTGGTGAGTCAACTGTCGAAAGTGGACCTTAAACCAAGTCACAAAACATTCCAACCCCCCCAACATGGAAATAGTAAAAGTAATAGATTGGTGGGCCCCGAAACCAAATTTTAATGCACTAGATTTTAAAATTATGCAAAGGAGGGAAAATATTAAAAATCATTGTTTCCAACTACTAAATTAATTTCCCGACCACATGTAACAAAGAAGCCAAGTATGGAAAGCCAAAATAACTGGAGTTACTCAAGAGGCCACAAATTTTGCATTTTTTAATGAAATTGCATAAAACTAGATTCGTTGGAGTTAATGGCTCCAATATATATGCACATAAATCAAGAAACTAAAGGATTGATGGAGTTTAAGGGGTGAAATTATTAAATAATGATCCCAGTTCAAAATAGATACTTCCAGTGGTTGAAATGGCAATAAATGAGCATGGACAACCATTTTCCTTCTGCTGCAAGTTATGGGGTAGTATGGGATGGATTTTGCAGGTCACATATCATAATTTTCACCTACTTTGGGTACTTTACAAGTAATTGGAAGGAAAAATATTATTTTGCAAAAAAATTCTCTCCCCATTTTCCTATAAATTGAAGTGCTCTCTCATTTGAGAGGGGGATTGCTCTTGTAGCAAGACTATGACATTTTTGTTTTAAAAACCAATGTAATGCAGGAATTCATATTGGACTTCTTGCATGTTTATCCAGACCTTTTTCTATAATAGAATGAATTGTGCATGTTAATGAAGCAATAGATTGAAGTTTGTGGATCTCTTTCTTCCCTTGCTTGGATTTGTTGCACTCTCTTACCTCCCCATTTTTATTTTAGGTGTATTGTGTCTACTTTATGCTCTTACAAAGTTCATTATTGTTGTGTTTATATGGGAATGATGTTGTGAATTCTACCATTGGAATGTGGAGAATTTTTATCACCCTCTCTAATCAACATTTATTTTCATTTTCACATATTGGATATTTTTTCCTACACCCTCCTTTCTTGGTGCATCACCTCTGTAGCATATATTTCCTTTACTTGCATGTTATTTCTCTCTCCCTAGTCCCTTAGAAGTTATATGATATAGGTAGTTAGAAATTTTTGTTCTTAAAGTAGATGTTACATTAGATTAGGAAGATTAATTAGCCTTCTTTAGAGGTCTATCTCAGGTAGCAAGTCCCACAAATTGGAGATAATACCAATGTTACCCAGTCACATTGTTTTCCTTAACAAACTCACATGCTAAGCAATTAGAGGGTGCTTTGAATTTCTGATAAAAATACTCATCACTACATATGGCCTAGCATGTTAAGGAATTCCTCTTTTCAGTTCTTGATGTTACATCAAAAAACATCCACACACTGTGAATGGGAATCCTTGGAATCTAATGAACATCTCGTAATGTCACTTTAACCTCTATCTTTTGTCCACTTTCCCTCCACCTAAAGGTGTTGGAATTGAAATCCCATATTTTAAAAATATTTCTATAAAATTTGGATCCAATTGGATTTATACCATCTATATACCTCCAAATATGATGCCCTATAACTATGCAATATCTAATGAAGATAACCCAAGAAATAAATCTAGTAGTTGAATCCTCCATGACACCTACAAAATATACCCCAAAAATTACCTATCATATCTAGATATAAACTTGTTGTCATGCTAAATGTCTAGCATGAAAAATTGAAATGTTTTGTCATAAAAACTAAGTCCACCATTTGAAAACCCCTATCTTGGTCATTATGAACCCTTCCTCTAGAAAAACATCAGTTCACACAACACCTCCGGGTATGTTTCACCCTCATTTTGACTAATAAGAACATAATAAATTAGTTTTCAATTATTTTTGATGTGGAGGGAAATTTATCCAAATTTATTTGATGATGAGACTAAGTTCTGAGGTAGAATAGTACTCTTTGAAGCACCAAATTGGCTATTTTAGCCATATTGCAGCATGAGTACACCCTTTGGAAGCTAATTAGAAAAGATAAACCCATATAGGAGTTTTTAAAGAGAGAAATGAATTGATTTGTGGAATTTTAGGAAATATCTATGGAGGTAGGTGATCTCAGGAGTTGTTCAAGAAAACCGAGTCATTGTAGGCACAAAGAATGAAGGCTTCAACAAAGAAAGTGAGGTTGTTCGAAGATTCCAGGAGTTTTAGGAAGAGTTAGGAGCTCATCAAATATTAAATGGAAATATCTCAGAGTCCACTACATGATGGATGCATTAATTTTGATCCTTGAGCTCCCCACTCTTCATGGTAGTTTGGGTCACGATATCTTGCTCCATGATAAAAGGGTGACTCGTGTCATAACTCAAGATGAAACATTAATATAGTCATTGAATTTATTGGAATGAACTCATTGGATCCTTTGGAGTCAAAATCATATAAGGTTTCACCTCCAAACTATGATTTTTGATCCTAGGGTAGAATAGGCAAGCTTCATGTTCTAATTTTGAATTAGGATGATGTCATCAACATAACTTAAGGCCTTAAACACATGTTTTCACCCTGTTTTTATCTTTTTAATTTTCCTAATGTATAAGGAAACAAGGGAAAGCAAAGTGCACCTCCCTATACATGTGTTTATTTTGTCACTTAAAAGTTGCAACTTGTGACCTAAACAAGTGTAAAACATAAAGTTTGGACCCCCTCATGTTGTATTGACCCTTGGTACATTTTCAATATTTGTTTTCCTTTATCCCTTTTCCCTTGGTGAAAGGGGATATATGGGAAATAAATTTCAGTCCCTTTGTGCTTGTAATTGTTTTGTCACTTAAAAGTGACAACTTGAAGTGTTAGGAAGAGTGGGCATGCACAAACTTGTTATAAGTCAAATTTGGTCCCCTCTTCATGAAAAATGCACCCATGGCACATTTTTCAATGTTATATATCCCATATCCCTATCCAAAGATTCAAGGGGACAAATGGGACACAAAACGCAGCCCACCTCCTTTGTTTAGCCCCAATATCTTGTTTTCAACCCCTTCATCTCACTCTCATAAAAACCCTTGCTAAAATTGGTCTTGATTTAGTGCAAAGTGCATTTGGGTGCCCCTCTTGTCCCCTTGCTTCACTTGTCCCCTATTTTATGTTGCAACTCCACTTTAACACCCATTTGACCTTGTTACATGCCTAAAATGGGTTAAAAGTGAGTTTAAGTGTGAAAATGAGGTAGCCACGTTCTTATTTAAACACTCAACCATTTTTTAATTTTGAAAGCTTTATTTTTCCCTCTCAATCTCTCTTCCATGTTGTTATAATGCTAAAAATATGCTAGGGAACTTCATGTGTAGAAATGGAAAATTTCTCACATATCCCAAACCCCTTGTCCTTTTTCCATACAATTTTTACAACTCCTAAAAAGTGACCTTTAGATGATTCTAGCCTTTTATATAATGGTGGTATACATTATTTGTAATAGTCATATGGAGTTTCAAGTTATATACACTTATTTTTCAAATTTATGGAGTTCCGACAATTGAAATCCTATAAAAATTGGAGCAAAACATCATTGTGAAATAACAAAACTTTTGAGACATATCTCATTCCATTCTAACACCAAAAATACACAGTTATAAAATAGTAAGTCTTAAAAGGTTCCACTATCTATATATAGTAAGTCCTGAAAATAGTTCATTCTCTAAGTTACCATTTCTCCTTGCATATCAAGAATACTCAAAAGTGCTAAATTGAGGAACTTACTAAAAATAGACACACTAGAATTATACTCATTAAAAATAGTAGGTATCGTGGATTGTGGTCAAACTTTGCATACTCAGTCATCTCCATTTCATCTCACTAGCCTTTGTCACCATGGAGCTCAAACACTCAAGTTTGGAGCCAATTTCAACTTCAAACATTGAGTATCCTAATAAGAGTGACAATTATATAACAAGTACGGAATTGGAATACTTGAATACAAGAATGATGATTTAACACCGATCAGATGTAGAGGGAAAGACATTCTTATTGGGTTATTCACATTTAGTAGGGTCACAATTGCAAGGTTGGGAAACTACCTCATGGCTCAAATAGGAAAGGAAGCCCTCAAAGACTTTCAAAAACTTATTTTTGAGGTGAATTCCATATAGTAGGATCAAAGTAAAATTATTTCCAATAATATGTGTTGATTCATCCTAATGATCCCACAAAAGGGGGTCTTCATGTTTAAGTGATTTAGACGGTGATCATAGGTTCACAATAGTGCATATCTAGTGTTGTTGTTTTTGAACACTTGGTCACGGATTTAGAGTGTGAAGGTTGCAATCAAAATATTTCAATTCAATAAGAGGTCAAAGAAAAAAAAAAATTATTATCTAAGAATCATCTCAAGATCCATTAGAAGTAGGCTCTTCATCAACAAAATATTATGTATCTTCATATTTTCACTTCTCTATTCTTTTCTCTCCTCCTCTCTACATTCTATTTCTTCATTAATAATGTACTTTTTTGGATCTTTTGTCTTATTCACTTAAGTGGCCCTATTTTCGCATTATAACAGTTATTTTTCAAAAATAAGAAAAGGACTTAATTTCATTCTTAGTGAATATGAAAGGTCACAAGTGGTGGTGAGAAGAAAAGTCACATGGGTGGAAGTGAAAATGCATCACTAAATTTGTATAAATTGGGATGGCCTCTCTATTCGAAAGGGTTAAATTTTATTTCCCTACTAAATAAAACAATAAGCTACATTATTCTATCTCCTTATCTATGTTGTTTTTCACCCTCTACTTCACAACTTTGTAGGCATTGTAATCTCGTATAAAAAAGAAATAACTTTGAGTCTTTTATTAATGAATCTATAGAACTTTGTATCTTTGATTTTCTAGTTTTACTATTTATTACACTATTATTCTTCTTACTATTGAATTTGGATCTACTCTAGTTAATGTGTGTGAAATATTTAAGTCTACTCATAACATTAACCCTCTCTCTCAATTTATCCATATCCTCTTTACCTCTCTCCAAAACAAAATTCCTCCCTTGTACACTATTGAAGAAATTTTCCATAGGTTTAGTGGAGTACTCTTGTGTGATCCTTAGCCTAATGGCCACCCACATTTTTATTTATTACTTACATTCAATAAATGGGATCCTCCTCATACCGAATAAGGAGGGGCCTATCTCCGAAAGCATCGACAACAACCACTGATTTGTCTTGTGAAAAATTATCATGCCAACATTTTTGGAAACTCTATTAGGGAATGATTCTCTTGTGCACCCTATAAAGATCTCTAAATCCATTATTTTTTCTAAAATTCATAAAAACTAGAAAAATAAATATACCAAAAATATGATTTGAATATTTGGAAGCCTTGTTGCGATCTATTAGAATATGTACTTTTCATGGTTTTATTCCTATTTCAATTTGTTGGTCAGACTTCCTATTATCTAGGTAGTAAGACAAATTGGGAAATAATCCTTCCCTAATTTTATCCTAAATTTTCTCTTGAATATTCCATTGCAGAACCATTTACAAAAACCTCTAGAAGAAGAAGATGAAATTGTTGCACACTGTACCTTGGGGTTGAAACAAAAATCCACTAGCTTTGTCTTCTCCACTTCATGAATTACCAAAAGGATCAAGAAATAAATTTCCCAAGTTCAACAAAGACAGAAATCAACATATTGAGGAGCATATCATATCTTTTATCACAACATGTGGTGTTCTTGGATAATACATGAAGATTTTTTTGTTCAACTATTCATAGAGTCATTGCAAGATTCTACTATAGAATGGTTTTACTACTTTCCACCTTAATCCATTACTAACTAGGAAGACATGAAAACCATGTTTGAAGCAATATTCAAGACCGCAGAAGATGGTAATTCCCTCTTTTCTCAATTATCTCAAATGAAGAAAGAATTGCAAGATCCCATGAGATAATTTTTGGTAAAATTCTATAAGTTGACTAACAAAATTCCAACTAGTGTTTTTCATAATATAGATAATTAGAGATGTTCTTCATAAATGTCCAGTTTTCTTATGTTTTGTTCATATTATGGAAATTTCAACCAAACACTTTGGTTAATCTTGAAGAAATTTATATTGAAGTGGAAGATGGCCTCATCATGTTAGGGAAGGTCAAGAACTACTCAATGAAGAGTAAAATCTAGAGCTCTAAAGATGAAGGTGTTGATCCATTACTACAAAAATTGGTCAATGATCTAACTACATTGAAGAATAAAATTTCTCAACATGCCTCATATCAAAATAAAAAAGGAGTCAAATTGATGGAGTACCTCAAAGGATTTCCTTGGAAGCTCGACTGATTAATTTAGTATGTGGAACATGTGAAGATGAAGGAAAATAAATTGTTGAATCAAAATTTGAAGAAGAAGAGGAAACTAGATATGTAAATATTGGGTATTTTGAATACTCATTTGATGAAGATCGGGGAGGGCCCATGGCCAATATGAATAGTTACTATTGTGCATTGTTCACCGATCGAAACAAAGAAAGAGGCCACTATTTCCATTGCATAAGAAAAGAACTTGAATCCTCAAATGGTGAATCTACTGAAAAATAAAAAAAGGAGGATATTCATTTCTGAATTCCGTGGGCTAGACACAAAGAATCCCGAGGTTACCTTAGTAAAGACTCTATCTATATATTTGAGTAAATCTCTTTCATATCCTCTTGTCAAATCGTTTCTACTTCGTTGATCCTAAGAAAGAAAATCCTAATCATGTCAAGGATTCCATTACTCCCGATATGATTTCTACTTATTCACCCTTTGACATCATTGACCATGTCAAGAAATACAAAATTCAAATTTCTAAGTTTGATTACTTAAGAACTTGTCCCAAGAAATTTGATAAATTTTTCTAATTTATCAAAGGAATAATTTTAAATTCATGTTTCAAAAATATTGTTTTAAGAGAATCACTTCCCACTCATAAGACAACTCAAAAAATTATTTCCTCAACATATTCCTCTTATGGGAAAATATAACCTTCCTATATTGCCTTCCTAATCAATGTGTATATATTAAGCATCCGTATAATTGAATCCAGGGCCTTTGACAATGTCATTCCCACCAAATTTTTCAAATCCCCCAATCTTACTATCACCCTTTCTAATGTCCATTATTACTCCATGGAAACTAAGGAAGTAACTCTCATTGGCAGTTAAGGATTCTCAAGTAGCATTTGCGTAATTTCCTGAAAATAAAATCATGATGAAAATACTTGTGGAAAACATGGTAGCTTCATATGGTATGTTCTTGAGCTGGATTTTTGTCAAGATGTAGGTGGATATATAAAAATGGATTGATTGTATGCCACCGTACTCATCGGTGGTAAAATAAAGAAGCTCCTTCATTTGAGAAAAATGAAATAAAAATTCTAAAAACCAAATGACCCAAAGGCGAACATATTATTTCAATATTTAAGGTATGGAATTTTTTTCATAACTTCAAAGGAAGATGTTGATCTACCTATGTTGATGGAAGAGTACTCAGGTGTGATGGAGCTGGTTGACAAACAACATGATGATCTAATGGATTCAGAATTGGAGAGTGTGTACTTCCCACTAAGTGTGGATGCAGGTTCTCTACTTGGTGGTGATTAAGGTCATGGAAATATTGTCTTATAACAAATAAATCCTGAGTTTGTGAGTAGTGTAAACCATGAAGAAAAAGGGGTATCAAATAAACTCTCAACATATGAGCCCCAAGTTTCAAATCACCTTCTCAAAATCTAGTAGTAACATTTGTTTGATGATTATGATTGTGAATATGAATCCTTCTCTTTCACATTGGGAGATGAATACCTTATCAATGAGGAATGTATAAATAATAATATGGTTGGTCTCTTAAATTTAAATTTCTTAAGAAGGAATTCATAAATGATAAGATGTTTGAATCTCATGAGGTTGAATCTACTCAAGAAAGAGTTATCTCCATCATAGAGATGAATTTCAAAGCTCAAGATGGTTAGGATGAGGAAAATGATTATTTCCATATTTCATGTCCAACCTTGTGCTCATTATCCTTTCATGAGAATGAAGAATTGTGTACATCACACCATAGTGTGAAGCAGGTTAAAGGTGATTAGATCCATGTGAAGGATAATTGTTTATAGCAATTGAGAAACATGGAGTACCAATAAGCTTGTGATAAAGTTAAAAATCTAAAAATATCAGCTGATAATAAGCTCATAGAGACCATGGACATGAAGCATATAATAAATAAACGTTGAATTCCCATCAAATACCATAAGCCTTGGTGTGAAAATGGTAAGATTGGTATGATCAAGACTCATTCTTGTAACAGCAATAGAAAATTAGAAATTGGAATAAATTTGAAAATAGATGAGCATAAAGAAACAAAATTTTAGAGAAAAAGATAACGATCTATCTAAGTGGACCCTCATTTACAAGAAAAATAATGAAAAATTTCCCATAATTTTGAGAAAAGGGTCATATTTCATTTATTTATTCAATGGGTTTGTAGAGAAAAAGAATTCGGTGCTACCCATGCATGATTAAAACATTAAGAGAAGAATCAATGATACAATAAAATTGGGTTGTCCCCTGCATGTACCATAGGTGATTTAGGAATGTTGTTTCATGGTTTCTCTATCTATTGTATGGTTTCTCTTGGTTGTATTGGTATCTTTTATAGTTATTTAGTGTGGTGATTCTATGGTCCAATGGGTAAGGAAATGGTCTACTCCTCCACGATGTTCCTAAGGTTTGTCATTACCCCTTACAATTTAATGTACTCGAGTTAGAACCAACCATTTTCATGCTAAATGTATAGCATGAAAAATTGAAAAATTTAGTCATGAAAACCAAACCAACCATTTAAAAGTCCCTCTCATTATCATTGTGAACCCTTCATCTAGCTAGCCCATCAGTTCATACAACACCTCTGGATCTGTTTCACACTCATTTTGGCTAAGAGGAATATACTAACATGGTTTTCAAGTCTATTTCAGGTGCAAGGTAATTTATCCAATTTTATTTCATGATGATACTAAGATATGAGGTAGAATAGTGCTCGGCTGAAGCACCAAATTGGATATTTTAAGCCATATTGTATCACAAGGACACCCTTCATAAGCTGAATGGAAAGTCTCAACCCATCGGGGAGTTGTGGAGGAGATAAATGAAGTGATCCATATAAGTTTAAGGAAAATTTGTGGAAGCAAGTGATGTCGGACATAACTCAAGAAAAAAATGGGTCATTGTGGGCATAGGGAATGAAGGCTTCGATGGAGAAACTCAACTTTTTCTAAAGATTCTAGGATTTGTAATAAGAGTAAGGAAATCATAAAAATTCAATGGAAATATGTTGGAGTCCACTACATGATAGATGCATTAATTTTGATCCTTGAACTCACCACTCTCCATAGGTCTAGGTCATTATTGCTCCTTCATTCCAAAAGGGTGGATGGTGTAATAGATCAAGTTGAAATTTTAATAAATTATTTTAAGTTATTGAAATGAACTCATTGGATCATTTGGAGTCAAAATTATATAAGGTTTCACCTCTGAACTCCAATATTTTCTCCGGGGAAGTGTCGTGTTCTAATTTTGCGTTGGGATGATGATATTAATATAATTTAAATCCTTGAGCACAATTTTTCACACTATATATTAATTTTCCCTTGTCCCAAGGTTCAAGGATATAAACAAGATAAAAATTTGTGCTCCCTTATGCGTGTGTTTCTTTCATCACTTAAAAGTTGTAACTTGTGACCGATACAAGTGTAAAACATAAAGTTAAAACCCCCTTCATGTTATGTTGAACCTAGGAACATTTATCAAGGTGTGTCGTCCCTTCTCCTTTTTCCATTGGTGCAAGGGGGAAAGGGTAAAATAAATTTTAATCCCCTTGTGCTTGCAATGTTTTAGTCACTTAAAAGTGACAACTTGAAGTGTTAGGAAGAGTGAGTATTTACAAATTTGTTTTATGTCAAATATGGTCCCCTCCTCATGAAAATTACACCCATGGAACATTTTTCAATGCTCTATGTCCCTTTTACCATGTTACAACCTCTAAGGGGACAAATGGGACACAAAAGTGTGTTCCACCTCTTTTACTTTCCCCAGGACACATGTAGGACCATTGTTGAGCCTTGAGTGCTTATTTTTAGCCCCCTTCATCTCACTCTCATGAAACCCCTTGTTGACACTTGTTTTGATCCATTGTATTGCTTGTTTGGGTCCATCTCTTGTCCCCTTTCTTCACTTGTCCCCTATTTTTTAGGGTTCAATTCTACTTCAACCCCTGTATGACCTTGGTTAAGCTTAAATGAGTTAAAAGTGAGTTTAAGTGTGGAAATGAGGTATAAAGGCTTCCTATTCAAACACTTAACCATTTTTGAGTTTTTAAAGATTTATTTTTTCCTCCAACTCTATCTTCCATGTTTTTATTCTATTCAAAAATATTCCAAGTACATCCATGTCTACTAATGGAAAGTTGCTCATATCTACCAAACCCCTTGTTCGTTTTATAGGAAATTTTAAAAATCCGAAAAAATGTTGAAAAGTTATCATTGCTGTCAAGTTGAGTTGGAGTGATTTCATTGATGTCAAGATGATAGTGTTATGAAATTTGTGGTCATTGATGTCACGAGTAAGCTTGATTATTTAAGTGTTTTCATGTTCGGTTGTCAAGAGCGGGAAGCTAGTTAAGAGACATAGTGAATGTATAAACATGGTAGCTTGGTGAGATGAGTGAATATAATTATGATAGGTTGTATGAAAATTTTTGAGCATGTGTGTATGGTTTAGAATGCATGGGAAAGGTATGGATTGAGTCTCTATAACACTTGCTAAAACAACCCGGTTGAGACCCAAGAAACAACCTAAGGTTAGTTAGGGAAAATTATGGAATAATTTTTTTATTAAAAGAATCTACAACAGGTTACAAGACAACAATTGTCATTAATAGGTTTCAGAAAATTATAGTCTACTAAGAGATATCTATCGTAGGTCATGGAACTCATCAATCCACTGATGTATGAACCTTTGTGACAAATATCTACTCCAAAAATGCTCCTCAAAGAGCTCCTAGGTAACTGTCTCAGAATCAACATGGAGCTTCTACTCCTCTGTCCTCCACAAGACACCAAATCCATCCCTTAGTAGATGGATCGCAACACGAGATTTCGTGTTGCTAGAACAAGAAAAATCTTGAAGCAACCACTCAAGCTCACTAGCCAAGCCTCTTCCTAAAATCCACCTATGTCACCAGAATAATGTGATGGTTGAAGCTTCAGGATCTCCTTGATGTGATCTGTAGCTATGGATTGATGGCCTCAGGCCCTCTCGTATGCTCATCCCTAAGCCTAGGGCTCCGAGACCTCTCTTTATGCTCTGAAACTCGGTCACCCTATCCCCTCTGTGGTGACTCTTCCTGGATGACTATGCATGGGATTTCTCTCCTCCATGCCCCTTGCTAGGTTGAGGAGATGCCTGACCCTCAATGGAAGGGACTCTATCATGTTTGGTTGCATGTCCTCCTCATCGATCCTCCGCGTGAGCAAAGCATTAACTCTGAAGAGTCTGCAAAATCTACGGTATGATGGCTACTACAACATGATCTCGGTGGTTGTATGTCTGGGTCTATGTGAAAAGTCCCCTCGTCCCGTCTCGCACCTCCCTGCATGGACTCAAGGTGAGAGTTAGTTCATTTTCTCGTTTTATTCAATTTCCATGTTTACTAAAATATGTAATTTCTAAACTAAGTTGTTTTCTAGATTTAAAAGTTTGCTAGGTTTAAGTTTCATGTCTCAAGTTTTCTAGTGTTCCCAATGGTCCAAGATTTTGAACCACTACTATGATACCAAGTGTAACGCCCGCTAAAACAACCCACTTGAGACCCAAGAAACAACCTAGGGTTAGTTAGGAAAATTATGGAATAATTTATTTTTTGATTAAAAGAATCTACAACTAGGTTACAAGACAACAATTGTCACTAACAGGTTCTAGAACAATTCTAGTCTAATAGAACATACTTTTCTTTTATTAATAATTATTAGATGTCATAAGGTCCAAAATTTAGGGTTAGAAGTTTCAACTAGGTTCAGAGGGTAATTCCTCACCATACCCACTCTCTAACAGGCTTAAAGATTTAACTTGATTTTTCTCACACTTAATGCATTCAAAATTTTCCTAAAGTACTCCCATTGGATATGAAATTTCCTCACTTTTCCATTGATATAAAGAAGTCCTCATAACTCCTCATATTCTTCAAGTTATAAATTTGGCGGGCCTTGGGGTGAAATATTTTCCCAAGAGCGGGCTTGCAGGCCCTGTGTGGGGTGAAAATTTTCCCTTGTGTGGGTTGGCAGAGTGGGGAATATTTTTAGCACTCTTTCTCTCTTTGGGAAAAAGCATGATTTTCCTCCACGTGCCTGTGAGCCCAAAGAGGACATGTGTCGGCTTATAAAAGCTCGGGAGAAAGTAAAGTTGGTGTCGGAGTGGTTTTAGGTTTTAAGATTTTAAGGTTTAAAAGTTCAAAGTTAAAACCCGTTCCACACCTCTCGCTGAAGCCTAAGGTGGCCACATGTCAGTCTACCATTGGTTGTAGGAGGTAGGGAAACTTTAGAATTTTCACCAAAAAGAGTTTTAAAGTTTCAAGGTCAAAATAAGTCAGCTCCTCTGCCGTCTCTTGGTGATGCCACGTGGAAGCCCTTGATTGGCTGCGGGCTGGCGAGACAGTGAGGGAAACTTGGAAAATTTTCCAAAAATTTTCTGAGATGCAAAATCAAAAAAGGGACCCGTTCCTCCACCAATGCCTCGTGGCATCATCTGATTGGTTGCGGGCCGACGGGGAAAATTTGGAAAATTTTCCCAAAATTTTCTAAAGGCGCTAAGTAAAGAAAGATCCGCCCCTCCACTATCACCTCATGGTGCCACATGGAAGCCTCGATTGGTGTGGATTTGGTAGAGAAATTTTTAAAATTTTCCCAAAAAATTTCCTAAGTGTTTTAAGGGAAAAATTAGGGCCGTGAACCCGAGGAAATTTTTTCCAAAATTTTCTACCAAGGAAAATTTCAGAGGGCCATAACTTTTGATAGAGAGCTCATTTTTGGGAAAACGAGGACTTTCTGGAAAGCTCTCAATGTTGTCTTTGTCTGAGATCATTAATTATATATATATTTTTATAAATTTTAAGGGGTAAATTTTAAGAAAATGGCCTGCAGGATTTTTAAAAGCAAACTGGTAAATTTTAACTTATAATTTTTTCAATTTTGTCATTCTTTCTCCTTTAACATGTCAAATGAACATGGAGGATTGTTCTAAGAAGAATTTTAGGATGCATTTGGAAGGTAATTTTTCTTGATTGATTTCCAATTCAAATTTTTACAACTTTAGATAGCAAAATAACTGTGAAAGGTTTGGGCCCGATTTTGCAATGTTTGAAGGATTTTTCCTTAAGTGTTTTAGTCAATTGAGTTCATTTATATCATAACATGTTAGATTTTAATGTTTCAATGTTATTTATTGTTTGTAGGTTTGAACTGTGCATTTTAGATAAATTATTTTCCAGGATGAAATACAAAACAAAGATCAATTTCTAAAGGATTTATTTATCATTTTTCACCTTCCAAGTATGGAGATTCATTTCTATTCTAGTCTAATACATTTAATTGATTTAAAAAAACCATTTAATAGCTAAAATGCAAATTCTGATTTCCAATTTTAACATATTTCAAAAGAACAGAGTTACATATATTTCCTTCATACGTATTCCTCATTTCAATTTTCCAAACAGAGATTTCAAATCACAATTTGATGATCAATTTCAATACAACAATGTAAATTGATAAAGGTAGTGTAATATTTTATTGATTTCAAATATACAACTTTACATTCTTCAATTTCTTGAATGCAAATAACAGATTTCAATTTCTTTCTTTCAAATGAATAGAACAAAGTATATATATCTTTCACATTCTTTCAAAGAAAAAATAGAGTCTATCTCTTTTTCATTTCACTTTACAAATTTCATAATCCATACAACATCTTTCCATTTCAAAACATTTACAAATTCATCCACTTCAAAGTGGGAAAGGTTACAATGAGATTTTATTTCACAAGGTACTGTCAAATTGTCTTTCTCCTCTGCTCTAGAACAACAACATGCATTCTTCTCATTCATCCAATTTGATCACAACAAGAGTAGGGGAAAGGCAACGCTCTCCACCCAACCAAGACATCCAATGAAGAGGAGAAGCCATCCTTCTTCATTGGCCCCCAAGCCCCAACCACAAAGCAATAGAATATGTGATCCAACTCATGGCAATAACAGGCTTCCAAAAACATACACACAACATTTTCACAATAAAACACATGGTCCAAAACATAGTGAATGTATAAACATGGTAGCTTGGTGAGATGAGTGAATATAATTATGATAGGTTGTATGAATTTTTTTGAGAATGTGCGTATGGTTTAGAATGCATGGGAAAGGTATGGAGTCGAGTCTTTGTAACACCTGCTAAAACAACCCAGTTGAGACCAAGAAACAACCTAAGGTTAGTTAGGGAAAATTATGGAATAATTTTTTTATTAAAAGAATCTACAACCAGGTTACAAGACAACAGTTGTCACTAACAGGTTTCGGAACAATTATAGTCTACTAGAACATACTTTTCTTTTATTAATAATTATTAGAGGTCATAAGGTCCAAAATTTAGGGTTAAAAGTTTCAACTAGGTTCAGAGGGTAATACCTCACCATACCCACTCTCTAACAAGCTTAAAGATTCAACTTGATTTTTCTCACACTTAATTCATTAATTTTTTCCTAAACTACTCCCATTAGATATGAAATTTCCTCACCTTTCCATTGATATAAATAAGTCCTCCTAACTCCTCATATTTTTCAAGTTATGTAAATTTGGTGGGCTTTGGGGTGAAAATTTTCCCAAGAGCGGGCCTCGGACCTGGGGTGAAAATCTTCCCTTGCGTGGGTCGGCAGAGTGGGGAAGAGTTTTAGCACTTTTCCCCTCTTCGGGGAAAAAGCGTGATTTTCCTCCGCGTGCCTGCGAGCTTGAAGATGACACATGTCGGCTTATAAAAGCTCGGGCGGAAAGTCGGGCCGTCGGAGCGGTTTTAGGTTTTAAGATTTTAAGGTTTAAAATTTCAAAGTTAAAACCTGTTCTACACCTCCACCGAAGCCTAAGGTAGACATGTGTCAGTCTAACATTGGTTTTAGGAGGTGGGACAATGGGAAAATTTAGAATTTTTGCCAAAAAGAGTTTTAAAGTTTCAAGGTCAAAAACAACTCGCTCCTCCGCCATCACCTAGTGATGCCACTTGGCAGCCCCTAATTGGGTGTGGGCCGGTGGGGCGTTGGGGAAACTTGGAAAATTTTCAAAAAAATTCTAAGACACAAAATACAAAAAGGGACCCGTTCCTCCACCAATGCCTCGTGACACCACATGGCATCACCTAATTGGTTGTGGGCGGTGGGAAAAATTTAGAAAATTTTCCCAAAATTTTCTACGAAGGCGCTAAGTAAAAGAAAGATCCGCCCCTCACTTTGTCACCTTATGGTACCATGTGCCAGCCTTTGATTGGATGTGGTCCAATGGGCGGTGGAGAAAATTTTGAAAATTTTCCCAAAAATTTTCCTAAGTGTTTTAAGGGAAAAATTTGGGCCGTGGCCTGCTAAGGAAATTTTTCCCAAAATTTTCCGCCAAGGAAGGAAAAATTCAGAGGGCCATAACTTTTGATAGAGAGCTCAGTTTTGGGAAAATGAGGACTTTATGGAAATCTCTTGACGTCCTCTTTACATTGAGATCATTAATTTTAGATTTTGATAAATTTTAAAGGGTAAATTTTAAGAAAAATTCATGTAGACTTTTTAAAAGCAAATAGGTAAATTTTAACTTATAAATTTTGTTCAATTTTTTCATTCTTTCTCATTTAACATGTCAAATGAACATGGAGGATTGTTATAAGAATAATTTTAGGATGTATTTGGAAGTTAATTTTTCTTGATTGATTTCCAATTCAAATTTTTACAACTTCAGACAACAAAATAACTATGAAAGGTTTGGGCCCAATTTTGCAATTTTTGAAGGATTTTTTTCCTTAAGTGCTTTAGTCCAATTGAGTTCATTTATATCATAACATGTTAGATTTCAATGTTTCAATGTTATTTATTGTTTTCATGTTTGAAATGTGCATTTTAGATAAATTATTTTCCAGGATGAAATACAAAACAAAGATCAATTTTTAAAGGATTTATTTATCATTTTTCATCTTCCAAATATGGAGATTCATTTCCATTCTAGTCTAATACATTTAATTGATTTAAACAAACCATTTAATAGCTAAAATGCAAAGTCTGATTTCCAATTTTAACATATTTCAAAAGAATAGAGTTACATATATTTCCTTCATACATATTCCTCATTTCATTTTTCTAAACATATTCAAATCACAATTTGATGATCAATTTCAATACAACAATGTAATTTGATAAAGGTAGTGCAATCTTTTATTGATTTCAAATATACAATTTTACATTCTTAAATTTCTTGAATGCAAATAAAAGATTTCAATTTCTTTCTTTCAAATGAATAGAACAGAGTATATATATCTTTCATATTCTTTCAAAGAAAAAATAGAGTCTATCTCTTTTTCATTTCACTTTAAAAATTTCATAATCCATACAACATCTTTCCATTTCAAAACATTTAAAAATTCATCCACTTCAAAGTGGGAAAGGTTACAATGAGATTACATTTCACAAGGTACTGTCAAACTGTCTTTCTCCTCTACTCTAGAATAAAAACATGCATTCTTCTCATTCATCCAATTTGATCACAACAGGAGTAAGGGAAAGGCAACGCTCTCCACCAACCAAGACATCCAATGAAGAGGAGAAGCCATCCTTCTTCATTGGCCCCCGAGCCCCAACCAAAAAGCAATAGAAGATGTGATCCAACTCATGGAAACAACAGGCTTCCACAAAACATACACACAACATTTTCACAATAAAACACAGTCCAAAACAGAACAACAGTTTTACAACCACATGAAAGACATCACACAAAACTCAGGCTTCACCATGTAAGCCAAAGGAGCAAGAACTATGGGGAAGCTGCTTATGCCTCCCAATGGGAATTGGGTATCCACCTGTAACAAACCACCAATATAAAACATCTCCCATATATCCTTATGCCCCCACAATCCCTCCTTATGTCCCCCACAAATTTCCTTATGCCCCCACAAAGTAAGAAATGCAAGCTATTTCTTTTCCATGGTGGATCCCAATCCCAAACTCCCTCCACAATAAATTTGATGCCACTGGCATTCCCTTATGCCCCCTTAATGATTCCCCATAGCCTTCTCCTACACCATTCCTAGGCAGTCTACCCAACTAGCCAATAAACACACAAAACATTCACCATTCACACAAACATAAAAAGAAATAAAAACATATATGAAGAGCTAAGCTCCTACCTCTCCATGGTAGATTTTGTTCCAATACAACAAGCTTTCAATGTCAAAATACAATCCCAAAATCAGCAATGCCCAAGTATGAAATGCTCTCCAATCTCCTCCAAAATCAACAAGAGCTCCAAATAGCCAAGGAAAATTTTCCCCAAATGAAGTATGCCACAAAGTGAAATCCCAAAAGTTCAACAACCCAAAATGAAGCAAGGAGTTCCAATTTTATAGAAGAGGGAAGAGGAGAGGATAAGGTGGATCCATGTAGGATGCCAAATCACCCATCCTCAACTCCAACACAAAATTTGAATTCATTCTCCAATGCACAATAAAGAGGTGGGTGAATAATATGACAATAAAATTACACTCTCCAAAAAGGCCACACCCCAAAGGACTGAATTTAATAAAATGTAAGAAGAGTGCAATTAAAACTTATAGTTAGTCATATCAAAATACATAAATAAGGTCTAAATTAAACCCTCCAACCATAGGTATGGTTGGTAAATAAAATTAAGAGGTATGGGACAAGTTTTATTTGTCCCACAAGCCTCAAAATCAACCTCCAAGGATAAATTCAGATTTCCAAGGAGGTGGAGTGTTTCATAATCCAAAATTTGACTTACACAAATCTTACACATACTTACACATCACTTACTACATTTAATACAAGAGCCAACAACTTTATAATTACTTTCTTATATCCCAAATTTGGTGATTTATTTATTTTAACAATATGATTACTCACCTTGCTAAGCAAAAAGGCAAACAAAGCATTGAGGGGAAGGGAGCATTGGCAATAGCCAGATTGATGACATATATAAAAAACTGACCTCCTTAGACTCCCGCCTAGGGAAGATGAAGACTAGGCATGAGTATAATATTGCAGCCTTCAGGGCCATCGAGGAGTTCATCGAAGGTCATGCAAGAAGTGTTTCACAACTTAGCGGTGTCCCGGCTACACTTTGGGGCAATGAGAAAGAGAGCAAAAGAACCAGAGAGGAGCTCGATAAGACGGATGCTGCTCATATGACCACGCTGGGCATGTATCATGCTTGGAAAAGAGTAAAGATGAGTATTGATCAAGCGGCCAAGAAGTAGTCCCGACTACTTTTGCTGGTCCTTATTGTTTTTTACTGCTTCTTGGCTGTAGGCTTGCTGTTTTTTTGCCGTTGTTTTGCTGTTAAGTCTCGTTTGTGTAGCTGTTCTGGGCTTCGTTGTTCTTCGCTGTAGCTTTTGTGCTTTGCTACAGCTTCTCTGCTCCTCTCTCTTATTCCGGCTTTTAGGCCTTCTTTTGTACACAAGGGTATAGTCCCTTTCAAAAAACTATTTACCAATATTAAAAAAAAACAATATGATTACTCACATTAATTCTCCATAGTTAAAAGAATAACGAAAGGGGTAAATGCATCCCAAAATAAACACATGTAAACATTAATAAAAGAACCCACATTAATAAATACATAAAGCCCCTTGGTCACATTCAAAGGTAATCCCCCATGGGAATCCCTAACAAAAAAACAACACACACACACACAAAACATGTTACCATGGTGACCTTGTTGAATTCATCGGATTTTCAATGTAATTGGTCTCCAATCCCCGATGTTTGTTGTAATATTTTAACCTGCAAAACACAAATACCTCATTCGGCCTCATGGCCATAATAGAACATCCAACATAATATACATATAATCATAAAATCATATATACATATGAATCACAACAACATCAAGGCAATCAACAATATCACTTACAATTTATATCAACAACTATATCATCATCATATAATGTCCATTTTCTAGGTCTACTCACAATATCCAAAAATCACATGTCCGAACAACATTCATAATATATCCATGTCAAATAGTATATCATCATCCACATATGAAGTGTCTCTAATAATCATCATGCATCATAACTAAATCAAGATCAACAATAATCCATGGTCCAACATCTAACATCATACTAAATCAAAACCATAATAATGTCCATAATGTAATCAACAGTATCAAGATCAGTATCAAAAGGTGTCAAAGGGAAGTGGGCACTACGGTCAAGGTTAGTTCGGGCATGAAGACTAAGTTGCAAAAGGTAAGGTGAATAAATTAGGTCCTAATGATGTACGAGAGTCAGTTTTCAAGGTAAGTATGGGAATGTGAGTATTGTAAGAGTGGTAAATTATTTTCCTAGGTATCTTAATGAATTTTCAAGGCCATGGATTGAGGGAAAAATAATGAAAATTTATTTCGAGGTCGAACCTAGACAAATCCTTGAGAATTAACTATCCTAATGAGGTAGGTTGAAAATTTCTCAATGCTATTATGTGCAAAGGTGAGTATGGGAAGTTCTTTAGAATGTTTATTTAGGTATGTGGACAAAATTTTAGGTATTATTTTGGATTATAAAGCAAGATATTGAGTTTTTGGTCAAACCAAGTTCTTGAAAATGGTGTTTCCCACCTAAAAGGCCACTTTCGATTATTTGTTGGTACGCTAATATTCTTTATGGGAACCTAAGATCTTTGGGAGATTTTGGTATGTGTCATAGATAATATTTATTGAAATTATTTTTGGGTTTGAAGAATAGAGCTTTATGAACAATCTTAAACACCAAAACAAGTATCTCCAAGTGGTTTTTGTTTGTCAGATGAGTGAGTGAACCCCATAGAAAAATTCTTGTTTACGAATAATTTGTTGTATTTATCAAGTCGTACATTGGACATGCTAAAAATGAACTTTTAGGATGGTTTTAAAAAAAAATGGTAAAAGTGGGGATTTTTAAAGGACTCGCATCCTTGTGGTTTTTATTTGTTAGATGAGTGAGTGAACCCCATAGAAAAAGGCTTGTTTATGAAGAATTTGTTGTATTTATCAAGTTGTACATTGGACATGTTGAAAAAATGGATGTTTTAGGATGGTTTTTTTTTTTTAAAATGGTAAAAGTCGGGATTTTTAAAGGACCCACGTCCTTGTAAAAAAATTCCCTTAAGGAAGAATAAAGTAATGAAGCATGAAAGAAATGAAGCCCACATGCCGCAAAAGCTAAAAGGCCACTAAGGATCTAATGAGTGGTACAAAATATAGGATGTGAATAAAAAATAAAGGATGAAAATCCCATAGCTACGAAACATAATTGGTAGTCTAGCCTTAAGGATCCCGACCATGGGATCATAATCTCATTTTAGGAAAAGAAATTCCTTTCTATTTTCTATTTACGATTGTCTTACCATCACACCCACTAGGATCCAAATTTTCATTTGAATGTATTTGAATATGAGTTTCAGAGATCTCCTTTGTTCCAACATTTGACCACTCCTTCAAGATTCTATGTTTAGAACATATAGAATCTTCCCCTGAAGGAGCATAAAAATTGCTTTGTTTGACAAAAATTTGACCCCACCAACCCAACAACGGGGGAATCACAAGTCTTAAGCGGTAGCTAAATATCCCTTTCATAAAAATTAGGGTCTTTACGAACCTCCACTAAATCTTCCAAAGAGGAATCTAATTCATCCCCAACAAATAATAAATTTGGGTTGGGAATAATTTCACCAAGAAATTTTTCCTTCATCTTTTGTTTAACTTTATGACACTCTGAAGCAAGGTGATCCAAGGAAAAACATTTCCTACATCTAAAAGGAAAGCCTTCATAGTAAAGAGGTTGTTTCTAGCTCCTATCCAAAAATTTGATTTCAATAGAAGTGGGTAGATCAAGAGAGCTATCTAGATCCACCAATATGGGAGCATAGGTAGTATGGGTGTAAAGTTTTGTTCTAGATTCGATGGAAAAATACATGCACAATGCATTACCAATATAAAAAAAAATCTCTCCCCCAAACTGTATCATGAGATAACATAATAAAACCCATACATGATTTAAATTGAATACAAAAATGAGTGGATTAAAGGATGAAAACCATGGCTTCATTAGCAAGTGGTGATTTTGTAGTTCCCAAAGCTTGGAAAGGATAATATCTCTATCTTTAGTAACATTAAAAAATACAATAAAAAATCCCCTGACATAGGGATACATGTCAAATTTACATTTCAAGAGATGATGCCAGCTCAAGGAAATCCAAGAGTGAAGAATTGGTACCGTAGACCAAAGGCCATTGAAACAAAAGATAGACCCTAGGCTAGAGAAAAATGTTATTCCTATAACACTTTGAATCACATAAAGAAACCAAGGGATAGATTTTGGTATTGGTAAGCATTTTATAATAAGTAGAAACAAATGCCACATCCACAAAATGCAAAAAGGATCACTTCATAAAGGGATCTTGCTAAGGTTTAGCAATCCTAGTAAAACCCCTTCTCATCTATAAATATCAGCTCAAAACCGGCCGAAGCATAAACCGGGATATCGGTGCCCCTAAACCCACTATCAAACACACCTTTGACTTGGATGGATACAAAATAGCCCAAATATGAGTTGTCCGTCAGGAGAGATAGACCCAAACCACTGATTCCCTCAACCACATTGCCAAGGAATGGAGACTCATTTTACGTAGGAAGCCCTTGAGGGCCAATGTCGTCAAAACTAGATCCAAGGAAAGGAAAAGTGGAAGAAGATGAGGTAGGGTTCAGAGACATATTCTCGATATAAATTAGAAATAGATAAATATGTATACTTAATTTTTTAGGATGGTGTTGACCCATAATTTATTTATATGATAATTTATGGACAAGTTATAGCCTTTAGGTGGCCTAATCAAGTAAATTTATCATGACTAGTTTTTGGGTGTTGAGGACAATTTTTAGAGTGCTTGGAAAATAGTTCTTCTTGAACCCTTTTTCCCTGAATTGATGCATCTAATGTAGATGGTGATGTTTTAGAATTCATTTAGTACATGTACATGTTTTTTATTTGGCATGGTTAAGTTTTTCAAGGTTGTATAAGATTCATCTTGTAAGGAATTTTTTTGGGTATGCAGTCCTAATAGGACAATCTTGTTTTGAGATGGTTTCATGGTGTAAATGCATGTTGAAAATATTTCTAATCATGGAGAGAGTATGAATAGGTCATGTAAATTGTTCTTTAATATTTTTTATCCTTGATGAAGACCATATTTTATCAAAAGTTTCATGGTGTAAAGTTATGTTTGTAGATCTAGTGTTTGTAGGTCTTCTTGAGTCCTAAAATGATGTAAAAAGATAAATTGAGTCATGTAAGTCCAATTTTTTTTTCATGTAATTATTTCTTGTTTTAAAAGGTTTTTGGTTCTTTGCATGGTCTACCTACATGTTGCATGACTAACCTATATGGTTGTGTAATTGAGTCATGTATATATATGTGTATAAAGGAATTTTTGACCTAGTTGTGTGTATGCAAGCATGGGTGAGCCATAAAGGTTTTAAATAGGTGTATGAGGTCCTAAATACCATGTAGAATGAACCCATGTTGAATATATGAATTTATCATACTACTAAGGGTAGTTTATTCATAACCCAGGAAGGTGAAGAAGAAGAAGACGGAGCAAGTAATCTAAGCAATTTAGTGAGTCTTCAAGAACAAATGAGCAAGGGTATGAAGATTTTTTTATGTTTGAGGATTAAAAAGTGTTTAAGAGGCATGAGTACATATTGATACATTAGATATAGAGAGAAAACCAAGAATAAGAAGAAGATAATAAGTTAGAGAGGAGAAAATAATAAACATACCATGGCAGTTTGAGAAGAGAAGAAGAGATAAGAGAGTGTCATCATCAGTTGATCAACAACAAAGTGAACGTGAAAGAACTTCAGGTAGTTGAGTTGGAACTGATCTTCCTTGTGGACTTGGTGCTTCACTACAACCTATGAAGTTGTTTATTCCTTGTGGATTTGTCACTTCACTAAAACCTATGGGTTGGTGTTCTTTGTGGAGTCAATGCTTTACTAAATTAGGGGTTGTAGTCTCCTTACAAGTTGGTGCTCTCTAAAGCTAGGTTGGTTCTTGATAAATTATGGGGTTGGTGTCTCCTAGCAAGTTTGTTCTTTCTAAATTCAAGTTGGTTCTTGATAAATTAGGGATTGGTGCTCTTTGTGGAGTTGGTGCTTCACTAAATCCTTATTATTGTTTATTAATGCAATGATCAATGGATTTTCTTCCCTTTGAGGGTTTATCACCTATATGTTATGTTCATGTGTTCCTTATATTATTTCTTTTTGATGTGGATGGTTTTTATCTTTGAGATTTATTATATCATGATGGCTCATTGAATGGTTCATGCAAGTTAAGTAAAATATCATTATGGCTCATATATGTTGAATTCAAGTTAAGATACCTAAAGTAAAAATTTTAAGAACACCGATTCACCCCGAGTGATTGTGCTTCCAAAAAAAATCCTTTTAGATGATTCTAACCCTGCATCCAATAGTGTTCTATATTATTTTAAATAAAAAGATGAAGTTTCGAGTTATAGAAAATTATTTTTCAGGATCTTTCGAGTTATAGAAAGTACAATCTGTAAAAACTAAAGCAAAGTATCCTTTTGAAATAACAAAACTTTTAAGATCACCTTTATTCCATTCCAAAACCTAGAAGAACTATTTATAAAATAGTAAGTCTTACAAGTTTCCAATTTCTATATATCGTAATTCCAGAAAATATTTCATTTTTAAGCTTTCATTGATCCTTGAACATCAAGAATACTCAAAAGTGCTAAATTGAGGTACTTACTAAAAATGGACACCCTATAATTATACTTGTTAAAAATTACAGTGTATCAAGATTGTGGTAAAACTTTGCATTCTCAATCATCTCATTGGTCTTTATCACCATGGAGCTCAAACACTCAATTTTGGAGCCAATTTCAACTTCAAACATTGAGTATCCTAATAAGAGTGACAATGATGTAACAAGTATGGAACTGGAAGACTTGAAAACAAGGATGTTGATTGAACACCAAGTAGATGTAGAGGGGAATACATTCTTAGTGGGTTATTTAGAGTTGGTAGGGTCATAATTACAAGGTTGGGAAATTATCTCATGGTTCAAACAAGAAAGGAAGCCCTCGTAGAATCTAAAAAAATTAGCCTCAAGGTGAATTCCATATAATAGGCTTGGAGGTAAATGATTTCTAAGAATGTGTGTTTCAATTCATCGATCAAAAAAGGGGGTCTTCATGTTTTAGTGATCTTAGGTTCACGGTGAGTGTATATCTAGTGTTGGTGTTTTTGAAAACTTGACCAAGGATTTAAAGTGTGAAGGTTTCAATCAAAGTATTTCAATTCAATAGGAGGTTAAAGGTAAATAAATTCATTCCTCGAGCATCCTATCAAGATCCATGAAGTAGGGACTTCATTAATAGAAGCTTCCCGGTATCTCGTATTTTCACTTCTCTCGTATTTTCTCTCCTTCTTTCTCTATATTCTATTTCTTCATTAAGAATGTACTTTTTGGATCTTTTATCTTATTCACTTAAGTGGCCCTATTTTTACATTGTAAAAGTTTGTTTTTGAAAATAAGAAAAGTACTTCATTTCATTCCTATGGAATATGAAAGGAATGAAGTGGTGGTGAGATGAAATTTCACATGGGGGGTGAAGAGACATAATTGAAAAGATATAAATTGGGATGACCTCTCCATTCCAAAGGGTTGACTTATGTTTCCCTACTACGACAAGTAATAAGCTACATTATTATATCTCTTTGTCTATGTTTTTCTCGCACCATCTACTTCCTAAATTTGTAAGAATTTTAATCTTGTACAACCAAGAAATAAATTTGTGTCTTTGATTAATGAATCCATATAACTTTGTGTCTTTAATTTTTAGTCTTTTTATTGCTTACATTGTTGTTCTTCTTACTATTAAATTTGGATATACTCTAGTTAATATGTGTGAAATATGTAAGTATACTCACAACATTAACCCTCTTTCCATTTCTCCATCTCCTCTTTACATCTCTCGAAGAAAATTTCTCCCTTGTACACTATACAAACACTTTGCCATAGTTTTAGTGGCATACTCATGTGTGATCACGACCTAACGACCACCCATACTTTTATTTATTCCTTACATTCAATAAATGGGAGCCTCCCCATACCCAATAAGGAGGAGCCTAGCCTCGAATTGTTGACCAAAATCACTAATTTTTCCAGCGAAAAATTATTCTTCTAGCAAAACTAATCGTGAAAAATACATCAAAAATTACTAAAAATGTAAACACATAAACTATTCAAACTACATCATCCTTATTGTATTAACTTCATCAACCCTTGAGCAAAAATGTCATTTTCTAACTATATTGACAAGCTTGGAAAACTATCATCAACTATCCTAGTAATATTCCCAAGCATAAAAAACATCGGTCATGATACAACCAGTCATTCTAGCATGGTTAATCCCATATATCTTAGGGGCCCACAATGTTTCTATAAATAAATTCTAAAACATAACACAATGAATCCAAAAATTAAAATTCTCCTAAACCCACCAATGCCTCAACTTGATCTACATTTTGACTATCCCGATGGAAAATTTTGCTATATTAAATTTCCTTGTCATACATTTTCTATTTTTATCCTAGCTACCATTTTCCACCATGGGATTCACATCACCATGTTCCCTGTCATGACAACCTTGTTCATCACCTCATACTCTTTCCATCATCACTAAAATTTCTCAAATTCGGTAACCTTGGAGCTTCACTTATCTTAATCTCGATTAGAAAAATGACGAATGAATTCCTCCCTTTACTATTTATAGCAATTCTTATAAGAATTTTCAACACTATTCCTTCATATCATCAAAAATGCTTATTTCACTAAATATGAACTTATTCGGTTCGAGCAACAAAAATTACTACCAATATTACAATTCAAAATTACTAGTTTTGGATTCAAAATGTTAAATATTGGAATTATCTGGACTCCAAAATCACACATATTGGATTCCAATATCACATATATTGGAATCCAGAATCACATATATTGGAATCCAAAATCACATATATTGGAATTTACAGTACTCCAAAGTCCCATATCTTTGGAATCCGAGAATAAAAATATTAGAATCTGAAATTGACCTGCAAAATAATAAATAGAACATGTCTTTGTTTTGTATGGGCTAGTGGTTGCATGAATTTAATTCTTCCTTTGGAATAAAGGTTCTTATAAATTTTAAAATTTATTTAAGATTAAACTATGCAGATTGTTAGAAAATCATTTAATGATTTTAGGGAATCCAACATTGATCTACAAAACCATAAATATAACATGTTTCTATTTTATACGGTTCGATGACCACTAGGATTCGATTGACTTTAGAATAAGGTTCTTATCAATTTTAAAATGTCATTAACATTAAACCATGTAGATCTTGGGAAAATATTTTAGTGATTTCATGGAAGCCGACATTTTTCTGTAAAACAATAAACCGACCATGTTTCCTTTTTATATAGGCTAACAACCACTAGGCTAATGAATTTTAAGAAATTTCGAGACACTTCCAGGTTCATTTACAATGATGTGATTGAACCTCAATATAACTAGATAATTACTGAAGATATTCTGAAGAAACTAGCAGAGGGCATCAATCCAGACTATGAGAATATAATTAAATGTAATCCACATTTCGATGCCCATGGTAGTGGTGTGACCCACCATTTGGCCCTACTCGTTGAACTTGTATTTTATGATCTTCTTCATCCATCCCAATGATATTTGGCAGTGACAGAAAAAAATCTAGAAATTCATTATCCTCCTATTCAAACTCCCCACAACTCACTCTATCAGACGTAATCACTATTGTCCCTAACTCAAGAAATATGAAAAGTCAATAAATCCTCACATGTTCGAGTAAATTTTAATGGTTTGCAGACACAAAAATCATCCTATAAAAAAATTGTTTGTTAAAGTGGACACGTGTTGAGCTTACTAAATATCGAGATAATCGTGATAGGTTTTCTTTAGTGAAAACAAATAAATAATTATACTAAATGAGGAAAGTCAAAATAAAAGGATTATCATTACGATCAAGTGAAACAAAAATGATCCTATCAAAACTAAAAACCTTACAAAACATAAAGCGAAATAACTAAAAGACTCCATAGAAAGAAAGAAAGATGCCTAATTTTAAGTCTTCCTTGCTTCAATTTTTTTAAGTCTTCCTTGGAGTGGCCCATTGAATATGAGAATAAGATTATCATAACCATAGGCATTGAGCTTATTGATAGCTCTCTAAGCATCCTCCTTGTTGACAAAATTAACAAAACCAAATCCCCTTCTAATCCTTCTTCTGATCTATGGCCACGTAGACATGTGTGACGTATCCAATTGAATTGAAAATATCATGCATACTGACATCCCTCGTGGTCCTCGGACATAATGGTAACTCGAACATTTTTTTTGTCATTTTTGTGGAGCATGCTGTAATTGGAGTAGTCCACACCCCCGAGACTGGTAGGTGCCAAACAACAGAGAGGTAGCGGTAGACCAACCGGTGATGATTCCACAGAGGTGAGGCCCTCAACAACCTTATCCCTTATAAAATTGTTTATGGCATGGGTGGAAGAAAGATCCTCGTAAAGGCATTTTGATGTGGAATGATCACCCTTCTTACTGCATATATGAAAAAATATGAGCACCACATTTCCCTTGGAGTGAGAAAGGCCGGATAGAGCATCTCCTGGACTTAGAGTCATTGGCCTTGGATCCTAGTGGGTGGGGTTGATCTAGTAGGGTTACTAGTTGGAAGTGACGCTGAAATTGCGCACTCACGACACTTGAGAGTGCACTTGTATGGGATAGAATCCGCAAGGATTTATTTTTTCCTTTGGAATAAAGGTTTTCATCATTTTAAAAATCTATTAAAGATTAAACTACGCAGTTGTTGGAAAATTGTTTAATGATTTCATGGAATCCAACACTAAATTGTAAACCCATAAATATAACTTGTTTTTGTTTTATACCAGCTAGTGGCCACTAGGCTTTAATTTTTGCTTTGGAATAAGGTCTTTATCAGTTTTAAAATGTCATTAACATTAAACCATATAAATCTTGGGAAAATATTTTAATGATTTCACGGAAGCTGAAATTTTTCCACAAAACAATAAACCGACCATGTTTCCTTTTGTTACGGGCTAACGGCTACTAGCCTAATGAATTTCAAGATATGTGAGACACTTCCAAGTTCATTTACTATGATGTGATTGAACCTCAATGTAACTAGAGAATTACTGAAGATATTATGAAGAAACTAGAAAAGGGTGATGATCTAGACTATGAGAATATAATTAAATGTAATCCATCTTCTAATGCACATGGTAGTGGTGCAAACCACCATCTGGCCCTACTCGTTGAACTTGTATTGGACGATCTTCTTCATCTATCCTGGTCATATTCGGTGGTGGTATAAGAAATTATAGATCTTCATTATCCTCCTATTTAATCTCCCTGCATCTCACTCTGTCAGATTTCATCACTTTCATCCCTAACTCATGAAACTCGCAAAGTCAGGAAATCCTCATGCATCCGGAGTAAATTTTATGGGTTTTTAGACAATCAAATATCCCTATAAATAAAGATAAACAAACATGTTCATTAAATTGGAAACATGTTGAACATAATTAAACAGTGGATAATCTTGTTTGTGAGCCGACGATGTATGCCATTGTAGGGGCATTCGATATTTGTGTGCATGTCAGCAAGACACTCTTATGAGAACATGTTTCTTAGAAAAAATAAAGAAACCAACTCAAGTCCTTTATAGTTCATCTATGTATCTATTGCATATTTCAGTACAACTTAATTTTAAAAGCCAGTCATTTTATTATGGCATCATTATTGTTGGGGGAACCATATTATAACTCATAGAATAGGTAAATATTCTTCAACATCACAGTCCTTCAAAAACATATATCTAAAACTTGCACTTCTCACCATAGAGAGAAAATCAAATAATAATTGACTTTACAGTACTTGTTGCTTTCACATGATTTGATAAGAAGCATGTTAGAGCCAAAGTGAGTTTGGTCTACATTGAAGTAATATTGAACTAAATGTGAGATAAACTCTTTATTTTCAAGTACTATGTTAAGAAATTTTTCTCAAGATGTAAAATAATACATGAGAGTAAAAACACAGATGTTTGGTAAGTACACAAATGATTTTTCAACAACAAAAGGTAAAATTAAAATTTTAACTTTCAATTTTCTAAAATATACCATGAGAAAAATGTCATGATGATTTTAAAAATTAATATTTGATAAGTTTTCTTTAGTGAAAAAATAAATAAATCACTATACTAAACTAGGAAATTCAACATAAAATAAGAATCGTTGTGTTCAAGTGAGACACAATTGATCCTATCAACACTAAAAACCCCTACAAAAACTAAAGTGGGAATACGTAAAAGACTCCATAGAAAGAAGGAAAGATTTCTGATTTTAAGTCTACCTTACTTCAATTTGTTTTTTTAATTTTACCCTGGAGTGGACCATTCGACTCTGAGAGTAGTATTTTCATAACCATAGGACTTGAGCTTATTTATAGCTCTTTGAGCATCCTTCCTGTTAATAAAATTAACAAAACCAAATCCACTATTAATCCAATTTCTGATCCATGGGCACATAGACATGTGTGATGTGTACAAACAACTAGAAAATCTCATGCAGATTGGCATCCCTCATCATCCTTGGATAGACTAGTAACTCAAATAGAATATTCATCATTTATATGGTACATGCATCATCGGAGCAGTCCACGCCACCCCCGAGGACCGGGAGGAAACTAGTAGCAGAGGAAGCGGCATCCTGCTAGCAATGTTTTTGCTAGAGGTGAGGACCAAGATGACATTATCCATTGTTAAGGTGTATGTGGGCGGAGGGGGTGCGATCTCTTGTAAGGGAATTTTTATGTGCAGTGATCACCCATCTTACTGAAAATACAACAAAATATGAGCATTACACTTCACTTGGGGTGAGAGAGGGTTGACAACACATATTCACTAGACTTGGAATCATCTACTTTGGATCCCGGTGGGTGAGGTCACTCTAGTAGGGTTTGTAGTTGGGAGAGACATCAAACTTGCACCACTTGCGGCGCTCGAGAGTGCATTTGTAAGGGCACAAGATAAAACCCATATTCCAAGAGAGGAATAAATGCACATTAGCATCCCCTTAATAATTATAAACCCAGATTCCAAGGGACGAATAAACCCTGATTACAAAAATATCGACATCCCCTTAATAGTTATAAATGCACGACAACATTCATCATCAACCCCCTGTACCACCTTCCACCATCCTTGTGTGCCATGAAAGAAAGGACATGAAATCACTACAGAAATTTTCCTCCCACACCTAACACTTTAAATGATAATTAAAATTATCCTTACTCACCTTATCAAGAGGATATATTTTCATAATTAAATATAGATATGAAATAAATTAAAACTCCATTTCTAAAGGTAGAATTTTGGTAAATCATTTTAAGAATTATTTGAATTTCATTGTAAAACTATTCGTCACATTGGAATCTCAAATTCACAGAATAAATCATAGAAAAATAAAATTGTTTTCACGATATCTATTAACGCATACTGATTGTTGAAGTGGCTAAGAATTTTTCAATTCCTTATATTCCTTGAACCGATGTGAACAATTTGTAATTAATATTCCTTATACATATTAACATTCCTTATACATATTAACAATATTCCTTATATTCCTTATACATATTAACATTATTAAGATAGTCACACACATTATACAAAAACTTGTTCTCAATTAAATTTAGGGACAAATTACATAATTTTATTTTTAGATAGTTAAACGTTGTTGACGAGCTATGAACCAAAGGGTTGATGGGTCCCCACTCAAAAAATATCAAGATATTTGATTGATGAAGGGCTACATAAAAGATAAAAACCAATATGAAATATTATAAATCATGAGGCCAAAATATAACATGAGTAACGAGGCCTGCAAAAAACATAAAGTGATGAACAAAAAAAATAGAGGGGGGATGATAGAAAAACCATAGGCTTCCACATCTAATTGATCCATCGATTAGGCATTGCAATATTCTGAGAAAGGAAAAGGACAAGCCATCAACAATCTTCAACCGCACCATGTGATCGGGAAGGGGCGGGCGGGTTTTGCGAGTGCGACCAGTCTAGGTATCGCATCTTTGGAGATAGACACCCCATCGATCGAAATATGATTTGAAAATTCTTGGTAAATTGAACATGAAGATTCCTACAATATTGTAGTTGACACAAGCTCTTTAGGTGCTCTGGAGATAATCCACACCCGAAATTTCTCGATCCATTTGAGCAGTGTGGAGCCTATGCGAGAAGATGAGTGGAAGAAATAGGAGAGAGGAAAGATATTTTCAGATTCTTTCCATGCAAGAGTATGAAAGGAACATATGTAGATGCCATTAGAGGGAATGGGAAAAAATCAAAGAGAAACGTGAGAAACCGAGTGAGGGCGGGTGAAATCATGACCCAATTAAGTAGTCCCTCGAACCGTGTGAGGTAGGTCGATGCGAGTAAAAATGGAAGGCATCATCAATATTTTTACATGCATTGGCTAGATTATGAATAAAGGATCCTATTGATTGATAATCACACATTATAGAAAATAACATGACTAAAGATAGTCATGCATAATATACATAAATGTGTTATCAATTAAATCTATGGACAATTTCATAATTGTAATTGGGTTATTTATTTAATGACATAGCATACATCTCCACATTGTCTTCCACATCCTTCAATAGTTGCAAAATATGCCACAACTCATCTATCAAGTGCAATTGTAATATGCATTCTAGGAAAAATTCATCCTTCAATAGGTATATTTTTACAATTGTAATATGCATTACACTTGCTCTAAATGGTGCTAATATTTTTCGAAATATGTTTTTATTCCTGATTCCTTGACAAATGGTATGTTTCGTCACGATGTAGTCTTCTGTGTGAATATAATCTCAAAGCTACCAACATATAACCCAGATTATGTATTGTAGGAATTATGGCATCGTGTCATTAAAATTTTATATTCTTGGTGATGTCCACACAATAATAAACAAAAAATATTTAAAATAACGATATGCAAAACATTAAACAAAAAATGTTTGTGTTCTATACGTGCTAGTGGCCGCTAGGATTTATTTCTTCTTTGGAACAAGATTTTATCATTCTTAAAATGTCATTAAGATAAGATATGGTAAAAAACATTTTATTATTTCGGGAAGCCAACATGGATCTGCAAATCAATAAACATAACATGTTTTTGTTTTATATGGTCTAGCAGTTGCTAGGATTATTTTTTGCTTTGGAATAAGGTTCTTATCATTTTCAAAATGTCTTTAAGATTAAACCATGCATGAATAGGAAAAAAACTTGTTTTTTGATTTCAAGGAAGCCAACATCGATATGCCAAACAATAAACATTATATGTTTATGTTTTTTTATGTGCTAATGACCACTAGGATTAATTTTTGATTTGGAATAAGGTTCTCACCAGTTTTGAAATATGTTTAATTTTAAACTATGTATATCTAGGAAAATTTCATTCTTTTATTGGTCCATGATCCACGATTGTCTCTTCACCCGTAGAAAAAATTGTTTTTCTTTAAAAAAATTGAAAAAAATATTGTGCACTGGGAATCTTTAAGAACATTAAGGTAGTTATTTTATTCCATTAAAATACACAATACATTGTTGGATTTGGAATCAAAGTATATAATTCAAATTCCAATGGTGTGTTTGAACATTTTCAATGATCTACACATGTTCTTTTGTTCTCCTGCATGTTTCAACCATGTACATAATTCAGTATAAATTTTTGAATCGGTCTTATATTTTCTATCAAATCTCCAGTATGTTAGGGTTTTGAGATTCATTTCTTCTTTGACCTCATGAAAAAAGAATCTCGTGTCATCTATTAAAAGGATATTGTTTTCACCATAGAAATTACCATAAATGTATACTATCTGTTGAATGGTATTTGTTTTGAACTTACATTGTTGGCATCCCCAAATGAACTGAAGTGGGTTTCTCACGGACAACTAAATTTTTGATGAACATGTACTTAATGTTCTTTGAATCCATAAATGAAGGCCATAAGGTAGTGTCAAAATATTTTTAATATGTACTTATCAAGTGAGCACTAAGTTCTTGTTCAAAGTATTCAATATTCCCGTATCTAAAATATGGAACCATATTGTGAGGTATTTTGTTGCCAATACTAGAAATTCCAAGCAATAAACCTTCAAATCCCAAAACTAGCAATTTCTAAGGCTTCCCAATTGGATCTATAAAAACAACTCAGAATTAATGTAAGCTTCCAAAAGTGATTAAACACAAGTCAACATAGTATTGTGATAATATTTTATTTGGGTAATTCACACAAACAACTTATAAAACTATAATATCAACTCAATCATAGTGAAGATATAAATACTACCAAATTTTATGTTTGTAATCTCAACATATAAAATAAAGAGTGACCATATGACTGTATGAATGAATATCATTGTAAAAAACATTTTGAAATAATTAATAGTTATATAATTTCTAGTTGCTGCAATTTTTTGATGCCCTCAAGCAACACTCAAACCATGAGACAATATCTGTGATATGTTTGTGTACAAATTATTCATCAACCACCTATCTTTGAAACAATTTTCTCCATTGGATTTCCTCCCCACCATAAAATTTTCCGGAGGGTTTCCCTCTAGGCCTATTGTAATACACAATGTGTTTCTAGGGCCGAAAAAAATATCCACTCTACTCCAAATCTTTTGGAGATATTTAATTGCAATTTCGTCTCTAGAAAACAATTTTCTTTATAAAAACAAGTACTAGTTTGAATTCAATCACTATTTTTTTCAAAGCCTTAATCAACTTCCGCAAAAGAGAGATAGCTAGACTAAAATCCCACTTCACATTTTGTTGTTAGTATCTTTAAAAATTCCTTGAGCCCACCTCGTAAGTTGATAGTATCCTTACTTCGAACTTGATTGCCAAATCCTTATGGGATTGGTTTTTCTCATAGAAAACCCTCAAAAAATAAAATAATTAAATAATCCTTTTGGCCAATTGTAGGGAAGTAATTTTTCTCAATTTTCCACAATTTGATATTAACCAATTCAAATAATCAAAAATTTAGTATGTTAACACTTACTAATAGAGATTCTGGCTTGTATTCCCTCACACTCCCCTCTGGTAGTTTTTTTAATGCACATTCTATTTAAAAAACAGTAATCAATTCAAAATAAATTTTAAGTTGAAGTAAAAAAATACGTGATACAACTTACTTTTATACAATATTGCATAGATGTAGTTGTATATGTATATGTATATGTATATTGCATAGATGTAGTTGGACTATGTTTGCATTGACAGTCTTTGATGGGCTCCTTAACCGCTAATGTCCAACTTTACAGAGGTATTTGTTTTTATCACTTATAGGTAATTTATTTTTAACCAATTTTAAAAACATTAATCAATTAAAAATAAATACCATGTCAACGTAATTAAATTCATGATATAACTTTCTTCTATTTAATGAAAAAACCTTTGATGGACAATATTACATAGATATTGATGTATATTAGTGACCACTAGGCTAACCCATTATTTCTTGGACTATGGTTGGTATGACATTCTTTGATTAGCTTAGCAGCCGCAAATAGCCAATTGTACAAAAGTAAATTTTTTTCAATTGTCTGCAATTTAATATTAACTAGTAAAACAAAAATTTACTCAATTCAAAATAAATCTAATTAAAATATGTATGTTAATGACCACTAAGGGAGAGGAGCCAATAGTAGAGCATGGACCAATAATTGTGAGGGTGGATGTAAAGTCAAGGACTAGTACATGTACATTTCCCACTTAAAATTTGAAAAAAAGTAGCCAATAAAATGAGTCACATCAAACAATCACCCAATCAAATGATGCCACATAAGTGAAAAAAATATGCATGACATAATTTTTCAACAAATGGTCCACCCTAAATTTATTTGTATGGAAAACTACTTGATTTAAATACCTTAAAAACCACTTTCCATACAATATAAATGCTCAAAAGAAAATATGTACATTAAAAATAAAAAAATCTATTAAAGGTTTTTTTTTTTCAAATTTTATGGTATTTATGTGGGTGTTGTATAACCCTCAACTTAGGGTGGAGAACAACTAGATCCTCTCCTTTAGGGTAACACATATAAAAAATAAACTACTTCGTTGTAGGTTATGTTACCTAAATAAACTCTCCTAGTTATTTGGATAACTTGTATACATATCTGGCTCTTAGTTCCTCATTAAATGTTGCACGCGCTCATGTTTAGTCGACACATTTCCTTGGTTGCAATTTCCCTTTGGCACCCCTTATTTTTCCTCAAGCACCCTTGCGTGCTTTCTATTCTCTCCTTCCATTTTCCTCTTCCTCTTTGTTCCACTCCTCCCTTGCGCCCACCTTCTGTGCTTTCTCCTTCTTCCTAAGTAACTTCTTCACCCTGTGCGCATCTCAAAATTGCTTCAATCAGCTAAGTCCTTGGCCCTCTCACGCATCACGCCCATCACTTTGTAATAGTTGTACCTTCACCATGTGTTCTCTACTCACTTGTTTTCCTCTTTTCCCGCGTGTCGCATGTGCACCCTATCGCACCTTTCTCCGCGTGCCCTTTCCCTCATGCCCTCCTTTGCACCCTTCTGTGTTAGGTCTTCTTTTGAAATGCTTGAGTGTGTCACGTGTAACCATTCATAGCGTTCCAACAAGGTGTTGAATCCTTACAACAAATTAGTAAGTGACACATGGCAAAAATGACAAATATTTACACAATTAGCCATCATTTCATCCAATTCATCCAATCCGTGTGCGCCAAATGTTTTGCATACGCTGATGAATCTGAAATCTTTTGATAGCCATATCTTTTGCTATAGAGATCAGATCGACACATGCTTGGACTTGTCTAAAAGCTGATGACAATAGCTATAGGGTTAGAAATTCAAATTTTTGGCAGGCGAGACGGTAAGTGATAAATGGGAAAACATTTCTCTAAGAATTAATGATAAGATCTAATTGCTCCAACCACCTGATTTGATATGATCTACCCTCCTTCAACACACCAAGAAGGCTTGGAGAAGTGTATTTCACATATATATAGGTGGATTTATAGGCATTGAATGCTTCTTTTTGAAGTTGCATTTCAAATTCGAGTTCTCCCTCCTCTTCGCTTCTGCAGATTCATCTATAAATGTAGGAGATAGACTCATTTGTTATGTTGGACACTCTGTATCCTTACGTGTTTTTCTAAGGACTCCATAATTTCTATATTTTGACTTGCAAACCTCTAGATCTGGCTCTTGTATGTGGATATCATCCTCCTTCATCATTGTAATAGCTGTGCATTTCTAGAAGTAATAGAAGCATCATTTTGTGACTATTCTCTATCCTAACGTGTTTACATTCCTTCTTCTTACCTTTTATTTTATGTTTTGTTCGGTTGTGCTATTTCACGTCCCTTGCAGTTCCTTATTTGGTTGTGTTCCATGAGAATGATCTGATGAATACATGTTTATTTTTTGTGTCTTTACTCGTGCCTAGCCTATTTTCTCACATTTTCCTTTCATTTTCACTGAATAGATAGTGTTCATACCTCTTTTATGGTGTTATCACCTTTAGTGTAGTTTCCATTCATGTCATCCTTCTATCCCTGGTCCGTTAGCATTCTTAGCTTAGTTTCCCCTTTCAAAGCACTAAGATTAGCAAAAGTAGAGAGAAATAGATAGAAGAACCGGCCTTATCTCGAAGATCTGTCCCAAGTGCGCAAGGTCCAACAACTTGGGGATAGTTCCATTATGGTATAAAACACCTTGGCCCTTCTAAAATTCGAGATGCAGGTATACATTTGAGCAATCAACAATTTCTGGCATGCCCAGTGAGACAAGCATTCAAAACTCAAATTTCATAACTCTAAGTTTTGGTGTGTGGACTTAGTATTTTAGCCTTTGGAGGCTCATTTCAACACATCTGGAGACTCCCAACATTTTAAGATCTCTGTTTCAGCAATCCTGAGTGCCTTTCATGAGAAAAATGCATACAAGAAGAAGTGCAGCAGCTAAAGATTCTTTTGAGTGCCTTCAGCTATCCCCTAGAAGAGTGCATTCCAGAAATCCCGTACACACATCTCCATCTCATGTGCGCTGCACCCACTTAACTCCTCCTCAAAACAAACAGCTTGTGCATCCTACAATGGCACATTAACCACCTCCTCCGGTTAGGAACTTTGCAAAATTTACTGGAGGGAGTCCCTTACTATTGGCTGTATAACATGATATGCCAAATGGTGCACTTAAGAGTATTCCATACTTTACTAGTGAAAATCAAGTCACCCCTCAGGATCATATCCAGAATATAGCAAACGTCTATTCACTCTATCTGATCACACATGATGATGTAGTAGTCAGGCTACTTGCAACCTATTTCAAAGGTAAAGCACTTCAATGGTACTAAGGCCGAGACTTGGATCTATCACCACCTGGGATGAGCTGGGAACAACTCTTTGCAATTACTTTGAAGATAAGTCAGATCACCTATCTCTAGTGGAGAAACTAACAACAACAAGGAGGGTGCCCAACAAGTAGATGACTGATTTCAACATCAAATTTCAGAAGACTTGGGACAAAATCCCTCTTGTGGTAAGACCTATAACCTAGCATGCTTTCCTATATTATCTAAAGGCGTTCAATAATGATATTTCATTTATGATCCAATCCATGGGAGGTAAGACTTTACCATTTGCTTATAGTATTGCAGTAAGGGAAGAAAATAGTCTTATTTAGGAGGGAAAGATAGCTCCTAGACCGCTTATGTCCTTGTTCCTAGAAATTTGACAAGTACCCTAGCCTTCTGTGGCCTCTATTCCCATTCCTAAACAAAGTGTGCAACTAGTTGCTTCTACATCCTACTCTCCAGTGCAGAAAAAGGAAGATGAAGAATTGAAGGCCCTGAGTAGAAGTTTATCAAACAAGGTCATATCGTTAGAAAAGTAATAGGTGCAAGCCTATAGAGGAAATTCTAATCAGGCGTATGGTCAAAGTAATCAGCCTTGGTGGAATCAGTATGGAAATCAAAGATACGCACCCAACTAGTAGAATGATAGATGACATCCCAATGTACATCTTCCCTTGTAAGTTGTTCCTCCCACGCATTCTCTTCCAACACCCATTGCAAGTCAGATGCTCGTTCTAATTGAGAACAATTTGGCATAAGATTCAGAATGGTGATTCCCTTGTAACATGCCTCACAACCAATATCATTAGGCCAATGCCTCGCATGCCCAAGCTTTCATGATCTAGAATGCTTCAATTTGTGAGCCCTCAACAAGTGCCCCTGAAGCAGATAACCAAGAAAGACTAGAATCTCCTCACGAGAGAAACTTTATGTTCTTTGACATGGAGGAATTTTGTGCAATCAACCAAGCTGTAGAAGATACAAATAGACCACGCACCCAAGTTGTGGAAAACACAAGATATAAGAAGAGAATGTTAGAATCAAAGTGCGCAGTCTCACTCCCATTAATGCAAGAAGAATCTCAGAAGTAGAAATATGTAATATATCCGGTATTAAAAGCACTAAGGTCCCTACGTAAGAGGCCCCACATAAAGCTCCTTCTAAAGTAGCACGCACCCCTCCTTTGGTAGGTCAAGCCCTCTGCTCTAGCTAAAATTCAAGCTTCTGCACCTAAAAATCAAGAAGGGATGTTGTTCCCCAAATGCATAAGATAGGGAGCCTTCCATTTATCATTGTTGACTAGATGAAGAGAACAAACATAAATGTCACAATGTGGGATGCCCTAACCATTCCATCTTAGCGGGATCTATTACATGAAGCTCTAGCGCAACTCCCGCATGTTGATCCAGCTATGCAGAAGCCACACACTTCTATCAATGTCTACCAAGAAGAGGAGAAACAAGTAAGTAAATTTTTAAAACCCCACCCTTTTATATGTCTTTGATCATAGGCAAAAACCTAGTGCATAATTGCATGATTGACTCAGGTGCTAGTACTTCTATTATGCCTAAGAAAATAGTCAATGTCTTGGCTCTGAAAGATAACCCTTTATATAAAGGAGTCCTGCAAATTGATGGTTCAACTGTCACCACCTTATGAGTCATCAAGGATCTTGAGTTAACCCTCCATGTATGCCCAAGACTAACCATTACTCAAGATGTGTCAATCATTGACCCACCTCTTTTGTTTTCCCTATGTCTATCTAGAGAATTTACTGCTAAAGTGGGTGGTTACTTGTCTTTACGATTGGTCCCATATGTTACTCAAGACAAGGTATGGTACCAGTTTACAATACAAGTTGAAACTATATAATCCTATCGTGTAGATTCATATGTCCCATCCCCTCTCCAAGCCAACTATTTAATTGAAGAACAAGCAGAGTTCTTGAATAGAAGTCTTTTCCACCCTCTATTCCCTACCCGGTACTCAATGAATGGGTGGGGAGGAACCATAAATTTTATCCATACGCTGAAGAACTGGAAGCTTATGAAAATAGGCTTGGTACTTATTGCATTCTTGAAGAAGAAGCTATACTTCCACGCGTGCTCAAGAAAGACAAAGTTCAACCTGGGCTATGGAAGTTGTACTTTAATGGATCTAGAAGTAGAAAAGGCATAGAATTAGGAGTGGTTCTCACTTCCCCTAAGGATTAGAAATTATTCCTTGCGCATAGGCTGTAGTTTTCATGTTCTAATAATGTGGCAGAGTATGAAGTGTTGGTGAATGACTTGCTCATTGTTGAGAAGAAGAAAATTAAGGCACTTGCAGATCTTGGGGACACATTATTGGTTATCCACCAAGTCACCAACAAATTCCAGACAAATAATAAGCTTCTCAAAGCTTATAAGCATAGAGTTTGGGACCTCTTTGAGAGATTTGATGTTCTAAATCTATAGGTGGTGCCACAGAATGAACAAGGAAGATGATCAGATGTTCACGGTTGGTTCACAATTCTCTCCTGTTGAGGACATTTTCAAAGGAAACACTCAGCACATCAAGATGGTGATCGGACCATCCATTCCAGACAACAACACCAGCTGGAAAGTATTTGTGAGTGACACACAAATTTTCCAATTCATCCAAAATGAAGTTAAGTTCTCATCAAGCATGTAAGATGATTTACATGAAAACTATGGTGACCAAGTGATACAGATGAAGACAAACAAGTTTCCTAAAGTGCTGGTCACCTTAGATAAAAATTTTATCCCTAATGATGAGTTCAAGGGTGAAGAAAGGTTCATGCATGCTGCATAAGAAGATTGCTCCTCGATCCTTTGTTGCACGCGGGTAAGAGTTGTTGCTCAACAAGACTTGTGCGCTTGAAGAGAAACATGCCTTCATCTCTCTCTGTCAAAAATACAGTGATATCTTCTCATGGAAGTATGAAGACCTCAAAGGATCCCATTGTTTCTCAACACTCCATTGACCTTGATCCTAGTATCAAGCCTATTAGATAGAAGCAATGACTAGTCAATCCAAAGATAGAGCCCCTCATGAGAAAGGAATTATCCAAACTCATCGAGGAAAAAATTATTTTTCCTATCAAATACTCTACCTGGGTGACAAATCTGGTTCCAGAGCGCAATAAGAATGGTGAAATCAAACCCTTTGTTGATTTTAGTGATTTGAATAAGGCATCTCTAAAAGATCATTATCCTTTGCCTTCAATGGAGAAGATTCTACAAACCGTAGCTAACACACGAGAGATTTTCCATGCTAGATGGGTATTCAGGTTTCAATCAGATCATGTTTAAGGAAGAGGATCAATTCAAAACCATGTTTACAACCAAGTGGGGAATATATGCATATCAGAAAGTTCCCTTTGGTCTGTCAAATGTAGGTGATATTTCCTTCAAAGGATATATTAATGAGTTCATCTTGGTTTACCTTGATGATATAACAATCTTCTCAAAATAGAGCGTGGATAATATGGCGCACCTGGAAAAGTATTTGAGAAGTGCTGAAAGTTTGGGGTGTCTCTTAACCCCAAGAAGTGCAATTTTTCGGTGGCAGCAGGGAAAGCTCTTGGGCCATGTGGTTTCAAAGGATGGTATCACAATTGATCCTGAGCATGTTTCAACCATCCTAGCTCTTTCCCTACTGGCACATAAAAAGGCCCTACAGTCCTTCCTTGGTAAGATCAATTTTGTTAGGCATTTTATCCCTAACTTTGTAGGACTGGTTTGGCCCATTACCTTGATGCTTAAAAAGGACATAGCCTTTAGATGGAAAAAAAATCAAGAAATAAATTGCTACGCCAACACTTATCAACCTGATTATTCAAAGGATTTCATCCTTTATGTTTATGGTGCTGATGCAAGTATTATTGTTGTCCTAACACAAAAAAATGAACAAGGGTTGGAACAACCAGTGGCTTTCTTCAGCCATAATTTGAAGGATTATGAACTAAAGTACAGTCACATGGAGAAGCAAGTCTTCACCATCATGTGCGCGCTCAATAAATTCAAAAGTATGCTCACCACCAATCATATTAGGGTGTTAGTCTCCCACTCTTCTATCAGAGACTTCATCATGGGAGTAGAAATCAGTGAGAAAAGAGCACGATGGGTGACCAAAATCATGGAGTATGATGTGACTATCAAGACCACAAAGATGGTAAGAGGTACCGTGCTCTATAGGTATATTGTTGAGGATGCACAAAATGAACCTGAAGCTTCATTATTTATGGATGAAGACCTTATGCATGAATAACTTGAGTAGAATATAGACCTTGATGCACATGATTAGATGAAGGACATGGTCACATTCCTTTCCGAGGGCATGTGCCCTCTTGATTTAAATAAAGCAAAGAGAAGACATATGAGGTTACAATCTATCCCTTATGTGTTGATTGATGGACTTCTCTTTAAGAAGAATCTTGATGGCGTGTTGTTAAGATGTATCGATGGAACGAGACTGAAAAAGTGTTAGTAGAATTTCATGATGGATTCTCTGGTGGACACTTCTCTGCCAAAACTAGAACAATGAAAATCATAATGGCAGGTATCTTTTGGCCTATCCCGCACATAAGTGGGTCAAAAATTCAAGGAATGCACTTTATTTATAGGAAAGAAAAGATTGAAAGCACTTCTCCTCAACCAGTCAAGCAGATCATCCTTTTGCACAATGGGGTCTTGAATTTATAGGCATGATCAATCCGCCTTCAAGCGCTGGACATAAATGGGTGTTGACAGCTACAAATTACTTCACCAGATGGACATAAGCTGTCACACTTAAAGAATCAACCGATTCAATCATCCTTGACTTTCTCGAAGGTATAGTCACAAGGTTTGGTGTTCCTCAAACCATTATCTTTGATAATGCAAAGTCCTTCCTTGGTACTAAAATCATTGATTGGGCTCTAAGTCTGGGCATTTACTTGAAGACTTCTTCCAACTATTACCCTTAGGGAAATGGTCTGGTAGAATCAACAAACAAGAACCTGATCAGAATCATGAAGTGTACAATGAACATCAGCCAAAGACAGTGGCATACAAAGGTCTCGTGCGTGCTTTGGGTAGATAGAATCAAAATAAAAAGGCAATAGGAACTTCACCTTATAAGCTTGTCTATGGCAAGGAGGCTACCCTTCCTTTGACACTAGAGCTGAATTCATTAGCACTTTCCAAGCGGTTGGGATTCAAAGGCACGAGACAAAGAGAAATCAAAATGATAGAGTGGTTAATCTTGAAGAATCAAGGAACTCTGCCATGATCAAGCTAGAACAACATCAACAAGCAATAAATAAATGGTTTGATAGAAAGGCTAGGCCTCAAGATTTCAAAGTTGGGGACTTGGTTTTAAAATGGGATGTTGATAGAGCTAAACCAGGGTACCATTCAAAGTTTGATGCACTTTGGAGTGGCCCATACATCATCAGTTCTTGTAAGGAAGCTAACTCTTTTAATTTGACTCATCTTGATGGAAACACACTGTAAATCCTAGTAAATGGGATCTATCTAAAACCCTTCCATTAAGTTTGTTGCATCATGTTGTATATATTAGAGTAGTTTCAATTCCTTTAAGTGTGCTACGTGCACATTTTTTGGTACATAGTTATTTCTTCTCACGCGCTTCCTGCGCACGCTCTTTCGTTGATTCCAGAATGCAGAGCTTCTCGCAGTGGTTGCAAGATTCAAAAAAGAGTCAAGAAATTATCTTCAAGTGATTACAAGGGTAGTTTCACAATTACATAAGTAGACTCCATGCCCAATGGATGCTTCAGGATACCGATCTTCTTCATCTAGCACATAGATGCCCTCGAAAGTCACCAAAATTATTATCCAAATAACTCTCCTAGTTACTTGGATAACTTGTATACATATTTGGCTCTCAGTTCCTCATTGAATGTTGTGCATGCTCATGTTAAGTTGGAACATTTCCTTGGTTTTAGTTTCCCGTTGGCACCCCTTCTTTATCCTCAAGCACCCTTGCGCACTTTCTATTCTCTCCTTCCATTTTCCTCTTCCTCTTTGCTCCACTCCTCCCTTGCGCCCACATTCTGCACTTTCTCCTTCTTCATAAGCAGCTTCTTCACCCTACACGTTTCAAAATTTCTTCAATAAGCTAAGTTCTGCCCTCTCGTGCACTGCACCCATCACTTTGTAATAGTTGTGCCTTCACCATGCGTTCTCTGCTCACTTGTTTTCCTCTTTTCCCCACGTGTCGCGCACATGCCCATCTCGTGACTTCCTCTGCGTGCCCCTTTCCTCATACCCTCCTTTTCTCCCTTCTATGCCAGGTCTTCTTTTGACATGCTTGAGTGTTCCACACACAACTATTCAAAGTGTGCCAATAAGGTGTTGAATCCTTACAACAAATCAATAAGTGACACGTGGTAGAAATGATAAATATTTACATAGTTGGCCATCATTTCAGCCAATCCACGTGCACCACATGTTTTTCATGCGTCGATAACTCTAACATCTTCTGACAGCCATATATTTTGCTACAGAGCTCAGATCGACATGCGCCTAGACTTTCAGAAAGATGCTGACATCAACTACAGTGCTAGAAATTCAAATTCAAATTCTTGGTGGATTTGATAGGTGAGAAATGGGAAAACATTTCTCTGAGCATTAATGAGCATATTTGATTGCTCTAACCACCCAATTTGATATGATCCACCCTCCTTCAACACACCAAGTAGGCTTGGGGAAGTGTATTTCTTAGATCTACAGGAGTATTTGCAGGCATTGAATCCTTCTTGTTATGGTTGTATTTCAAATTTTATATTTCCCTCCTTATCTTATCCTTCTATGATTCATCTATAAATGTAAGAAATAAAATCATTTTTTATGTTGGACACTCTGGATCCTTACGCATTTTGCTAAGGACTCCATACTTTCTGTATTTTGAGTTGTAGACCTCTAGATTTGGCTCTTGCATGTGGATATCAGCCTCCTTCATCATTGTAATAGCTTTGTGCATTTCTAGAAGTAATAAAAGCATAGTTTTTGACTATTCTCTATCATAACATGTTTACATTCCTTCGTCTTGCCTTTTCTTTTTCATTGTGTGCTAGTTGTGCTATTTCACATCCCTTGTAGTTCCTTGGTTGTGTTCCATGAGAACGATCTGATGAATACATGTTTAGCTGTGCTACTCATTCCTAGCCTCCTTTCACACATTTTCCTTTCATTCTCTCTCATAACAGATAGTTTTCATCCCTCTTTTACAAAAGTGCGATCGCCTTTAGTGTAGTTTCCTTTCATGTCATCCTTCTATCCCTGGTCCCTTGGCATTATTAGCTTAGTTTCCCCTTTCAACACTAGGAGTAGCAGTAGTAGTAGAAATAGATAGAGGAACCAACCTTCTCCAGAGATCTATCCCAAGAACACAAGGTCCCAAAACTTAGGAAAGTTCCATTGTGGTCTCAAACACCTCGGCCCTTCCAAGATCCAAGACACGGGTGCACGTTTGAGCAACCAACAGTTCCTACAATTATGAGTGGCTTATAAATGGTTTTTTTATAATGCTACACAAATATCATACCATTTTCCATTTGTGAGTTTGTGTGTGACGTGCCAATAGCCTCCCCATTTGGCATCAAATCTGAAAAACAATTTGAAGTTTTATTAAAAATATGTAAACAATGACAATCAAAAACTTCTTGTAGTGATAAATTTATAAAACGAGTATTTCCCACTCACCGTTTATAGATTCATTGGATGGATGGTCAGTGACATCTGGGGCAACAAGTTGAATTGGTTGTGACATGTTAAGAATGACATCATCTTCTTTGTTTGTATGTGGAGAGGAAGAGATAGTGTCTTCCTCTTTTGTTTGGTTGTCTGCATAAATATTATATGTATAAGTTTAAATTCCTTAAAATAATAGAAATGTTTAAAGTGATATTAATCAACGTACCTTTTTTCAAATGACAATATTAATTTTTAAAAACATTTCTTGATCATGTGATGTAAAAATAAAGACTACAGGTAGACCTAATTCAACCAAATCTTGCAATGCAAAACTACCACCGTAAAGCACTATAATCGGATAATTTTTGGGCGAGTTAAGTGAACATATGAGACCAAAAATCATAAGATATCTCATAAAAAAGGATGTGTCTTTCCTCGTAGGCTGATTTCTCTTGCAGTCACAAATTTCTACGGAAGTTGGTCCATTTAATCCATGGTGATGTCCGAACCATCCCCATCGTCAACATCACAATTGTGTAAATCGGTTATTATGTGCATAAGACATACGCTCTTAAATTTTCCATTGTTTTAATAAAATCTATAACAACCTTCAACAATTTGATTCCCCCTATCTTTAACATTTTCATCTCTTTTTTATTGTGTCTCTTAATATTTTTGAAGAATCAAAACGTAAGATCACAATATTAACACAATTTAGCAGACTAGATCGATAAGCTTGTAAGCATGTCCATTATTGCATCGGAAGTTATTACACGAGGCAAATTGCAGAAATCTATGATCACACATTCTGCATTGAATGGATTAGTTGATAGAATATATTATATTTTTGACTGGAGCTAGAAGGGATATGCACATTGATAGGTAAACTCATCGATGTCTTCCATCCTTTCTGGAATTTGTTCTTCCATTGAAATCATGTATTTCTATAATTGTTTGAGCTCTGCTTTAGGAGAACTGTGACACTTCAACATCAACTTTTATATTTGCTGATTTTTCACTTCCTCCAGAATCAACTTTTATTTTTCCTTTCTTCTCTTCTCCCAAGAGTACACACAACTGGCGGTAATGAGATTCATACAAACCAAAATTTTCAACAATATTATTTTCAATGCATTCTTCTAATACAATATTACTGGATATTTAATTTTCATATATTTTAGAAATTTTCCTCTCATTCTTCTATCATATTTTACTCTTTGGTAGTAAGATTCAAAAGTCTTCCTATGATGCCTACTTCAATAGATCCAATTAGCCATACTTTCCCTGCTTGCACTTTATCTAGTAGAATTGATATCTCCTCATCGTTCATTCCTCTTGCGGCCTGAAGGAACTCGTGTGAACCTTGCCAATGATTTTCTTGAAATTTAGGTTGGTTATCCTTAAAAGGAGAACAAGCCAGCCCACCTGATTTAAATAACTCAATGGTTTCCATAAATTTTTTCCATATGTCCTCAGGAAAAAATAGAAATGTCATTTTGTTAGAAAGGATCTCTGTCTTAGCCACTTTGAAAATAGCAAGACATTGCTTCTCGAAACTCTTTGCATTAAAAGAGGAAAAAGTATATTTACTCTCTACATATTACAAAAATTAAATTTTAAGTACAAATTCCATAAAATTAAGTTTCATTACCTTCAACTCATCTGTCTTTGCATTTCCCACTTCGGGCCTCCAAGGAAATCCTAGGGATATCCAAATCGTTTGAGCCTTGTAGAGTACATCAATAAAATTGGATTCAATCCAATTTTTGTTTACCTCATTATGTTGCTTGCAAATATTAATAATGACTTCACCAAGTGGGTTTGAAGAAAAATTTGATCCTTTCTAACTTGCATCTTATTATGTAATGACTTGTATTTTCTTTCAACTAATTTTTTAAGGCACAAATGGTATGTTGGCCATCAAGAATGTAGAATTATACATCATCTCTTTTTAGGTCATTTGGATCCTCTAGTTGCACAAGTTCCTTTGTATAATATAAAAAAGGAAGAAGAAGTGCATCCCTAAGAGAAGGAATAACATTAATCAACATTGAATGTACAAGAAGGTCAACATTCTCATCATACACTTTTGGTATTGATATTGTGGAGGCGCCACATAACACCTAGAAACTTCAACTGGAAAATAATAACCATTGAACAAAAACAATTTTAATTGTTCAGTGGTTGAAGATTCTACATTCTCAAATATACTGGTTGCTTTCTTCAACAATAAAGCCGATATGTTATTATTTTTAATCCCTTGCAACTTTGACTTATAGGGATCTATTTCTAATTTAGAAAAATAATAATTCCTTAGTTTTGTAAATAACTTTTCATGTTTTGGTGGAGAAAGAAAATTTCTTCTATTCAAATAATGACAAATAGAAGAAGTATTCTCGGTTCTATACAATTTTTTGAATACCAAATTCATGTTATTATGAATTTCAAGTGTATTTTCACACTGTTTTTCTGAGTGTATGGATTTCCCAAAACTCCAACCATATTTAGAACAAGAACATGTCCTAATTTATCAAGAAGCGTTCATTTATAGTTTCTTGAACAATGAAACTTCTAACTCCATGTCAATAATAAGGAACTTATTCATTTCAACGTCAATGCATTCAACTTGATACACAATGTTTGTTGATCAATAATTTCTGAAGTTAGTACCATAACGACTTCGCGACAACATCTTATCAACGTGGTAATTTTCCGGGAATGCATTTCTACAAACCATTCATCGTCTCTCTTTTTCATATCCTTTGCTCCTTAATCAAAGGAATTTACATGAACAGAGTGTGACCAATTAAAGACATATTACCTAAAAAAAGGAATTAAACAAATTAATAGTTCGTAACTATTTGGGAAGGATAAATATTGTTTTTCCATAGTGCAATAGTAAGGAGATGCTATATCTTGATGTCATTATTTTCATAGAGTAAAATTCAAGATATTATTAATGATTTCTTGTTTTTTATTAATGATATGAAAGTTTTCCTTTTATTACTAAAGGAGGGTTTGAAGTTTTCCTTTTATTAATGATTTCTTGTTTTTTATTAATGATATCTTGATGTCATTATTTATAGCTTAGTGGTTGATAGGAAAACTTCAACCCTCCTTTAGTAATAAAAAACAAGAAATCAGTAATAAAAGGTTTTTATTATGTGTTGCAATAAGCAATTTAAACAATTAATCACTATTAAATTTTCTTTGTTTCAAGTTTTCAATTTGTTGCTAGAAGTGAAGACTAGTGGCTGCTAGCATCTATATATTCTAGGATATCTTTCCGTCAATGTAAAAAACATTCGTATAACTTTAGGATAGAGGAGCTAATAGTGGATTGATGGCTATCTTCCCATCACTGTTAAAAACAAAGTTGAGTTACACTACATCATTGTGGAAACCTGGAATCCAACATGGGTGATAATGGTCGATAATTGAATATTTAATAATAACAAATCTTACTTTTATAGTTCTCATATATATATCATCGATAATTGAATGGTCAATAATGGTCGATAATTGAATATTTTATAGTTCTCATAAGATATATCGTGAATATCACATAATTCAAATCGAGTCATTAGTTTTATAAACCGTAGGATATAGTCATAAATATTTTACTTGTCTTGGAATATTTGTTGTCTTGTAACATTAAAGAAAGGTAGTAAGCATCCACCCTAGTGGTTTTAGTCTTTGAAGATAGTCTTGTAAAATTTAAATATAGTAATGGAGCATAGTTAGTTTTTCAGTTGAGTCATTACTACTTGTCTTGTAAGTAAGACAAAAAATATCCTAGTAGCCACTAACCTCAAGATAGTCTTGTAAAATTTAAATATAATAATGGAGCATATTCAGTTTTCAGTCGATTCGTTAAATGTAATTATCTTAAACCGTTGAACTCATGTAAATAAATATTTTGAATAACATGTTGAACTCAACTACCACCGCTATGCTTAAAATTTTGGTTTTTATTTATCATGTTTACAAGAAAACAAATATCCTAGCATTGCTAACCTCAATTCTTTGTGATTTTCCACCAGATCTATGTAATTATCTTTGACATTAGTGGTCGATGGGCTTTGAATATCATGTTTGGCTAGGAATATCATGTAATAAACTTTGAATAGTATGTTGTTCTCAGTGGACGCTAGGCTTAAAATTTGGTGTTGGAGCTTAGTTCAATTTTATTTTTAGTTTTCAGTAGATTCGTTGCACATTATCTTGAATGCAAGACAAAAATTATCCTAGTGGCCTCTAATCACAATTATCTTTTTTATGTTACACCAACGCAATGGAATAATCCATGACCTTATTGAACTTATACCTTAGCAACCACTAGGCTTAAAATTTCATTTCTAATTACGTGTCTTCTCTTGTCTTGGAACATTAAAGAAAGGTTGTAAGCATCCACCTAGTATTTACTAGTCTTTGAAGATAGTCTTGTAAAATTTAAATAAAAAAATGGAGCATAGTTAGTTTTCAGTTGAGTCATTACTACTTATCTGTAAGGAAGACATCAAATATCCCCTTTGGTCGCTAACCTTAGGTCTTTGTGATTTTCCATCCACGCTATAATATCATCTTTGATCTTAGTAGCCACTAGGCTTTGAATATCTGTTAGGCTAGGTATATCATGTAATAGATTTTGAATAGTATGTTGAACTCAATTATCTCTAGGATTGAAATTTTGTTTTGCTACTTATCCTATTTCCAAGACACCAAATATCCCGAGTGGTTGCTAACCTCAAGTCTTTGTGATTTTCCACATGCACTATGTAATTATCATCGAACTTAGCAGCCGCTGGGATTGAATATCATGTAAGGATAGAAATATCATGTAATATATTTTTAATAACATGTTGAACTCAAGTGACCGCTATGCTATGCTTAAGTTTTCATTTTTAATTATGTGTATCCTCTTGTCTTTAAACATTAAAGAAAGGTGGTAATATCATGTTAGGATAGGAATATCATGTAATAGATTTATAATAGTATATTGAATACCAGAGCTATGAATATTGTGTTAGGCTAGGAATATCATGTAATAAATTCTAAATAGCATGTTGAACTCAACGGCCACTAGGATTACAATTTCGTTTTTGCTACTTGTCCTATATGCAAGACAACAAATATCCTACTAGCCATTAACCTCAAGTATTTGTGATTTTCACCCACACTATCCAATTATATTCGACCTTAGCAACCTCTAGGCTACGAATATCATGTTAGAATAGGAATATCATGTAATAGATTTTGAATAGCATGTTGAACTAAGCTGAGCTGCTAGACTTAAAATTTTGTTTACTACTTGTTATGTTTGCAAGCAATAAAATATCCTAGTGACTACTAACCTCAAGTATTTGTGATTTTCCACCAACGCTATGTAATTATCTTCAACCGTGGTGGTTGTTAGGCTTCGAATAATGTGTTAGGATAAGAATATCATGTAATAGATTTCAAATAGCATATTAAAATCAACGGCCGCTAGGCTTAAAATTTCATTTTCTAATTGTCTTGTATGCAAGATAGAAAATATCCTACCGTCGCTAACCTTATGTCTTTGTGATTTTCACCGACACTATGTAATTATCTTCAACCTTAGTGGCTGTTAGGCTTCAAATATGGTGGTATACTAGGAATATCATGTAATAGATTTTGAATAACATGTTGAACTCAACAACCTCTAGGCTTAAAATTTTGTTTGCTACTTGTCTGTTTGTAAGACAAAAAATATCCGAACAGCCACTAACCTCAAGTATTTGTGATTTTCTACAAGTGCTATGTAATTATTTTCAACCGTAGTGGCCTCTAGGATTTAGATATCATCTTAGGATAGGAATAACATGTAATAGACTTGAATATTATATTGAACTCGGTGGCGACTAGGCTTAAATTTTTGTTTTTAATTACATGTCTTATCTTGTCTTAAAACATTAAAGAAAGGTAGTAATCATCCACCCTAACCGTCACTAGTTTTTGAAGATAGTATTCTAAATTTAAATAAAAATAACGGAGCATAGTTAGTTTTTAGTGAAGTTGTTACTACTTGTCTTGTATACAAGACATCAATAATCATACCAGAATGCTAACCTCAAGTCTCTGTGATTTTCCATGTGTGGTATGTAATTATCTTCGACCTTAGCATCCGATATCCTTTGAATATCATGTTAGGGTAGGAATATCATGTAATATATTTGAAAAGTATGTTGAACTCGGTGGTGCTAGGCATAAATTTTGTTTTCTACTTGTCATGTTTATAAGACAACAAATATCCTAGTGGGCTAAACCTCAATTCTTTTTATTTTCCACAAGATATAGGTAATTATCTTCGACCATAGTGGCGCATTAGGATTCAAATATCATGTTAGGATAGGAATAACATGTAATATAATTTGAATATCATATTAAACTCAGTGGCCGCTAGGCTTAAAATTTCATTTTTAATTACGTGTCTTCTCTTGTCTTGGAACATTAAAGAAAGGAAGTAAGAATACACCGTAATGTTTGCTAGTGTTTGAAGATAGTCTTATAAAATTTAAATAAAATAATGGAGTATAGTTATTTTTTTAGTCAATTTGTTACTACTTGTCCTGTATGCAAGATAACAATTATCCTATCGGGCGCTAACCTCAAGTCTTTATAATTTACCACCCTGCATTATGTAATTATATTAGACCTAGTGAGTTGCTATAATTTGAATATCATGTTAGGGTAGGAATATCATGTAATATATTTCAAAAATAATGTTGAAATTAGAGGCTATTAGGAATAAATTTTGTTTGTTATTTGTCCTGTTTGCAAGACAACAAATATCCTAGTAGCTGTTAACCTCAAGTCTTTGTGATTTCCCACCAGTGCTATGTAATTATCTTGATTGTAGTGGCCGCTAGGATTTGAAAATCATGTTAGGCTAGGAATAACATCTAATAGAATTCAAATATCATATTGAACTCATCAGTTGCTAGGCTTAAATCTTCATTTTTAATTATGTGTCTTCTCTTGTCTTGGAACATTAAAGAAAGGTAGTAAGCATCCACCCTAACGATTCGCTAGTATTTGAAGATAGTATTGTAAAATTTAAATAAAATAATGGAGCATAGTTAGTTTTTAGTTGAGTCGTTACTACTTGTCTTGTATGCAAGACATCAATTATCCTATCGGCCGCTAACCTCAAGTATTTTTATTTTTCACCCGTGGTATGCAATTATCTTCAACCTTAGTGGCCTCTAGCCTTCAAATATCATGTTAAAGTAGGAATATAATGTAATATATTTAAAATAGCATGTTGAACTTAGCATGACGCTAGGCATAATTTTTTTCCTACTTGTCTTATTTACAAGACAACAAATATCCTAGTAGTTGTTAACCTCAAGTATTTGTGATTTTCCACTAGAGATATGTAATTATCTTTAACATTAGCGGCCAATAGGATTTGAATATTGTGTTAGGATAGGAATATAATGTAATAAAATTTGAATAACATGTTTTATTCAACCACAGCTACGCTTAAAATTTTGTTTTTAATTACGTTTCTTCTCTTGTCTTGGAACATTAAAGAAAGGTTATAATAATCCACCCTAGTAGTTGCTAGTATTTGAAAATAGTATTGTTAAATTTAAATAAAACAATGGAGCATAGTTATTTTTTCCATCGAGTCGTTACTACTTGTCATGTAAGAAAGCCATCAAATATCCTATTGGTTGTTAACCTCTAGTCTTTGTGATTTTCCACATGCTTTTGTGTAATTATCTTCGACCTTAGCGGTCGTTAGGCTTTGAATATCCTGTTAGGCTAGGAATATCATGTTGAACTCAACGGCCACTAGGAATAAAATTCGGTGTTGGAGCTTAGTTCAGATTTCATTTTTCAGTTTTCAGTAGATTCATTACACATTACCTTGAATGTAAGACAAAAATTATCCTAGCGAGCCGCTAATCTCAAGTATTTTTTATGTTACACCAACGCATTGGAATAATCTACAAACTTAGCAGCCTCTAGGATTCGAATATCATGTGATAGAATTTGAATAACATATTAAGCTCAATGGTAGCTAGGCTAAAAAAATAAATAAATAATTGAATTTACAAAAAGGTACATAAATATACGAGCACAATCTTCTATTACTATATTTCAAAAAATTCTAAACTCAACCAATGATACATAGCATAATAAAAAATATATGGAATATCATAAGATCCATAAAATGAAATATATGTTTATAAATAAAATGATTTAAATTTATATTTAACAATATTTATGAGTACATATAATGTTCTTACCTTTTATTAAACATAAAAAAACTTGCTAAAGACATTACATTTAACTATTTCTACGTGGGAAAATGAATATAATTAACTACATATATCTACGTGGTAATAATGTAAGCATTGAACATTGAAATAATTACTCATGAATATTTCTTTCATATTAAAAAAACATTAAGGAGGTCAAAATGATTACCTAAACTATAAAAATCAAACCATCATGATTTAAAAAAAAATAATAATATGTGACTCGTGTTTTTGCAACTAAGGATAGGTGCCACCACTTACCCAAAATAATACACACAAAAGGAGAACAAAAAATCCATAAATAATTAACCAGAGATACACATAAAAGGCCTAAAAAGGGAACCCATTTAACAAACATGAATATGTGTGCTACGGTTGAACATAAAAATGGGTTTTTAGAAAGAAAAACTATTGCAAAAAAATTACAATTTCTTCAGTTAGGGAAGGAAAAATAATGTTGTTTCAAACAGAGCAACACTTTTTGACAAGGAGATGAAACAAAACTGCAAAGGTGGCGGAGGGAAAGGTAGGGAAGGATTGTGGTGCAAAACATAAGAACTAGGCGAATATAGACCCTTGAAATTCGCACCATCCACTACAGTTGACATACAATAACATAGATGCTTTTGATAAATACCTATTTTAGTAGTATCTGAAATTTTTATGTGCTTGATAATGACTGTTAAATTTCTATATTCTTTGTTAAACAAACTATCTTGAGATTCTATCGTAACTTTGTTTTTCTTGTCTCTTTTGATTACATCCTCTGTGGGCCTCCTGATCTGCACTCGTACCCATGATCTATCCACAATCACTATTTTTAATCATTTATGTGCCCCGAATGATATTATAATCATTGCCTCATATTTTTGTTCCAAAAAATGACCAGGAATCGAGCACTCAGACCAGTGGTTTAGTGCCTAGGCATGTTGTATTATGATTTCAAGAGATGTTTTTTTTGTGATTTCAAAATAAAAAATAAAACCTAATATATATTTCTCCGGTGTATTTAATTTTTCCCAATACATTCAACAAAAGAAATTCTAGAAACTAAAAAAAGGGGGATTAGGAAAATTTCAAATTTTAAATTTCCCATTCATAAAGCAAAAGTGTAGGATTTTGAAATTTCAAATATTTACATTTAATGTGGAGGATTTCACATATCAAACTTTGAATGTACCCCTCATGAATATTTGCATTTAATTCAATGGATAACGTGGGATACATGGAAATCAAATTTATTATTTTTACTTTAGAAACAAGGGGACATCGACAACTATTTATTTGTGAGCTCATTGGAAAAGAAAAATATCAATTTAAGAATAATAAAAACATTTACAAAATAGAAGTTGTCAGAGCCATGTAATTATTATAATTTAAAAAAACACCTTTGATAGATTATGATTTTGTCATTATACAATTTTTTTAGTAATATAATTGTGATGAAATTATATTTTTACAGCATTTAAATAAATTATTTTTTAATACAAATAAATTTAAGGTGACATATTACTTGGGAATAAAGTCGCCATTTATGGAATGCTACATGTCACCATTTCATTGGTTACCTTTTTATGTAACTTGATGTGACTTGCTTTATTGGTTGGTTTATATTTAATTTATAATTTTGAAAATGACATGTGGTCACTTTAAGTGAAACAACTAATGGTACTTTCCCATTCATGGTCATTGGCTCATACACGGTCATTGGCACATTTATTATTAATTTTTATCGAATGCAAATTCGATATTTTTAAAATATCGTTCACGTTAATTTAAAAAAATCCAATAAAATGTGACATCTTGCAAGTTTGAATCAGTTAATTACACAACTATATAATTGACACATTTATTAAGAAATTTTTAATTAGCGATAGAATTAACAAATAGTTTTTACCTATAAAAACCGCCATATTAAGTTGTAATTATAATCCATTAAAATGTTGGCACGTGGCATGAAATTTATAATATCTCTTGTGATCATCAATATTAGAATTCAAATTTCTAATTTCTAATATTTATTATTAATTTTTATCGAATTTGAATTCAAAATTTTTAAATATAGTGCGCGCTAATTTAAAAAAATTGCGATAAAATGTGACACGTGGCAAGCTTGAACTAGTTAGTTAGGCAACTATATAATTGACACATTTTTAAAGAAATGTTTAATTAGCCCTAGAATTAACAAATACTTTTAACCTATAAAGACCCGCCATATTAATTTGTGAATGTCATCCACTAAAATGTTGACATGTGGCATGAAATTTCTAATATATCTTGTGATCGTCAATATTTTGGAGTTATTTACGCTTTACTCTAGAAAAACTAAAACATAATTTTTCGCTTCACAAGAATTTGAGAGTACCTTAAAGATAGGAAAGAAAATAGCTACCGCTAAGCTCCATTAGAATGATATTTTTGCAACATAGAATTCAAAATAATAAATACTTAGATTTTATAGGGACAGAGCTATTCTTTTTAGTATGTGGTAATGAACAAATCGGCATGTCATATGTTGTCCATCTATTTGTTGAGCAGAATCCTAGCAGCCGCTAGCCTCTACAACTCCATGGTTTCCTTTCCAGCAATGTAAATAAATAACTCTATAATTTTGGATCGATAATATTTTTCATTAACTATAATCATATATTATTGGCTATACAATCCCTTGCACAACCAAGTGCAACACTACATACCCTTGAAAGATATCACAACTTCTATATTATTAATAAGTTTTTTTGTGTCTAAACACGTAATTTAAATTAGTTCGTATGTAGTAAAATACTTAGAGACCCTTAAGCTCCATTAGTCGAACAAGATCAATCAAATAGTTCGTATTAAATAAAATTCTTAGCAATGTTATGCTCAAATACTTATAGAAAGGAATGATTGTGTAGAAAATAGGGAAAAACATTCTTATTTTTAACATAGCACTAGAATAAAAAATCATAGTAATAGATATTAGTGGTCGTTAGGCATTTTATATAACATATTTTGATGACATATATGTGAGATATGGACAATTTTTATTGTCAAAATCTAAGGAGGAATTTGCATATTCGAGAAGAAAGATGGTTATTAAAAATGTTTTCAAGATGCTCAAATAACATCATAATGATTGTTAGGCACACACCTTTTGTATATTGTCTATTTTTACACGTTGGTGGGCATCAATGAAAAAGCTTAGTGGTTGTTAATCTCGATACTTATTAGGAGTAGATTAGCAGCCGCTAGGCTCAACTGATTTTTAATTTTGAAAATAGAGATCAAACAAAAATTCATATTAAAAAAATTCTTAACGACCACTAAGATCGAATGCTTACATATAAAAAAAAACGATATGACGGAAACTAGGCTAAACAATATTTTAGTGACCTAATAATAATAAAAATCATTGTCTACCTTAGTGACAAAGATAAGAGTTAGAGAATGATAATTGAAGTACATATTTTAAACCTAAAGATGTATCCTGATCATCTTGGCCCTCCATACTTCTAGAAATAACTCGTTAAACAAAATAGTCATAAATGATTTACTAAAAATTGAGGGCGAAGATGAACACGAATCTTACTCAGGAATAATTGATTTGAGGATGTGTAGAGAAATGCATGTTTTATGTTTTCCAATTATTCGTTGATAAGAAGGCTATCTCGCTAGCCTCTATATTGTTGAAAAATCCATTTTAACAATACAAAAAGAAATCTTAATAGGTTTGTTGTCATTATTTGTAATTATATTATATTGATGGACTATACCCGCAGATCCAAGTCCTTGAATACATACCTTTGAGAAGGTTGACGCCTTATGTAGTTCTCATTTGATATATTTTGCATAAAACATAATTCATATCTTTTCATTTATACAAAATTGATTTACAACCAATAAGTTTCGTTAATTAATGAAAGGTAAGGCTTTTTTATTGCTACGATCAATAGTTTCTGGTAATAAACATAACCACATAGTATGGAAAGGTTAGATCATCGTAACATATGTACATCATTTAAACTGAAGAAGTATCATGTCCGTCTTGGCCTTGCATATTTTCTTAAAATCATCCTTCAAATAAAATAGACCTAAACAATCTATCACATATGCAAGGTGAAGGTGAACATGATTCTCACGTAGGATTAAATGATGAAATTCTATTGCATTGATCTAATCTTGTTGATATACTATTGTTTTATTTCCATTTATATGGTTTCTATTCTGAGGATCCCTAATTGTGTGTTTGATAAAATCAACAAACTTTTGTTGGCCTATCTCTAGCAAGGAACCGGTGAGACCAAGAAAATACCTACTGTTAAATGGGTTGACATTTCACTTTTTAAAGATCATGGTGAAAGCGGGGATTTTGAACTTGGAAAAAATAATTTTTGTTTGAGTGCTAAATTTGTGTGGCAACCTCTCTCCAATCCTCGAAGTGTGTTTTGCAAGATAGCTGTGAAGAAAAAGGTGTCCTTCTTCCAGAGGCTAATCTCATAATTAATAACATGACTAATGACTAGAATTTTTGTAAATTAATAAATGTATAAATCAATAAATTAAAGTGCTAGAACATTTTTGGTCTGTGGCTAATGACTTGAGTAGTAATGAATTAATTATTGGAGGTGAATCTCATATTATTGCTAACGTTGCAATCAAAAAGCTTGTGTGAATAAAATTCCTTTTTTATTGTTTCATTAATTACAGATTAGACCTTAAATCTTATATATTGGAAGGTTACTAAATAGGTGGATTTTATAGAAAATTGAGGGACTGACCAAGTGCTTTGTGATAAGATTGGTAATAAATATGTTGATTGGTGGACTCGCCACCTTTTCCAATAAAGGTTTATATTAAAGCCCTAGCAAGCTTGTATTAATTACAAGCATGCGATAACATAGTCACTCCATATATTTACCGATCCACTCTCCCATATTTTCACACCTTTCAAGTTTATTTCACTGGCTTTCATTTTGTTTGTCATGGCCTTTCCAATGTTGCCTTTCATGCAATTTTCTGCATTGGTTCGTGAAATGGGATTTTATACCAAAATTTCACGTCGTCATTTGAAATCCATTTTTTGGATTGAATTAGAGCAAGACATGATTTATATTGAGGGAGTTATTGGAAAATATTATCTTTCTTTAGAGGGACATATGAGGGTAAATTTGAAATTTTCTTTGAAATTTGTTTGTCATCTTATTATCATACATCCAGTGAAGAATTGGGCTTTAGAGATGGGTCGTCACTAGATCAAGCCAACATATATGGTTGGCATGGAAGTGGAAATGGACAAAACCTTAACTACGTCATCGCCCTTCCTTTCTTAGGATCTTTATATATAATACATTTTGGTGGACGTGGCCATTTTTTGAGATTTGTACAAATGGTTTGACATCATAATGCGTTTCATGTTTGGTGAGTCCAAATGGGGTGAGAGACCGAGGGTGAGACCTAGTTCTCTCCACGTTCCTAACTATAGTGCCCACATTTTTATAGCTCCAGTTATCTGTTGGTTCCTTTATTCCTAGACATGTTGTGATTGAGACTCTGATAGACTTTGGACATTTTACTATGATATTTTATCCTCATGGACATTATGGCATTTTGGGCGCGTAGCGCCAATTGGATTAGATTCGTATACTGATATATTTCTTATGATGTTGATGACACTAACAGGGTTATATGATAGACTTATTGGTTAGATGTTAGTCTCTTGTGGTTGATTTGATTAATGATATAGTGTTTTGGATTTAATGATGGTAATTTTCATGCTAACCTAAGTGTATGTCGTTGCAATTTTATTTGTGGATGATTCATGGCAAACTATGTGGATAATTGTATGCATTGCACTATCAATTGTAAATTATGTTCAGACATTATAAGTTTGATTGATATTGTGATGTATAGATGATGTTTATTATATTGGACAGATGCGGTTAATGTGTGCAATGAGTGTGCAGGTGACAGGTATAGGAGAGCATGGGTTTCAGGGCAGCTACGCAATTATGCACAAGCAGCCCACGGGCTGAGTCCTAACCATGCTAAATGTTTGAGGCCTTAGATTAGATGTATTTAATTGGGCACCATGGGTGAACCCCTCAATTGTAATGTAATTATGTTTTGTAAAATTAATTAGGTTTAGGGTGTGTTTTATTAAGTAAACTAGCTTAGGGGGTTTAATGATCTTATCTTAAGTTAAGTGTTGGTTTTGGGAAAGTGTGTGTGTGTTGGTAGAAGGGATTGGGGACCACATGTGAACCTTGGGTGGACCCCACACCCTCTACCCTTGTGCCCAAGCATGCCAAACCCGAAATTGGGTTATTTTGGGCATTTTTAGGGACCCCTTTTGAGTTTGGGGGTTCCCTTAGCATGAAAATGGGCCCTTGGACCCTACCTAATAGGTAGGGGGCCTATTTCCAAGGTTTGGAGGGAGTTTCCCTCCCATTTTGCCCTCTTTAGTCACCATCCATGTAAGATGGTTGGGTTGTGTGAAATTGTTAAAAGTTGCTCCACTTTGTTTTATTTTAGTTTTTGGTATTTTGGGTGATATGGGATAAAAGGTGAGTTTACTCTTACTTATTTGGTTTTTGGAATCTTTGACTCTTGAGAGGAGAGGGGGTGACACTTGTCACTTTCCCATTGGTGAGGAAACTTTTGGGTTCCTCTTCTTATTCTTCCTCATGTGGAAGGAATGGGTCTTCTTGGTTCATTTTTTTTTGGAGCACTTGGAGAATTTTTGGGAGCTTGGAGGTGAGCTTGGAAAAAGGGGAAAAGCTTAGAGTCTTGGAAAGCATTATAGAGGTAGGATACTTAACCTTCTTCTTCTTAGTTGTGCTTATCTTGTAAGTATGCTTGATCAATGAAATAATGTGTGTGAAATAATGTGTTGAGAAGTGTATGATGAATGTAGTTGTTGTTTGTTCTTGTTGTTTTCTTTGTTTTCTCTCCACCATCATTTGGATTGATGGTTTTTGGAGAATGTAGGGGAAGAGAGAGGGATTTCCCTCTCAAACCTCATGGTTGTTGGTCAATCCATGAAGGTCCATTCTCATCCCCTCATATGGTTTGAGGTGGGAGAAAGGTTCATATGGCTTGAACCTTTCCCCATTCTTGGTGAGGAAACCCTTTTGGGTTTGAAAATCCTCCCAAGAAGGATTTCTATAGCATAAAGGAGGAATAAGGAGGATGATTGATTAGGAGGTATAAGGAGTTTTGTATGCATGTTTTGTTGGTGCTCCTATGGTTGGACACCTTTGATTTGGGCATCCCACTCCTTCTCTTCCCCCTTGTGAGGTTGACCTTGTTATCCTCATGTTGTTGTTTTCATGTGTAGTAAGTGGTTAAATGGTCTTATGTTTTTCTTGTTGTGTGTAAATCCCCATTATACTTGTGCACATTGTGGAAGCTAGTTCCTCTCTCCCATGGGCTTGGGGGAGGCTAGCATGACTTCCAACCATGGAAAGGCATGTGATGATGCCTATTGGTTGGGTGGTAAACAAGCCATGTTCTCTTGGAGTTGGATTCTTGTAGGAGTATTGGAGTTGGAGCTCAAGTTGGAGATAGTAGAGCCTCTTGCCATCTTGGTCTTTCTCATCTTTGGAGGACATTGCCTTCACTTGTAAATAAATGTGGCTTGTCAAGTCTTTACACTCTTGTAAATAACCATTATTGTACTTATTGTTCCTTGAAAACATTGGTCATTACTAAGAAAGTTTCTATTTTATTGTTGCAAGAATCTTGTAATATTATCATATTGAATCATGAGTTTTCTTTTAGTTACATGTTATATTTTGAAAGTCTTGTTGTGTATAAATCTGCAAAGTATGATCATGCATGTTGCATCAAAACTGTAATTTTTAGTTGTGTCTACTTTACAAGCAAAATTAAAATGAAAGTTAAACATTCTTTTAGTTTGCAAAATTTTATGGCACCACACTAACATGGATGATATGTTTTCTCCACTTTGTAAGAGGAACTGACACACTAGGATATTCTTCATAGAAAAGGTCATGAGGTGTATGATTGGATAAAGAGTCGAGCTACTCTTTGCTAGAAAAAAATCTTTTCCCGGAACCACCTACGAGCTGTTTTCATCCCCATTAACGTGGAGGTTGTGGATGTGTCATTTGATTCGATTAAATAAGTGATTCTAAAATCCATCATCTGTATCTTTGGTTTGGTTGTTTTATAGCATAGCTAGTTCCATTGTAATCAAATCATCCTATTTTTCTTAGTATCTTTGGCATTTTTTTGTATTCCTAACCACTTGTGTTTTTGGCATATGCCCTTCCATTTTTAGCAAAGTATTGAAAAATCATTTGGGTTTATAGATTCATCCTCTATTTATATATTTCTTGTAAAGGGAATGGGACCTTTCAACCCTCCTTTAGTTATAAAAACAAGAAATCATTAATAAATTTTTTTGTTATGTGTTAAAGTAAGAAATTTAAACAATTAATCACTATTAAATTTGGTTTTTTTGAAGTTTTCAATTTGTTGCACAACTTTTCTTTGTGGACCAATTCATTTTTGTTTCTTATGGTTTTTGGATATCAGGAATTAAATGATGCAAGAAATATTAGTTGTATTTTAAATAGCTCAGGTTTCAGAAAAATTCTTCTATTGTTACCAAAAATTTGGAAAAATTGGATATGTATGATGTTATGTAACAAAATTGTGTCCCAGTGCAATGAACAACATCCATCTCAAAACCGACAATTGTTTGCATCTGTTTGGGTTTCAAGTACTTCTATTAGAGTTGTGTACCATTCAAATCATCCAAACACATTTACAAAAGGCTCTGTAAACAAAATGGAGAAAAATATTAAAACTAATATGACTAGGAATTATTTCATATTGTATAGATTATCAGACAACAAGTCAGAAAGCAATATCTTATTACAATTTCTTTATTGACACATCTATTTTTTACATTTAGGTTCTTGAAGGCTGGTCATACTGCACATTAACATGGATCTTTACATGTATGAAGACATAATGAAAATCACAAAAAAATAAACAAGAAATATGTAATTGGATATGGTGCTAGAAGCATTGTTTATAAATGTGATCTAAAGAATTCTAAGACAATTGTTATAAAGAGAATGTAAATTTGCTACCCACTAAGCTTTCTTGCATTTGAAGTGATGTGGAAACATTTGGAAGCATCAAGCATTGGAATCTTGAGAGCCTACATGAATATTCATTTTCTCCACTTGGAAACCTATTTTTATGATTACGGGGTAAACAAGAGTGTGTGCGATATCCTACATGGTGAGTAAAATGATTATGTTATGAATAAAAATGGATCATACATTGTAGATTCATATTTTGAAAAAGAAAGATCCAATCAATCTCTAACCTTCATATTAAAATGGAGTGTTGGAAAATATAACAAGGGTTTTATTAATTTTTTGTTTATATAGGATCATCAAATAAGACTAAGCTAGCATGGAACACTCAACTAAAGATTACTCATGGTATCGAAGACGGATAGTTTGTATCTTCATTATGATGGTAACCCACACATTGTTCACAGGGATGTGAAGACTTCTAACATTCTTTTAGATTATAATTTTGAGGCACATTTTTCATAATTCGACATTGCCAAGTGTTTTCCTTGGCTAAAAACCACACCCCTACCTATATTATGGGTATCATTGGTTACATTGACCTAGAATATGTAATAACATCAAGGCTTAATGAGAAATATGATGTATACAGTTACAAAATTTCTCTTCTGGAGTTGTTGACTTGAAGGAAGTTGTGGCCAATAACTCAAATCTGTAAGGGCCTAACACTTTTACAAGGCTAAGAGAATGGGCTACAAGAGGGAGACTTTTGAAAAAAAAATAAGAAAAGCGTTATACCACATTAAGGGGTGCGATGAAAGTGTAGCTCATTCACATGGACCAACATTAGGAAAAAGGTGTTGGTATTTCTTGACTCACAAAGAATACTATGGTGGAATAATTGAGTCTTCTGATTGATGTAAACTATAAAATATTGGTTCAATGTATCTCCAAGGGTGTAAGTGTGTTTCTCACAAATATTTTGCTTGCATTGTGTCAAAGGATTATTTCATTTTCTTACTCATAGAAGTGACTCATTTTTTAAATGGAGAATGAAAAAAATTACAAGCATAAATTGTACTATCTTTCATAGTAATAGAATTTGTGATAGACATAAACTCCTAATTATGTTGTATTCTTTTAATTATTACTCGAGATATAGTTTATAATAATAAACACTAGTGAACTTAATGTCATGTATAATCTAAGAAAACAATACTTGAGTTGTTACAAGATATATTTCGGGGTGAGAACGTAAATTTATTGTAAGTTCCACCAGAAATCAAAATAACACCACTAGCATTTAAGGCCAGTGTCAAATTTAAGGAATTATGCATAATAAACATTGAAAGTGAGAACCTCACACTTTGAAATTTTGAGCCTCACACTTTGAAAGTGTGAAGCTTTCATTTTCAAAGCGGGAGTCTCACTCTTTCAACATGTGAGGCTTCGACTTTTAGAGTATACGGATCACACTTTCAAAGTGTGAGGTTTGTACTTTCAGAGTACGAGCATTACACTTTCAGAGTGCATGGCTCGCACTTTCAGAGTGTAGGGCTTGTAAATAAGCTTTATGTGTGAGGCTCATAGCTTGGAAAATGTGTGCTCACACTTTCAAAGTGTGAGTCTCATATTTTTCACAACTTTAAAAGTGTAAGTATCAAAAATTTTACAATGTGAGGCTCACCATTTGAAAGTGCGTAGTTCGCACTTCGAACTTGTTATTGCATGGATTTATTGTTAGTTTTTATTTTTAATTTAATACAATGGGATCATGACTTATAATAGTTAGCACCCGCTAACCTCACATCGAGGATTTTGCACTTTCTTTTAATACAACAAGATCATGACTTATAATAGTTAGCGGCAACTAACCTTACATTGAGGATTTTACACTTTCATTCAATACCACGGGCTCATGACTTATAATAGTTAGCGACCGCTCACCTTACATCGAGGCTTTTGTAGGAAGTTATTGTTAATTTATTTATTTATTAATCCAATAGGCTCATGCCTTTAATAGTTAGTGGTTGCTATCCTTACTTACTCCCAACATGAAAATCTAAAAAATAGAAAAATTGGAATCCAATAATAGTAATATTGGAATCCATTAATAGCGAAATTGGAATCCAATAATACTGAAATTGGAACTCAAATAAGTCCAATAATGAAAATATTGGAATCCAATATTGTTACTAATGGAATCCAACAATAGTAATAACGGAATCTAGTATAGACAAAAATGGAATCCAATATAGGCAAAAAAATGGTGATATATTTCTTCCAAAACATGTAATACTGGAGTCTAGATTCATTGGAATATGTCCAGATTTAGTGAAATAAGCGTTAAACCTTCATATATTTAAAATAAAAAACCTTAAAAACATTCTATAAATTATACCACGTGCTCATGATGATAGTTTCTTATTTTGATATATTAAATTTACTTCTACTAAATATCTCGTAAATGTATTCATATTTCATCATTTAGAAACTCGTTCAATCATCCTAATGGCCTCTTAGCTAGGTGTTATTATGTCCTATTTTACTAAATATCTTCTATTATTTCTTTTCAATATTGCTTATCTAGGGTTCTAAGAAGATTTGTGCCCAACCAAGAGACACTAGTAGGTAAGTATAAGGTAGGTATATTTCATTTGGTATATTTCATTATTTCTTTAAAAACTTTAATTTTTTTCTTTACTTTTTATTTTGTGTATTGTATAGATATTTTTGTTAGACCATCCCATGTTTCACTATTATGACATGAATTGATCTTCGATTGGGGCATATATATTCACCTAATCTTTTACTCTTTCTAATCGCTTATTTTGTGCATGGTCGATGATGCATCTTCATCATGAGTGGGTATCTTAAGGGGCCTTCGGGATTGGGTTTTGATCGGACATAGTCACGTGGGCTAAACCACAACATTTGAGAGATGTTATTATTTCATATTTACCCTACCCCTTTGTTCCTCCCCCTTTTTCACACATGACACCCATTATATCCACATGTATCATTATGTCCACTTTTTTATGGTTATTTTATGTTACCACCCCTTCTTTCAATCAATATATACCTTCATCATTTACCTCTATTTAATTTCTACCTTCCAATGCACATGTCTTTCACCCTTTGAACTTAGAGTTTTCCCCAATGCTAACCACATCACCCATGAGTGATTTTTTTGGTTTGAATTTTCCATATCCGATGCCATCACGTATGGAAAATGACATCAAGTATATATACCCCATCACATTTTTTATCAAGCCATGACCAAACAATCATTTTGATCATACATGAAGGAGCTTATATCTTGCATATTTTTACGCTATTTCACTCTTACTTCTTAGACTTGGTGTCTTAGATCTTACCCCTTTTGCATTTAGGTAACTATAGTGAGTTAAAAAGATATAGTTTTGTTTATATTTCCCCTTCCCCACTCATAAAATTCTCTCTAATTGTTATTATCTCTAGGGAGGATTATGCATCAATAGTCACACACATGCTACATGTACACATTTATAACCCTTATTATTATTTTATCTCTCACATGTATGTTATTTATTGGCCACCAATTATTATAGAATACATTGTATGTATGTTGTCTTTGATCTATCATATTTTTTATTATATTACGTCCCTTGGTTTTATCCACCCATTGATTACTCTTATTATAAATCCTAGTAGGATACATATCCTTATATTAGTTATAAGCCTTATAAACCTATAACTATCCTAGGGTTAGGGTCACTATCCTCTAGAATTATAACTAGAACTCCTTTAACACCTTTTTATCTACATCATGGTCTCCAAACTTAGATTTGATCCCTATGTTTGAGAACAGAGATGGGAGCCTTTACTTTCTCGTACAACCACTATTATTCATATAATATGCATTCATATAATTTTCCAAAGGCATGACATGATTTTGATTTTTAGAATAAGTAAAATGACCATTTGTAAAAGAATAATTCATAGAATAATAATTTTTATTAGTTATAAAGGAAACATTGCTATGATTGATAAAAGAAGAAGTGTTAACATTTCTAACAATAACATGATTATCATTAATACAAGAAGTATCACTACCATTTCTATCTTTATTATTATGAGAGGCATGCCCTATATTATTACAATAATAAATCTCATTTATATCCCATATGTTAGAAGTTAGGTTTTACCACCTCAACATAATAGAGGGGAAGAGGATCATTAGGGTCCCTATCTTCCCACATAAAATCGTAATTTTAGTATTCGACATATTTCTCACATAGTTTATTCTACATTTGATTTTATCTCTAGTAAAAATTTCATCCATAATATCATTTAATAATTCATCCTTACATGGGGATACCCAATGAGACAAAGAAGTCATGACTATGGAGAGATATAAGAATAAGATTAGACTAAAACCCAATACAATGAGGTAAAATAACATGAGATTGAATCTAAAATAAATAAACTAAAGGGAGTAGGGATAATTTAAAACCTTAGTAGTGAGGAATAAATACTTAGGTTAGTGTGGTCAAAGGATAAAATAGGTGCACAAAATGTACAATCAAAACTAGGTTTTCTAATTAATACTATTATTTTAAATGTTTTAATTATAATTCAAAATTGTGAACACAAGAAACATGGTAAATAAAGTAAAGCTAAACTATGTAAGGATGGATAGTAGATCTAGTTTAAACAACTTACTTTGAAAATAAACCAATTCCTTTGGTTTGTACTAAATAAAGGCATACTCACCATTGACAATCTCATTAAAAGAGGGTCTACCATGCCAAATAGATGTTATCATTGCAAAAAGGATAATGAAACTATACAACATCTTCTTCTGCATTGTCTGGTTGCTAGCTCTCTATGAAAGCACATTTTTTCAACAGTTTGAAGTTAATTGGTCTTTTCCAGAGGATATTATACAGATTGGTTACAATGGAAGCCACCTTTTAAACATGCTCTTCTTCGTAGGCTTTGGAAAATTATCTTCCCTCACACCATCTAGAGAATATGGAAATCTCGTAACTCAATCATCTTTAGAGATACTAATAGGACCATTAAAAGTATCCTAAATGAAATCATTATGGCTGTTAAGGAATTTTTTTTGAAATTTAAACCTCATAAATAAGTCGTGTATCTCCAAGAGGAGGTTAGATATCTCAAGGCATGTAATATTGATATATAATAGTTTCTGCCCCCATCCAAAGCATTGATAGGTATCTTGTGCAGTGGATTCCCCCTTCTGAAGGTTGGTATAAGCTGAAATTTGATGGTGCCTCCAAAGGTAACCCTGGTCTAGCTGGTGGTGGTGGTCTAATTAGAAACCACAAGGGTCATCTAATTACAGTGTATGTTGGTCCCATGGGTAAGAACACTAATCACTATTCTGAGGCCCTAGCTGCTCTCTAGGGAATAAAAATTTCTAGGAACCTTGACATGGGTAATATCATCGTTGAGGGTGATTCAATGAACATTGTCAATAATATTTCCAAGTCCCTAACACCTAGTTAGACCATTCGAGATTTCATCAATGAAGCACATACTTTATGCAATGGTCTAAACATCATTTTCCAACATGTTTATAGGGAGGGGAACAATTCATCGATTCACTAGAAAATTTTGGGGTGTGTATTAATGATTACGATGAATGACACAATCTCCATGAAACACCCTTCAAAGTTAGACACATCATCAAAAATGAAACAAACACACTAACAATAATTCATGGTCGACGGATCCTACATGTGCGTAATCCATTCTTTGGATATCTAAGGCAGATTGTGTACAATCCAATTTATTTTCGTTTTACTCGAAAATTGATTATTTTTTCATATTGAACAAGTGAGGGAGAAGGAAACAAGTTTTATCTCTACAACTCATAAGAATACATGTTGTCAAAGGGATGTTGGAGGGACTACATGTTGTTTCTTTCAAATTAACCCTTCGTCTCAGGAGTGAATTTCAATGGGAGGATCCCTATGTAGAGTTGAACCCATATTTGACTCACAGTGGTAGGAATATATTGAGCTATGGGAAACCCTCAATATTGGGGGTTTCACATATTTCATTCAAAGAATTAAAGGGCATGACTAGTACATTTCTCTATAATTTATGGAGAATTGGAAAGACCGAACCATTACTTTCAAAGGCAGGGATTTTCCTATCACTGAGGAGTTCATCTCATTTATCATTGGCTTAAGCATGGATGGAAACAAATTATTCATGAAAAAATTTGATAAGGAAGCTAAGGAAAATATCTTTCTAGACGAAGGAGAAAAAATCGATATCAAGAAAGAAGGAATTTTAGTTTCCTCTATCCCACAGACATTTGATGAGGTCACCCGAATGATGGTTTGTTATGTCACACTTGAGGGAAGATTATCCACCATTCCACTACATCACTTGGTCCTACTAAATCACTTCAGGTGAGTTTATCCCACTATATTCTACACTCTATGGAAAAGTCTATTTTGGAAGTTCAGAGTCGAAAGAGGATTGTTCCTCTTCACCAGGTGTCATTTTCCTCATCAATCAATACTTTTATGATGTTGTGGCCCACGACCCCTGCCCCACTTTGATCTCTCCTCTTCCCCAATAGCACCACATTCATTCTAAAACCCCTATGTATTGTGACTCGAATTTGAGCCACCTCTTAAAAGGATCCTTCGTAGTAGCAGGAAAGACAAGGAAATCCTCGACATTGGCCAAAAGGGAAAAGAAATTTGTGTGGAGGATACCCCTGCTGATTTTCCTTCCATGGAACAAGACACCTCCTCTATTTTGGAGGAGAAATTTATCATGCAAGATGAGACTATGAAAACCCTCGAGGACAATGTGGACTTTCTACTTAAGTACATTTATTAAGGAACAAACTCCTGATTCTACCCCTAGCCTTAAAGAGGACATTGCCACTATGGATTCTAAGCTCAAATACCTTAAGGATAAACATAACAACTATATGGACATGTAAAGTGCTATTCTAGATCTCACGCAAGTCCACATACACAAAATTTGTGACTCCAATGGCATTCCAACCTCTGCATGGAAGAATAAATAGATTTCCAAAAAAATTAAAGCTTTAAACTAGGACCCCATTATTACTATTGCATTGAAGATCCATCGGGCCCTTAAAGTTTCTTTAAAAGTTTTTAAAAAAATTGTTTGAATTGTGTTTTCGACTCTTTGTTCATGGTGCGGTTGTTTTGTTGATTTTTAGCTGTTGTATTGTTGTAGTTGGTTAGTTGTTGGGATCTATGTAGGCAGATGGCCTCTGCCTTATATTTTCTTTGTTTCTTATCTTTTGGTTGGGGTGTGGCCCCATGGATCAAAAAACCACATTTTTATACTTTGTTTATCTTGGCTTCTAAGCCTTTGGTTGTAATTCTGGGTAAGGTCCCTCCAAAACCTTTTACCTTTAATAAAAAAGGATGGATATTAGATAAATATAACTTGTTAAAGTAGAAAAAAGAATTTAGGGTTATGGTTTACAACATTTTCACCACACTAAATAACTTTAACTATATGATGTTGATATGGAACTAGAAAAATAGGTTGTACAAAGGGCCAAAATGGTGTGTACAAAATTTGGGGATATTTGGGGATATGAAATTAAGATGAGTATGGGATTAACTTTGTTGAGCAAATAATTACATAATTATCTTGTCTAATACCAATGATTTTTTTCTTTTAATGGGTGGTACTATAATCCGGCTTAAAAATTTGAAACATTCGTTTCTTTGAATTTGGCATTTATAAATGTAATTTGGTGATGAAGCTTTAATAGCTATAAAATGCTTATCTTTACCTTGATATCCTAGCTCCATACTTTCTAACCTAAATGGGTTTGGTATTGTTGTATTTCATAGTAATATGTTTTCTTGATGTTAAGTGTCCAAAGTGATGTCATATGATGTCCAAGGAGTTTAGGATTCTTCCCAAGTTGTCCAGGTTTCTTCATGATGGGTCAAGTTATGATGTCATGTATTCATGAATGGTCTAGGTGCATGGTCAAGCAAGAAAGTTGTGTGAATGTGTCCTCCCAAGTTTGTATGGAGACTACATTAAGTAAAATGTGGCCCATGAGATGTGTGTGAAGTGGAATTGAGTTTGCAACAAGTCCAACTGGTCAATTCATGAAGAATTGGGTATCTCAGGCTTAATCCTAATACTAGATCAAGCATGTTGGCATGAAAACATGAGAAATGGATCAAGGTAGAGTAGGTAAAGTTTGTTTTGATAATTGTGAGTATTAATATCATTCATAGCAAGAGTATCAAGTCAAGAATTAGGATTATAGGGCATGAATTTGGTCATTCTAGAGCTTTTCAAAGTGAATAAAATCCTAGTAGGAAAGTGAGGATGATGATCCAAGAAATTATGATGAAAAATAAGTATTACATGAGCATAATATTATGTTAGATGATGTATACATGGATTCACAAGTACCAAAGGATCTGATTTGAGCGTGCTTAGATACGTCTATATAGAACACTTCATCTGAACTAGATTTCAAATGCTACAAAAATGAGATGGGTAGAGATTTGTAGAGAAATATATGAAAAAGTGTGAATTGGAAATCACGGAGGAAGGATTTGAGAAGGTTTTGACAAAATTTTAGGACCTAAGAAGATGTTTTGTGCAAGTAATTCAAGTTTTACCAAAACTAGGTTTTTGAAAAATGCAAATTGAGAACCTTAACTTATTAACACTCAAAAAAAATTATCAAGCATCCTTCAAAAAAATCATAAGAGGAATTTTTGAAGAGAAATCCAAGACTTAACTTTTATTTTATAGGAAAAATGGTTAAGGAACAAAAAATTTATATTCTTTTACTATCACAGATTATTCTCTCTCCAAACCTCCTTCCTGAGCGATATTCATAGAATGGGCTGATTTATCTCCAAATAAAGTTTTCAAGTTGTGAAAAACCTCTCGTGGTTGTATAAGACTCACTCTAGGTAATTTTGATGGTAATTTTCTATTCAAGTATGACTTCACTATATGAATTACATGTTGTCTTGCAAGTTTTGTGCAAACAGATCATGTTTTTGTTTGATTTTCATGATGGTTTCTTAAATTTGGTGTTTTATCCTGATATAGAAAGTTTTAAAATGCTCAAGTCTTCTCAAAAATGTATCCTAGGTGCTTTGGGTAGAGGTTTACATTACTAGAATATCAAATTCTTATGACTGGGTATGAGTTTTGTGACACTCAAGATGACAAGGGCTTATGACCTCAAATCATGAAATTAATCCATATCATTCAATGTAAAAGAAGGTATGATATGGTTGAAGGAACTTGAAATGAAGTGTGTATACACTTTTTTGGCATAAAATTGAATTAGTAAGTGTGAAAAGTCTTCAAAACTGACTAGGGTTTAGATCATGAAACCCTACCCTAATCGAGACCATCTTGAAAACCATGCATAGATGATTTCCTAGCTATGGAGTGAAGTAAATATAAATACCTAGTACATTGTACATCATTATCATTATCATCATCATCATAATTGAAAGGTTACATTAAATTCATAAAATGAAAATAACATTGTATGAAGTTGCACAAACTTGAATTTTCTCCTCTGTACATGCTAAATTTGTATGTGCCTTATCTTAGTGTATGATCTATGGAAAAGAGTGATGGTGACCTACTTTCTTGGTAAGTATGGATGATATAAATACTCTCAAATCATCCTTCCAAGCTAAGATACCTCTTGAAGATCAGTCCATTGTAGTGTGTCAAGAAAACCAAGATTGTGACTGAGTTCATGATGACTAAGTAAAAGAATGTGGAAATTACTACTTCCTTTGTTATTTGAAGACTTCTAATTGATTGATGTTGGTGAATACATCCTATAGGTTTTACGGACCATGAAATAATACAATATAAAGTTGTGACAAGTTCTTCTTCTCCTCAATTTCATGACAGTGATCACTAAGTGCTTATTCCCATACTCCTTTGAACTCAAATGAAAATTAAAAGGTAAATTGACATATAATAAGTCTTTAAAATATTATAAATATATATCTAGAAGCACTAATAATGTATACTTATTTGATAAAGAGGTTTTTACACTACAAGACAAGTATTTTCTTGGTGAGGAAAATGTCATCAATCGAGAAAACATTTTAAATTAGAAAATAGAGGTCAAAAGAAAATTATGACAGTGTGGCATATTTTCAGAGTAGTTGAAAAGGATCCTTTCATCATAATTTTGAATCATATAATCATTTATAAGCCTATAGATTATGAGATTCTAAGTGAAGTCTTTAAGTAGGTACTTATGACAATGGAGGTATTTTTGTAATAAGAAATCATGTCTCCCCTCATGTACGAATGGTCAAAAGAGGTATTTGAAAATTCCTTAAATTTAAAGTGGAAAGGTGATGTAAGTAGGTCTATTTTGTTTACAAATAGCCTATTTTGTGTAAGGATTAGGTTGTTGAAGATATAAAGTGTTGTTGATATATGTTAGGAAAGAGAAGATATAGGTAATATTGGATGAATTATATTAGATGAAATCAGCTTAAGAGACATATAAGAATGAGAGGATTATCCTTATGAGGAAGTGAACATGATTTAGTGTGAAAATCATTCTTAAAGCCCGATATCAAATGGTGTATGCGAGAAGATTGAAGGAATGGAGTACGAAAAGGTGTATGTATAGAAACTTGGTATGACAGAGATTTGATTTTGATTAGGTGATGGGAATGAGAGAGAAAATAGAAGAAGAATGAGCTGAAAAGTGATCACAATATGTTGGTGAGAGACAACCCAAGTAAAGTTATAAAAATCCTTGTGAATAAGACTAAGTAGTTTCTCAACAACAGTAAGGAAGTTGAAGCTTCCTTGTAAGTTGAAGCTTACATGAAGGCAATTTTGATTGAATTTGGGAGTTGAAGCTTATATACATTTATAAGCTTTCTAAATACTAAATTATTTCTCGGTTTAATTTTAAAGTTGTAGCTCCATGTTGAGTTGTTGCTTAATTATGAACTCATTATAACTCATAAAGGGAAATTTGTCCAAGCTAGTTCTCTGCTTTCAATGGTTTTTTCTCCCTTGAAGGGTTTCCCACATTACATACTATGTTCATATGTGTTTTCATCTCTCTCTCTTTCATGTTTGAATGTTCATGCCTTATCATGGTTAAGATTGTTTAGTTTAGATGATTTAAGAATTAGAAATTGTTTAATAAGTTCGATTAAACACTCATTCCCCCTCTTAGTGTATGAAGTTTCCAACAATTGGTATCAGATCCTTTTCCTCTTGAATCAATTCTTATAGGGTAAAAACATATAAGTATGTCCCACTTTGTGGACTAATATATTTTAAAATATTACTAGTAAATAAATATTTAAAAATAATTTTAAAACTTAAAAAAATAAGGTAAATCACATATGCACTGCACCATGGTATATTTAATCTCTTATAAATACATGTTTGGTCATTTTATATATGTTTGGTAAACTTTTGGTTGTCGGACACATTTTGCTAAAAGTACAAAAACTATAAAAAAGTGGAAATATGTTTTGACCCAATAACTTAGAGGAAATATTTAGAGAAAAAGCATGGGTAAAATAGTTGAATCCATTCTGAAAAGTAAGTATGATATTTCTCAAGCCTTGATTAATGAATTAAATAAGTAAATTAAGATCATGGAATTTTATCATGGTCAAGAACTCAATGAGATGACATCATTTGTTGAGAATGTGTCAAAATACCTAAAATACAAAGAAATTTTTTTCTTCAAACATGAAGAAGAATTGAAGACTCTAAAGGATGAGATAGAACAAGCCAAAAATAAACTAATGACATATCAAAGAGTTGAAGACATTTCAAGAAATATTGATGACTTGCTAAACAAACAAATACATCCTAATGAAAAATTGTGTTTGGTTTTCAAAAGTGAATCAAATCAATATGAATTGAAGCATGAGTCTAGTCATGATCCATGTCAAGCATCTTTCAAAGCCAAGGTTGAAGAATGTTATAAACTAAGTGTAGAATTAGAGACTCTAAGGGAGGAAATAGAACAAGCAATGAAAAATGAATTGAAGGGTGAGATAATTCATGTATCATGTCAAGGAAATTATAATATCAAGAAGGATATAAAAGAACACAAGAATACCATTAGATAGCCAAATGCAAGAATATTATCAAGTAATTTTCATGGATCTTGTTTTCCATGCCATGTTTTTGAACATAGATACATGGGGAATGTATGAGGAAAATAGATAAAGAACACCCATGGAGATATTATAGGACTGAATATGAAAAGAATATAATTTATTTCAATTGCCAAGAAAAAGGTCACATTCCCAAGTATTTCTTAGAAGAACCATCAAGTCAGTTTTGGGAAGAAGAAGACTCAAGAGGCAAGAACTATGTTGTATGTTTCAACTGTCATGGGAAAGGGAACTTTGTAAGACATTTTCATGAGTATCCTAGATATAGCAACAAGTTGCATACATTCAATAGGAAAGGTAAAAAGACATTCAAGTTGAAGCCAAACTCTAAGAATGGGACCAAGTTAATCATGTTTGAGAGAAACACTGGAAATAAGTAAGTAAAGTACATATACATAGTCAAGGAAACCAACTCTAGTCCTGAAAAAGGAAAAGAATGACAAGAGGCTAGTATGGGAAGATGATGAAGATGCAAGGAAATCAATAATAGTTATAGGAGAAACTAGCTCAAGCAAGGTAGAAAAGGACAATGAAATTCAAAAATTAATATTACTTTTAGTTATGGTAGAACAATTATATGAGTTACATCATATGTGCTTGTCGGAAATCTAATCGGGAGAAGAAGACATGGGAAATTAAGTTCTCACATCAAGAAGTGCACCCAAGAATATTGAAAGGGCACAAGAGAAATAAGAGAAAGGATAGAATCATCAATTTTATTTGATGAATGTCTACTATTCTAAGATAAATTGACAAAGTGATGTGCCTTCTATAGGCCTCTGGAAGGCATGTATTAGCTGAAATAGGCAAGGTATGATCTTGAAAACAAGTCATTATTAGTATAATTTGATCAATGTCTTCACATTACTTCCAATGTATGAATAATTATAAAGTATGTCCATAAATTTTCCCATGAATTTCTCATGCATAATAAGTTTTTATAAGTTATTATAAGGTCTTATTTGACCGACCATAAAATAAAAAAGTGTGTCCCGCATCAAGATATGTGTTTCCATAACTAGAGTGTATTTTCAAAGATTCATCTTGTGTATCTTTCAAAGAGGGAGTAAGAAGTCCTCAAGAGATATTAAGGACATTTTTCAATTCCCAAGTGAAGTCTTCTTCATGGTTGAGTTTGATTAAACTACCCGGGGTATGCATTGTTAAAGTATGGGCTAGTTAGTTGAGATAATGTTGCTCCAAGTTTGTACATATGCTTCACAAAGTGTCATTTTAATATTTAATTAAATGATTTATCATGTGTTCCTAAGTAAGAAAGTGTGTGTCAAGGTTTTCAATATGTTCAAGATTGAAAAATGAACCAAGGATGTCATAACTATATAAGATGTGTGTAATAAGGATCGGGTGCTCAAATATGTCAAATACTCCTGATCAATATAGTTTATGCATGAAGTGATAATTAATCTTGAGTCTAGGCTATAGTAACAAATGTCTCACTTCAGTTCTATATGACAATCAAATATACTCTCGGTATGAATATAGAGTAAAGCAAGAAATAATGTTATTTGGAGGACTAAAACCAATCAAAATGTGTTAATATCATCAAAGTCTTATAAATGAACCAAAAAATGATTAGGGGTTGCTAAGAAATGGAGAGTACAGTCTTAGGGGTTCATTCTTCCTATTTTGTGTAAAAGTGAGAGAGAAGTCTTCAAGAAGATGTAAGATTGGTGAAAAAGCTGTCAAAGGTGTAGTAACCAATCAATCGGATATGCTTCAATCTGAATTAATGGCCTATCAAGATAACTCAAGGAAATAGAAAGGTTAAGAAGGTTAATTCACCCGCACTTCAATGGAATATGGTTAGAACTCAACTTCAAGACTTTGAGGAAAATTCATCAAACTGATAGTGAGTGTTAAGAAGCATGAAGAACTTGAAAAAATTATAATATCCTTGAAAAGAGGTTTTATGTACATGAAACCCTAGGTTTTGTGTACATGAAACCCTAGGTTTTGTGATACAAATATAGATACCATTGATGCATGTGATAGAGGATTTAATCCATGAAAAGTCAGCTTGGTGCAATCTATACAAGAAGCTAAATTCTGTTATGGCATCCACAAGAACAAATTGGGAGTTTCAGAGTATAGTAAGAAAAGGACGTACAAACCCCGCAATGATATATGATTGATTTTAGGAATGCCTTCATTTCTAAATAAAGGAATTAAAGCTTATTGATATGGTATAAATTAGATTTATGGTATTTTTAGTAAATAAGTTCTTGGAGAAAACTAGTATAATGCCACCTACTGATCTGGGTAATAAAAAACAAGTGGGCTACATGGATAGATGCACTTATTCCCTCCCACCTGGAAAGGAAATATTTAATAACATGTTGAGACATGCTCAAATATCTTCTCTTGTAATTTTAAATTGAATTTGAAGGATTTTATAATGATATATCTAGCCTCTTTGGGCTCGTAGAAAATATTATCAAGGGTTTAAGAATAGTGATCAAGTTGAAGGTCTCAAAGTTGTTGATAAAACATGAAAACTTTTAGATACCTTCCTAAGTGAGAATAAAAATAGATTTAATTGTTTTTTTATAAAATATGATAAATTTCAGGATTTAATTATGAAAATATGGTTCTTATTGGAGTGTGATAGAGAAGAGACATAATGTAAGGAAAAATGTCATCAAGAAAGGTAAGGTGCCTTGTGAGTGGATCTGAAATATATTGTATAGGAAAATGATGATTATGGGTAATCAAATATGGATTTATAGTGCAAGGAAATTCCTCCTATTAAAGGATAGGTCAAGAAAACTCTTACAAAAGGGATACAAAAAGGTTGAATGATAAAGAAAGAAAACGAAGAAATGAAGAGCTATTTGAGGTTTTAGATCAATATGTTTTACATACACCTTGAGAATCCCAAAATGAATCTAGACATGGTCTCAATTTTCTCTAGCCATGCATAATTTTCTCCCAAGGTGAATCATGATTTTATGTAGGGCTTTGAGAAAGAGGATATGGTAGGTCAAGGAAGGAAAAGAAAAAAATGAACATGGTGTGATGATGAAAACTAATTGAAGAAGCTTCATATGATCAAGAGTAAGGTATCGTGGTACTCCCATTTTCCAAGAGACTCATATGAAGAGAAATACATAACAAAACAAAATGGTGAAATTCTTGCTATCTAATCTATGATTGTAAATGACTGATTTTGAAGTGGTTGTTACCAAATAAAGGGTGTGTTTACATGTCTATTAAATCTATGTGATTGATCGGTGTTGTGATCCACAAGTTGGCATGCATGAATTGGAGTATTGGATATATTTCTTGACCCTTTAAGAAAGTATAGGAATGAACTATGTCCTCTATTTCTATATGGTACAATTAGACATATAAGGCTACTTTGTGATAAATTGATGAGCCCTCCTAATGTTTGATAAAGAGCCATAATAACCATAAGAATGCTTGGAAGATGATGGATTTGATAGAATAGGTTACATATGATGACTAAATGGTGTAAATGGCAACAAAAATTTATTTTCTTTGGAAAATTTGTGTATGCACAATGGAATCCTACTAAGTGCATAAGGATGAAACACCTAACAAGGTGAAATGACAAAAAAATGAGGAGTTGGTGATCAAAACATGTAAAATACTAAAAATGTAGTGTATATAAAGGATGAGATAATAGTCTAGGCATGTTAGTGGCGTATATTTGTGAATTATTGCTAAATATTGTTAAGAACATTGCAAAAACCTTTCATGATGTGACAAAATTTGTAACTAATCATTTAGTATGATTATCATTATTTGTAGCTCAAACTTTGGTTTCTCAAGTAAATGAAGATGGAATATACCCAAGGAAAGCATTGGAATAAGGTTTCATGAGATGGTGAGGTCTCAAGAGGCTATCAAAACTCAGTCAAAATACACTGAAAATATGCTACAGGGATTCCTAGATCAGTTTAAGGCCAAGATGAATATAATGAGAAACCAAGAAGTCATGCAAGGTAAGGTGGTAAATCATGCTAAGTGCCTTCAAAGGAAGTTTCTAAATTATAAGGGGGTCTTGGTATAATCTAAAATGTATCATCTCAAAGCTTGCAAAAGTGCTAAACACTGAGAAAATAGAGCATGCGGGAAAATTTGACCATGATTTATTAAAATTACAAGTCTAGAAGGTGGTCTAGAGAAAAGATGAAGCCACACAAGAGGATCACCATCTCAAGGGATCTATTTTAATGCCCAAGATAGGTCCATGAATCTCATTTGTTTTTGGTTGGAGCTAATGAGAAAGAATATAGTCCTAGGGGGTAGCCTGTGAACATATAAGTATACCTACAATCAATGTTGTCTTTGGTTGTCATTTCTTTCAAGTAGTTCTATTCCTTTTCCTAGATTTAAAAGGGCGAGAGTGACTTAAGAAACATGAGAAAGAGGTCTTGTAGGTGTAGGTCTTGATTGGTGGTAGTTTCCATAAATGACAAAGGGGGAGATTATTGGATGTCATAGTAATGTGTTGTCATTGATGTCAAGTGTCTAGTGATGTCATAGGATGTCCAATGGGTTCGGTGTCTTCCCAAGTTGTCTAGGTGTCTTCATGATGGGTCAAGTCATGATGTCATGTATTTAGGCATGGTCTAAGTGTATGGTCAAGCAAGAAATTTACGTGAATTTTTCCTCCCAAATTTTTAAGAAGACTCCATAAGGTCAAACGTGGTCCATGATATGTGTTTGAAGTGGTATTGAGTCTATAACAAACCCATATGGTCAATTCATGATGAATCAGGTTGCTCTAGGCTTAATCTTAGTCGTAGATCAAGCAGGTTGGCATGAAAACATGAGAAATGGATCAAGAAAGAGTAGGGAAATCATGGTTGGAGCACTATGAGCTGACATAACATGCATATTAGGAGTATCAGGTCAAGAATCAGGCTTATAGGGCATGAAGATGGTCATTCTAGAGCTTTTCAGTGAAGAAAATCCTAGTAGGCAAGTGAGGATGATGAGCCAAGGTATGATGATGCAAAATAATCATGTAATGAGCATAACATTATGGTAGATGAGGTGTACAGGGCTTCAAAAGTACCTAAGGACATGATTTGAGCACTTAGATAGGTCTATATAGCACACTTCCTCATAACTAGAGTTCAAATATTACATAAATGTGATGAGGCGAGAACTTTGTAGAGAAAAATATGAGAAATTTGGAATTGTAAATCATGAAGGAATTATTTGATAAGGTGTGGTAAAATTTTGAGGACCTAAGAAGATGTTGTGCAAGTAATTCAAGTTTTACCAAAATCGGGTTTTTGAAAAATGCAAACTGAGCACCTTAACTTCTTAACACTCAAACAAAATTATCAATCCTCCTTCAGATAAATCATAAGAGTAATTTTTTAATATCACTATGAGAATGATATTTTTCAAAATTTTTAGGACAAATGGTTAATGGACAAAAAAATTCTCTTTATTTTACTACCAAAGTTCTTCTCTCTCCAAACTTCCTTCCTAAAGTGATAGGCATATAATGGGCTCATTTGTGTACAAATATTTTTTCAAGTTTTTATAACCTCTTATGGGTGTAGAATACTCACTCCACATCATTTTGATGGTAATTTTTATATTCAAGTATGATTGCATTATACATACGTGCTCTATCTTGGAAGTTTTATGCAAACAATCGTTTTTGTTTGATTTTCATGATGGTTTCTTTAAGTTTGTGTTTTATCTTGATATTACAAGCTGTAAAAGGTTAAGGGATTCTAAAAATATATCCTAGGTGCTTTATTTATAGGTTTACATTATTAGAATATCAAATTCTTATGATTGGGTCCGAGTTCTATGAATGATCAAGATGACAACGGCTGTGACCTCAAATCATGAAGTTATTCCATATCATGCAATGCAAAAGAATGTTTGAGATGGTTGAATGAACCTCAAATGAAGTGTTCATAAAATTTTGTTGGCGTAAAGTTGAATTTTGAAGTGTGAAACATCTTCAAACAACTCGACTAGGGTTTGGATCATGAAACCCTACCCTAACTAAGACCATCTTGAAAACCATGAAAAGATGATCTCCTAGATATGGAGTGAAGTAAATCTACATATCTAGTATGTTTGCACATTATACCCATCATCCTTGAAAGGTGACATTTAATTCATAAAATGAAAATAACATTGTATGACATTGCACAAACTTGAATGTTGTCCTTTGTACATGTTAAATATGTATGTGCCTTGTATTAGTGTATGATCCATGAAAAAAGTAATGTGGCCATGCTAATGGTAATTTTGGTTGGTTTAAAGACTCTCAAACCATCCTTCCAAGCTGAGATACCTCTTGAATATTTTAGTTCACTATAGTGTGTCAAGTAAAACCAATATTGTGAGCTGATTTCATGATGAGTGAGAAAAATAATGTGTAAAGTACTTCTTCCTCTGCTCTTTGATGACCTCCAAGTTCTTGATGTTGGTGAAGACATCCTATAGGTTCAAGTACCATGAAATAATGCAATATAATGTTGTGACAAGTTCTTCTCCTCCTCAAGTTCATGATATTTTTCACTAATTTCTTTTTCCCATACTCCTTTGAAATCAAATGAAACTTAAAAGAAAAAAGGGTGTAGATTAAGTCTTTCAAAGATTATAAAGGATCTATAAAAGCCCTAATAATGAATACTCATCTAAAAAAGAGGTTGTTACACTACAAGACAGGTATTTTCTCGGTGAAGAAAAGTCCATAAGTATGATAAAACGTTTCAAATCAGAAAACATAGGTCAAAAGATAATTATGACACGTATGGTATATTTTTAGGTAGTTGAAAAGGCTCCTTTCCTAATCATTTTGAATCAAATAATCTTGTATAAGATTATAGATTTTGAGACTCTAAAGTAAGTCTATTAGAGGTACTTATGACACTAGAGGTAGTTTTGCAAGAAGACAGTCCATATCTCCCTTGTACAAATGGTCAAATGAAGTATTTGAAAATTCCTTGAATTTGAAGTGGAAAGGTCATGCAAGTAGGTCTATGTTGTTTACAAATAGCTTATTTTGTGTAAGGAGTATGTTGTTGAAGCTATGAAGTGATCTTGATATATGTTAGGACGAGAGAAGATATAGGTGATATTGGATTATGTATATCATCTAAAATCAACTTAAGAGAGATAGAATAATGAGAGGATTATCCTTATAAGGAAGTGAACATGATTTAGTATGTAAAATCATGTTTTAATCCCTGATATCAAATGGTGTATGCACCAGATTGAAGGAATGGAGTAAGAAAAGGTGTATGTAGAGAGAACTAGTATGGCATATATTTGATGTGCATTAGGTGATGGGAATGAGAGAGAAAATATAACAATAATGATCTGAAAAGTGATCACAATTTTTGTGAGAGACAACCTAAGAAAAGTGATAAAAATCCTTTTGAAGAAAAGCGAGTAGTTCTCAAGAAGAGTGTAAGCGAGTTTAAGCTTCCTTATAAGTTGAAGCTTACAGAATGTCAGTGTGACTTAAGTTGGGAGTTGAAGCTTCCATGCAAGTAGAAGCTTTCTAAAGACTAAGTTATTTTTGGGTTTAATTTTGGAGTTGTAGCTCCATGTTGAGTTTTTCTCAACTATGAAATCATTGTAACTCGATAGGAAAATTTGTCCAATTTAGTTCTCTGTTTTCAGTGGGTTTTATCTCTTGAATGGTTTCCCACATTACATAATGTGTTAATCTCTCTCTCTCTCTCTCTCTCTCTCTCTCTCTCTCTTTCATGTTTGAATGTTCATGCCCTATCATGGTTAAAATGGTTTGGATGATTTATGAATTTGAAATTGTTTAACGAGTTTTCTCCAATACTAATTTACCCCCTCTTATTATCTCGAAGTTTCCAACATGTAATAATTTGAGTTGATTTTCTTTAACACCCCTTGGTGATGAGAAATAAATACATAAAACTAATCTAAAGATGTGTTAAATCCCTTTAGTTCTCTCTCCTAGTATATGTGTGGTAACATGTGAAAATGATGAAAAGGTATATGATATTCCTTAAATATAGTGGAACAATATGTAATATGATACTTGATTTAACAAATACGAGTAATTCTCTTAGAAAGTAGATGTAAAAAGTATCTTGATATATTATGTATTTAAAATATCTTTTCCATGATCCCCCAAAATAATCTTGGATGAATTTATTATGTTGTGATCAACCTGGAAAATTTTGGTGCAAAACCAACACAACTTTAAATTCAAAATTAATAAAAACCTAGCCTAACTTTATTTAAATACCTTTTGCATGATAAGTATAAAATAACGGTGTTGAGAGGCAAGATTCGACATCTCGAAGACTATGGATTTTGGATACTTGTTCCAAGATCACATGGGAAAGTATACTATAAAGGAAAAGCTCTCGAGATGGAGAGCCACATATACAAGATAATATTACCCATCATTTGAACGAACAAGTCTACCATATCTCCATTCCGATGTGGTGGTCAACAAATCCATTTAAAGAAACAAGTTTTCTCGATTGGTAAGTTTTGGGGCCTAGACCTAATATTGACATGGTTAGAAAATGGACAGCTAGGAAATGGAATCCACAAGGAAATATGGAAATATCAATCATGACAAAGGGATTCTTTTTGTTTCAATTTAACAACATAGAGGACTATACTCATTCTCTAGTTAGTGGACCATGGTTTTGGACATTGTGGGTCTATTTCTTGAGAAGGTGGTCACCATCATTTGACCTTGATAAAGAAAATATTAATGTTATTGATGCATAGTAAAAATAAAATAATTCATGTATACTCAAAGAACAAGAATATTTCACAAGTAACTCCATTCCAAGATTTGCATATAGGATCCAAAACAAGCCCAAAAAGGCTAAAAATTGCAAACAATTTCAAAATGATCACTATGATAGGATAATAATCACCATGAATTTTTCAACACTTGTCATGACATTACTCATTCATTAACCAATAGAACTTCATAAAAAGTTCTCTATATACTCACCTTGCCACTTTTTTCTCCATTTCTTACTTTATTGGTTCCTTTTCTCGGGGTGCAACTTAAAACTTTAGCCTCATTTATGATTCATAAAACACCTCTATTTTTCATTCACTTCAAACTACTGTTATATTCACTAAATAAATGAACTCAAACAATCAAGACACTATCCTTCATTGTCTTTATCAAAGCGCCTTTTGTTTGTGCCAACAATCTGCAAGAACCTTCTGTCATCTTTATCTTATTCTATGGGTTTCAAATAAAATAAAACTTACAAATCCATTTGGAAATTGTTGTTATCTTTCTACCCTCAAAATTTAATAACTTAACTCTTCAAAACTAGGGAGATATACAAACTTTACCACGACAAATTTTTTTCAAACATATTGTGTGCATTCTCATCGATTAGGAAAATGTGTCATAAATAAAAAATACTAATAATAAATAAAAAAATTGAAACCCCATCTGCAAAAGGTGCTCATATTTGTGTGGTCAAAATGGCAAGTTATTTGGGGTCAACATGCAAAAGTTATATTGACTGGTCTAAAACAATTCATCACACTCTCATGCACAATCACATACATGCATTGTTAAAACTTTAAAATAAAGTCCTAAAACTATAGAAACTATGGTGCTCAAACTTTGGATGTCTAAATTCAATTACTTGATTGATCAATAGTTGTAAAACAGTTCCAAGCATGCATATATATTCTCCCATCTCGAATTCGTAACTGCCCTCATTATGGTTCATGATGACATCTTATGAGCTAGTTACATGCTAAAGGGAGTTACACAAAGGAGTGAGAGGTACAAGATTCCTTCCATATCATGATGGAGCTCTCATGATAATTATTAAGACTCTACAAACCTATAGAAACCTAATTAGGTCCTTAAGACACCTACACATGCTAACAAGCCTACAAGTGGCTTTACAAAAATTTAAAATTTCAAACTATGCCAAAATGGAGGTAAATCTCCAAATTCAAATTTTAAACCCCAAAAATAACCACCTAAAGACTCTTTAAACACCTAATGAACCTAGGAAATCAAAATTGGACTACAACATGCCTAGACTGACCACAGTAATGATGCCCCCGCATCGGTTATGCCCATATGGGTGAGGATGCCTAGTCTACCTCTAAAATTATAGAATGAGAATGTTATGATATGGATAGCTAAGACTATAAAATCCTTAATCACTATTTATGGTGCTACAAATGCAAGAACTAGACTTTCCTACACTCATTTTTGTGTCAATGTTAATCTTGATAAATTTTTCTAATTTATATACTATTACATTCCAAAATGGGCACTGAAAAAAGTCTTGAATATGAAACACATATGATGAGATGAAAAAAATGTTCCAAGTTGGGAAATTGTACTAGATTATTCCCAGCCCATAAGGAGACTCAAATTGTTAAACAATAGAAAAAAAGTATGTTTGACAAGAAATGGAAAACCAAGAAAGGAATATATCTAACATGGATGATAGGGAGATTGAGGAAAATGAAGAAACAACACCAAAATTTTAAAATATAGTTAAAAAATAATCTCTATGGGTAGATGAAGTAGCATTTCAATCGAAGCATGAAGATTTTTGCAATGTTAAGAAAAGGGAAAAAGTGATGATTCAAAAGAAAACAAGGTTAGTTCGTATGAGAAAATGCAGAATAATACCATTGTGGAAATACAAGAACAAGAGGTTAATATCCGTGATACCTCGTGGTTGATGGTAACAATTTAGAAAATATGCGTAGGGAAGCAAAAATATTTAAGAAGGGGATATAAAAGATCATCAAGACACCAAATATAAAGCTCATGAAGTTCAAAAAGTGGAATAAAGATCCAAAATGGCAGAGAATCTAATTTTAAACAAAAGGAGAGAAACATGAAGGATGTAACACACCTAAAGAAGGAAAGGCAAATGAATACCAAGAAGCCTCAACCTCTATATCTACTAGGAAATCTAGAAAACTTGCTGATGTTGGTCGAAATAGAACACGAGGAAATTACTAATAACATGAAACACTCCATAAAAAGAGAAATTGCTGAAGGTAAATAATCCATGCTAGATAGTAGAATCAATAGAAACCTTTTCAAATTAAAATAATGAAGATCATTTCCTAGAACATAAGAGGTATCGAAATCAATAGTAAGAAAATAATCTTGAAGGAGCTTCAAGAAAACCAATGTGCCTAGCATCCTTGTGGATAGCATTAATTTGTCAGGGGCATCATGTGGTTTAGCCACCTTTTTGGATAATAACATGGTTCAAGGGATAGTTATTTTTGAAGCTTCTAATAATTAGGTTATTCTCTTCTCAACTTTGGATAATAATAGTATATGGATCTTATTTAGCATATATGTACCTAATAGCTAGTAAGGCACGAGAAGGATTTGGAATGAACATAAATATTTAGACAATCTTACATAATAGTTCTGTATTGTTGAGTTCATTTCAACTGGAAATACATCGAGTTTGGAGGTGAGACTCACCAGAAATTCACCAGCAATTCGAGAAGTGCCAGCAATTCGCCATCAACTTCTCACCGTTTTTGCACAGATCTTTATCAAAAAGGTTTTTTTTTAACCGCATCTTCCAAATCAATCTTGGCATGGTCGAATATTTCTTCAACTCGATATCCTCATTTCAACATTAGCTTCTCTTCATCCAAGAAACGAGAGTTTCAATCTACCACCGATACCACAACCGGTGAATGTTTCTCCCTATTGGCATAATTACGGGTTTTACCCAACAGGGATCATATCAGAAGGACAATTTGAAGTATTGCATATTATCATTCAGGTCACCTGTAAATCACCGTTGCTGCACTTCGGTGATTGTTTCCTTTAATATTCTCCCGCCTGCTCAACCACAAGATCATTCTCTCTATGCTAGCGTACCATCGACCCTCATGGAAAGACTTGTTGTGAATTGACGCCATATCATCTCACTCGGAGCGGACTGCAATAGAACAAATCATTCTTGTTGGCGCCTATCTTCTCAATGCAACTGATTACCAGTCACATTGGAAGTTGTCATCCCACGATAGGACTCTCACGGCCATCCAAGTCTGCATTCACGCTATCCTTACGAGGATTTGATCAAACAAAAGTGAATCTGTTGGCCGCTGCAAGTCCATTTGACCTGGAGGCAATACGTTGAGGTTATCTCTGTGTATACATTCTTGCTAAGTGTCTACAACATTCTCACAAGCGGTTTTAGGTGAGGTTAGATTTCATTGTGTTTTCATTTTATGGTCTATAGAAGTCTCATAGTGTGGTAATCAATGCCATAAAAGGGATCCTTAAGTTTAGTATGTTATCTATAGTCAATAGAAAGTAATTAAATATTACTTTCTAGACAATACGTATTAGTGTCAAATCCACTTAAATAAAATCGTTAAGTTATTCTCAAATCAATTGTTTTTGGTTTTTAAAAATTAGTTTTTTAGTTTAATCCCTCATTTCAAAATATTAGTTTATTGTGTCTAAGGCACTATGTCATAATTTTGTCAATGTCTTAGACTCTTCATATAATTTGTATTTTAGTGTCACTCAAAGTAAATTATTTAATTAAGTGTCAACATATAATCATTATCTCATCTCAAAAAGTGTTTTTAGGTGAATAATAGGATATTGTGTCATTGTAAAAGGTCAAAAATAATAATAGAAATAAAACTTCCCTTACGGATGCATTTTGGTGTAACCCGTCATTTGTAATCAAGCTTCATGATGAAATCCATATGAACTAACAATATGATTTGAGGTTGGAGGAAACGGGGAAGGAGGTCATTCAACGACCTCTCGTCAGTCACCAACGACGAGGCCACACAAGATGTGGTGGCATATACATATATATAGTGTGAGTATATGTTTTTCAATGTACTTCATTTGTTGTGTTCATGTTGCTTTGTGTGGTGTTTGGTGGATACTAGAAAAGAGTTATGTTGGAGCGCAGATGACTATCAGTGATCCTCTAACTAACGTGATCCTCTGATTGTTGTAATTCATTGGAAGATGGTCCACTTGTGAATACATTCACTTGCAATGGTGACCATGTGCAACAAGATCTAACTAGCAAGATCCGTTCAATAATATGTACTTCAATATAGTTTTCTTCTCAGTGTTTGCATGTGGAAATTTCACATTGTGGGGGAACATGGTACCAATGTTCCATTTCCATTATGAGCCTAAAACGACTAAAGTCAAAGGAAACTTCTAGTGGCAGTGGCGGTTTCTTATGTTGTTCGAGATCAAGTGTCGGCCGATCGAAAAAGGGCTACAACTAAGAACATTGCGATTCTTAGAGGTGGTAATGTAAAATCTTTCCAAAGTATGTGTTCTATTGTTTAGTTTGGTGAGTTTTGTTTCCTATGTTATTCCCTATAGTGAGATATTGATGAGGGATAAAAATAGTACTTGGCACATCATGATGTGGTTTGTGGTAAACCACTTGAAAACCACTAATATCGGTTTGTGGTCAACCGTTGTAAAACCATCCATCGGGTTTGTGATTATCCTATGAAAATCACCTAATCATGAAAGTAGGTGCAAGTACAAAGATAGGTTTTCCCCATGTTCGCACTAAGGGGGAATGTTATGAATATATTTGTTTAGTGCTCCATTTATGTTATATATTGTTGTATTGTTATACCCATGAATATTATTTCAGGATATTTGTTGTAACACCTCCCTATTATTTCAGAGGTTGTTTGACTATTTGTTTGGATATATAATAGCCATATATTGTGGTGGAGTAGATACAAAAGATTATTGTTGTGAATTATTATTATTATTCTCGAAAATTTGGTCGAGCAATTTTAGTATATAATGGTTCAAAAGATCAATTTAAAAAAAAAAACATAACAAAATGGAAGAATAAAGTATTTGGCAATATTTTCAAAAATAATAAGAAAACAAAAAGGACGTGCTTCAAATGAAGCTTAAATTAAGACCCAAGGTATGGATGTGAATGACTATTACAAATAAAAGGATATCCTAAGTGAATTTTATACTTTGAATGCACTTGAAGAAAATTTATTGGGGATGAAATATATGCCTCTTTGGCCAAAAAGAGGAGATCAAAATACCAAAAATTTCCATTTGGATACTCTTAACCATAAATTCACACTAGGATTACACATATCCACACCAACGATGGACAAATCAACAATGATCTAAATACTATTAAGAAAGAAGTGATCAATTTATACAAGTCTCTTCTCAAAGTAGTTGATCAACAAGATGAAGAATCAACACAATTTTTTCTCGATGTCATTCCTCCTAATCGAGTGCCTTGGGATTGTCTAATGACCTCATTTGATCTCGTATCCATTGATGAACTCCAAAATATTATATTTTTTTAATGGAGACATATATCGCATTCCAAATGGATTTCCTACTAGATTTTTTCAAAAGTATCGATATGTCAGTAAAAATGATCTCCTAAGGGTAGTAAATGAGGTTTTATCCAAATGGACGATTCTCAAAGATCTCGATAATAACTTCATAGTTATTATTCGAAAAAAATCTATGGATAATTAATTCAAAGACTTCATACCTATCAGCATTTTGAATATGCTCTATAAAATATTTACCAAAACACTCACCATCGAATATAGTCCTTACAAAAATTAATTTCTCATCGGCAAGTAGGCTTTATCAAGGGTAGGAAAATTCAATATCATTTTTTTAGTTCATTTAACTATCTACTCCATGGAAAAAAGTAAGAAGGTTAGGAGTATAGTCAAGCTTGACATGAATAAATCCTATTATAGGGTCTTGTACGATGGAAAAGTGACATGCGAGCATGGGAATCTACAAGTACCTCTTCCTCGTACCCGACCTCCCGAGGTCGTGCCGAGACAACCGGTGAATGTTGAATATAAATGGATACAGACAAGCTAATCGGGTAATCTTATATCCTCAATACACAATAATGGAATATGCGAATCTAAGGCAAAGAAGGCCCTCCTAACCTGAATTGGTGTAATGGATCGCTCAGATATAATGGTTGTTCTTAGGCTCCAATCAATGTTGAGCTCTACCGAGATCCTGTTTCTTGGTTGTTGGATACGTGGGAAGTGACATGTGGGAGCTTTGTATATATCTCCAGAAAAGGTCATGAAAATGGTGATAGGAGGTTTAGTTGATTTGTAGTGAACTATGGGTGGTTTTTTGGTCTAGTCCAGAAAATATTAGATTGATTGGCTTCTATATTTAATACGGAGAACTGCGTTATGATATCTAAGGGAGAGTGGTGAGGATCTAAATACTAGTGTTCGTAAACCAAAGATCAATACTTAACTGATTTGTAAGCCCGTTGGGTTGTGAGACTTGGGGATCACAATCGTGAATTCGTGTTTGTTTTTGACTGTTATGATCATGTGAAGAATTAATCCCTTCTTCGACTATCTAGTAATCATACGCCTTTTCAACCTCTATGTTTAGAACTAGAAGTTGTATAATTTTCTCAGAATACCTTACAGGTGTTCTGGCAACTTGAATGCGTAAGCTAGTATCTATGTCAATGAGGAGGTCTTCTGCGTCAGGTTGTGGAACTAAAGGATCACAACCAAATATTTGTTCTCTTTCAAATCCTTGTATAGTCATTCAAATATTTTATCAAGGCAGTCTATAGTTAGGATGATTTGACCAAAATGTATATGCCTTGTCATCTTCGATATTTAACCCTCTCAATTGTTCACTAATTGCTTATAGGTTTGCCGTTGCTCGAAAAACTGTATCCCGAGGTCTTGATCTATATCAGCTAATGTTATGGGTAGATTTGGTTGGGGCACTATTGGTTCAAATATATATTCTCTAGGATCTCTAGGTCCTATGATTGTCATACAAAGTGATTCAACTTTTAGCTAAAATTAATAAACGAATCATGCGAAAGATGTATTTACACTATGTATGTATTCTTCTATTTTTGTATTTTTGATGACGTATTTTGACGAATTTAAAGAACAAATACTCTAATATATTTAGAAAATGGACAACTAATCTAGTAATGAGAATTATAACAAACAAAGTAGCCTCGATGTGGCTATTTGCTCAGCTGTGCAGTTGTGATTTTATCCTAAATATATAAGAAACTAATTATTTTAAATTGAAAGACTCTCGATCCTACCTTAGAAGTGAGGAATGAATCATAGTTTCTCAGAAACTATCAATCCCCACTGCCTTCCCGGTGATATTGAGAGCGAGATTTTGATTGAAATAAAATAATTCACTACTCTATTTGATATGTTGTAACTAGAACTTTGATAGCTCAAACCTGGCATTTACAGAACAGTGGTAAATCCAGTTGTGTGTGACTTCATCCCCTCAATGTGATCTCCTCGTTCCTTCATGTCCTCATGAATCTAGAAAAGTGTGTATATGATAGTATCAACAAAAGATGGTATTCAAACAATGTGACTTTGGATATAGACCAAATACAATGCGAGTAGGAGAGGGATAGCGCAAGTGAACAGAGCTTGACTATGTAATTCCTAGCGGGATTTATTATGGGAATACAACGCAAATGTGCCGAGAGTTTTAGAATCTATCCTTGTGACAAAACAAAACCTGCAACTTTAATGGATTCTAATCTAGAAATGAAACTATTCTATGCTAAGTTGATTGTATGGAACAACAATGGAATAAGATGAAACAAGAAGATTGAATGACTTCTAAACAACAAAGGAAAGCTAATAATTGATGCAAAACATGAAGCTAGTAGAACTCTAAGCAAGAAATTCAAAGACTGAATAATAGAATTGAGAAGGTGAGGGGCCATTTGTTTGAAAACAAGCTGGCTATTTATAGCAAATGCATTTACCAGAGGGTAACTCCCAATTGAACTCTTTTACTATAAACAAAGGGAAAACACTATTCACAGGGCGGCCAAAACATAAATGCAAAGCAAAGTAGCTGAAGAATGCGGGTAGAAATTGAAGATTTACGTTTGACATGATTGTTGGAGTGTTCTGGAAAATGTGTACAGGACCGCCGCCTTTGCGGGCGGCGGTTATGGGACCACCACCCTGTCCCGGTCGGCGATCACAGGACATTGCTGCCAGGTGGTGGCGGTCTCGTCATTGAAGACCAAAATGCAAGGAAAAAGGGGGTAGAGGGAAAAACAAAGCATGTGGAGGCCGAGTGAGGCATACGGGATACAAACGTATACTTGGCGAGCTTTTCTGGATTCGAACACCTTGCGAGGAGACCTGTATCATCATTGGGGTATGTGTAACATCTTTTCGGTGGTGCAGTACCCTACAATTTTGGTACGTACATATTGCCCCCTCAGAGAAGCGTCTTAGCCATGAAGAGGCATAAAATGGTGGATTTGAATATGACGGTACCAAAATGGGGAGTTAGGAGTTATTCTTGACACACTCGTGTGTTGGAAAGTCGCCATCCAAAAGGAAATCCCGCTATCTCGCAAAATGAAAAAGGGGACTCAAGTGCATATAGATAAAATAAATTGAGAAATAAAAAAATCAATATGAAATGAGGACTTATCATCTCGCACGGGTTTAGAACTTACCTCCGTCAATGCTCCGACTACCGCGAGAGATATTCAAAATCAATTTTAAAAAGCTATTTATATATAAAACGAACTCATTTCACTATTCATTTACGCAGATTGATTTGATAGTTTTGAGCTCTGGGACCCATGGTGACGGTTTTCAATGAGAGTATAGTCAAAATGTTCGTGGTGAGATAGCGATCATGCCTTCGAGAGTGGAACATCGACCCGTGAAGTCTCAGGTTAGTTCTTCTCAATTTATTGTTTTTGAACCTAAAATGTGGAAATGATGAAATCTTTGTCTCGGGGGGGTTATTTTTGAAAATATTAGTTTTAAATGAGTCTCTAGGGGGCGCCCATAGGGTAGGTCTTTATTTTATTTAAAATTGTGCATTTCCTTGTTTTTGGACATTTTTAGGGCTTAGAGCCATTTGTGGGTTCAAGACAGGACCATCGCCTTGCATAGGGCGACGGTTACAGGATTACCGCCTTAGAAGGCGGAGGTTACGGAATCGCTGCTCTGCACAAGGCAAGCGGCTCATGGAAAGCAAAAACAATGCTTTCCTTTACTTATTTTTGCATTTTTAGCACTTTTACATGTTTTTGATAGTTTTTCCAATCAAATTTTGATACCAACTTACTCCTTTTTATGTTTTTGGGTGTATGCGAAGAAGGAGGACGTATTAGATGGAGCCCGAAGAGGGAGTGTGATTGGATCTCAAAGCGGTGTTAGAGTTACTCACTCAAGCAGAGCGAGATACTCTTGAGGCTCGACATTTGGAGGATTGCATGGTCCCTCACGTTGCGCTGCTTATTCACATACTATGTGACTTATTTTCATACTGGGATGCGGATTGGAACACATTCGATTTCCAGAGTTAGGGGTGAGTGGACCATCACTCGGGAGGATGTTTACCATATCTTTGGGGTTCCGATCTTGGGCGAAGTTGTCTCTTAAGACAACAAGATATCGAGATCTTAGGTGGTTCAAGTGAGCCACATATATGGGGATGCGGTTGTTTCGATGGGGTCGAAGAAGGGGGTGAGGATTTGCTCCATTGTTGAGACAGACATTCCTGTGCTCCGTAAGGCCATCATGGGCATCCTTGCTTCAAGATTGATTGGGGACAAGGGAGGAGACACCCTCTTATATTACTGGGCCCCCATTATTACACAGATTGAGGGCCATGGATGTGTCTACGCTTGGGGAGTAGACATCCTCGGGACCACCTACCATGATTTGTACAGGGTGGTCCAACTATAGGGACAGTCACTGAGCCACCCGACTCTTGTCATGAGTTAGGTGTATGAGCATATCACTCCATATGGGAGAGGTGTAGAGGCAGAGGATCCCGGGGCCGTCAGGGTAGCGAGGTGGACAGGATGACTATTCTTAGAGCACCCCACCAACCAGTGGCCTCTTTGACTCACTGCAGATATGGAGGCCACTCCTTATCAGGCCATGGTAGGGCTATGGGGAGAGGAGACCGTTACATTGATTACTTGTCAGACTACCAGTCAGTTGGTAGACAGGGCGGGGAAGTTGGAGATCCACCCCTTTGATAGAGTACCACAACAGTTCAGCCTCCCCTATATTGACATGTTTCCTCCGGTGGGGCCAGTGTATAGATCTATTCGTGAGGCTTGGGAGGTCCTAGAGGCCGGGGTTGGACCATTATTACCCCTAGTGTTCCTATCATGGCCAGGAGGGTGGTACGTGCTCGAGGGAGAGCCGGTGCTCCTTAGGCACCTTTACTTTGGATTTCCACCAGTCCCACCCATAACAATGATGAGCCCATTGATGTGGACTTTGAGTTTGAGGAGTTCACTGGGGGAGAGATAGAGGAGGAGACAGAGAGGAGATGGAGATCGGTGGGATGGGTGGGGAGGATGATAGTGATCCCGAGTGGCATGATACTCAGGAGATCCTACGGGCCGAGAGGGCAGAGCGGAGCGCAGAGAGGGTGACTCTAGTCTTAGAGGAGTTGCTCTCTCAGGACTTAGGGGAGATGGCGAGTCTTACAGGCCATCACATTACCCTAGATGTGGGAGAGGGACACTAGTTAGTGGAGGCATCAGTGGCAGGCACGGATCCTAGAGATCCTTCCTAGAGGCCTGGCAATCTGAGTGAGTTACTACTCTTCTCTTGACTTTGTTTTAGTTAGAATTGTCTTAGTTGTTATTTCTTTTTGTTTTGTTTACTCTTGGTTTTATCTTTGATCATTTTCTAACTTGTTTTCTCCTTTATTTGCAGTGACTGTTGATGAGTGGCGAGACTTGATTCGCCGAGTATGTATAGATGCCTTGTTACTCCCCTCAGAGAAGACTCGTGCTGAGATTTCTGTGGACATGTGGAGCCTTCAGCATCTGGTAGGCATACCAATGTTTTTGCCTTTGTCTAGCATGCGGTGAAGATCATGAATTCTCTCTGTACTGAGGTAGTTGGATATAGGATGGCCAAGCGTGAGGAGTCATTCTCATAGTGAGACGGCAGCTACTAGCCGTGATCGTGAACCTCAGTGCATTTGGAACACCGGCATAGCCGGAGTCCTAGACATGGTCATGCACCCTCTGAGGGATCCCATAGGGATTGAGAGGCCATTTTTGTAGTGTTTTGTCAGATATTCATATGAGTGTTTTTGTACTTTTGGGCTCATTGAGCGTTTTGACCATGCCTAGTGCATGATGGCATTGTATATGAAACTTGATATATATCTTTTTGGATCTAGACTTTTGGTGCCTAGAATTTTGTGACTTGTTTCCACATGTCTACTAGATGTTTTTAGAGTATTTTCTTTCATGCTTTTCAATATGTATGCAATGGATGACAAATGATAACAAATGTTGAGCAAAATGTTTCTCTTTTTTATGCTTTTGTAATGTTGATATGAGATGATACAAACATATTTTAGTACTGAACTTTTGAATTCTTTGGGAAATATCCATGATTTCTTCTTATGTTGGCAAAACGTGATGAATGTATAGTGATAAAGAGATGAACTTGCCCCACTCCTAGCTCCACGTAACCAGTAAGCTGCGAGGGCTCTACACCAAGAGTTAGGAAGGGCACAAATTGTATGAGCTTGACTAAATGGAATGATGAGAGACAGACAAACCAGTAACAGAAACCAAACTTAGAACTACACACCTATCCTACTCAGAACTACCACCAAGCTTAGAAGGCCACTTACTTTCTAGTTTATCTAGAATTATATTTATAAATGGCAACCTGGTTGACAAAATCTGGTTTTAAGGATTTGATCTCTTTAGAATTTGGACATTTGTTTTCTCTTAATATAATTTGATTTGTGCTTCTAGCATACCAAGATTTGTTAATTTGTGTGAATGGACCCCCCACATCCTACCTCATGCCACTAGTAAGAAGCATGGGTTTGTCACCAAAGGTAGGATATAGGCGAGTAAGGGCACTTCTTTCCTTTCCCAACCTCACACCACTAGTAAGAGATGCGGGCTTATCACCGAAGGTTGGTGGGGCAAAGAAGTGTGTAAAATAAAATATTCTTTTGCTTGGCACTTTGATTCTATTTGATTTTGACATTTCTGATCTATGAATTTGGGATATCCTTTCTTTAAAAGAGACTTAAGAGGGATAGATGTGACACCAAGAAGCTTCTAGAACAGACCATAGGTAAGGGCGACTTCACATAGTAGAAAGAAAGAGCAAAACCAAGTATGCAAGCCTTGGTATGGTTTTCGTCAATACTTGTCTGTCAAACTTGATGAGAAGATTTGAAAATACTTGATGATGTTTGAAGAGATGTGTTTTGAATGCTTTTGCCAATACTTTCATAAATTTGTAATAAATTGCTTAAGAGTAAGTTCCTAGACTACCATTTTTACGAAATGAGTGGACAAAATGAAACTTGACTAAATTATTAATGCAATGTAGGTAGCTATAATGTACAAGTGGTGATTCTGATGTCTTATGCATAAAACCATTTAAGATGCAAGGAATTGATAGTTTCATTGAATTCCTCACCTTCTAGTGTGCACAAGAGATATGCATTGTTTCCGTAGTCCTTCATGACTTAGTATGGGCCCAACCATTTGGGCTGGAACTTCCTTCCTTCACCGTTTTCTTATTGATCCGGTTGTCTTGTCTTAGAACTAGATCTCCCTCATATATTTCTTGCTCATAGACATTTTTGTTATACTACCGAAACATCCAGTCAGCATAGGTTCTCTACCATTGTTCGGCATTTAGTCTAGCCTCATCAAGGATTTCTAGTTGAGAGAGGCATGTCTCCCTGTAAGCTTCTTCGTCCAAAAATCCCTTGTAATGAGATACGAAGACTGGGTATTTCAACCTCAAGTGGGAGAACTGCTTCTGCCCCGAATACCAACGAGAAAGGGGTTGCTCCTATTGGTGTTCTTATTGAGGTTCGATGGGCCCACAAGGCTAGATATAGTTTTAAATTCCAATCTCACTTGTTCTCCTTGATTTTTTTGAGGAGAATAGCCTTTAACGTTTTGTTTGTCACTTCGGCCTGCCCATTGGCTTGAGGGTAGTAAAGAGAGGCTGTGTGATAGTTTATCTTGAATTTTCTACATAACTCACAAACTTCATCATTTTTAAAGGATGTGCCATTATCAGATATAATGACTTGTGGAACACCATACCTACAAATGATTTGGTTTAGAATGAATTTGGCAATTACCGAACTTGGTACGGTGGTGAGGGGCATGGCCTCTACCCATTTGGTAAAATATTATGTGGTTGTAATTATAAAATTATGGACATCAGCCGATGAGGGAGGGAATTTCCCTATCAAGTCCAGACCCCACGTGGAGAAGGGCCATGAGGTCGTTATTGGTTGTAGGGATTGTGTTGACATGTGAATCTCATGAGAGAATTCTTGGCATTTGTGGCACTTACGTACAAATTCCACTGCATCATGCTTGAGAGTGGGCCAAAAATATCCCATCTCGATGTATTTTGCGAGTGGTGGTGTGACCACCGAAGTGGCCTCCACATATCCCACTATGGGATTCATGAAGAATCTTCTTGGATTCTTCTATGTCGATGCATCTTAGAAGCATGTCGTCGAAGGCTTTACGATAGAGTACCTATTCTAAAACAACATATTTAGTGGTAATAATGTGTAACCACCTTATTTGTTGTGATGTGGCACCTTCTAGGTATGTGTGGTCTATGATAAAATTGATGATATCAGTGTACCAGGGACATGTAGAGATGGGGGCTTGGTTTCGACGAAGTATACACACTCATCAGGAAAGTCCAGATTTACCAGATCACCTCCATCTAATGGATTGTCAGCTAACCAATCTACAATGATTTTTCCCTTAACGGATTTTTGGTTTACGAATGTCAACTCAAATTTGCCCATTAAGGTTATGAAATGATCAACCTTTTTAGACAAAGACCCTTACATGAGAAATGTTCGTAAATGATCCGTCTTTACAATGAACCTTGTTTCTTGGTTTAACGTGTAATGTCTTAAAATTTTGTTGCAAAGACTATGGCAAGGCATTATTTCTCTGTCTATGTGTAACGTGTTTCATAATCAAGCAACGTTTATCTAATGAAATAGACCGCACGTTCCCATTTATCATTGTCTTCTTGGGCCAGCATGCAAGCTAGCGAGACATGAGTGGCTCGTCGCCAAGATAGGATCAAAGGGTGGTCTAGTTTGGGAGGCATTAGTGTGGGTGGAGACAACAAGAAGTGTTTAACTACTTCAAGGCCTTATTACATTCCTCACCCAATCAATGCTATAATCTTTCTTTAATAGATTGTTGATTGGATGAATGGTAAAACTTAAATCTAGGATGAACCTTTGGATTGCACCGAGCTTCCCAAGAAATGACCGATTCAGCACTCGTCGATGGTGGGATCATTTTGAGAAAATCCCGTATTTTGGCTGGATCAACATTAATCCCTCGTGAAGATATAATATAGCCTGAGGTTTGCCTCTTGTCACACCAAAAACGCACTTCTCTGGGTTTAATGTGACGCCATATTCAATTAATCGTGAGAGGATGATGCGAAGTACTTCTAGATGATTACAAAACTTTTTGGTGTTGGCCAATAATTCATCCACATAGGATTCCACAATTTTATGGATGAGATCATGGAATATGTATGTCATTGCCCACTGATATGTAGCACCGATGTTCTTAAGACCAAATGGCATGACAACATAACAATTAGTTCCCCAGGGAGTTATGAATGTAGTTTTGGCTTGATCTTGTTCAGATATTTTAATCTGATTATACCCTGAGAACCCATCCATGAGGGACAACATCTCAAATCTAGTTGTTGCATCAATGATAACATCAATGGATGGTAATGGGAAGTCATCCTTGGGACAAGCTTTGTTAATATCCTGAAAATCTATGCAAATGCGTATCTTCCCATTCTTTTTGAGAACAGGACGATATTAGATACCCATTGTGAATAGTCAATGGGTTTGATGAATCCCACTTGGAGAAGCTTTATTACTTCCTCTTTTACCATGAGAGCCACTTTTGGCTTCATTGGTCTTGACTTCTATTTAATTGGTTTTGCATCTGGTTTAGTGACAAGATTATGTACCGTGATATGTGGTGCAATGCCTGTCATTTATTTATAGTTAAATGTGAAAGCCTTTTGATGTTATTTGAGGATTTGGGTGTGTATTTCTATCTCCTCTAGAGTTAACGAGGATCCCAACTTCAAAATTTTTGGTTCTTCCTCTGTTCCAATGTTTATGTCAATGGTTTCTTCTATTAAAGAAGCGTTACCTTCTTCAAATTCAGGTGGGGCTGGAGGTAGTTCCAAGCTTTCTCCATTTTCTATCTCGTAGATATCGAGATCCTTCTATGGAGGAGACTCTACCATGGGATTTCCAAAATAGGAAGAGGAATGTGGTATTAGGGAAAGATCCACTATGCGGTGAGCAAGGTGTAGCTTTGCATAGGCGTTTAGATATTTGAGAGTGACTCTATCATTGTCAAAGTGATCCATGATAGAAAAATCATCCTCAGCTTCTCCATGAGTCAAGAGTGAGTTTGTTGATATTTTATGCACTAATGGTTCGGTACAAAGTGATACCATGAAGCTTGTATCTTCCAACTCACTATTTCAAGTGAAACATGAAGCTGAGGTTGCTATTGAGTCTCGAGAAGGTTCTACTCTCGTGGGATTGCTTCAATTGATATGAAGTTAAATCCCTTGCTTAGATATAATATTGTTGTTTTATAGAGTTTTAAATGCTCAGCTCTAGTTTCATATACCTCATAGACTCGGTTTACAACTAGTTGAGAGTCTCCTAGCACTCTAACATTATCGACACCTATTCTTTTGGCTAGGACGAGGCCAAGGAGGAGAGCTTTGTACTCAACCCCATTGTTTATACATTCAAATTGTAATTTAAAGGCGAAAGGTAGGATCTTTCCCTCAAGTGAAGTAAAGATTACTCCCGCCCCAACTCCAAAGTGACATCTAGCTCCATCGAAGTGGAGAGTCCAATACTTGCTTGGAAAAATGGATGTTGGGATATCTGTCGTATCTATTTCTTTTCCTTCGGGTACTTCTACCATAAAATTTCATCTGATGGAAGAGAAGTAATTCCCAGGGTGTGTCCCATACCCATAGAATCAAATGGTAGGAGAATAGGTATGTCTTTCTTTAGAAATTCGACAATTTTTGTGGTAGTCCCTAGTGACACTATTTCTATAACATTGGTCTCATTTTTGAGTGTTGGAATGTCCTCGACTAGATTTGTAATTTCCAACTCTGTGGTGGGTATCAACTTCTCTTTTGGTTTTGAATTAATTGGTTTGATAAGTTGATTTGTTGGGAGTTCAAACTCAGAATGAACGCTGGTATTTTCTTCAAATCAGCTAGGTGTATATCTAAGGGTTTTGGGTCACCTTGTGCCACAAATATTTTCCCTAAGTGTAGAAATATTATTTCTTGGAATAACGTGGAAGGGATTTCCTTCATGCGGTGTATCCATGGCTAACCAAGGATCATATTATAGTTGGTTTCCCAATCTATAATATAAAACTCGATGAGGACCGTCTTGGGTCCTAAAGTGGACTGGTAAAACTACGGTTCCAATTGAAGTGGCTTTGAGGCTATCATAACCTCTTAGCGTATTTCATGTTGGGGAACAGTTTGTCTCTCAATATCCTAACTTTTGAATAAAAGTGAAGGGGACTATGTTAACTACTGCCCCATCATCAACCATTACACGTTTAACATAATTATTGTAAACCCATACTTGTAAATGTAAGGCTGGGTCACCTCTTCATGCAATCTCGGTGTCTTTTGGCATTTTGCTTATATCAAATATAAATTAAGTATCCCTATCTGGCTGCCCGGAGGATAAACGTCAAAGTCTACATGGTTTACTTGCATTTCCAAAGGAGGAGTGATGTTGATTAAATGGCCAAGGCCTAATGCTTCTAAGAGGGCAGCCTTATGGGTAGGAGACTTTTTTAACAAATCCAAAAAGGAAATGTGAGAGAAGGTTTTAGTTAAGTCATTAATTAAATTGTAGCGCTTTATGGGTTTTACCAACATTTGTTGAATGTTGTTTGGTTCCAATGGATAACTTGGAGTTGGTTGAGAAGAGTAATCTTGTGTTCTTGTTATGGTTTCTATGGGTAACTTGGTGTTTAACTCCACCAAACCAACTATCTTGGTTTGGGGTCGAGTTCTATTTGGGTGTGATTGGTGGATTTAATGAAGTTGAAGCTTCATGATCATTATTTCTGTTATAACATCCTTGTTTGTTTCATTAGGATCTAACCTTTGTTATTGTTAGAATGGTTTGGGAGTGGATCATTAAAGATCTTGAGGGTGCATTTTGAGGGAAATTGCCCCTGTATAAGTGTTTAGCATGGGTACTACAAAATTTGCTAAAAACATATCAATAAAGAGTTTCTTTTGATCTTATGGAAAGCACTGCATGAATTTATTATAGTCACGACAAGTCCTAGTATCGTGGCCTTGAATCTTGTGGAAGCCACAATACAAAGTGGGATTATAATTTGAGGTTCTTTGATTTAAAACTGTTGTGGCCCAAAATTTCGATAAGCTTCTTTGGTTGTTAGAGTTAAAATTTTGAGGCTGTTGCCTTTGGTTTTGACTCTGATATCCAGTTGGGTTTTGATTTGGACCTTGTGTTTGGATTTGTCATTGTCTTCATTGTTGTTGTGGTCGTGGTGGACGATTAAAATCCACCACGTTGATTGTTGGAGTAAAATTGTTATTTCGCTGATTATTAACAGGTGGTGAAATGTTTACAACGTTTTCCCTTTTAACTTGGTCAGTTACTCCATCTGTTGTAACTCCACGGTTCTTGTTAAGGATCTTAGGTCCTTGATTAGCATTCCCGGTATTAGGATAGGCCATGGTGTTTTGATTGGGAGTGGTTAATTTCTTGTTTGTTCCATATGTTTTACGACCACTATCTATCGTTGCTTGGTCAATTTGGAGAGCACTCTCGAGTACTTCATCATAAGTTCTTAGTGGGAACTTCTGGAATTCTTCCTTTATCTCTCTATTGAGAGAATTAAGGAATAAATCGCATAGTTCCATTTGATCCATGTTTGGAGCACTTGCTGATGAGTAAAGAACCATACACCATCTTTGAATAAAATGAGCAGCGGATTCATTATGTTCTTGTTTAATATGGAAGAACTCCTTGATTTCTGTTCTTAACAATTTGTTCATATCAAAATCTTTGATGAACTCAGACACGAGTTGTTTAAATGAGTGTATCGAGGCTTCAGGAATTCTATAATACCAATCAAGGGCAATAACTTCTAAGGTTTTAGGGAATATATTAGCAACAACCCCGTCCCAAGGGAGTAATTCCCGTATGGTTGTGGCATAGGCCTTAATGTGTGTGTTTGGATCACCTCCCCCTTTATATTTGGGTAAATTAGGCAGAGGTCTTGTAAGCATAACACTTTGTATGGTGAAGTCTAGGGGATCTTTTAAATATTCTGAATAAGTCCCTACTACATAGGCCTCAACCATCGATGTCGCTTATTGAGGGGGTGGGGGTGGCATGGTTTGTTGATATGGCATAGTATATGCATTTGCAGGGACATAAGGGAATCCATGTGGTTGAATGAACATCCCGGGAGAAGAGAACATGTCCCCTTATGGTGACTTTGAATAAATGTTTAAGTAAGGAGAAGCATTGTTCTGGTATGGGTTGTTTGGTGCCAAGCTCGGGAGGTGTCATATTTTCAACTGGAGTAGCATTTGAAAATGTGGTCCTACTTGGTGTTTGCTGTGGGTAATTATAAGGATTTTGAGGAGGCATGCCTAACGTGCCTATTCCTGTAAGGAGGTCAACCTAACTGGGGTGATGCGGAGGGTTGGGGATTCCTACTTGCCCAAAATATGAATTTTGGTTTGCTTGAGCAAGTTCCAGCCCTCTAACCTTTTCAACTAAGGCTGAAATGACCTCTATTGGTGAAGACACAATGTTTTTCCTTAATGGCATTTGTTGTATACCTTGAGGTTGTAAAGGGGTGTGATACCCTACTATGAATTGATCATTACCCTGCCAAGCTTCACCGAGGGTATTTCCCATAGGTGGAGGAATGGGGGTGTTTTCTTGGAATAGGGTATCAAATTGTGTTTGTAAACTCCCTATAGGTGGATACATGTTTTGGAAACATTGTTCACTTTTAGCATAGCATGCTAAGTACTCCTCATCCAAAAATGGGAGTGGATCTGACTGTCTACTAATCTGTGGTTTGAACAAGACCCGAGGAGATGAAGTGGATTCTCTAGTAAACGTCATATTATTAGAGCTTGATGGCTCTAGCTATTGTGTTTGTGCAAGCTGATCTAACTCCTCAATTCAGAACAAAGAACTAGAACTAGTTCTGAGGGGGAGTTTGAGATGACAAGTAATTACTTGAATAGTTATTAGCTAGTGCGAAAGCAAGGGCGATGGTTGTCTATTTGTTTGACTATAGTTTGCTTCGAGACACGAGAGAAGTCTTCCATATGCATCGTATCTCGACATATTCGGGGGGTATATGAATACCCGCAGAATTATGGGAAAGAGCGAAGGTGGGGGAAAGAAATGAAAAATAAAAGAGGAAGAATTGTTTGTTTCACGTCGGGTACACCAATTTTGTACGATGGAAAAGTGACATGCGAGCATGGGAATCTATAAGTACCTCTTCCTCATACCTGACCTCCTAAGGTAGTGCCGAGACAGCCGGTGAATGTTGAATATAAATGGATACATATAAGCTAATAAGGTAATCTTATATCCTCAATACGCAATAATGGAATCTACGAATCTAAGGCAAAGAAGGCCCTCCTAACTTGAATTGGTGTAACGGATCACTAAAATATAATTGTTGTTTTGAGGCTCCAATCAATGTCGAGCTCTGCCGAGATCCTGTTTCTTGGTTGTTGGATACGTGGGAAGTGACCTGTGGGAGCTTCGTATATATCTCTAGATAAGGTCATGAAAATGGGGATAAGAGGTTTAGTTGATTTGTAGTGAACTATGGGTGGTTTTCTGGTCTAGTCTAGAAAATATTAGATTGATTGGCTTCTATATTTAATACAAAGAATTGTGTTATGATATCTGGCGGGAGTGGTGAGGATCTAAATACCAGTGTTTGTAAACCGGTATCAATACTTAACTGATTTGCAGGCCTATTGGGTTGTGGGACTTGGGGATCACAACCGTGAGTTCATGGTTGTTGTGGACCTGTTATGGTCATGTGAAGAATCAATCCCTTCTTCTAACTATCCAGTAATCATACGCCTTTTCAGCCTCTATGTTTAGAACTAGAGGTTACAAGTATAATTTTCTCGAATACCTCATAGGTGTTCGACAACTTGAATGTGTAAGCTAGTAGCTATGTCAATGAGGAGGTCTCTCTGCGCCAAGTTGTGGAACTAAAGGATCACAACCAAATATTTTTTCTATTTCGAATCCTTGCATGAGTCATTCGGATATTTTATCAAGGTAGTCTATATTTAGGATGATTTGACCAAAATGTATATGCCTTGTTGTCTTCGATATTTAACCCTCTCAATTGTTCACTAATTGCTTGTTGGTTTGTCGTTTCTCGAAAGACACCGTATCCCGAGGTCTTGATCTATATCAACGAATGTTGTGGGTAGATTTGGTTGGGGAACTATTGGTTCAAATATATATTCTCTAGGCTCTCTAGGTCCCGTGATTTTCATACAAAGTGATTCAACTTTTAACTAAAATTAATAAACTAATTGCAAAAGATGTATTTACACTATGGATGTATTCTTCTATTTTTGTATTTTTGATGACGTATTTTGATGAATTTAAAAAAACACTACTCTAATATATTTAGAAAATGGACAACTAATCTAGTAATAGAATTAAAACAAACAAAGTAGCCTGATGTGGCTATTTGCCTGTGCAGTTGTGATTTTATCCTAAATACATAAGCAACTAATTATTTTAAATTGAAAGACTCTCGATCCTACCTCAGAATTGAGGAATGAATCAAATTTTCTCGAAACTATCAATCCCCACAACTTCCCTAGTGATATCGAGAGCGAGCCTTGACTGAAATTAAATAATTCACTATATTTAATATGTTTTAACTAGAACTTTGATAGCTCAAACACGGTGTTTACATAACGGTGGTAAATCCATTTATGTGTGACTTATTCCCTCAAGTGTGATCTCCTCATTCCTTCATGTCCTCGTGAATCCATAAAAGCATGTATATGATAATATCAATAGAATATGGTATTCAAACAATGACAACTTTGGATATAGACCGAATACAATGCGAGTAGGAGAGGGATAATGCAAGTGAACAGAGCTTGACGATGCAATTCCTAGCGGGATTTATTATGGGAATACAACGCAAATGTGCCGAGAGTTTTAGAATCTATCCTTGTGACAAAACAAAACCTATAACTTTAATGGATTCTAATCTAGAAATGAAACTATTCTATGCTAAGCTGATTGTATGGAACAACAATGGAATAAGATGAAACAAGAAGATTGAATGACTTCTAAACAACAAAGGAAAGCTAATAATTGATGCAAAACATGAAGCTAATATAACTCTATGCAAGAAATTCAAAGACTGAATAATAGAATTGAGAAGGTGAGGGGCCATTTGTTTAAAAACAAGTCAGTTATTTATAGCAAATGCATTTACCAGAGGGTAACTCCCATTGAACTCTTTTACTATAAACAAACGGAAAACACTATTCATAGGGCAACCAAAACATAAGCGCAAAGCAAAGTAGTTGAAGAATGCGGGTAGAAATTAAAGATTTACATTTGATGTGATCGTTGGAGTGCTTTGGAAAACACGTACATGACCGCCACCCTATGCGGGGTGGTGGTTACTGGGACCCTGCCCCTGTCTGGGCGGCGGGCGCGGTGGTACCATCGCCCTATCCTTGGCGGCGGTCACAGGACCGCCGCCAGTGCGTGGCGGCGGTCTCGTCATTGAAGACCAAAATGTAAGGAAAAAGGGGGCAGAGGGCAAAACAAAGCATGCGGAGGCCGAGCGAGGCATACGGGATACAAATGTATACTTGGCGAGATTTTCTGGATTCCGAACACCTTGTAAGGAGACCTGTATCATCATTGGGGTATGTGTAACATCTTTCCGGTGGTGCAGTACCCTATAATTTTTGGTACGTCATGGTCTCTTAGAGTTTTTAGACAAGGTGTTGTATTAATTTGGTATTGATATCAAATTCAAGAAGTGATTCAAACTTATATCTTAACCCCTATGTTATTAATTGTTATAAATGAATCCCCTATAAGTTTTTTCAATATCAACAGGGGTTTAAGACAAGGAGATCCATTATCTCAGATCCCTTTCATCGTTATGGCTTAAATTTTGTGCATGTGAATTTCTAGATCTATTTTTATCGATGAGATAAAAGGTTTTAAGAATTCATCTCAAGGTTTTAATGCTTCTCACCAATAGTTCATTTATGACACTCTTATTTTAATTATGCCTCCATTCTTGAATTTAAAATAATGAAATCATTTCTCTCGATATATGATAAGGCATCGAACAAATGATCAATTATGATAAATTCTCTATTGTTCCTCCATACCCCTTAGGATAGATACTAAAAGATTTATAAAATTATTGGATGCATAATCAAGCCTCTTCCCACTTCATACATTGGGATTCCTCTCTTCTATGGTAAGATGCCTATGGATATTTGGAACTCCCTATTGAATATATTTCAAAAGAAACTTGCTTTGGTTAGAAGGGAGCATTTCTTTCTTAAGAGGGAAAATGTATCTCTATAAAGATTACCTTACAAAATCTACCCATCTACATATGTTAATTTTTAGGTTTCCATCCATCGTTATGGATAAGATTGAGAAAATACAAAAAACTTCTTTAGTCGGGAATGGCAGATCACATGCATGACCCTCTTGTTGCATGGGACAAATTTTTCCTCCCTAAGTCAATAGGTGGGTTGGATATTAAAAATATTAAGGATATGAACAAATACCTTATAGATAAAATGGGGTGGAGGATTATAAAATAGGTTCATCCTTAGACCAAGGTCATTAAAGAAAACTACTTAGATCAATCTACAATGAATTTCATCTCATGTGATGAGCTTCCCACAAGATCTACTTTTTGGAATGCTCTTCTCAAAATTAGAAAGTTGATTAACAAAGGTTGTAGATGGAAGTTGGGAAATGGTAGGATAATTTCCTTTCGAGAGGATAAATGAATTTCCTCAACGCTATTGAAAGAATCTCATCTTTGGAAATAGTAGCATATCCTGTCAATGAATGTATGGTACAAAAGTTAGATACTATATCTATTATAATAATAATGGAAAGTCATGGAAAACCATCACTTGGAATAAAGGTAACTAGAAATATGCTGAAAAACTTAATCTCCTTCAAAAACATCTCATAAATATTCACCTCAACAATTTGGATAATTAGGATGAAATTATCTAGGAGAATTATTATGATGGATCTTACAATGTTAAATATGGATACAACCTTATTTCAAAAACCGACTCTAGATTTCCTTGGAATAAGCTTTAAATAAAATAACTAACTCCTAAAATTAATTTCTTCCTTTAGTTGGCTATCTAGAATAAGGTATTAAGCTGTTGAAAACTTGAACAAAAGAGGTTAGTTGTTGCCAAGAAGATGCATCATATACATATCTCATGAGGAAAATGTCAATCATCACCTCTTACGTTTTCCTTTTTCTTCTAAGGTTTAGAACAAGCTCTTCAATTACTTTTCGATCAATTGGGTGAGCCCCTCTCTATATAAAATTTATATATTTAATGGAGGTATCAATTTAAACATATTTCCCTAAAAATATCTAGTATTTATCTCTCCCTCATACTTTATGTATTATCTTGAAAGAAAGAAACAATATACTTTTTGAGGGCCATAACAAAACTTCTAGCAATATGTTCGGGAGATTGATATGAAATTAAAGAAAATATGGTAAATTTCAGGTCCTCCAAGAAGTAGTACATAAGTGAGAAGGAAGCCAATATTATGAAAATTTGGAATATTATTATTAAAAATGACTCCCTAACAAGAGAAGACATAAATCCTAGAAATAACGTCAAATGGATTCATCCTTCCATTGGATGAACCAAACTTAATTTTGATGGTGCCTTTAAAGGCAACCTTGGTAGGGAGTATGGGGAGCTTTTATCAGAGATAGTTTTCAGCAACACAATTGTTGTATATGTTGGTAGTATGAGAATATAAAAAAATTGTTATGTGGAAGCCCTTTCTTCTCTATGGGAGATCAACCTAAATAGAGATCTAGAAATCTATCACATATGTGTGGAAGGGGATTCACTAAATATTATAAATTGTCTAAATCACAAAAACACCCCTAGTTGGTCCATCGGTAACTTCATTGATGAAATTGAATACATATAAATAGAATTTACGGACATTCAAATCCAACATACATAATAACGAGGAAATAAAGTGCATAGCTTCTTTACTAATATTAGAGTTAATGAATTGTTTTCATGAATTTTCACAATGACTAAAATCAAGGTGGAAGCATGATAATTATACCCTAGTGTTGAAAATTTGTCCAAAACCCTCCCGAGTCATCCTTCGGATCATCCCGCTTATTGAGTCATGTCCCATCCATCCTTGAAAATTTTAATAATGTGATGTAAATCCTTTCCAAGTATCTACCATCATTCACAAGGACACTGGTCCATTCGGTGCACCTTTGTTGTCAAAAGTGGAAGTTGTCACTAGGCCTAGAAAAGTCTTAGATAGCTCACCTGCAAAGGTGATATCCGGTCTAGTGCAGTTCATGTAAATGAGACTCCTAATCAACTTCCAATAAAGAGTGGCATTTACCTTAGGAGATAGATCTGAGCGAGATAAGCTGCAACTGTTATCCATATGTGTAGCAATCGGTGTGCAATCCATCATCCACGAATTTATCGAGCATCTTCTTGGTATATTTCAACTGAGAAACAAAGATATGATTCTCTTTTCGCCATACTTCCAATCCAAGACAATAGTGCATCAACCCGATATCGACATGGTAAAGGATTGATTAAGATCTTTCTTTGTTGCATCGATCATCCTCACTGAACTACCAATGATGACTAGATCATCGACATAGACAACAAAAATCACAATCTCCCCCTTTCTTTTTGAGGTAAATATTGGGATCGTATGGATTTATAAAAATCCATGTTGTATGAGATTCTCATCAATTTTGATGTACCATGCCCGGGGTGCCTGTTTGAGGCCATACAAAGATTTCTTGAGTTTGCATACCTTTGCTTCTTGACCAGGTACATTATATCCCTCGAGTTGAGTCATATAGACTTCTTCTTGTAAATATTCATTTAGGAAGGAAATTTTTACGTTCATCTGATGGACTTTCCAACCAAATTGTGTAGCTAGAGCAAAGATCATCCTGATTGTTTTGATCTTAGCTATGGGAGAAAATGTCTCCTCATAGTCAATGCCTTCTTTTTGTGCATACCCCTTTGCTACTAGTCTCGCTTTGTACTTGTCTATTGTCCCATTTGCTTTGTACTTTGTTTTGAATATCCATTTACATCCAATGGGTTTCTTCCCTGGTGGAAGATCAACAAGTTTCAAGTTTTTTTCATCACCGATTGATACTCACTCGCGTCCATGAAATCTTTCCAAGATGTTTATCATAGGGATTCCTGGACTATGTAGAGCACTCATCGATTCAATTTAACTCTACCCATCAAAGCAAATTTAACTTCTTCTCTTGCTTTACTACGAGTCCATGGTCCAGGGGTGGATATATCCGGTGGAGCATCCATTCTTGCATTTCGTAAAATGTTGGTATACCACTTGGGCATATGCTAAACTGTTCCCGTGGGTCGTGGTTCTATTAGATCATCACCATCATCCCCATCATCACTTTCATCATCTGTGGGAACATCATCTTAAATTTTCAAAACTAGTGAAGAATCTATATTAGGTGAGTCTAGAGGAGGAGACTCTGCTTCCTTCTTCTCAAAGAACTCAACATCTCTGCTAGTGTAGACTTTCCCAGTCTTAGGATCCATCAATCTGTACCCAAGAGTCTTGTGATTTCATATCCAATTTATTTATATTTTACTTTGGGTATGTGCATACTTGCTTTGCACCCAAATACTCTAAGGTGCAATAGATGGTTTCCATTTTGACCATGCTTCATATGGTGTTACTTTGTCAAGAGAAACTATGGGAACTCTGTTCACAAAAACATAGTTGTTTTTGTTGCTTTTGCCTGAGAATGTCTTTGCTAGTCCAGTCAGTCATCATCATACATCGCACCATTTCCATGATAGTACGATTTATTCTCTCAAAAACACCATTTTGTTGTGGTGTGTATGGAGGAGGAATTTGTCGATGAATCCCGTGAGCTTGTAGGTAGTCTTTGAACTCATTACTAGTGAATTCCCCCTTGATCTGAGTGGAGAGTTTTGATGTGATGACTAGTTTCATTCTCAACAACTACTTTGAACTTTTTGAAGGTTTCAAAAGCTTCACTTTTCTTGTGAAGACAAAAATATAAATTTTTCTTGAATAGTCATCAACACAAAGCATGAAATACTGAAATCTAGAATGACTCGGTTGCATTAGACCGCAAAGATTGGTATGAACTAGGTCAAGCTTTCCATGAGCTCAAAAAGTACTCTTCTGAAATGAAGCTTTGTGTTGTTTTCCTACTAGGCTAGTGAGGAAATTTATCTATATCCTTATGAAGAGATGGTAACCCATGTACCATATTACGTCGGCGAAGTGTCTCGAGATACTTGAAACTAACATCACCAAGTATTTGATGCCACAACCGTGCGGAGAGGTATAGTTCTTAGCCACAAGTGCTCGATCATCTTTGTGGAAAAAATCAAGTGAAACATGCGTCCCACATTAGAGGATTTTATAACTATTTTTGAGCCTCGTGATTTTTATCAAATTAAACACGTTTTCTTGTCGGAATGACTATAAAAGTTAATTTTCAAGTTGTGATCTAGGAGTTGATTGAATAATGAGTATTTTTTTAGTCAACCGGGGACATATAAGACATCGATAGTCTATAGTTATGTGAACCAAGGGGTAGAGAAATTTTCCCAATGCCCCGAATGTATATGACAAATCATCACCCAACAAAACATGGTTTTTCAAAGGCGTGTCCCTCATTGAAGTAAACCAGTCTCTGTGGCTGGTCATGTGTCAAGTGGCTCCTAAATCAACATACCAAACATCACTAGATGACATGGAAGGTTCACTTGATCGAGCAATGTACAAGTAGTCTTCATTATCTGAATGTTCTTCTTGCTCAATAATATTTCCTTCTTGCTATGGGGTCTTCTTTTCAGTTCCCCTTTTATACCCTTGATTGTATTTTGTATGTCCCTTGTGATATTGTTAGTGTTGAGGTCCAAAATTACTTGATGAACCTTTCTTGTATGTATTATACCAACAATCTTTCAACTCATGTCCTCTTTTATAGATTGGACATTGCTTCTTCTATTGTTTGTCCCCTTGATGTTGATACTGATTCTGATGTTGGGAATTTTGATAGGAATTAGGTTTTCCTTTTCCTTTTCCTTTCCATTTTTGATGAGAAGAAATTTCCTTCTCCTCTTCATCATCCTTATTATACATGGCTTCCTCTTATTGTAGTACGTTTTTACGGTTTGTCAAACCTAAGCGCCAAGTATCGACAAGTTTAGTGTTATTACAAAAATATGGTAAGAATAAGGGAGTGATCTTAGAACAATGGGAATAAGAGCTTCATCTGTGACCGCTTCTCCCAGGGATAGAAGTGAATTCCTCAACTTTGTAACTCTTCTTAAGAAAGCTTCAATTTTTTCATTTTTCTTGAACTTCAGTGTATGTAACTAACTTTGCAAATTCAGTATGACATTCTTGTTTTTGACCTCTATATCTTGTGCTCAACTTATCCCACACTTCTTTAGTTGTTTTTGCATCTTGAATGTGGGGTTGCACATCATCGGACATTCAAACAAGATGATGAGTTTGGCCTTTCGATCGATCATCAAACTATCATTGTTGTGTTGTATCGTAGTTGATCTCAGTTAGAGTACCATTCACAGTCCATATCTCTTCAAACTCAAGTTGTGTCTTGATTTTTGTCTTCCATGCAGAATTGTTGATTCCTCTCGAGTAGTTGTGAAGATCTAGAATAAAACATTTGGGGGAATTGGTGCCCATTTTGTAGAAATCACCGACAGGGTTAGGTTCTTATCTTTCTAGATAAGGTCTCCCAATCTATATACCGTCATTTTGATATACCGAACCTTTCTATATACACGCCCTTCCGATATACCCGTTGATACGTGGAATAAGATCACCCTTTCTATATACCCGATGGTATGTGAAAGAGGCATTAATGTACGTGAAATAAGTCGATATGTGGTACCAAGACAAGATGAAAGGGGTCTTGTGATTATTGACACTGGCTCAAATAAATATCCTCATACGCGCGCGTAACTTTGCTATATACTTGGATAATTTCTTAGTCTATATTTATGTCGTACAATCATTCACAGATGGATGGGATGGCTCATAGTGTATTTATTGTGTCCTTATTACTCCACATCAATTTAAAGGTTCAATGCCTAAAATACGTTACAGCTATATTATGTGTTAAGTCCAAAGTAGTAGTCGCGATGACTTTACCCATAAGCGCTTCCTAGAGGCAATGTATATATCGAATGTTACGAATGAGATCTAGGATCTCGTGAGTGATTTACACTCAAATTTCACTATTTTTCATTAGAATTCTCTACCAGTTTATGAGAAGTTACAATGTTTTTGGTTTATGATGACAACTGCAAATTAGTATAATATCTTTGAAGCATACAATTACATTAAAAAATTGAAAAAATTGAATGACATCAAATTGTTTTTTTGTTTTTGGGCCTGGTGGCCTTCAAGCCCAATACGACCCTTTATGCCAAAAATTGCAAAAAAATAGCTGAAAATGCAATTTTTGGGTATACCTCCTTTAGAAAAAGTTGCTCGAAATGAAAAAATAAGAGGTCTAGGAGAAATTTTTTTTTCCCTAAAATAGGGTTTTTCTCACTAAAATTTTAGAGATGGCTTTAGTGATAACTAGCGGGTTGGAGGAGGTTTTCCCACTAAATGTGATGCCAAAGTTGGTAGTTTCTACCAAATTCACCACTAACTCATATTGTATGTAAAAAACATTGATTTTGAGTGGGGTCGAACTCTTAACCTCTTATTCCCAAGGCATATCCCCTATCCAACATAGTATTATGTTTGCTTTGCATATAAACTGGAAGTTTAAATATTTATCCAAAGACAAAATCGACTAACCTTCTCCAATGGCGACGTGGCTAGGAGAGAGGAGATCCACGTGGCATGCGAGCATGGGCAAGGCATTTAGGGTTTGCACTTGAGAATACGGATTTCCATCTCTTCCTTTTCTTATCCTCCATTTTTTTATTTGCCTCCGCCATTTTTATTTGCTTTAGCCGCTTTTGCAATTCCTCTGGAATTAATTTTGATGTTGTTGTGTTGTTCAAGTTGTCGCTTTGTCATTTAATAGGTCACCGATTGTAGGCATCGTATAGAGGATCGGTGGGAGGAGGCACACTGGGGATGACTACACCAAATTATGAATTCTATAAAGTCGATCCACACTTTTATTTATTGTTTTAACTCTACGTGTTGGATGAAGGTCACCTTTTTGGCTCGACTTAGTTGTTTCAATGATTTACTTTGTAATGTTTAGTTTTTTGTGCGGTTCGCATGGGATGCATGATGACTTGAATGGAGGAAGATTGGCTTGGCTCTAATGAACCAAAATACATGGCTCATCCCAAAAAAAACTTGGCTTGATGTGTATGCAGTGGCTTGTGGTGATGTACTATGCACACATCTTTTTAATCAACTTGTTCTAAGAGAGCAACTCGATCTATACGCCAATATTGGATTCATCCAACAATGAAACCATCAATGCAATAAGCTAGCTCGGTGTGAGCCTAGCATATAGCTCATTCATGCAATGTATTGTAACTTAGTTCGGTGGGGATCTTTGATAGGATCTTAGTGCTTGCAAATTTGATAGTACATCGTAATTAAACAATTTAGAAACAAAACTCTGATGGGGAAAATGTTTTTTTTTTTAATTTTTGAGTGCTAGAAAGTAAATTTTCCATGTGTAGAGGGCACCAAGGCAAAAAAATTATTTTATGTTTACTTGGAAATCACATAGAAGTTTGGGACTGCAAGGAAATGGGAAGCTGTTGGAGGAAACAATGGCTCTCCGATGATACAAATTTCTTCTCCACGATTGTTCTTCCTCTGCAACCTTTCTCCAACCTTTCCGAAGCTTCAACCAGCTCTGGTACTAAATGTAAAATAGGGACGGAAGCTTGTAGGATTTTATTAATAATCAATCAATCCTTTACACAAGTGCAAGGCTGCAATGTGTGTGTGTGTGTGTGTGTGTGTGTGTGTGTGTGTGTGTGTGTGTGTGTGTGTGTTAGACAGTTGGATACAAACAATAAATATGTTGCATAGGTCCAACAATATTCCTTAATACACAAGCTTCCAAAATACATCCGGGAAGCAACAATAATTAAGTACAAACAAATAAGTTGCAACTATGCAACAAACAGTCCTACGAGATAATAATCCAAATATAATGGTTATAAAAACATAACCAAATAACAATAACCATATGTGACTTAATAAGTCAAATAATATGGTTTTAATAATATAATAAGTTATCACAAATTATTACCTATGAAAATACAATGCATAATTATTATCCTAACACTAAACAAGAAAAAGGAAGGCTCATAGCCCGATCTCTTCTTAGGTAATTAAGAATGGAAAAGTGATAGGAAAAAATATTCTGATCTTACCCTCTAGTGTAAGATATTTCATGACAACCATACAAACATCATCCCACCGATCAAGGAGGAAAGTGCGGGCTATACCATCATCATACGTCACAATATGTTTACTATGACCAAAGAAAGTATCAATCTCATGTTTACGCTTAGTTTTGTATTTAAAAATCTTAAGACCCTCCATAGATAACCTAGTAACTTCTGTTGTATATTCCTCAGTAAAAGTAACTTCGAACCCCCTTAGTTTAAAACTCCCTGCTACCCAAGCATTACAAAAATCCATAGAGATTTGAGGATCATTACCTTTTAAATGTTGTATAGATTTTGAAAATCCACCCCTTCACAACAATATCTAGAGGGTAGTATCATTATTGAGGTGTAGGAAGGATGTCGGCTTTGTTTAGACCCTTTCACCTCCCATCTTGCAACCAACACCTTTTCCTATAACTGCAACTTATAAATGAAACCCACAAACACCAAACAAAAATATTTAAAAAGGAAGATCATAGTACATTTCCTTTCCCAAAGAACAATTGGTCTTCTTATGGTGTTAAGCATGTAAAGCTAATGGACCATCATATCACAACCTCCAAAATCTAATCATTATTGATCAAAATTTGAATACTCGCCAAGGAATAAGTTCCTTGACCATGTCATAATTTCAATCATAGTGTTTCCATAAGTTGCAAGACCATTCATCATTTTATTCCCGCCCTATAAATTTGATTTATTTCCACCCTTTCAAATGATAAAAAATATCCTTGGCTTCATTGATTATATTTCTTAATCTCCAACCATAGTTTCTCTATTTATTAAGGGTGTTGATCACACATAGTGAATCACCTTCAATAATGAGGGATTTTATATTCATAGCAATATAGTGTTTAATCCCCTAAAGCAAAGCTCGAGCCTCCACATAATTATTTGAATGGTTGCCTAGGGGACCTGTAAAATATCTTAAGTAGTTCCCAAAGTGATCACGAACAAGGAAACCACCCATAGAACTCCCCTACCATGGTTTGGATGAGCCATCAAAATTTATTTTGAAACATCCTTCGGGTGGACAAACCCATTTAACTCTTATTTTTGTTAGTGCCCCCATTTTTTTATTATCAGGGATAATTGGATAGAGATTCATACTTTGGAGAATATTTCTTTCCGAGGTAGGACATGGCTTGGAAGAATTAATCTTTAATACCGAAGAATTGTCCTTGAGATTTTGTTTAATTCTCTCAACAACCTTTTTAAGATGAAAGATTGATTTATGAAGATTCAAATTGTTTCTCTCTAGCCATATACCCTAGATAGTATGAGGAAAATCAAATTTCCATATCTCTCTTGTAAGACCATGTTGAAAATTAAAACACCATTGTTCTGGTAGTAAAGATACATATCCAGAGAGAACCATTTAAATCCTAAAAAAATCAAGGATAAAAGAGAAAACTTGGAAAGAGAAACTACATTCTATAAAAAGATGATTAATCATTTCCTCTTGTTGTTTACATAGGCTACATCTATTTATAATAACCATACCTCTCTTTCTAATCTTGTCTACAGTCATAATCTTGTTTTGCACAACTTCCCAAAAGAAATGGTTAATTTTAGGAGCATCTTGCTTGAAGTTCGAGGAAGATAGCTGGATTTGACCTCATATTCGGCCGGAATCCATGTCCCTCCAAATAATTTCATCCTAAGCTTTTCTATGCGGTAAATGGTATTCCTTATGACTCGATTGATTTCTTCAAATGGTTGTTGAGGACCAAAATTTTTGGGGTTGGAAAGAATCTGAACCTAAATTCTCTCTTCATTTTAATAGTTACTTATCAACTCGCCAAATTGAAGGATATAAAATTATCTTAATTATCTCCATGACTCTTCTATTTTTAAGACCTTATCCCTTATCAAAATATCATCCCTGAATTTAATATGGGCACTATCCCCAAGGTTATAGTTTATACCTTTAATCAACATATTCCTAAACTAACAGAGGTTGTTCCAAAAAAGTGAACTTTAGGAAGATCTTATTCGAAAAAAATCCCTGAGAGTTACGCCAAAGTTTCACAAATATTTTTCTTTCAAAATGTTAACCCAAGTGCCTTCCTCTTTATGCAACCTTTATCCAACTTTAGCTATTTAAACTTGGTTCATAAGATGTATTTTATTCAACCCCATACCCCCTCTATTTTTAGGCCGAGTGACCTTATCCCAAGCTACAAGAGGGATTCTAGCCTTATCTTCCAAACATGTCCATAATAACATCTTTTGGATACTCTTTATAGCTTTCCTCACTCTCATGGGGATGGTGAATATTGACATAATGAAAACAACAACTCCCTGCAAACCACTTTGAAAAAGTTGAGCTTTTCCAACTTGAGTAAGCAAAGATCCTTTACAAGAGGAATTTTTTTATGGAATCTTTCAATCAATTTATGCCAACCCCCTTCTTCCATTTTTTTCCACATATAGGCATACCTAGGTAAATTTATTGAAGTGATTTTATATTACACTAAAAATATTAGCTAACATGTTCGTTGATCTTATTTGACATTTATGAAGAAGAAAAAACTCTTCTAGAAATTAACTTGTTGTCATGTTACTTCTTCATAAAGTTTAGTGATATGTTTAAAAGAAAGATCCTCTTGAACATAAGTTTGTCTAAGAAGAACAATGTTATCCAAAAATTACTTAAGGATCTGATTATAAACCTCATTAGAAACCTTAATTACCTCCATTCTTTCATCGAGTTGGATTTAGAACACAACCTACTCAACGCTTCAGCAACAATTATGTAGAGAAAATGGGAAAGAGGGTCACCCTACCTAAGACCTCTTTTTTAGTTGAAAAAGCCATTCGGATTACCATTTATAATAATAGAAAAAATGGGGGCAAAGGTACAAGAATTAATCATTTTGATGAACAAGGAAAATTTTAGTGGGGAATATTCATTAATTCACAAATATTCTGGTTTTTAAAATTTGAAATTGGCGAATTTTTAAGGTACAAGTTAGGACCAGGTTGCCAAAATTTTCGGGTATAAGTTAATTTTAGGGTTCAATTCATCATTCCCGTGAAATAGAAATCTGCCTGAATATAGTTATTTGGTAGCATATTTTTATGTTATTAAGCAACAACATATAGTACATTGTCAGCCGATAGCATACAAAATGATACCATCTGACAACATTTTTATGCTACTCATCGACAATATATAGTTATGGTATCGGCCGGTAGCATAAAACAATTGTTGGTTCGTAGCATTTTTATCTTGCCATCCAACAACATATTATATGTTATCATTTGTTAGCATAAAAATATGTTACCAACCAATAGCATATAAAAAATCTACCATCTAGTAGTATTTAATAGTGATGTCGTGATGTCTTGATATTCACCATTCGTGCGAAAGATAATTTTCACAGATTCACCAAATATTTTCTAAGGATTTTTTCAAAGGGACCCTTAAAATTTTCCCTCTTGATGAAGTGTGGGTGAAACCCTAGTTTGGACAACAGAGAAAACATGAAACTCCATGATATACGGTCATAGGATTTTTACATGTCAAGTTTGACAATCATAGCCTCTCTATTAGTTTATTCCACTAAGTGAATCATCTCATGGATGGAAATAATCATCAATAATTTGATGACCCAACACAAAGGAACCCGATTAGAATATATTAAATTACCAGGGACTTCCCTCATCCTAAATGCCACAATTTTTTAAATAAGTTTGTACATAGTGTTACAAAGGCTTATAGGTCTAAAGTCTCCCAAATCCTTAGCACCTGATTTTGATTAATTATTGCTATTATCATATTAATATATCATATGTTTAGTTCATTTATTTGACATGTCCTTTTTTGGTAAATTTATCAAAATTTGACCATGTGACTTGAACAATGACATGGGGATTTTTAAAAGCTTGATTGCTATAAACTTAGTTTATTCCACTAAGTGAATCGTCTCATGGATGGAAATAATATCATCAATAATTTGATGACCCAACACAAAGGAACCCCTGATTAGAATATATTAAATTACGGGGACTTCCCTCATCCTAAATGCCACAATTTTTTAAATAAGTTTGTACATAGTGTTACAAAGGCTTATAGGTCTAAAGTCTCCCAAATCCTTAGCTCTGATTTTGATAAATTATTGCTATTATCATATTAATATATCGTATGTAGTTTATTTATTTGACATGTCCTTTTTTTGTAAATTCATCAAAATTTGATCGTGTGACTTGAACAATGACATGGGGATTTTTAAAAGCTTGATTGCTTTATAAACTTAGTTTATTCCACTAAGTGAATCGTCTCATGGATGGAAATAATCATCGATAATTTGATGACCCAACACAAAGGAACCACGATTAGAATATATTAAATTACTGGGGACTTCCCTCCTCCTAAATGCCACAATTTTTAAATAAGTTTGTACATAGTGTTCAAAGGCTTATAGGTCTAAAGTCTCCCAAATCCTTGCTTTGATTTTGATAAATTATTGCTATTATCATATTAATATATTATATGTTTAGTTTATTTATTTGACATGTCCTTTTTTTGTAAATTCATCAAAATTGATTGTGTGACTTGATAAATTATTGCTATTATCATATTAATATATCGTATGTTTAGTTTATTTATTTGACATGTCCTTTTAGTTCAAAATCTGGATTGCTTTATAAAAGTTTGACAATCATAGCCTCTCTATTAGTTTATTCCACTAAGTGAATCATCTCATGGATGGAAATAATACTATCAATAATTTTTTAAATTACAGGACTTCCCTCATCCTAAATGCCACAATTTTTTAAATAAGTTTGTACATAGTGTTACAAAGGCTTATAGGTCTAAAGTCTCCCAAATCCTTAGCACTGATTTTGATAAATTATTGCTATTATCATATTAATATATCGTATGTTTATTTTATTTTTTTATTATTATTGGCAAATAGTTTTTGAAAGGGACTATACCCTTGAGAACAAAGAGGGCCTAGAAGCCAGAATAAGAAAGAGAACCAGAACAAAAAGGATCAAAATCCAGATGGGACAATGAAGCCCAAAGTAGCCAAAGAGCAACTACCACTATAAAATCAAAACAGAGCAAAAAGCCAAAAAAAGCAAAACAACAGACAAAAAAACAACAATAATTACACAGAAGTGCAAAGAAAAGCACCCCCAATTACTTCTTGGTGGCTTTGTCGATCTTTGGATTTGAACATCCTCAAGGTAGTCATGTGGGCGAGTTAGTAACATCCGGGTGAGCAATGGTCCTTTTGCTTTCCTTATCAGTGCCCCAAAGGGTAGCTGGAACCCCGCTGAGATTGGAGACACTTGAACATGCTGCTCAATGAACTCCTCAATAGCAGTAAAAATGGCCATGTTATAATCATGGCGAGTCTTGGCCTTCCCTAAACAGAGTCTAAGGAGTTTAGCTTCTTGTAAATATCTTCAATCTGGCTATTATCCATAGCCACCTCCTCTTCCTTCTTCCTCTTACCTTTTTTTTTCCATGTTTTTAACCTCTTCCCTCAATAACTTCATGTCAGCTTCTAAGGCCTCCAGCCTTTTTGTGGAGCTCTCCATATGTGCTTCCGAGAACTAGCACTACCAATATGAAGGAGGTTATGGCGAGTTTCAATCCCTCGAGGACCCTTCCCCACAAAGCGGGGTATTAAGATTGATCTTCTAGAGGACTTGGTAACCAGTCTGGCTGAAGTGGAAGCAAAGGGGGTGGGGGCAGAGGTGGGGGGAATGGGAGATGGAGCCGGGAAGACCGGGAGAGGGGTGACAACAGCAGTGGTGGGGACAGAATGTGCAAAGATGGGGCTGGAGGCTGCAGAAACGGGCAGAGGGGAACAGAGCCAGGGGAGGAAGGGAGGCCAGGAGACCGAAGAAGACATAATTTATGCAGCAAGAAAATTAGCCCCTGGTGCAAAGGAACAACACGAGCATGCTTTTGAAACTCCAAAATGGAGCGCTCAAGAGAGCTAAGTAGATAATGGGGGAAACATACCGTGTGATTCCTGCGGAAGTGATTGAGGAAGACAAGATGTTTAGCAGGTACAGTGATGAACCTCCCTTCCAAAGAAATGAAATGCACCATCATGCGGGTAACCTCATCATAGGGCAAGGGGATCGAATTGACAAGCAGGCCCGCCGTGACAAAGATCAGCTTCTCAGTTCCTTCAACAAATATCCTCTCCTCAGCTTCTCTGTTAACCCTTTTATTAAAAAAATGGTAACCGTCCATGCCAAGGCCAGTCGCTTCAACTATCAGCTCCTCATTGATCACAATCTTCTACCCCCATACTCAACAGTGTGATCCTTCCAATCTTTTGCAAAACGCACTGAAATACTTTGATCATGGCCCTAAACCTTCTCCATAAATTTGGTGATGCCTCCCTGGCTTAGAATATTCGAAAGCTCCACATTATCCCTATTTAGTTTATTTATTTGACATATCCTTAGCACCTGATTTTTTTGGGATGAGGGCTATAAAGGTGTCGTTAATTTTCTTTAGCAGACTGCTCATTCAAAATAAATCCTAGACCACAATAACAATCTCTTTTTAACAATATCCCAATACATATGGAAGAAGAATGTAGGGAAACCGTCAGGTCTAGGGGTTTTGTCCCCATCTATTTCAAATAGAATAGCTTTAACTTCTTCCTCGATGGAATAGCTATTAAATATTTATTTTCCTCATTATTGATGACAAAGTAAAAAAGATTGAGATTTTTAACAATATAATTTTTAGAGGGATGTTTACCTTTAGAAAACAAGTTTTTGAAGAATGAGGCAATAGTATTCGGGATGTCTTTAGCCTTAGTATCCATTTCATAATCTTATTTTCTTATTTCTTGAATCCTCCCTTTGTTAGATTTTATAGTAGCTGAAATATGGAAGAATTTAGTGTTACGGTCACCTTCTTTGAGCCAAGTTATTCTAGATTTTTTCTTCCAGTAGATCTCTTCTCTTCTTAGGATATTATGATAGTCCACTAGGAGATCCTTTTCCTTGTCTTTATCTTCTCTGCTCCATCCCCCTTGTTCCATTATTTCTTACAATTCTGAAGCTCCTCGAAATTTTGATTTTCTAAAAAATATCTTACCAAATACTTCTTTGTTCCATTTCTTGATATTTGATTTAACATTTTTTAATTTTGCTAAAACCTGAAACATGTTATTCCCTCTAACTTCAATATTCCACCATTCTTCTATCATATTTTCCAGATCTAGGTGGGTAGTCCACATTTTTCAAACCTAAAAGGTTTTCCTTTGGTTTTCCCCATTTCACCATAGTTGAGGATGATTGGATTGTGGTCAAATCCAATGTGTTCCAAAGAGGATAGTGTATAGTTTTGATCTTGGATTCATTCATAATTATCGGGAATCGGTCCAATCTTATTTGAATCAGATTTTCCCCATTATGCCTATTGGTCCAGGTGTATTTTGAGCCACTGAGAGCTAGGTCATAAATCCCATTCTAGCTGATGAAATTAGCCAAGTCTTCCATGCTCTCGAATAAACATTAACACCCCCTTTTTTCTAAGGGAATTAAGGGAGTATTGAAATCTCCCCTATAATCCATCTTGGTTCATTAAACATCCTTCTAAATTTAGACATATCTTCCCATAACACCCATTTCCTAGTGGTAGAGTTGGGTGCATAAACATTTGAAATAATAAATTGTTTATTTCTACTAATTAAGGTGAAAAGGATTGCAATATGATGTTGAATATTTAGAAGAGGGTTACCTTCCAGAAGAATCTTATTCCACATACAAAGCAATCCTCCTAAGGTGCCTGCGAAGCTTGGCGGTAAAAGCCAACATCTTTATAGAAATATTTATGAAAATATTCCATCCTCACTTAGTTCATCTTGGTTTCCTGAATTAACATGATGTCAGGTTTCTTGGTACTCCTAATGTATGATAAAATCTAATGTTTGTTGGGGTTATTTAAACCCCTTATATTCTAAGACAAAATAATCATCTTGCAAAGTTTCTTTGGCTAACTATCAGAGGTCATTTCTTTCCTTCCATTATTTCCTTCCTAGAGGCTCTATCCCTTTTTACTTCTTGGACAATCTCCTTGGTGAAGTTTTGTTAGCTCCACATCCGGCTCCTCTTGTCTTGGGGGTCATTTTTCTTTTTGGTGAGATTCTAGGTCTTTTCTTTGTTTCCAATTTCAAAGAAGGGGAACCCGATTTTGTGAAATTGTCATTTGTTTTTTCTTTTGTGCTTACTGACAAAATTTTCTTGTCCTTAGGTACACCTAATCGAGATCCTTCTAAGAGTGAATCAAACAACTGTAAATATTTTTATTTGTCTCCAAAATACATTGTAAGTCTTCTTCAACTATGGGGATGTCCTCCAAATTAATATCCAACACATTAAACTTGTTGTTAGTTATCAAAAGGGCTTCATCAGGTCTTTGAGTGAAAAATCTAGCTTCTACATTATTTGACATGATGGATTCGATGATAGTATCTTCTCTACAAATCATCCATTTCCACTAACTCCTCCATATTACATGTTTCTTGCTCTACAACGTCATTGCTGAATTTTTCCTAACCTTCATCTATTGTAACTTCCTCCGTAATCTGGTACTATCTTTTCAAGGCTCTACTTATTTGCCTCTGAAGATTTATTACATTTTCCCTTGACTTATGTAGGTTTATTAACTTACATCCAAGTAGGGACTATCTTGGAGGGTCCACTAGCATCTTAGTTCATGATTCCTTTACCTTTCGATTCTTCCCTAAAGCTTCCCTTATTCTATTTGAGTTGGGATTTGAGAGAAGATTCTTATTTGGCCTTTAGACACATTTTCACATTGTGTCCTACTATGAAACATGAGAAGCACCTGAAAGGTGTAAACTCATAGTCAATTTTCGAGTATGGACTCCCCATTTTGATACGAGTACGAGACTCCCCATTTTCATATTAATTTTGATTTGATTTATTATATATATATATTTTTTTGAAATTTGACTTGTTTTTGAATTTATAGTCATCTTTCTTATGGACAATTTTTCCATAGTTATGACATTTACCATCAAAACTAACTCTTAACTTTCTTGGTTTTTTATCTTTACTAGGAGGTTTAAAAGTTGATTTTTGATTTTTGTTGAACCTAGAAGGTTTATTTTTATTTTTGGGTGAGAAGTTCCTGAGTGGAATTCTATTTTGAATCAAATTTTGTCATAACTTGCTCTTCCTAAATCAGGAGAGCACTTAGGGTTTACAAATCAGGGATGTCTTATTTAGTTTGATACTTAGAATTCAGTATTGAAATGAAATTTCTAAACCTTTCATGTATATTCAACTAAATAATAAAGTAAAGTAATTTGTCATGAATTAAGTTACAGTTACATCCATCCAACTGAGACTTAATATTCTTAATTTTTTCTAGAAAATTTATTACCTTTTCATCTCCCTTCATGGGAGTCGTCATCAGTTCTAGAATCAATTTTATAATTTTTGATACTTGCGTACCTTCATGCATTGATTCCAGTTGCATCCAAGCCTCACTTGGACTTTCTTGATTCTCGATGTGAAGGAGGAGATCATCCTACACGCTCCACAAAATAATGGACATAGCTTCCTATACCTTTTTTGATATGCAACAACATTATCTATTATCGTTTTTCTACCATTCGATCCTTCTTTGTACCATTTATGACCATCTAGAGCTTGTGAGCCATGAATTCCACCTTTAATCGTATCTTCCAAATGTTATAATTATTTCCATTCAACATATGTGATTTATCAATAGTAAAGTGGTTAGATCCCATTTTTGCATAAATAAATTTTCAATAAATAAGAACAATGAAGTTTATAGCAATCAAGGTTTTAAAAATCCCCATGTCATTGTTCAAGCCACACAATCAAATTTTGATGAATTTACAACAAAAAAGGACATGTCAAACAAATAATCTAAACATACGATATATTAATATGATAATAGCAATAATTATCAAAATCAGGTCTTAAGGATTTGGGAGACTTTAGACCTATAAGCCTTTGTAACACTATGTACAAACTTATTTAAAAAATTGTGGCATTTAGGATGAGGAAGTCACTGTAATTTAATATATTCTAATCGGGGTTCCTCTGTGTTGGGTCATCAAATTATTGTGAGTATTATTTCCATCCATGAGACAATTCACTTAGTGGAATAAACTAATAGAGAGGCTATGATTGTCAAACTTTTATAGCAATCAAGCTTTTAAACTAAAAGGACATGTCAAATAAATAATCTAAACATATGATATATTAATATGATAATAGCAATAATTTATCAAGTCACAGAGTCAAATTTTGATGAATTTACAAAAAAAAGGACATGTCAAATAAATAAACTAAACATACGATATATTAATATGATAATAGCAATAATTTATCAAAATGTGAGTGATTTTTTTAGTTTTAGATGAAAAAATGACAATGACTTAGTCACCGTGTCATAAAAAATCATTTTATTTAAATGATAATTTATCTAATATGAACAATATTATTAAAATAAGTTTCCCATTTAGAATAAAAAAGGATTAAATTAAATTAAAATAAAATTAATAAATGAAAAAACAAATAATTTCATATGTTAAAAAATGTGGATCGTATCTCCTTTGAGTTGTTTATAATTTTCTATTAACTCAGTTAGCTCAATCGATTTGGGTTTACCAACTCGACAAGTCAAGTTGTTTTATACCACACCAAGTATCATTAATTTCAATTAACATTGAATTATATATATATTACCAATGCCAATTTATTTTCACAAAGCCATAGATATATAAACCAAAGTTCAACGTCGAGCCCGAGTTCAAGGTTGAGCCCACAAGCCAACTCGGATGGGCTGAGTTACTTCCACAACACCACCACCGCCTTTCCCATTGGGTTATTTAACAAAACATTGTGGTGTGGCCGGAGGCACACCACACACTTTTTACCCAACAGATTTTAAAGCCTAAACACTTCCCCCATGTGTCCCATGTGGGACTAATGTCCCATTTAAAAAAATCCATGGCCTACTTGGCCGAGAAAACCAAGGACAGAGAGGGAGGAGATTGTTGGTGGTGGGGGGACAAAATTACATGTGTTGGGAGAGGATTGGAGAGGTTTGAGAGGTATACGAGAACTATCCAAGTGGCAAGCAAGGAGACGTGAAGAGATAAAGAGGTCCACATTAGCATAGGTTTAGTTTTATATATTTTTTAATATATAGTATTTTAAACTATATAGTTTATAACATGTAAATATAAACTATAATATATGCATTTTAAACCTCATATATATTCTTATATATAGTTTTTAAACTAAATAGGATATAGTATATAAAACTTAGGTTTAATTTAATTATATAGTTTAAAATAACTATAAAATATAGAAGATTATTAACTTCAGTGTGAAAATAATTCTCATAACGGTTTGGTCCCAAATTAAAATAGGTATTCAAACAACCAATTTTTATACTTAAGTTTTATTTCAAATGTAACTTATTTAAATAAGGGGTTTTTAGAGACATAAATACATTTATTTTCAAATTCCAAAGGGTAAATGAAATTAACATGGTGTTTTACCAACAGGGGACAAAAAAGTTGACCCAACCAATGGAAAGAAATGAAAAACTTGTTTTGATTGAGCTTGTCTCCTCTCTTTTAACCTTTATTTACTCTTGAATTTTACCCCTTGAATTATTTCAACCTGCACACATATATAATACAATATTTCAAACAAATACTTAACCCTTAGCTCTATTTTGCAGGTCATTGTAATTCTTCACACTCGAGATTTCACATGAGGGGTAAAATATTTCAAAGATATTTAGATTAATTTCCACATGTGCACAAAACTATGTCCCAGAGGGGAGTGGGGGTATTTATTAATTTTTTCCAACGAATTAACCACCCCAACCGACACACCCGATTGGATAATTAAATTAGGATTAATGTTACACCTCTTGTACCATGTTAAGACATGGATTATAAACCACATTTAACCATATTAAATTAATATTGAACAACATTAATGTAAAAGCATAAATAAAAAACAACAAACCAAATAACATTGTGAACACATTAATTATGTGGAAAACCACCGAAGGGGAAAAAACCGTAAACAAATAAGAAATTTCCATTATGAGAGACATATTTATCGTCCAAAGTAAAATCCCCTTTTCCTCACGTCTCTAAAAACCATTCACATGAGGTTAAAAATAATATGATCCATAACCATATTTAATTAACCCCATGGGTCATGAACATATTAAGTGATGGGGTATGATTAAACCATACCTTGATTTAATATAAATTAGTTAATAAATAACCAATTAAACATAAACATAAAGTTTATATTAAATAATTAAGAATATAACTTATTCTAAATTATTTAATTATAAACTAAAGTTTATAGGAACTTAATATTACATTCTAACATGATCGGGCATGTAGTGGATACTTTCTACAATGGTCACTACTCACAAAATCCTCTGTGGTAGGTAACACTAGCCTACCTTGTTCACATATAATTGAGAATGGATCTATAAGTGTGAACCTTGCCAACGATTTTTAGGAGACCATGACTTGTTGTGCTTCTTCTCTAGCTAGTGGTGATTGAAGATCCTTTTAGCGAGTGGGGTTTGGACTTCATTAGAGTTCTCAAACTTCACTCAAGTGCGCGGGCATACCAACGTTCTCATGAAAATTACTACTTCCCAAAGTGGGTAGAGGAAATTATGGCCAAGTAAGAAAATTCTGAAATGGTATGCAATTTCATCAAGGAGAACATTATCATCTATTTTGGGATCCCTCAAAATATTGTGGTTGATAACGCCACATACTTTTCCTCCATGGAGTTGATGGAATTATGTTATAGTTAAAGAATCTCGTTGTCTCATGAATAATACTATTACACACAAGCAAATGGTCAGTTCGAATCAAGAAACAAAAACATTATGACCATTTTTCGTAAACTAGTTGATGAAAATAAAGGGAACTCGACATAAGAAAAATTATGATGCACTTTGGGTGAACATGATAAATCCTTAGAAAGAAATCGATATGTCGTCATTCCATTTTCTCTACAGGATAAATGTAGAGATTCTAGTCACCGTCAAGTTCTTGGTGCTCCAATTGATTGAATCAATTGAAGATAGAAAGTATCATGATTCTATTGACAAGAGGATTTTCCCTTTGAAAATATTGATGAAGAAAGGTCAAAGGTGGTGGGTCAAATCAAAGAACATCAATTGAAGGTGAAGAAATTGTTCGACAAGAAAGTAAAGGAAAGGGATTTCAAAGTTAGATTTATGTCTTGCTCTAGGAAAAAAGAATAGAACCGAAGGGAAGTCATTGTAAATTTGAATCTATGTGGCTCGGTCCATTCATTCGAGATTGTAGTGATAACACTCTCTATCTCTCCTACATATATGGCACATATTTGGAACGCCTCTAGCGGGTAGTACTTAAAAGTTTACAAGCGGTGAAAGCGGGTTGTACCCTGAATTGTACCATAGGTGATTTAGGTGTGTGTTTACCTTTCCTTGTTTTGTGTTTTTTTTTATTTCTAGTGTGGTTTGTTTCCCTTTTTTTTGTGTGTATCCTTTCTTTTATTCTATCTCTTATTCGAAATGTGACTCTATAAAGCCCAATGGATAAGACATTGGTAATATATGTGTGTTATATTGAAATTATAGAGTTCATTCTTGTATTTTCCTCACTTTATTAGATCCATAAAAATTACCCAAGTGAAAGCAAACTCTTTTCATGTATTTTTGCAATGTCAAAAATCAAGGTGAAAGCATGACAACTATACCCTAGTGTTGAAACTTTATCCAAAACACCTCTTGAGTCATCCTTCAGATCATCCTACCTCCTTATTCATGTCACCTCCATCCTTGCAAAGGTTCATAATGTGATTTCAATCCTTCCCAAGTTTCTACCATCTGTTCACAAGGTTGCAGGTCCATTTAGTGCAATGTTATCAAAAGTGGAAGTTGGCACTAGGCCTAGAAAATTCATTCCATAGCCTTTCCTAACCGGGTTTGTATCCTCTAGGGTTGATCAAGTGTCACAAAATAATCCAATTATTTTATAAAATATCATACAATGTAATGGAATATGATTAGGGAATTTTTTTGAAAGTTTTATAGGTTTTGGGATCAGAACAGTGAAAGTGAGTCTTGGAGGCTTAAGGAGCTTGCAGTGCAAAAAATCACCTAATCTTCAACTGAATATTGTGGGATCTATGAGATTATTCAAAAGGAAAAAAATAGACCATTGGAAATGTATTTAAATTATTTACATGGTGGAAAAATAATATTCTTCCCAACACCCAACCACTTCTTTATGAAGAAGCAATTCGTGGAGACTCACATCACGGGAAATAATGAAAAAGAAGAAATGTTTGGAGTAGGAAGAAGAATCAGGTCTTAAAAACCATCCCATTGTTATAGAAATGGTATTTAAAATTAAATTAATATACAATTTCACCTAAAAATACCTCTTGCAACTCCGAGAAAGTCCATTTGAAGTTTCCAAGGTAGTTAGAAAAATTTAATGTTTGGGGCATGACGCATTTTGGTGTGCCAATTGTCCTAATTGTCTTGACTGTCACTTGGGACAATGAAATTAACCCTACCCCAAAATGAATCCCCTATTGTACCAACTATATAGGATAGTTGGAATAGTAAATTTTTCCCCACCCTTAGCCCCCTCTTTGGTCTTACATGTGACCTCGAACTTGTCCTTGGTCAGTCTTTAGAATCCTTCTCCCTCATCTCCCATGCTCGCCTATCAGCTTTTGCAACATGTAAGGCCTAGGAAGGGGGAAAATTTTATTGTACCTATTTTCCCAAATACCTCGGGACAGTTGGTACAAAAAATTGCACCCATCCCTTTGCTTTAAAAAACCATAAAGTAAAAACAAGCTTTCACGACTTTAAAATAACCTGTTTTTACCTTTTAAAGAACCTTGTTTGCCTTTTCCTCTCCATTATTTTTCTAGGTAAACCTAGGAATCTATTGAAGACATATTAAATCTCAAAATAACCTAAAAATTACTATAATAACCTGTAAATTCTTCCAGGGCAGCCATTATATCTCAAACGAAGAATTTTTCATAACTCTCAAATCGGAGGTCCATTCCACGGGAAATTTTCTCAAGCAAATTCATTATCTAGGAAACTTCAAGATATCAATAAAATAAAACCATATCATTATATATATATTTTTATAGTATTAAACCCTCTTTTCGTGCCCTTGGATCACACTTTTTTATTTCCCATCATTTAGGCTAGCGGTTTGTGACGAAATTTTAACCACGTGATCTAGAGAGAATTTCTATCCCGGTGAATATATTTTCATTATTAACCGATAGGGGAAAATGAAACCTATAAATATAGTAAGTATATATTCTTTATACTTACTATAAATATAAACCCTATGAAAAAAGAAAACCTTCTGAAAACAGTGCACTCAGAATTCAACTATAAAGACAAACAAAGAAATAAGTGACAAAAATCAAAAAGAAAAAAAGAACTTTCTAAATAGAAAGTGAAAAAGATAATCAAAATTACATGAATGAAAGTTTATAGGGTATGTTAGGAATATTGGCATACTAAACAAACATAAAACATAAAAAAATGCAGTCCAAATTTTACTTACTAAAACTAGAAAGTGTCCGTTTAGGTGCGAGAAAGTGTCTATCTTCATATTTTCTCTTGCTTGATTTATTTTTATATAATGAATTTCAAATTCTTTGGTTTGGAGCCCATTTTAACTCTCTCATATGAGTTTCTAGAAGTGGTGGACAATGATGTTGCTCACATGGATTTGGAACACCCGAAAAGCCGGATGCTTCGTAGACTAGGGGGCCGTGGAAGACAAGATATGTAAAAGTGGTTTGTATATTACAGGTGGCCATCCAATATCCATCCTAAGCATATAAATTGTCATGAATTGTGCTCAACATTATGAATGAGACATGATAATCATACAGGTGGACGAAATTTTAATCTTGGCGGTGTCAGCACTAATGAGAATATTCATAAAGTATGCAGATTCCGATTTGGGGCAATATGGTCATCATTCGAATGATTTTTAGTAGGTGAATGGGAAAATAAGGATTTTTATCTTCAAGGCCTTGCATTGGGGTCTTGGTTGAAGTAATTGAGAAATAATTCCCACATTCTTAAGTCTTGTTCCAGACATGAATTTCATGAACGGTAATCAGATGCCATCATTCTTCTGAGCAGGGTGATGGGAGAAGAAAGCACCAAGGAGTTCCATGAATGGATGGCTTTGTTAATCCTTACCATTGTTGAAGGATATCAGATGATTGATTGGGGCAAATCATCAGTGAAAACATTCACTTTAAATTTCTTCAACTTCTATTCACAAGAGTGTTTTCCATGACATTGTATCTAGTGCATGCTCTTGCTAGTAGAGGTTTTACTCTCGCACCAAACATATCTCAGAAGAATCCTTCCTAAGAGAGATACCTTTAGTTTATTTTGAAAGAGATTAACCATCACTTTTCTAGGGTGAATGATGCATTCACCATATATGTTGTGAGACTACTGAAAGGAAACCTTGAGATCGGGTTGTCCATTCAAGTTTTTGCATTGATTCAAAAATATGGATGCTTATTCACATAGTTTTTAAACTTATCATAAATCGGGGTAGATGGATTTTAATTCCTCTGTGAAATATCCCTTAGTATCTGAGTGAAAATCTTTTCATGTTTGAACTCTATAGGAAACTGGCACATGTCAATGGGAAACTCAAAAGTAGGAAGAAGAAAGGTATATCTTTCCCCATCTCCTTGGGAATATTCTCTTGTAAATATCTCATCAATGCATCCAATTTTGAGGCCTCTTTCTCTCATATGAATATATTTTCTTATGCTTCAAGGGATAACTTTGACATCTAGAGCACCCCCGATATGTTTCACATCCCCAACTTGCATCATGTGCCACAAGTTAAGGATTATTGGATGAACTGTGATGATGATCACGAAGTGAGAAGATTATATCGAGATGAGAAAGATAGTAGATCAAATGAGGAAGTTTATCATTGATTGGTTTGAGAAATGCATCTAAGATGATGGAAAAAACTATATGATCCAAAGTACCCATTTGTGAAAGTTGTGCCTCTTCCTCGGGTTTCTTGTATAATCAGATAATCATGTGACATCAATGAGAGGATTGAGGCAATGATTCAAAGATCGAGAGTTTTCTTCAAAAGGAAGACGGAAAAATTCATCGAGTCGGGAGGGATTCACTCTCTCAATTAAAAAGCATATCCTCTTATATCTTTAGGGGAAATCGAGAAAGCTATGAATTCAATTCATTCTGAAAAGGTACAAAAGAGAAAGTCTATGGAATCGAGTCATTGCACCACAAGAGAAATCAAAAGAAGGCCAAGGTAGCTCAAGAACATTTAGGAGGCTTGAAACAAGGTGAGATTGATATTTCTCAATCACATGTCATCCAAAAAACTTAGAGTACTTCATCTACTACAGATTTTCCTATCAAACCAATCCAAGACCCACCTTCTCAACCAGAGAAAGAAATTTTTATCATGCCCAACACTGATCTTGGAGACGAATGAAAAATTGTAGTGGGTACAAGATATGATTAGGGGGAAGACACACACAAGAAAATAGGTGGTGATCCCTAAATTCCAATCCATATCCAGGATGATGAAGGTCAAGAAAGGAAAGAAATATTAGATTGTATCTCGCTTCTTAAATGAAACTTTGGGTAATCAACATATGGAGGTGGCTTTCCCAAAATTCATCAAGCCCCTCAACAAGATAGAACCATCAAACTATGAAATCATAACTATTCCACTTGGGCAAGCAAAACATGAGGGTGATGCCCATCTATTTCAAGATTCTTTCACTTTCCTTCTCACGAGAAATCAAGAATACAAGGGAAACTTGTTCAATTGGAAGAGCATATCAGGAACCTCACTTCATATGTGAAAGTACTATTGCATATTAATGTCACCACTTACCTCCTAGCCAAATACGTTACTCCTATAAATAGTTTCGGCCCTAATTCCATCAGAAAAACATGAGGTTTCACCATGAAGGGAAGAGTGAATGAAAAGTGGGTGAACAAAATCCTTGAAAAGGGGAAGGTGTTGTTTTCAAATATTTTGACATTTTTAAGTACATGAGTGCCACATCCATGAAAGTGATCAATACGAGAGAGGGGATTGAAGTAGAGAAGGATCACTAGGATCAAGTGTATCCGCTGGTCATTGAGATGGGAAAGGTCAAATCATCCCTCTTGATAATTAAAGGTGTATTCACTTTAGCATCATATGACTTGTCTCAAGTTTGGGCCCAAATTTTGGTTACTTACTATGAAATAATGAACCACGCATTTTTCAAACTTGATACATATGAGGAACATGTTGAAAATATGCATAAGGATGTCAATGTTGAAGTGCAAAATTTTGGAGTTCCAGAGGGACGAAGACACTTCGATAGATGATCTGTTGAAGCATTTTAAAGATCTAGTAAAAAAGAGGTTAGAGTTCCATTCTCATTCAATGAAGACACATTGGATTATTTGGTAGAGATAAGATCAATTATATCCAACACCATAAGAGATCATCAACCTTGGTACACAAAATGCAAGAAAATTAAATCTTTCACTAAAAAATTGGATCAAATCATTGATTTTTGTTCACATCCCACAAGCTGAGAAAGCTACATCTATTACGTGCAAGGTGCGGTTCAAGGCCATTGAGATTTCTCTTGAAGGGATCTCCAAAATTCCATCAATGGAAGCTAGTTCCACAGCTTGAGTAGTTATCCTCTTCTTCTCTTCACTCCCCCTCCCTCTCTTCCTTCATGTTCTAATTCTTCATTGGGAGGTTGCACTTTTTATTTTCATCTTATTCACTAATGTGACTATAGGTAAAAAATGTAATAAGTTACCCTTAATTAATAAAAGGGGACTTAATGTTCTTTCCTAGGAATATCAAGAGTCACAAGTGGAAAATGCAAGTGAAAAGACACATGGGGGTAGGTGAAGAGTCTTTTCTAAGTCTATATAATGTAATGACTTCCCCATTCTTAAGGGTTGTCAATTTTGTGAGTTCTAAGTAGATAGCTACCAAGAATAAAAAAAGAGATAGCAAGTTCTTCTATTCCTCTCTATGTTTTCCTCTTTCCCTTTCATTGTACAACTTTGTGAGAATGTCAATAAATAAAGGTTTTTCTACTTTTCTGGATGAGTGAATAAATGATACTTTGTGTTCATGTTTTAATCTTGTCTTGATATTGCTAGAAAATTTGTTGTTCTTCTTCAATTATGTATGTGATACTTCAAATTAATCTTTACAAGAATCTAAGTTTCCCTACTTGCAATATTAATCCCTCTCCTATTTTCTCACTCCCGTTTCCCCACCTACCTTGCAAATTCATCCTTTACAAGTGATTGCAAGAATTTTCCACATGTGCATTGGAGTGTGTACCTATTGGATCCTCGGCCCCCAAGGCCAACCATGATTTTTATTTTTGTTCACACACAATAATTGAGCTACCCCATTCAAGAAGAGGGACCTAGTCCTAGAGTGTTGGTGGAAATCCACCAATTTGTCCGATCGACAAATTTTCCTACCGACATGATCCCAATGTTAGAAATTCGATTGGGTAGATGGAATTCATAAGGAAATCCTTTCCATTATAAAAAAATAATGTTATCTCCAAGTGTAGCGCCAACCCATGTGGGACCTAAAACACAAGATCAAATAAACCAAGGTAATTTTTTTACTTTTATGACTTGTGGCAAGACAACATATGGGCTTACTCACAAAACTCCACATCACATGAGACGCTAGTAAAAACGTGAACCCACTCATACGGTGTAAATACCACACAAATAACAAGATGACACAATATGTAATTTAATGCCACACATTTAGAATGAAAAGGTACAAAACCATGACCCAACCATAATTTGAACATCCTAGATAAACACCTTTCACATTACCAAATTTTTATTCTTACTTCTTTATTTAAATTTTATGATTTGAAGAGTACTTAACATGAAAGCACACATTTTTCTTTTTTATAGAACACATTTATTTTGGTTTGTTTAATAATTAACGACTAATGGATCCATCTAATTTAGTTCATTTATCTTATTGAATATGAATTATATAACTCGATTTTTAATTAGAAGTAAATTAACATTGTACATCATAAGATTAGAATCCCAAATTAGAAACTACGTGTTTCTCCATTACTTGTTTTCACGTGGATCAAATCAAATCTACTTGTATATCATAATAATATATATTAAGTTACTAGAAGACTCCACGGTACTTCAATTCTTAGAATGGCATCATTAGGGTACATTCTCAAAAATTAAGAGCAAGTTACAATTTTCCTTTACAATTAGAATCTTAATGGTGTACTCATGCATACCGTAATTGTTCCAGTTATCCCAAGTGCTATGTATTGTCCTCCCTTCTAATGATGTTTAGTTTATAGAACAACCATAAAGTTACATACTATATATTTAGTCTGAATGTCCCAAAAGTGACATGTACCTAAACATCTTACACAATTTCATTCCCATGAGAAAAATCTCTACTAGTTTCTTAAGGAGGAACACATAAACTCTTACGGAAACCCTAAGACTTTAGGAATACTAAAGAAGTTAATATTTGAACAATTTAAATTCCCATAAGGTGGTTTCGTATACTTTGATACCAAAGAAACATGTTCTTGTGGTAACATGGGTTTGATATCTTATCTCTTCATGCATGATCAAATGTTTATAGTCTAAAAATGAAGGGATGCATTTTGAGGTACACATGGGTCTTATGAGTCCCATGTTCGAAAAGAAAAGTCACAAAGGTGACATTCATTCTCTCATAAGGAAGAAACCATCATATCCTTTAAAACATGGAAGAGATTACTAATGAGTTTAAGGAGGTGGTTTCCATGTTTCACTTTTCTCCTAAGCACAAAATTCTAGAGACATAAATCAATAAACAAAAATTAACATCGGTTTCATTCGCCAATGAATCTCTTAATAGGGTACAAGGTTTACCTCTTTCCATTTTTAACTCAACAAATATACAAATCAATACAAGAGCTACATTAGAGTAATTAAAATTCCCATAGATCAATTAGATACGACAGGGGTTAATGGAGTCAAAAATAAGGGTATAATGTGTCGAGTAAAGTGGTAAACAACTCCACTTACGTCTCTTAGATATCTTAATGATATCATTCAAAGTGTAAGATAATAGATGGAACACATTTTGAATCTATGTGTGTTATATTGAAATTATAGAGTTCATTCTTGTCTTTTCCTCACTTTATTCGATCCATAAAAATTCCCCAAGTGAAAGCCAACTCTTTTCATGTATTTTTGCAATGTCAAAAATCAAGGTGGAAGCATGACAACTATACCCTAGTGTTGCAACTTTATCTAAAACACCTCCAGGAATCATGCTTCAAATCAGCCTACCTCCTTATTCATGTCACCTCCATCCTTGTAAAGGTTCATAATGTGATTTCAATCCTTACCAAGTGTCTACCATGTGTTCACAAGGTTGCCCGGCCCATTTAGTGCAATTTTATCAAAAGTGGAAGTTGGCACTAGGCCTAGAAAATTCATTCCATAGCCTTTCCTAACCGGGTGTGTATCCTCTAGGGTTGATCAAGTGTCATAAAATAATAAAATAATGTTATAAAATATTCTACAATGTAATGGAATATGATTAGGAAATTTTTGAAATTTTTATAGGTTTTGGGATCGTAAAACGGTGAAAGCGAGTCTTAGAGGCTTAAGGAGCTTACAGTGAAAAAAATCACCCGACCTTCAACTAAATATTATGGGATCTATGAGATGATTCAAAAGGAAAAAATAGACCATTGGAAATGTATTTAAATTATTTACATGGTGGAAAAACCATATTCTTCCCAACACCCAACCACTTCTCTATGAAGAGCAAGCGGTCGTGAGACTCACATCACGGGAAATAATGAAAAAGAAGAAATTTTTGGCGCGGGAGGAAGAATCAGGTCTTAAAAACCATCCCATTGTTATAAAAATGGTATTTAAAATTAAATTAATATACAATTTCACCTAAAAATACCTCCTGAAACTCCGAGAAAGTCCATTTGAAGTTTTCGGTAGTTAGAAAAATTTAATGTTTGGGGTATGACGCATTTCGGTGTGCCAACCTGTCCTAAGCTGTCTCGATTGTCACTTGGGACAATAAAATGAACCCTACCCCCAAATTAATCCCCTATTTTACCAACTATCTAGGATATTTGTAATAGTAAAATTTTCCCCACCCTTAGCCCCCTCTTTGGTCTTACATGTGACCTCGAATTTGTCCTTCGGGTGCTAGAATCCTTCTCCCTCATCTCCCATGCTCGCCTATCGGCTTTTGCCACATGTAAGGCCTAGGAAGGGGGAAAATTTTATTGCACCTATTGTCCCAACTACCCTGGGACAGTTGGTACAAAAAATTGCACTCATCCCTTTGCTTTAAAAAATCATAAAGTAAAAACAAGCTTTCATGACTTTAAAATAACCTGTTTTTACCTTTTAAAGAACCTTGTTTGCCTTTTCAACTCCATTATTTTTATAGGTAAACCTAGGAATATATTGAAGACATATTAAATCTCAAAATAACCTAAAAATTACTATAATAACCTATAAAATTATTCGGGGCAGCCATTATAGCCGAAACAAAGAATTTTTCATAACTCTCAAATTGGAGGTCCGTTCCGCACGAAATTTTCTCGGCAAATCCATTATCCAGTGCCTTCAAGATATCAATAAAATAAAACCATATCATTATCTATAGTTTTTATAGTATTAAGCCCTCTTTTCGTGCCCTTGGATCACACTTTTTTATTTCCCATCATTTAGGCTAGCGGTTTGTGACGAAATTTTAACCTTGTGATCTAGAGAGAATTTCTATCCCGGTGAATATATTTTCATTATTAACCGATAGGGGAAAATGACACCTATAAATATAGTAAGTATATATTCTTTATACTATTATTATAAATATAAACCCTATGAAAGAAGAAAACCTTTTGAAGACAAAGTGCACTTAGAATTCAACTATGAAGACAAACAAAGAAAATAAGTGACAAAAAATAAAAAAAGCAAAAAAGCACTTTCTAAAAATAGAAATTGACAAAGATAATCAAAATTACATGAACGGAAGTTTACAGGGTACGTTAGGAATATTGGGATACAAAAAAACATAAAACGTAAAAAAAAAGCGGGTCCAAATTTTACCTACTAAAACTAGAAAGTGTCCGTTTAGGTGTGCAGAAAGTGTCTATCTTCGTAGTTTTCTCTCGCTTGATTTATTTTTTCTATAATGAAGTTCAAATTCTCTGGTTTGGAGCCCATTTTAACTCTCTCACATGAGTTTCTAGAAGTGGTTGACAACGATGTTGCTCACATGGATTTGGAACACCGAAAAGCGGATGCTTCGTAGAGACTGGGGGCCGTGGAAGACAAGTTATGCAAAAGTGGTTTGTATATTGTAGGTGGCTATCCAATATCCATCCCAAGCATATAAATGGTCATGAATTGTGCTCAACATTATGAACGAGACATGATAATCATATGAGCGGATGACAATTTAATCTTGGCGGTGTTCACACTAAACGGAATATCATAAAGTATGCGAGATTCTTACTTGGGGCAATATGGTCATCATTCGAATGAATTTTTAGCAGTGAATGGGAAAATAAGGATTTTTATCTTCAAGGCCTTGCATTGGGGTCTTGGTTGAAGTAATTGAGAAATAATTCCCACATTTTAAAGTCTTGTTCCGGACATGAATTTCATGAGCAGTGTAATCGATGCCATCATTCTTGAAGGCGGGGTGATGGGAGAAGAAAGCACCAAGGAGTTCCATGAATGGATGGCTTTGTTAATCCTTACCATTTTTGAAGGATATCAGATGATTGATTGGGGCCAAATCATCAGTGAAAACATTCACTTTAAATTTCTTCAACTTCTATTCACAAGAGTGTTTTCCATGACATTGTATCTAGTGCATGCTCTTCTTTAGTAGAGGTTTTACTCTCGCACCAAACATATCTCGAAGAATCCTTCCTAAGAGAGATACCTTCAGTTTATTTTGAAAGAGATTAACCATCACTTTTCTAGGGTGAATGATGCATTCACCATATATGTTGTGAGACTACTCGAAGGAAACCTTGAGATCAGGTTGTCCATGCAAGTTTTCGCATTGATTCAAAAATATGAATCCTTCTTCACATAGTTTTTAAACTTATCATTCATCAGGGTAGATTGATTTTAATTCCCTCTACGAAATATCCCTTAGTATCTCGAGTGACAATATTTTCAGGTTTGAATTCTATAGGCAATCTGGCTCATATCAACGGGAAACTCAAAAGTAGGAAGAAGAAAGGTATAGCTTTCCCCGTCTCCTTGGGAATATTCTCTTGTAAATATCTCATCAATTCATCCAATTTTGAGGCCTCTTTCTCTCATATGAATATATTTTCTTATACTTCAAGGGATAACTTTGACATCTAGAGCACCCCCGATATGTTTCACATCCCGACTTGCATCATGTGCCACAAGTTGAGGATTATTGGGTGAACTTGTGATGATGATCACGAAGTGAGAAGAAGATATCACATGAGAATGATAGTGGATCAAATGAGGAAGTTTATCTTTTATTGGTTTGAGGAAGGCATCGAAGATGATGGAACAAAGCTATATGATCCAAAGTACCCAATTGTGAAAGTTGTGCCTCTTCCTTAGGTTTCTTGTATAATCATATAATCATGCGACATCAATGAGAGGACCGAGGCAATGATTCGAAGATCGAGAGTTTTTTTAAACGGGAAGAGGGCAGAATAAATTGATTCGGGAGGGCTTCATGCTCTCGATAAAAAAATCATCTCCTCTTCTATCTTTAGGGGAAATTGAGAAAGTTGTGAATTCAGCTCATTCGAAAGGTACAAAAGAGAAAGTCTATGGAATCTAAGTCATTGCACCACAAGAGAAATCACAAGAAGGCCAAGGTAGCTCAAGAATGTTTAGGAGGCTTGAAACAAGGTGAGATTGATATTTCTCAACCACATGTCATCCAAAAACTTAGAGTACTTCATCTACTACAGATTTTCCTATCAAACCAATCCAAGACCCACCTTCTTAACTAGAGCAAGAAATTTCTATCATGCCCAACACCGATCTTGAGACGAATGAAAAATTTTAGTGGGTATAAGATATGATTGGGGAAGACACACACAAGACAATAGGTGGTGATCCCCGAATTCCAATCCATATCCAAGATGATGAAGGTCAAGAAAGGAAAGAAATATTAGATTGTATCTCGCTTCTTACATGAAACTTTGGGTAATCAACATATGGAGGTGGCTTGCCCAAAATTCATCAAGCCCTCAAAGCAAGATAGAACCATCAAAATATGAAATCATTACTATTTCACTTGGGCGAGTGATACATGAGTGTGATGCCCATCTATTTTAGGAGTATTTCACTTTCCTTCTCACGAGAAATCAAGAATACAAGGGGAAACTTGTTCAAGTGGAAGAGTGTATCAGAACCTCACTTCATATGTGAAAGTACTATTGCATATGAATATCACCACTACCCTCCTAGCCGAATAAGTTACTCCTATTAATAGCTTCAGCCCTAATTCCATCGAGAAAAACATAAGGTTTCACCATGCAGGGAAGAGTGAAGGAAAAGTGGGTGAACAAAATCCTTAAAAAGGGGAAGGTGTTGTTTTGAGATATTTTGACATTTTTAAGTTCATGAGTGCCACATCCATGATAGTGATCATGATGTGAGAGGGGATTGCAGTAGAGAAGGATCTCGGGATCAAGTGAATTCGATGGTAATTGAGATGGGAAAGGTCAAATCATCCCTCTTTATAATTAAAGGTGTAATCACTTCAGCATTATATGACTTGTCTCAAGTCTGGGCTCAAATTTTGGTTACTCGCTATGAAATAATGAACCACGTAATTTTCAAACTTGATACATATGAGGAACATGTTGAAAATATGCATAAGGATGTCAATGTTGAAGTGCAAAATTTTGGAGTTCTAAGTGGGACGAAGACACTTCGATAGATGATTTGTTGAAGCATTTTGAAGATCTAGTCAAGAAAGAGGTTAGAGTTCCATTCTCATTAAATGAATACACATTGGATTATTTGGTAGAGATAAGAGCAATCATATCCAACACCATAAGAGATCATCAGTCTTGGTACACAAAATGCAAGAAAATTAAATATTTCACTAAAAATTGGATCAAATCATTAAGTTTTGTTCACATCCCACAAGCTGAGAAAGCTACATCTATTACATCAAGGTACAGTAAGAAGTTCAAGGCCATTGAGATTTATCTTGAAGGGCTCTCCAAAATTCCAGCGATGGAAGCTAGTTCCATGGCTTGAGTAGTTATCCTCTTCTTCTCTTCACTCCCCCTCCCTCTCTTCCTTCATGTTATAATTCTTTGTTGGGAGGTTGCAATTTTTATTTTCATCTTATTCATTAATGTGACTATAGGTTAAAAATGTAATAAGTTACCCTTAATTAATAAAAGTGGACTTGATGTTCTTTCCTAGGAATATCAAGAGTCACAAGTGGAAAATGCAAGTGAAAAGACACATGGGGGGTAGGTGAAGCGTCTTTTCTAAGTCTATATAGTGTAATTCCTTCCCCATTATTAAGAGTTGTCAATTTTGATAGTTCTAAGTATATAGCTACCAAGAATAAAAAAGAGAAAGCAAGTTCTTCTATTCCTCTCTATGTTTTCATCTATCTTTTCATTGTAGAATTTTGTGAGAATGTCAATAAATAAAGGTGTTTCTACTTTTCTGGATGAGTGAATAAATGATACTTTGTGTTCATGTTTTAATCTTGTCTTGATATTGCTAGAAAATTTGTTGTTCTTCTTAAATTGTGTATGTGATACTTCAAATTAATCTTTACAAGAATATGAGTTTCCCTACTTGCAATATTAACCCCTCTCCTAATTTCTCACTCCCGTTTCCCCACCTACCTTGCAAATTCCTCCTTTGCAAGTGATTGCAAGAAGTTTCTACATGTGCATTGGAGTGTGTACCTATTGGGTCCTCATCCCCAAGGCCAACAACAGATTTTTATTTTTGTTCACACACAATAATGGAGTTGCCCCATTCAAGAAGAGGGACCTAGTCCCAGAGTGTTGGTGGAAATCCACCAATTTGTCCCATCGACAAATTTTCCACGACATGAACCCAATGTTAGAAATTGGATTTGGGTAGATGGAATTCATAAGGAAATCCTTTCCATTATAAAAAATAATAATGTTATCTCCAAGTGTAGCACCAACCCATGTGGGACCTAAAACACAAGATCAAATAAACCAAGGTAATTTTTTTTTACTTTCATGACTTGTGGCAAGACGGCATATGGGTTTACTCACAAAACTCCACATCACATGAGACACTAGTAAAAACATGAACCCACTCATACAAAGTGTAAATACCACACAATAACAAGATGACACAATATGTAATTTAATGCCACACGTTTAGAATGAAAAGGTACAAAACCATGACCCAACCATAGTTTGAACATCCTAGATAAGCACCTTTCACATTACCAAATTTTTATTCTTACTTCTTTATTTAACCTTTATGATTTGAAGAGTACTTAACATGAAAGCACACATTTTTCTTTTTATAGACCACATTTATTTTGGTTTGTTTAATAATTAACGGCTAATGGATCCATCTAATTTAGTTCGTTTATCTTATTGAATATGAATTATATAACTCGATTGTTAATTAGAAGTAACTTAACATTGCACATCATAAGATTAGATTCCCAAATTAGAAACTATGTGTTTCTCCATTACTTGTTTTCACGTGGATCAAATCAAACCTACTTGTATATCATAAGAATATATATTAAATTACTAGAAGACTCCACGGTACTTCAATTCTTAGAATGACATCATTAGGGTACATTCTCAAAAATAAGAGCAAGTTACAATTTTCCTTTACAATTAGAATCTTAATGGTGTACTCATGCATACCCTAATTGTTCCAGTTATCCCAAGCACTATGCATTGTCCTCCCTTCTAATGATGTTTAGTTTCTAGAACAACCATAAAGTTACATACTATATATTTAGTCTTGAATGTCCCAAAAGTGACATTATACCTAGTACCTAAACATCTTACACAATTTCATTCCCATGAGAAAAATCTCCACTAGTTTCTTAAGGAGGAACACAAACTCTTATGGCGACCCTAAGACTTTAGGACTACTAAAGAAGTTAATATTTGAACAATTTGAATTCCCATAAGGTGGTTTCGTATACTTTGATACCAAACAAACATGTTCTTGTGTTAACATGGATTTGATATCTTATCTCTTCATGCATGATCAAACGTCTATAGTCTACAAATGAAGGGATGCATTTTGAGGTACACATGGGTCGTCTGAGTCCCATGTTCGAGAAGGAAAGTCACAAAGGTGACATTCATTCTCTCATAATGAAAAACTGTCATATCCTTTAAAACATGGAAGGGATTACTAATGAGTTTAAGGAGGTGGTTTCCATGTTTCACTTTTCTCCTAAGCGCAACATTCTAGTGACACAAATCAATAAACAAAAATTAACATGGGTTTCGTTTGCCAATGAATCTCTTAATAGGGTACAAGGTTTACCTCTTTCCATTTTTAACTCAATGAATATACAAATCGATACAAGAGCTACATTAGAGTAATTAAAATTCCCATAGATCAATTAGATACGACAGGGGTTAATGGAGTCAAAAATAAGGGTATAATGTGTCGAGTAAAGTGGTAAACAACTCCACTTACGTTCTTAGATATCTTAATGATATCATTCAAAGTGTAAGATAATAGATGGCATATTAAAGGTTTGAGTCATTTATTAAAATGGTAGGGTTATTGTAAAACTGAACAAGACTTGTTTAAGAGAGAGATACATAACAATGGTTAAGAGTACGGTTCATTTTGATAGTTTAAGAATAGAAAGTTTCTACTAACAATAAAGTATTAAGAGAGAAACTAATAATTAACATTCTAGAAGATTGATTAAAAACATCTAAACCATAAGAGAAACATATAAACTTGTAATTAAATTCATTCCCAAAGTAGAATGCCCATTTTCCCAAATACACCAATGTGCTACAATTTCTTACTCATCACAAAATAATCCATAAATAACATTCATGTTTATAAACATAGTGTTGATATACATCCATTTAATATTACATGTATTTCAAAGATAACCCGTTATTACAAAAGCACATATAACGCTAATTTTTTCTTCATATCTCATGTACATGCAATCACCAAATGGTTAGCGGAGTAACTACTAACATGGTATCTACCTACAATCTAGCACAATTTATGATTTCATAGTTTTCCAATAATAATGAAATAATACTTAACATACTTTTAGGAGAGTAAGAAATACAAATGCCATTTCATTTCATTTTTAAAGCTCAAGAAAGAGTAAAGAGAGGAGAGAGAAAAACTATTTCTTTACACATTCAATTTTAAAACAAGCATCAATATGGAGTCTTACAGTCATGTGTTAATGTTTATGGGGTTTCTAGATCAATATTTTTCTTAGATAAGGTCATATGACATTTTTCTCCATTTAGTTACAAGTTTCCAAAAACGTCAAATTTAGACAAGTTACTCAACAATCAGCGTTCAAAACCATCTTCGAGACTCAAACACACAAGGGAAAAAATCCTACCTACTCCCCTATATATAGGGAAACACTCGGAGATGAAAAAACCCATATCCGGCAAACTAGGTTCAATTAACACCCATTTCTCCGGAGCTACCGATCGTAAATGCACTCGAATGACCTTGTCACCTAACATTTGGAGGCCTACTAAACCCACCTGGAAAAATAATTTGCAAGATGTTTTTCTCCAAACTAAGGGTTGGTAGTGATTGTCATGGAGAAATACTAGAGGTATGCGGAAGCCAAAATCCATTTCTACACCTGGCCCAAAACTGTGGGTCAAAACCAAACTGCATTTTTAACTTTCAGCAGATTGTCTAAAGCTACGAACTAGTCCCTGGACTCTTAAAAACATGAAGAAAAAGGGTCAAACAAACCTTCGAGGGACAACCTGTGTTTTGATGAAACACCCCATGCAACAAGGATCACATCCAAATTTAATTTACACATTTCAAGGTTTATACAGATATCTTGTGTCTCATTAAAAACAAGTTTTACTACAATTTCATAATGTCACAAAGAGGTAGTTTTGAAATAATATTCAATTTTATACTCGCCGACCATGTGGCTTCCGTAACTAGTTCGATATCATATTTTTTCCAACCATCCATGAGGTAATTGGAGGTAGTGTTTACATCCATGTTTGCATGTCTAGTTGTGTACAAAATAGAGGTAAAATTAGCTAATGGATACTACATCTCATTTGATTTTCCTAAAAATTCTTCTTTAGTTTGATTAACAACTCCATTAAAATTAGGAAAACTAGATATGTTAAAATCATGTAAGGAAAGAGTAATATGACCATGCCTAGATGAACTAGCGAGCGCGAGTGTGGGGTTGTCGATACAACCAGTTCAATTCTTGACATTTCCAAGGCCTTTTTAGAAATCCAGTTTGAGCACGGTTTGTAACCAATTCACAAGCTCACTACACATCAAACATTTGCAACCAAAATACAAATACACTAACCATCAAATCTCTTAAAATCCACTGTGTTATATGCTTTTATTATTTCCAAAGCTTTTCAACAAATCCATTTGTGCATATCCTGCAACCATGGCACTCCATGAGAAGACACTTTTTTATTAAAAGCCTTTATGCCTCAACAAAGAACACCATTTAACCTGCAATATTCACACTCCATCAAACCACATTTCTGAATCAATTTGACACACGGTTCACGTGCCAACTAAAATATTGCACATACTAAAAGCAGTGAGAAACCAAATCCTCACAACCACCGTATGTTTAAATGGGTATTGGGCCACATCTCCACATTTGTACACTTTTCAACAGAGTAATTGTAACTACAACATCTGACAATCTCCTTTATATGCTTCGGCGGATACTCCATATCATGTTCCACGGCTCCATTTTGGCACAGAATGGCAAACCTTGGCAAAGGGTACAATGTTTTACTTTACACCTGTGGATTGCATTTGTTGGAGAGTTCCTAAAGCCTTATCAATAAATCCCCTCATGTGTATCTTGTTACCAAAACCACATGATCACCTCAAGATTAATTGGCATCTAAAAAGATCCAGTTTAGAGTTGTCCTCAATTAGCCAACATGAAAAGAAGGGTGACCATGGAAAATATGAGGATCAATTGCAGGTATGATGAAATGAAGAATGCCCATTCGTTGTTTTAAATATCCCTCAGCACCAAAACTGATAAAACAACATAACCGCCCTATCTCATTGGCAGGTCAATGACAAGCTCAGATTTTCTTTGAGATAGGTGGCGCGGCCAAGAAGGATCTGGGGTCTGGTCTCTCAACCTTCTCATCAAAGTAGAAGCAAGACTGAAACAAACCCATTCTAGGTGGATCCCGCAAGCATGCATTCCATGAGAACACATCTCTTTGAGGAATTCTGTCACACGGCTCTTGTGCCTTGTTGCGCATTTGTTTAAATGTTTCAAGAGCCTATTCAACAAACCAATTTTGGGCATACCCAGAAACAAATTGAAATCTATGAGCTGCATTTCTACAAGGCGTTTTTCCAAACATTTTTGCGCCCTGCTATACATTTTAACAAGAGACATAAATTTATTCCTATCATCTTTGATGAAAAACAAACCTCGATCTAAAACTTCTATCTTGTCACAGGTTAGTCGGGTGCTGGTAGTGGATGGGCAGATATGCTAAGACTTACGTGTAATGCCCGTTCGGCGGTTACCCGGTTCTTGTCGCAGTGACCCTTTTTGCTGAGCGTCGAACGACTGTGTGTAATTCCGTTGTCTTAGACCATGTCTCAGTGATGTTTTAGCATCTTCCCTCTCCTTCTTGCTTTCTCGAGTCGTTAGCGACACCTCTGTTTGTGGACGGTGTAATGTCCTGTGCGTTATCCCATTTACAGGAGGATCTTGTTGTCGCATTGTTAAGCTCAATCGTTGGTCATTATTAATGTGGGTAGAAATTATATATAATTATAATATATAATGGTAATAATGTTTTATTTAATTTAATTGTCGATCGGCCCTTATTTTATAAGTATTATTATTTTACCTTATTTTCGATTATCATCGATATTTTATATTAATTGTCTCTATAGCATTTTTTCTAGTTGTTTCGTCTGATCGTGTTGTAGGACGAACCCCACCGTCCCGCGCTGAAGAAGGGGTTGCCCGTCTTGGCGCCATGGTAGTCTTTGCTCCGTGTTCGTCTTTGAGCGTAACCTCTAATTTGTTCCCCCTTCGTGTCGTTGCCGATGCTTCCCGTGCTTTGGCCTCCGGCGGACCGTTACCTTTTCCCTATTTAATGGAAATTTGCGTTTTCGAAGCCTGGTAGACGGCTTGTATGGCAAGTTGGTATTTTAGGGCATGTCCCTTTTTAAAAGAGATTCTTATATTTGTATTTACAAAAAAAAATATGATTGTTATGAATAGTCGATCTTTGTCTTCTATTATTAGTATTGATCGGACTATCGACATTATTAATATTGCAATAGTTATTCATAAGTTGTTCTTTAAAAAAAAAAAAAAAAACGTGATAATAATAATGAAAATAATATTTAGTTATTGTCGTTCGGTGACTTTTTTCGTTTCTTAATTGTTGATTGTTAGCAATAGCTAACTAACTGCATTAAGCTATTCTACTTAATTGATTGATCCTTCTGTCAAGCGAGCATCGATTTTTGCATAAGAGGAGGATACCCTTTGTGACATTTTGGTTACGCATGTTCATCCTTATTCCTAGGTTTCTCGTATTCTTTTCGGTTTGTAGTTTTAAACCAAGCTAATCTGGATTATTATGTTATTATATATATATATATATATATATATATATATATAGATATAAATATAAGATGAAATAAAATAAAATATAAATAAAAATAAAGAAATTTAGTGGTTTGCGTGGGAAAGAAGGGAGGTAGGTGGTGGCGCAGGTTTGAGGAGACATTGAATTAAAATCAAAATTTAGTTTCTTGCGCCTACGGTCCTACCGTCCCTCACCCCCTTTTCTGCTATCTGGTCCTTGTGCGTGGCCATCTCCCACTGGCTTTACCTCTGCTAGCCGCCTTCCCTTCATTTATTACTGTTGATTTGCAAATCTCTTATGTCCTTTGTTGTCTGCCTTCTATATTTTGTTCTGGCTGCGCATGAGCAGGGAGGAGAGTCTGTTGTTTGGATTTGGTGATGAAGGGTGTGAAAACCCCAATCTAATGGAGTCGCAGGTTATGGGAGCTCCTCCTTTGCTGTTTTCTCCCCTTGCCATGGCCGCAAAACTCCTGCATGTGCCAAACGTGGCCACTGGACGTATATGGTCATCCAACAAGCTAAAGCAAATGGATTTCACCTGTGTGTGTTGTTCCTGAGTTCGGGTTGACGTGGTTACAGATTTGAGGCGTATAAAAAGGCATGTTAAACCTGCCCCTTGCAATCTTCTGCTGTCATTTTATTTTGTCATGAAATGAATGTTCTTTCCTCTTCTGTTATGGCATCTTGAAGGGGTTTTCTGGTAGTTGCTTTAAGCTGCCGCCCTGTTTCAAACTTGGTGAATCAATAGTCTATGCTGTTGTATTAGTTGGAATGTTAAAACTTTTTTTTGGGTTCCAATGTTTTCCTTTAAATCGATTTCCCATGTCAGACTGTGACGCCTAAGCATAGTGTGCTACAGAACTTCTGGATCATTTTTGAGTTTGAAGTGATTGGTAGGAAAGTATATTGTTTTGACAATGTTGTGGCATGCATGTGGATCTCGAAATCAATGGAGGTTGCATTTTGGAATTGAAAACCGAGTACCAATATGTGTTCATAATAAGCTTGAGTTTTGTAATTTGGTTGGTATATTTTAAACCCTTATGCAAGGTTTGGGTAAATTCTATTATGAGGAAAATATGATAAAATATGAGGATATAATCAGATTTCTGAAATATTACTTCCTATGGAAATAACGTTAAAGGGTATGTGCTACAACTTGTATTATGAGTAACCTTCCTGAGCATGGATGAATGTCTCATGGGTAGGAAATTTAGTATATTCTATCCGGTTATATTTTATCACTCTCCTTATAGGAAATAAGGATACGAAGCGTTTTTGTGGGCTCATTGTTGGTATACGATTTTTGTATGAATACAGTCTGAAAATACAAACTGGGTAATCATTTTTCTATTGATTCTAAATGCGGGTTGAAGTTCAATTTTTTTTTGGGTTACATAAACAAGTCACTGTAGAGTATTTTGAATGAGATTTTGGGTTGTAGCCAAGTTTTTGGGCTCTGGAAATGATTATACGCTAGCATGAATTTTAGGACAACGCATACTATTTTTTTTTACCCCAATAAATTAATGGGATGAATACTCATTTCAAGTTTCTGTACTAACGAGGATTGGGAACTTGGGTCGATCTTCCTTCCTCTTTTAACCGTTCAAAGGAGGTAATGTCACATGTGTGTGCCATGTGTTTTGCAACAAATTTTCTGGTATTTGTTTTATTGGCATGATCATGTTTCCCATGGCTGAGTCCGAAATGAATAATTTATTACTCATGTATTAAGATAACCCAGTTTGGGTATAGGTATAATACGTATGGGTATATTTATATGCGTATCAAATTTTTATTTATCCATAAAATATATATATTTTTGATACGGGTGTAAGGATTCCACTGTGATTTCTGTTGGAACCCTTGGGGTTTTTAAAATATCAACGCTTGATGATTTTGAGTAAGTCATTAATTTGTTCTCGGTTGTAATCACCTGAATTTTTATAATGGAATGTTCTTGTTGGGCTGGATGGAATAATCTGTTATTTATCCATCCATTGTGGATAATGATCAGATTGTTAGAAGACAATTTAAGTCTATGATTGGTTTCCTCGTGAGCAGCCATACCGGTTTCAAAGTATTAAAAGTGGCCTATTAAACATGATTATGATTGTGTGTGTGTGTGTGTGTGTGTATCTGAATGTTTTCCTAAACAAGTTAAAACGGTTATAAATAAAACTATAGAAAAATAAATCGCTATGGAACCCCACTCTTGGAAGGATGGAATAATCTTATGTTGTTGTGTGCCATGGAGTGTTACTAGCATGTTTTGGCTTATCAGGTTTTTTTTTTTTTTGAGGGTTTGGGTATTAGATTTCAATCACGTAATCCATAGGATTACATGACTAAAATCTCAATACTCTCTGCCTTGTTGTTTTTCACCTATCATGTCTTACCTTGAATAATTTTTGGAATATCTGTTTTACTTGATTAATGGGATTCCTCCTTGTTGGCTGGTATAAAGCTCTCTATCGTGTGAGACATATTGGTTTAGTGGTTTGTGAATTGACTCATTCTTGAATTCAGAATTTTTCCTTTCATGATATTATAAAATGTTAGCTCACTGTTGCAATGGGTAGTCTTAACATGCTCAGTTCTAGTGAACTGACTCTAGCTAATATTTGTGTAGATGGATTAAGCAACTAGACTAAAGGAAAAGAGTGTAAAAGTTGCAACAGTTCAAATTATGAAGTTCCTTGTAAAAATGTTCAATGTGTTGTAAATTTTGTAACATTGCTTGCAAAGAGTTTATAAGATCTCTTTCCTGGGATTGATTAGAGATTACGTGATGAAGTTGTTTTTTCCTTTTTGTAAGTTGGCTGGTAACTCATCTTAGTGAGAAATGATATTCAATCTTTGCACTGGCATAAGTATTGTAAAACTTTGATCTTGAGAATTAAGTGTTAAGTTAAACCTTTGTAAGACTTTGTATTGATGTGTTATTTGTAAGATAAAATGGGGTGGTTAATCCTTACAGAAGTTACCTAAAAGTTTTATTCAAATAAATTTATTGTAGAGGTGATCCACTTGAGAACAAACAACGCCTTAAGTAATCAAAGGCGAGACTATCCTTGCAAAGTGAAATTATATAACATGATATCCCTAGCTAAACTAGTGAACACTACTCCTTTTTGGTGAACTCTTAAAACAAGCTTAAAGGAAAACAATGGTTAGTTTCTAATAAGATTTAACAAGTAAGAGAAGAAAATTTAGAAACCACTCAATTTATCTCTCAGCCTATTGGAAAGTAAATAGTTTCCTTTTGTTAAGCTCTTTCGGTGAAGCCTAAGTAAAATCGTTAATAATTACGTATAAAACCTCAAGCTCCAATTTAACCTTGGTAATAACTAATGACGTCTTAAGGAGGAATTCAACTTGACCTTATTCTCTTAACTCTTTCCCAGGGTGCTTTGTAATTTCCTCTTAATTATGTTGAACACGAATTCTTGTTGTAACAAGGTGATGAGCGAATTTTAGTAACGTAAGTAGGGATAGATGGCCTTGTGGAATTAAATTATCTCCTTTATTAAATAATAATAAAATAAATAATAATAATAATAATAATAATAATAAAATTGTCGTAGAGGAGAAGACTTTAAGTGAACTACTCTGCAATGTATAATAAAATGATTCAGTTTGGTAAGATGAATTATGCGAATCATATCTTGAATCTCTCTGAAAACATAAGTTAAGAGTAAAAGAGTGTTTTACCGAAATATAACCTTTAATAATTTCTTACTGTGGCTTGCCCTAGCTGTAAGAGTATCATGTGGTTGGAATGTTATGTTGTCCTGTCAAAAGAAAAGTATATTGTCCTTGTTGGGTGTGAATGTTTCTATGCTACCTTCGTGGTCATCCTCGTATCTAGTGGTTCTTAGAGTTAGAGGTAACCTTGGTGATGACATGTTGTGTCGTGTCATGCTTCCAGTAATAAAAATAAAAAAAAATTATCCCGTATGTTTTCCTATGTAGTCTTGTGTGCTTGATATGAGGGTGTTACATTTGGTATCAGAGCGAAGGTTCATGCTCTCAAACCTATGGGCCAGATTGGAGTCATGTTGGTGATGGCATGATATGATAATGTTACATTGCATGATGGTGATGGTATTGCAGGATGGTGGTTGATATTGGAAGAGTAATGTGCTTTAAGCGTGATGTGATCCGTGTTGTAATTGTGACATTGTGAATACACATGATATGTATGTCACTTAGTGCGTATTTGTTATCATGTTGATGTGCTGAGGATGGGAGTGTTCTCTCTCCTTCTTGTGGATTCTATGAAGAGTTCACGTGTGAATTACTGCTTGTGATATGTGGGTGTGTCGATATGTGTATGACTGGATTGATGTAAAGTGAATTAAGTTGTATCCTGATGTTTTACCATGTTTTGAAGAAATGTGTGTATCACCTTGTATGCAGCAAATGAATGTTATGTTGTGATGTTACTATGTCCATCATATGTATGATTTGTGTGACATGTAATGATTCATGTCATGATTTAGGGTCATACGGTGAGTGTATGAACCCTATCGTATAGTGATTGCACTTTGGGTGCAGAATGTGGTAAAGTGATGTAATGCACCCAGTGAATGTATGATTGTGATCTACCCTATATACATACCATACGTAAGACGTTATGGTAATTATGTGTGTACCACCATTGTATTAGTGATGTGGTTGCATGTTATGTTGTGAACCTTACACCAACCGAACCTGAGGGAAATCAGTAAACTGTGTATGTTTGGAGTGAGAAAATGTGTACCATTGACCAATCACTCGAGCCAAGTACAAGATAGGAAGTGGAGCCTTACATAGGCTGAAAACCCACTTTTGTTTGTTTGGTATGTGAGACACTTGCTCAACGGGTGTCATGCATATTGTGTTTCGCGGACACCTTAGGCTCAGTAGATGGTGACTTGTACTCTTTTCTCTCTCCCGATATGGTTTTCATATGGATTTAACCTATGTGATTTTGACTATGTTGAGCCTTGTTGAAGTTGTGGCGAGATGATTCAGTTTGAGATGATGACAGTTGCATTATGGTTATGTATTTTACGAGCTGAGGCTCGATGTTCCGAGTGCTAGAAACTCGTTGAGTACCCCTTTGGTGGCCAGATAAGGCCACACAGTTATCGTAATGTCACATTATTATAAGTGTATTTTATTCATAAATTGTGCTTGTTACTTTATTTTGCAAGGACCAGCAATTTTCCTGATTGTCATGCTTTACACTTTGGGCATTTCCTTGGTTTGTGGTACTAACACTGGATTTTTGCACTAACTATGGCCGATTGGTCAGTTGTTTTGCTTGGTTTTGAACCTTTTTCTAAATTTTAAGATTTTACCGCCTTGCCCAAGGCTTGTACCTTGCCACTTGGCATTTTGGATCGGAATGTTATGTTGGTCCTATTGTCGTGATGTGTGGAATAGGGTCATGGGATGCACCATGGAATGGTTGGACCTATGGACCCGCTTCGTTGTATGGGGGTACGCCCCAAGGAGTTATAGATAACTAGCGGGTTGTTGGACCATGAGTTATTATGTCACTTGGGTTGGGGGTGACGGGGCTCTATGTGCCCAGGGCCATAGGGTGACCCGACCTCATTAAAAGGAGAAAGGAGACAAGCCTCTATGGTTGAGTGACCTGTTATTCTTTATGACACTCTATGGTTGAGTGACCCGATATTCTTGATGGGGCTCTATGGTTGAGTGACCCGACTTGGTTTTGGCACTATGTTTCTTTCTCTGTGGGAGTTATATGGAGTTGCTTTGTAATACTTGGGAATAAGTGGTTATTTTTTGATGCTTCAGGAGGTATGCTGATGTGTTATGATGTTTGGTTATGGTGTTATGATATATGTGTTACTCATATCAGTTGCATATATTTTGTGATGTCGTGGATATGGCATTGATGCCCTTGTGGACACTATGTACCTGCAGCTTTTGTTCGAGTTATGTGAATTTTTCATCTATGGAATTGAGGTGATGTCTGGATGTCGTAGTACACCTTGTTCAAGTATTATATTTGTCAGTCATGGTTGTGTGACAAGTACTATGTTATGTGAGTGCACCTGTTCCCTTCCATATTTGAGTAAATATACTTGTGTGGTTGTGAAACTGTAGTGACTTGTCTGACCCCGGTAGAATGTTGTGTTAGTAGTTCATGTTGGGCACCTACAATAAGGAATAAACCAAAACTCTTCAACAATGAAATTTTAAAGAAATTAAACTAAGAATAATGTTAATGGAAAGAGACTAATGAAATAACGAATAAGAGGGAACTGTCAATCTTCATAGAACCTTGAAAGTTAAAATGTCGCCAAATGTTCCTAAGGCTACCCTGTGGCCATGCTTCAATCAACTAAAATTTAAAACCATAGGGAGTACTTTCTCCTTTATCTGTTCTTGGATGCATACCATTTTCTTTCCTTTGTGTTATGTCGCATCGAGGACGATGCTTTCTTAAGAGGAGGAGAATGTAATGCCCCATTCGGCGGTTACCCTGGTTCTTGTCGCAGTGACCCTTTTTGTTGAGCGTCGAACGACTGTGTGTAATTCTGTTGTCTTTGACCATGTCTCAGTGATGTTTTAGCATCTTCCCTCTCCTTCTTTCTTTCTCGATTAGTTACAATGACACCTCTGCTTGTGGATGGTGTAATGTCGTATGCGTTATCCCATTTACAGGAGGATCTTCTTTGTCGCATTGTTAAGCTCAATCATTGGTCATTATTAATGTGGGTAGAAATTATATATAATTATAATATATAATGGTAATAATGTTTTATTTAATTTAATTGTCGATCGGCCTTATTTATAAGTATTATTATTTTACCTTATTTTTTATTATCATCGATATTTTATATTAATTGTCTCTATAGCACTTTTTTTTCTAGTTGTTTCGTCTGATCATGTTGTAGGATGAACCCCATCCTATGCTAAAGAAGGGGCCGCCCGCCTGGCGCCATGGTAGTCCTTTCTTTGTGTTCGTCTTTGAGCATAACCTCTAATTTGTTCCCCCTTCGTGTCGTTGCCGATGCTTCCCGTGCTGGCCTCCGCGGCGACCGTTACCTTTTCCCTATTTAATGGAAATTTGCGTTTTCAAAGCCTAGTAGACGGCTTGTATGGCAAGTTGGTATTTTAGGGCTTGTCCCTTTTTAAAAGAGATTCTTATATTTGTATTTACAAAAAAAAAATATGATTGTTATGAATAGTCGATCTTTGTCTTCTATTATTAGTGTCGATCTGGACTATCGACATTATTAATATTTCAATAGTTATTCCTAAGTTGTTCTTTAAAAAAAAAAAAAACGTGATAATGATAATGAAAATAATATTTAGTTATTGTCGTTCGGTGACTTTTTCATTTCTTAATTGTTGATTGTTAGCAATAGCTAACTAACTGCATTAAGCTATTCTACTTAATTGATTGATCCTTCCTGTCAAGCGAGCATCGATTTTTGCATAAGAGGAGGATACCCTTTGTGACGTTTTGGGTTACGCATGTTCGTCCGTATTCCTAGGTTTTGGTATTCTTTTCGGTTTGCATTTTTAAACCAAGCTAACTGGGTTATTATGCTTTGAAATATATATATATATATATATATAAGATGAAATAAAATAAAATATAAATAAAAATAAAGAAATTCAGTGGTTTGCGTGGGAAAGAAGGGAGGTAGGTGGTGGCGCAGGTTTGAGGAGACATTGAATTAAAATCAAAATTTAGTTTGTTGCACTCTTGTCATCCTACCTTCCCTCACCCCCTTTTCTTCTATCTGGTCCTTGTGCGTGGCCATCTCCCAATGGCTTTACCTCTGCTATCCTCCTTCCCTTCATTTATTACTATTGATTTACAAATCTCTTATGTCCTTTTCTTTATCGCCTTCTTTATTCATTCGCCGCGTGAGCAGGGAGGAGAGTCTGTTGTTTGGATTTGGTGATGAAGGGTGTGAAAACCCCCAATCTAATGGAGTCGCAGGTTATGGGAGCTCCTCCTTTGTTGTTTTCTCCCCTTGCCATGGCCGTAAAACTCCCTGCATGTGCCAAACGTGGCCACTAGATGTATATGGTCATCCAACAAGCTAAAGCAAATGGATTTCACCTGTGTGTGTTGTTCCTGAGTTCGGGTTGACGTGGTTACAGATTTGAGGCGTTAAAATAGGCATGTTAAACCTGCCCCTTGCAATCTTCTGTTGTCATTTTATTTTGTCATGAAATGAATGTTCTTTCCTCTTCTGTTATGGCATCTTGAAGGGGTTTTCTGGTAGTTGCTTTAAGCTGCCGCCTTGTTTCAAACTTGGTGAATCAATAGTCTATGTTTGCTTTGTATTAGTTGGAATGATAAAACTTTTTTTTTGGGTTCCAATGTTTTCCTTTAAATCAATTTCCCATGTCAATATATTATGCCTAAGCATAGTGTGCTATAGAACTTCTGGATCATGTGTGAGTTTGAAGTGATTGGTAGGAAAGTATATTGTTTTGACAATGTTGTGGCATGCATGTGGATCTCGAAATCAATGGAGGTTGCATTTTGGAATTTAAAACCGAGTACCAATATGTGTTCATAATAAGTTTGAGTTTTGTAATTTGGTTGGTATATTTTAAACCCTTATGCAAGGTTTGGGTAAATTCTATTATGAGGAAAATATGATAAAATATGAGGATATAATCAGATTTCTGAAATATTACTTCCTATGGAAATAACGTTAAAGGGTATGTGCTACAACTTGTATTATGAGTAACCTGCTTGAGCATGGGTGAATGTCTCATGGGCAGGAAATTTAGTATATTCTATCCGGTTATATTTTATCACTCTCCTTATAGGAAATAAGGATATGGAACATTTTTGTGGGCTGTTGTTGGTATACTGATTTTTGTATGAATACAGTCTGAAAATACAAACTGGGTAATCATTTTTCTATTGATTCTAAATGCGGGTTGAAGTTCACTTTTTGTTTTGGGATACATAAACAAGTCACTGTAGAGTATTTTGAATGAGATTTTGGGTGAGCCAAGTTTTTGGGCTCTGGAAATGATTATACGCTAGCATGAATTTTAGGACAACGCTTACTATTTTTTTACCCCAATAAATTAATGGGATGAATACTCATTTCAAGTTTCTGTACTAACGAGGATTGGGAACTTGGGTCGATCTTCCTTCCTCTTTTAACCGTTCAAAGGAGGTAATGTCACATGTGTGTGCCATGTGTTTTGCAACAGATTTTTTGGTATTTGTTTTATTGGCATGATCATGTTTCCCATGGCTAAGTCTAAAATGAATAATTTATTATTCAGGTATTAAGATAACCCAGTTTGGGTATATGTATAATATGTATGGGTATATTTATATGCGTATCGAATTTATATATATATATATATAATTACAAAAAAATTGATTGGTGTAAGGATTCCACCTTTGTGATTTCTATTGGAACCCTTGGGTGTTTTTTAAAATATCAATGCTTGATGATTTTGAGTAAGTCATTAATTTGTTCTCTGTTGTAATCACCTAAATTTTTATAATGGAATTTTCTTGTTGGGATGGACAAAATAATCTATTATTTATCCGTCCATTATGGATAATGATCAAATTGTTAGAAGACAATTTAAGTCTATGATTGGTTTCCTCGTGAGTAGCCATACCGGTTTCAAAGTATGAAAAGTGGCCTATTAAACATGATTATGATTGTGTGTGTGTGTGTATATATATATATATATATATATATATATATATATATATATATATGTTTTCCTAAACAAATTAAAATGGTTAAAAATAAAACTATAGAAAACTAAATCGCTATGGAACCCCACTCTTGGAAGGATGGAATAATCTTGTGTTGTTGTGTGCCATGGATTGTTACTAGCATGTTTTGGCTTATCAGGTTTTTTTTTTTGGAGGGATTGGGTATTAGATTTCAATCACGTAATCCATAGGATTACATGACTGAAATCTCAATACTCTCGGCCTTGTTGTTTTTCACCAATCAGGTCTTACCTTGAATAATTTTGGAATATCTATCTTACTTGATTAATGGGATTCCTCCTTGTTGGCTGGTATAAAGCTCTCTATCGTGTGAAACATATTGGTTTAGTGGTTTGTGAATTGACTCATTCTTGAATTCAGAATTTTTCCTTTCATGATATTATAAAATGTTAGCTCACTGTTGCAATGGGTAGTCTTAACATGCTCAGTTCTAGCGAACTGACTCTAGCTAATATTTGTGCAGATGGATTAAGTGAGTAGATTAAAGGAAAAGAGTGTAAAAGTTGCAACAGTTCAAATTATGAAGTTCCTTGTAAAAATGTTCAATGTGTTGTAAATTTTGTAACATTGCTTGCAAAAGAGTTTATAAGATCTCTTGCCTGGGATTGATCGGAGATTACGTGATGAAGTTGTTTTGTCCTTTTTGTAATTTGGCTGGTAACTCATCTTAGTGAGAAATAATATTCAATCTTTACATTGGCATAAGTATTGTAAAACTTTGATCTTGAGAATTAAGTGTTAAGTTAAACCTTTCTAAGACTTTGTATTGATGTGTTATATGTAAGATAAAATGGGGTGGTTAATCCTTACAGAAGTTACCTAAAAGTTTTATTCAAATAAATTTATTGTAGAGGTGATCCACTTGAGAACAAACAACGCCTTAAGTAATCAAAGGCGAGACTATCCTTGCAAAGTGAAATTATATAACGTGATATCCCTAGCTAAACTAGTGAACACTACTCCTTTTTGGTGAACTCTTAAAACAAGCTTAAAGGAAGACAATGGTTAGTCTCTAATAAGATTTAACAAGTAAGAGAAGAAAATTTAGAAACCACTCAATTTATCTCTCGCCTATTGGAAAGTAAATAGTTTCCTTTTTTAAACTCTTTCGGTGAAGCCTAAGTAAAATCATTAATAATTAAGTATAAAACCTCAAGCTCCAATTTAACCTTGGTAATAACTAATGATGTCTTAAGGAGGAATTCAAACTGACCTTATTCTCTTAACTCCTTCCCAGGGTGCTTTGTAATTTCCTCTAAATTATGTTGAACATGAATTTTGTTATAACAAGGTGATGAGCGAATTTTAGTAACGTAAGTAGGGATGGATGGCCTTGTGGTATTAAATTATCTCCTTTATTAAATAATAATAAAATAAATAATAATAATAATAATAAAAATTAATTGTCGTAGAGGAGAAGACCTTAAGTGAACTACTCTCGCGATGTATAATAAAATGAATTCAGTTTGGTAAGACGAATTATGCGAATCATATCTTGAATCTCTCTGAAAACATAAGTTAAGAGTAAAAGAGTGTTTTACCAAAATATAACCTTTAATAATTTCTTACTGTGGCTTGCCCTAGCTGTAAGAGTATCATGTGGTTGGACTGTTATGTTGTCCTGTCAAAAGAAAAGTATATTGTCCTTGTTGGGTGTGAATGTTTCCGTGTTACCTTTGTGGTCATCCTCGTATCTAGTGGTTCTCAGAGTTAGAGGTAACCTTGGTGATGACATGTTGTGTTGTGTCATGCTTCAGTAATAAATAAAATAAAATTATCCCGTATGTTTTCCTATGTAGTCTTGTGTGCTTGATATGAGGGTGTTACACTACGCACACTCATAATCATTGGAACTTATTTCCGAAAACAACCAACATATGTCCTCTTGATGAACACACCTCTACAGCAACAAACAAAAACAAAAAGAATTTCTTGTCCATTACATCAACGCCTAGATTTCCCAAAACCATATTCGGATAACCCATAACTATTATGGGAATATTCAAAGATGGTGTGCAAAGTGCATGATTTCACTACCCAATGCATGTTTCACTCATGCAAACAACCTACCATAGATTTTTCAATTACCACAACTGATAAAGCCTCCTCTTCTCCCACCACACATCTCCTTTACTTCATTATTCCAATCACCACCCTTAAATTTTGTGGATCTTACCTTGTTTTTTTAATTGTTTACCTCGTACCATTTTTTTTAGTGTCCTTCAATATACATATCCTTTTTATCTATTTTATTTTTACATTTGTTATAATCATTTTAATCTCAATTGATTTATTTCATTCTATTATCTTAAAATTTTAATATAAGCAATCGCTCTTATTGTTTTACAATTGTGAATGGAGACTTTGAATGACTGTCAATCCATCCTCTAGGATGGGATCGATAAAACAAAGAAAGAAAGGCTCTTCATCCATAAAGCATTTAAAATTTAGGAAACATTAGATGATCACCCTGAACGTGGTTAAAAATAACTAACCAAAATGAGCCCAACATTTAATGACCACCCCACAGTCCTTGGGAAAGTATTTTTAAGCGTCTTTAATCTAAAACTAGGAGAGAGTTATCCTCATCTCCACGAAACATGGGGAATTGCAAATAACACAAGCACTTTTCAAAAATCCATGCAAACTATGAAGGCCGAAGCAAGGAAAATTTTCAATGAAATGGAGGGGGCACTACATTCTCCCTCCCTTATAAAATCATCTCCCACGATGCAAAACAATCGAGGAACTAAGAGGGATAGTAATAATGGAAAATCATTAATGACAAATTCGATTATCAAAGAGGGCTATGTTGCTTAAAATGCAACCACCAACCTCAACTTATTAATGTTATGTGAAGACTAACATTACTCCTTATTTTATTACTCAATTAATATTTTCCTTAATACCTTTTCTTAGTTTCAAAGCTCATAAGACTTCATTGTTCAATAGTTCAAATCCATAGTGGATCCAAATCCAAAAATTTGATGATAATTTTAGAAACACTCTCGCATGTGTTTTCTCATAAGGGTATTCACCTTTAATTAGTTGTACCAATTACACAATTCACTTGTTGAATGTTAAAAATGTTATAGCTTTTTAAGGGTTTCAATTTCAATTTTCCAGTAGGTTTCCCAAAACATTCGACATCACAATGTCACAAAAGGTCTAAAGCACAATATTAATAACCCAAAGAACACATTTGAAACATATTTTCATGATTTTATTACATCACAAGACCTCCAACCCATCCATGGGAAGAAACATGTATTCCTCATAACACAAAATTCTCAACACATATGCCTCAGGCATAGATCCAACACACACATGTGACAACACATACAATGAGGTATCACGCTAGTATATATGAAACATGTTTCACATGAATCAAAACCATGACTATACCCACACAAAGTGTCAAGATAATATCCAATAGCATATGTCAACAAAGAGGAGCATCAAGCCTTAAACATCACAATACATAACAAGACTCACAAGAGTAACTCATGAATCATACATACCAACTCCATATGTCTCCTAAATCTCCATAAGTGTCCCAAAAGAACTCCGCATGCCTCCCAAGAATCACAATTCCAAAACCATGTCGAGTCACTCACCATAGAGCCTTGTCACCTTATTCCTCCATGCTGAGTCACTCACCATAGAGCCCCGCCACTTTTTTTCTCCATGTTGGGTCACTCACTATAGAGCCCCGCCACCTTATTTGTCCATGTTGGGTCACTCACTATAGAGCTTTTCCACCTTATCTCTCCATTTAATGAGGTCAGGTCACCCTTTGGACCTAGGAACATAGAACCCCGTCACCTCCACCCAAGTGGCATAGAAATATGTAGCTCAATGCTACACAACCCCATGACCTCCTTGGGGTGTACCCCATACAACAAAGTGGATCCATAGGTCCAATCACTCCATGGTGAATCCCATGACCCTAATCCATCACATCACAACATTAGAACCAACATATCAAACAATTTCAAATGCCAAGTGGCAAAAATCCCTAGCCTTAGGCTAGGATAGATTTTTTTAACTCCAAAAGCATTTATCTAAGTAAGAAAAATAAATTGCTAAACCGCCATAGAAATGGAATGGGTTCTTGTTCGAATTTTTTTTTTTTTTTAGGAATACATCAAGTAAGAAAATTGGTGGTTCTTAAAAGAATAGAGAAAATGATCAATTTATGAATAAAATAAAAACATAGAAAGAATATAACTCTTTAGGGAAAGTATCACAAGATATATACACACCATTTGTCTTTGTTGAACATGTTCAGGCACAAAATTATGATGAGTATCCCTTTCTTTATATATATGTCTCTTTTGGCCTCTATGAGGGTTTTTAAGGGGGAAGGTGGAATCCCCCATTCATGAAGGTCTCATCCTCATTTTTTTCCAAAATGGAAAACCTATTCGGTTAAGTTGGTGGCTCCTAACGACGAGGATGATGATATCACTCGGGCAGAGTTCCTTACCAAGATGCATGTGGGTAAGGATCCCCATAACAAGCTGAGGAGAATGATCCACATATTAAGGACAAGAAGGATAATGGTAATGAAGGTCCCTCCAAAGGGAAAGGAAAAAGTATTGAGGAAGAGGGTTAGAACTATGAGGACCTAAATAAAAGAATGCAACATATGGAGATGGTTGTGTAGGTTATGGAAGAAGCTAATTCTGATATGAGGGAAGGGATGATAGAAATCATTGAGGCCACTAAGTAGATATGTATATGTATCAGAGGAACATAAGGGGAAGTGAAAAGTTGGATAAACTGGTGAAAGATATGTGGGCTCGGTTGGAGGTGTGGAAGAGGTTCAAGAAAAGGAAATTCCAAATCCATATTAGCATCTCGAGGATGAAGATGATGGAGGGAAGAATCAGAAGGAGTTGGAGCATGAGAACAACAAAGAGGATCATGCTAGAACTTCGGGCAACCCCCAAATGTCAAAAGATAAACTAGTTTTTCTTTGTATTCTGTTCTCGAACTACTTGTTGTCTTTTGGCAAACTATTATGGTTTGGTAGTAGACTATTTTGTTTTATCTCTTTTTATGGTTTGGTTTCTGAACCTTACATCTCTTGAGTTAAGCTTGTTTAACTCATTATGTTCCTATCTCTCTTTTTGCATCTTTTTGTGTTTTATCACCATATACACTCTTTTGTAAGGCCTCGGGAGCCAATCCATGTTTTTACCTAATCTAATAAAAACATAGAAAGATCACATTATGACTACGTATCCATTCCACATCCACCAAAGGGATATTGATAATGTTGTTGGCACTCAAATATCGAGCCCCATCTCACAAAGTGCATATAACAGAATAAGCATATCTCCATATATCTCTCGCAACACACATATGAGGGTCCACATAGTCAATATCACACATGATTATTCAATGGAAAACCTAGATAAGAGATAACATGGACTTTATTTTGCATAAGCATGAGCCTAAGGTGGTGTAAATCCTTAATATATTGATAAATATCAAGGTATACAAACAAATAGAAGTGGGTTTTTAGTCTACATGAGACTCCACTTTCAAACTCGTACTTGGCTCAAGGTTATGGTCACCTAGTCCACAAATTCTATCTCCATGCATACATTTCTAGATGCTCTGTAGGGATCCATAGTTTAGGATACACAACATAACACATAAAAACGTTACAATCACAATGATGATTTACGCATAACAACCATAGCATTGTATGCATCAAAAATTATTGGGTATAACATAACAATATTCCACAACTTATAACATGTAATATTTCCACTTAACACACCAAGATTGTGAGCACAATACATTAGGGCTCATAAAATTACCATATGCCCCCAATTTATGATATGAATTTATCACATAACATATAAATACATACAATTCAAATACCACATAGTGATATATGAACATAGTGATCTAACATCATGACATAAATTCAAATACCACATAACATGGTGACATAACACCGTAATACAAAATAGCATGGTGGTAATTAACATGTTATAACATGTTTCAGTATGAAGCACTTTCTCATGCAATACATTGTTCCACATATACAATATCACTAGAAAATGAAACACTACAACACTTTCATGGTTCACAAAAACATTCCCTTCACACAACAAGGTGGTAATACACATGAATTTCACGTTGAATTCACAAGAGAGAAATTTACTCCCATTGAGAAACACATCAACATCATAACAATTCCACACCAAGTGGTATAACAACTGGTGCATTCATATAATCACAATTACCTTGTTTGTCACGTCACAACAAAATGACACATTACTCTTCCAGGACCTCCACTATCAATTATTATTTTAGTAAATATGGACATATTCCAGTGACTCAAGTATTACTGATTTTGGTAGAAATTTATCACTTTTTGTGTATAATGGATTTCAATTTTGTTACTATTGGATTCCATTTTTACTATTACTTGATTCCATTAGCATTACTATTGGACTCCAATAATTTTATTATTGGACACAAAGGAGTTCCAATATCATTATTTTTTTATTTCAATATTTTTGTTATTGGACACAATGGAGTTCTAATTTTGCTATTTCGGAATCCAATTTATTATTATAGGATTCTAATTTTGTTATTATTGGATTCAAATTTCACTATGTTTGGATTCTAATTTCTCTAAGTTATATAAGCTCAATGACAGTTAGGCTCTAGGTTAGCCGTCACTAAGCTACATAAGGATAACCATCGCTAAGTTACATAAGGCGAGCATCTACTAAGTAATTTTATTACTGAAACGATTGGAATTTTAAATTATTTCACCTAGATTTAGATATTATAGGATCGAATATTTTTTAATTTTTGAATTCCATTATTCCAATTTTACTATTATTGGATTCCAATTTCGCTATTTTTAGATTCTAATTACACTAAGTTACATAAGGCTTATGACCTCTAAGTTACATAAGGCAAGTGGCCACTAAGTTATATAAGGCTATTATTGGATTCCAATATTCCAATTTTCGGATTCCAATATTTCAATTTTCGGAGTCCAATATTTTGATTTTGGATTCCAATATTTCAATTTTCAGATTCCAATATCTATAATTTTGGAGTATAGAAAATACCAATATTTAATGTTTTGGACTCCAAAATCAGTAATATTGGATTCTAATGAGAGCTATATTTTTAGTTGTTTGGACTGGAATATGTACAAATTTATTGAAATAAGTGTTAATCGTGAATAACCACCCAACACCGGACTATCCAATATTTTTAAGAGAGTGAACCTTCACTTTGATATCAACTGTAGCACCCACCCATGTAGGACCCAAAAACAAGACCAAATAAACCAAGGTATTTTTTTAACTTTCTTTACTTGATACAAGACAACATATGAGTTTACTCACAAAATCCACATACATAAGATGTCCGTACAAACATGAACACACTCATACAACATGAAGACCATAAAAATAATAAGATGGCATAAGATGCAATTGAATGCCATAGATTTATAATTAATAGTTACAAGACCATGACCTAACCATACTTTGTGTAACACCTTTTATTACATTTCTCAACTAGGGATTTATTTTTTCCAAATCATTAGTTACAGTTAAGGCCTTCAATGAATTTAACACGTAGCGATTAAATTCTAGCACACAAGAGTTATAAATCCCTTAAGTTGTCATATGCTAAAATGAGTAGCATCATTTACAACCCCTGTTGAATTATATCAACATTTGTTAATTATCTTTTACATTAGCTTTCGTACTTCATTGATTTAAATACCCCACATTTAAATCCATATGCCTTCAATGATTTAAATGTATAACTAACATTTAAATCCAACATAATATAATTACAATTCTTTAGATAAAAATCAATAAATCATGTGCAAGATTATGGGTCAACTATATCCTACTCGATCCCCCATAGAAAACTCTTTCGAGTCAATATACAAAGTATACCCTAGTAGTGCCCTTCTTGGCATTGATTTACAAGTGTTGTTCTAAGTGTCTACTGGGATTTCATCAATCAAATCCCATCAGGAAAAATACACTTATGCTAGAACTAGGTGCATCCTGACAATGTAATGACTTACACTACTTTGGCCAAAGTTTTAGAGTCATGTATGCCATGCTCAGTTTCATGACAGAAAATTCGTTAATAGAAACATGTCCCATCACCATATCACTTGATCTAGTTATCAAAATTTAATTACTTATTTAGTTAAATTAATTTAAGTCACACAACCATACAAAACTTGTGCATCTGTTGAGGTGAGCACGATTGTGCTAATTAGACTAATTTGGATGGGAAAATTTTGCTTCAGTAGACAACTTAATTCCATAATGATCATGACATGCGTAATAAGTTTTTCGTAACTTTTTACCTCATTGAATTTTTTTATGAAATTTTAAATTTACTAACGCAGTGATATCCATTGCATTAATTATTTGATCCTAAGGTCCATAACTTAGTTTCAATTAATTAAAAATAATTAACTTCCACAAGTAGCTTGTGCATATTTCTTAAGCATTAAGTTAATTAGGGAAATAAGTTATATTAATTACGCAGTCCCTAATTATTAAATTACGACCTTTTTGTTATATTTACTTAAGTACACAAATGTAAAACTCATCATTGAATGTATACAATCATAAACATCCATAAGGTTTACATACTTAGGAATAACTATTAAACTTCCTCAATACATATGATTCAATCATATATTATTTGATTACACATATACCATTCAATATATGAAGCTCGTATTCAATTACTAACACATAGGTATATTCACAATCTAGTAAAAACATTAATAATGCAAACATGCATATATAATTCTTTAATATATCATAATTATATATTTAATAATACCTTATATTATTCCATATAAGTTTCCAATCATACAATCCAATGAGATAAATAAACCTTCCCATTCAATTTTCTCGATGCAAATCAAGACTTAATTAAATATAGAATACATCTTATTCATTTCCTTTTGAAACAAATAATAAAAGAAATGGCTAATTTATCCTCTCAATCAATTAAGCGAAGACAACGGTAATTCACTCAATTACAATTTTCACTATGTAATACAATTCAACTATAATCAATCAAATTAAACAACTAATTTCTTTCAACATCATTCACCTTGTAGACTTGAAGTACTCCATCTGTAAAATGTTAGCAACTATTAGTTCGAAAGAACTGGCATGATAAGACCTATTTCTCGCATAATAGTTTATGCCATTTAGTATTTACATAAACAAAAAGCTGCAATAATTGGAACTAGAAATAACATTATAACTGTAAATAATTCAACATCTATAAAGGAAAAATTAATTTTCAATCACCACTTCACCAAACCTTATTCTTTTCTAATGCCTTAATGGACATTTCCAAAATTAATCAAGTCAATACAAACAATAACAAGCTCATCGTTAAACAAGATATCTTCTATGAAACAATCAGAAATTATACTCACATCCGTTAACCATAAAATAAAAATGTGTGTGTGTGTGTCGTGTGTATACATACAAATGTCATATAATTATTCAAAGGACATAATGTTCTAGTAATTCCAACTACAAATGTCAAAAATTAATAATCACTAGGTTATATATATATATATATATATATATATATATATATATATATATATATTCAATACCTAGTTTAATATAGCATCCTTTATCGAGAAAACAAAAGGTTACTCAAACATTCGAGTAAATTAAGTCTCAAAATATTTATATCTCAGCATAGATCATTAGATAATCCCCATGATCAATTATTATACTATTTTATAAAAGTAACAAATACTTGTACATATTGGAAAGTGTTGAGGTAATTGATATTTACCTTAATTAATCAAAGACCCATGGTTCATTCATCTCTTTATTAAATCAATGCACACATAGTCACCAAACCTATCCATTTTGAAATTGTACTCAAATGAATAATTGATTACCTCAATATAGGTAATAGTCACTAGACAACGAAGGCACATAGCCCTTCGTTTACAAGAAATGAAACCGCAAAAATAATTCATAGCTATGGACCAAAAGAGGGATACTAAGCTGGTGTCAACAAACTCAAACACACTGAAAGCATCTAATTACAACATAAAACACCAACGTCAAAATCTTGTATTTAACCATGTGGTCCAACCTTCCTATTCTAAGGTCAAATTGACCTAAATAGACAACATTATAACAATTGGGAAACGATAAGATAAACTATAGTCTTCCTTAATCGATTCGAGATAATAAGTGCTAAACAAGATAATGAAAATATGAAACATCGAAATGAAATTATATCATTAGCATAAAAATATTGTAACCCAACGAAAATCCCATCATCCCTGTAGAGGTTTGATTCCACACAACATACCATCAAATGAAATTAAGGTATAATGAGTACCAGAGACCATTCAAACCCCAAAATGGATTACAAAAGTATCCATATTTAATTCTAATGATTTGATATACATACCTATAAGTGTAAATAAATCCATGGACACCCCATGTTAATGGTTTTTTCAATAAATATAGTCGATCAATTTCACGGAAGGATTTTATGTGAAAGTCCAAAAAAATATCCTACTCTCATGATTACAATGAGTATCATAACCTTGAAAAGGTTTTATAGTCACACTATAATCAACAAAGAGATATATAGAAATACCCGAAATATGTATTCTAATCTAAGGATTCAATTTAAAAACATTCATTTATTTATATCAATCAACACCCAAACCGAAATTGACTAGATATCCCATTTGGGTTTAAGAGCAACAATATTTCATTGACCAACATGATGATGGGGAATGAGAGCGATGGGGAAAGCGATGGGGGCTTTGTCGGTGTAGTTTCTCTGATTACGGCTGCAGAATGTCAACGCACTAATCCTAAAATTGCGAGAGAGGTGATCTCGCCAAAATCGGAGGGTTGTAAATCTGCAAAATGAAAAATGGAAATCTTTGGGATCCACACCTCGGCCTAGAATAAGATTCTTCAAAGCCCTAATGTCAAATTGGATCCGCACTCTCCTCAAAAAGGACAGTTCAAGTGGGAAAAGGATAGTGAAGGTGTCACCCCGATGGTCCCAGATGGTTGTGTTGATAGGGCTTTGAGCAAAGCGAAACTCTCCCTTGTTGGTAAGTTTCTTGGCTCTAGACCTAATATTGATTTTATTAGAAAATGGGCTCTGAGAAAGTGGAAACCTAAGGGGGATCTGAGTATTACTATCAAGCCACGAGGCTTTTTTCTGGAAAAATTTAATCAGCAAGATGATTTGGAATCAGTGCTCTTGGGAGGACCATGGTGGCTGCGTAATATGGGCCTCTTTTTGAAAAAATGGTATCCTGGATTTGACCCTAACACTAAAAATATAAACACCATTCCAATCTGGTGTAGGCTCCCTGGACTACCATTGCATTTTTGGGATGATAAAATTCTACTAAACATTGCTAAGTCCTTAGGTGCTCCTATCGGACTGGATGGGCCCACGAGGAACAGGTCCAGACTTTCTTTTGCTCGATTATGCATTTCTTCTGAAATGGAGCAGGAATTACCGGAGCACATCATCTTGAAATCTAGGTATGGGGTGTGGACTCAAAAAATTGAGTTTGAAACTTTTCATTTGAGATGTAAACATTGTCATCGCATAGGACACCCCACCAAAAGTTGTCCCAAGAAGGAGTTCCCTACAGTGGAAGCTAAACAACCTGAGGATGGCTCAGTATTGAGTAAGGAATGCAGGGCTCTTCACACTGATAGCGGAGTAATGACAAAGCCCCTAGTCAGAAGGAGTTGGACTACAATAGAAAGGGGGAAAAGGGGTTTTAGAACTCAAATAAGGAAACATTTGGTCTGGTGTCCTAAAACCCCAGCAGTTGCTTTGCTTGCAGCACCTAGCAAAGAGGACTTGGAAAATCCTATAAAGGTGTCCTTGGTGGTGAACGAGCAAGAAGGAACTATGAAGATTAATATAGTCCCTAATGATCAATATCAGAACAATAAGGAAGCTGAGATAGATAAACCTCTGTGCATCATTGAGGAAATATCAGACAAGGTTAGTATGGATTTTAAAGAAACTTTGCAGACTAACACTCCTAGGGGAGATGGTAAATTATCAACAGATATACCTCCTTACTCTAGCAATAGGTCAGCAGTTTCACCTCACTACTGCTACAATATCGAAACAGTTAATCCACACTCAATTGTGAGGAATCGAGAAAAGAGTGTGAAGAGGGAGAAGTTATGCCTGTCAAAGAAGATGAGGAACTAAATTCTGGATTCACAAAGGTCATTTCAAAAAAGAAAAAGAGAATGAAAGGATTTAAAATGATCCCAAAATCACTTTACAGTGATAAGAAAAAGAAAAAGGAAAACTGGGATACCTCAACATCAAGAACTACTAGATCTTCTGCTAGAAGACTAGTAGACTTTGGAGGTAGTTCTAAAAGAGGAAGGCCCTCAAAAAAGGCTCTTAGATCTAAGAGAACTGAGAGATACATTACAGATGGCATTCAATGTCAATTGAACCATCAGGCAATCCCAACTCCCAATCATTCTAAATGAAGATTATTTCTTGGAACATCCGAGGTCTAAATGGAAACTCCAAGCAGAGAATCATCAAGGAGTTGTGGGACTCTAGTAGTCCTAGTATTTTGATTTTGCAGGAAAATAAGATGAAAGATAAGATCCTTGAAACTAATAAAAAGAGTTTCAGGGAAAAATCTGAAATGGCGGCTGTAGACTCTCAGGGAGCCTCTGGAGGACTAGCTACTCTTTGGGATAAAAGGCATTGTACTGGTATGGTTCTTAATGCTAGCACTAATCATCTTGCAATCAAATTTCTTGCTATTGAAAATAATGGTGAATGGATCCTTTCTAACATATATGCCCCTAATACGGCTAGTGGGAGAAGAAAACTTTGGGCTGATCTTAAAACCTTTAGAAACCAATATAGTATAGCTAACTGGCTTATTATGGGTGATTTTAACTCTCCTCTAAACCCAGGTGAAAAGTATGGAGGAATCTCCAGCTTTTCTACAGGTATGGAGGATTTTGCTGATTTTATTGCTGAACATAATCTGATAGATGTGGATCTCCATGGGAATAAATACACTTGGAATAATAGAAGGTTGGGAAAATATCTTATCCAGGTGAGATTGGATAGAGCACTGATTTCAGCGAGCTGGATTCTCAGTCAAGACTTTCACCTCTCTTCCTTGCCCAGAGTTGGATCGGATCACAATCGATTGCTTTAAATCTTCTCAATTGGACTAAACCCATCAGAAGCTCATTCAAATTTGAAAAGATGTGGATGGAGCATGACAACATCTACGACAAGATAAAAGAATGGTGGGAATGGAATGATGAAGGCACTGCTCAATTTAGATTGATTCAAAAGCTCAAAAATGTTAAAAAGCAAGTTAAAATATGGGATAAAAGCATTTTTGGCAATGTGTTTGATAATAAAAAGAAGTTAAAACAAAAGCTCCAGGATTTGGAAATCAAAATGGATACAATGGGGAGATCTATTGAAGACCAAACTAATGAGAATAATATTCTTTCAGAGTTGCATACGATTTGTAGCAGCGAAGAATCTTTATGGAGACTTAAGTCTAGAGCTATCTGGCTTAAAGAGGGAGATAGGAATATGAAGTTCTTTCATATGACCACTTTGAAGCACATAGCTTGTAATAGGATCATGGAAGTGGCTAAAAGTAATGAAATATTATAAAAGATCCCAATAGCATCAAGGAAGAAGCACTAGATTTCTATAAAAAACTTCTTAAGGAGAGGAATATCATCAATGTTGAGGCTATTTCTTTTATGTTGGAGGCTATTCCCCAAGATAAAATTGAGGAACAGAGATTTAGAAATATCACCAAAGCTTTCACGCTTGAAGAACTGCAAAAGGCTATTTTTACTTTAGAAGGTGATAAGGCTCCAGGCCCGGATGGTTTCTCCATTAATTTTTTCCAGAAATTTTGGGAAATTTGTTCGGATGATCTTCTCAGAGCGGTGAATGAATTCTACAGAACTGGAAATATTTTGAAAGAGCTGAACAACACTCACATTGTGCTGGCCCCAAAAAAATGGATGCTAAAGACTTCAAAGATTTCAGACCCATCAGCCTTGTGAACGCTATCTATAGAATTTTTACCAAAATTATTGCTACAAGGCTTCAACTCATTATGAATGATTTAATCTCAAGGTAGCAGAGTGGATTCATCAAAGGCAGGATTATACAAGATGGAGTGATTATGGTTCATGAGACCGTACATTCTATGGAGAATAATAAAAAAGCAAATATGGTTCTTAAGCTTGATATGAATAAAGCCTTTGACAAGGTTTCTTGGGTTTTTCTTGACAAAGTCTTAACTAAATTTGGTTTTCTAGAAAAATTTAGAAAAATTATTAAGGCTTGTATCTCTACGGTCAGATTCTCAGTGGTGGTTAATGGTGAGCTGTGGATTTTTTCACTAGCAAAGCAGAGGGCTAAGGCAAGGGGACCCCATCTCCCCCGCTCTTCATTCTTATGGTGACGAGGCTTAGTAGAAAAATTGGTAAAGCAGTCTATGACGGTCTTTTGAAAGGCTCAAAGCCCACTTCCATCTACCAAGTGGTCTCACATCAACAATTTGTGGATGATACTATCCTCCTTCTTTTGGCTTCCGTCATTGAAGCTAAGGCTACCAAGGCTATTCTGCAGCTCTACGAATATGCTTCTGGGCAAGAGATCAATTATGATAAAATCTCCATTTTCTTCTTCAACACTCCTAAAGAAAGACAACTTAAAATTGCTAAAATTCTAGGCTGTAAAATAAGTGCGCTTCCAGCCACTTACTTGGGCCTTCCTCTCGGCACTAAAAAAGTCTCTAGCAAGGTGTGGGATGATTTATTGGAGAGATTTCAAAAAAAAATGGCTGGTTGGAAAGGAGCCATTTTGTCTAGTGCTGGTAAGTGCCTGCTCATAAAAAGTACTCTTCAAAATCTGCCCATTTATATCATGTCGCTCTACAAGATCCCCTCTTCCTTCAAAGAAAAGATTGAGAGGATTCAGAAAAAATTCTTATGGCAGGGCATGGAAGAGAAGTTTAAATTTCACTTAGTTGCTTGGGATAAGGTTTGTACCCCAAAGTCTATGGGAGGATTGGGTATAAAAGACATCGAGAAAATGAATGAGGCTCTCATTGCGAAAATGGGCTGGAGAATGCTTTCAGAGAAACAACCCTGGATAGATTTAATCAAAGCTAAATACCTAAATCAACAAACTGTCTATTCTTTCCTACAAGATGAGCACCTCCCCTATGGTTCCATTTTTTGGAACAATCGGTTAAGATCAAAAATTTCATTAAGCAGGGAAATAAATGGAAAGTGGGTGATGGTTGGGATATAAATTTCTGGGATGATAACTGGTTTAATGGCAATCTTATGGATGATTTGGGATAGTTAAGGACAATCTTGTAAACAAGTATGGCATTAAAATCAAGGATTATATTGAGGGAAATGGCAATAGAAAGAAATGGAAAAAACTTTCAGTGGAGAGAGATGATCTGAAACAAATTATATCCTCCCTTCAAGATCAGTTAGATCTTATTCCCTTAAGTCAACTGGACACTAAGGATGAGCTGGTCTGGAATAATTCCATTGATGGGGATTATTCTGTCAAAATTGGATATAATACTTTCTTCGACAGTAGTCAAACAGAGTTCAATTGGAATAGGATTTGGATGGCTGAATTAACTCCTAAAATAAATTTCTTCCTTTGGCTGGCTATCAGAGGTAGGATTCTTACCACTGACAACCTGATGAGAAGAGGTTTTATAATGCCTAATAGATGTCATCTTTGTAAAAAAGACTCTGAGGATATCAGTCATTTGTTTATCCATTGTGATTATGCTACCAGAATATGGAGTTTTGCCCTCTCTAAATTTGAAGCTCTCTGGGTGGTGCCGAAGGATTTCAATCAGCTTTGGACTCAATGGAACCCACCCTATAGGCATTGTGTTGTCAGAAGGATCTAGAAGCTGGTTATCCCTCATATTATTTGGAGGATATGGAAAGAGAGAAATGATATTATTTTTAGAAATAAGAATCAAAACTATAATCTCAGTATTGGTAAAATTTCTAATGATATCAAAGAGAATATTGCTAGATTTAAACCCCCCAAGAACAAGAGTTATCCAGAAAATGAAGAATATGTCTTATCTAACTGGAAGATTGGAGCGGTAAATAGCCGTAGAAATCCCAAAGTAATAGTATTGATAGATCTTTGATTCAATAGCATTCTCCTGATTTTAACTGGTATAAGTTGAACTTTGATGGGGCCTCTAAGGGTAACCCTGGGATTGTGGCAAGGGGAGGAGTGATCCGGGATCATAAAGGTAGTCTGATTGCTGCGTATGCTGGAAAAATGGGAATTCAAACCAATCATTTTGCTGAAGCATTATCTGCTTTATGGGGTCTGAGAATTGCTCAGACTCATAATATCCAAAACCTCATTCTTGAAGGGGACTCCTTGAATATCATTAATCATCTTAATCAGTGCTCACCTCCAAGTTGGAACATCAGGATTTTATCTTAGAGTCCATAAGTATCTATCAAACCTTCAATAACATTTGGATCATGCATACTTACTGGGAGGGTAACAAATTGGCAGATACATTGGCTAATTATGGCATTAATGTTAACCACATTGTTTGGGATAATAATAGCATTCCTAAACAACTTCAAAGCAGCATTCAAGCGGATATCTATACACATGCAAATTCATGATTTGGGTTATGATCAATGGGAGTGGATTAATAAAGCTCCCACATGTGATGACTTTAAAACTAAGCTTATACAAATCTTGTCGAACAATCAAGATTGTATGAAGTATAATGGAAAGTTCAAGTGGATTTATATAGAAATGAAAGTCACGCATGCGGGCAACAATGTGCTCTCTACAATCTGGTTACAAGACTCTATGGATCCTCAAGACAGAAATAATGTTAATGATGATAGGGAGCAAGCTAGCAAAAGGGCCGTAGTTCCCACATGCAAACTTCCACAGGTTCAAATCAACCGTCACGTGGGTATTTGTGGGAAAAGTAATGGCTATTGTAAACAGCAACTTCACTGCGTGGATAACAATAGTGAAAGGCGGACTAGTATCAGCGCTCTTAAGGTTTCTAAATTTTTTTACAAGCGGTGTTAAGCATGGTGACAATGGGGCCCCCTTGCCAGATTGAGCCCAGTGTGGATCCGGATTGGAAGGATAATGTGGAGTTGTGGAATATTCTCAGCCTGGGAGGCATCACCAACTTTATGGAGAAGATTCAGGGCCATGACCAAAGTATTTCAATGCATTTTGTGAAGGATTGGAAGGATCGCACTTGTGGATTATGGGGGCGAGAAGATTTTGATCGGCGAGGACTTAATTGCTGAAGCGACTGGCCTTGGCATGGAGGGGTACAAATTTTTTAATAAAAGGGTTGACAAAGAAGCTGAGGAGAGGATATTTGTTGAGGGAACTGAGAAGTTGATCTTTTTCACGGCGGTCCTGCTTGTTAGCTCGATCCCTGTGCCTTATGATGAGGTTACCCATATGATGGTGCGGTTCATTTCTTTGGAAGGGAGGTTCGTCACTGTGCCAGCTAAGCATCTTATCTTCCTCAACCACTTCCGTAGGAATCACACAGTATGTTTCCCCCATTATCTGCTTAACTCTCTTGAGTGCTCCATTTTGGAGTTTCAAAAGCATGCTCGTGTGGTTCCTTTGCACCAGGGGCTTATTTTCTTGCTGCATAAATTGTGTCTTCTTCGGTCTCCTGGTTTCCCTCCCTCCCCGGCTCTGTTCCCCCTCTGCGGTTCAGCGGCCGCTAGCCCTATCTCTCCACATTCTGTCCCCACCACTGCTATTTTCACCCCTCTACCGGCCTTCCCGATTCCATCTCCCATTCCCCCACCTCTACTCCCACCCCCTTCACTTCCACTTCGGCCAGACCGGTTACCAGGTCCTCTAGAAGACTGAACCTTGATACCCCTGCTGTGGGGAAGGATCCTCAAGAGATTGAAATTGCCCATAACCTCCTTCATATTAGCAGTGCTAGTTCTCAGGAAGCACATATGGAGAGCTCCACAAAAAGGTTGGAAGCCTTAGAAGCTGACATGAAGCTGTTGAAGGAAGAGGTCAAAAACTTGGCAAAACAAAAAGGTAAGAGGAAGAAGGAGGAGGAGGTGGCTATGAATAATAGCCAGATTGAAGATATTTACAAGAAGCTGAACTCCTTAGACTCCCGTTTAGGGAAGGCCAAGACTCGCCATGATTATAATATGGCCATTTTTAATGCAATTGAAGAGTTCATTGAGCAGCATGTCCGTAGTGTCTCCAATCTCAGTGGGGTTCCGGCAACCCTTTGGGGCACTGATAAAGAAAGCAAAAGGACCATTGATCAGCTGGATGTTACTAACTCTGCCCACATGACGACTTTGGCTATGTTCAAATCTTGGTAGAGTATCAAAACAACATCGACAAATCGCCAAGAAGTAATTGTGGGTGCTTTTGCTACACTTCTTTGTAATTATTGTTGTTTTTTTCTTTGTCTTTTTGCTGCTTTTCTGTAGTGTTCGTGCTATTTTTGTTTTGATGGGGGTAGCTGCTCTTTGGCTACTTTGGGCTTCATTGTCCCATTTGGATTTTGATCCTTTTGTTCTAGTTCTCTTTCCTATTTTGGCTTCTAGGCCCTCTTTTGTTCTCAAGGGTATAGTCCCTTTCAAAAAACTATTTGCCAAAAATAAAAATAAAAACAATATTTCTCTTACCAATGAGAGTCAACCCCACACAAGATGACCAATAAATACCCACAAAACAATAATCACAAAAGATGGGCTATCGAAATACCTTTGATTGAATCAAGAGAAATATATTAATCTTTAGTAATAGAAACCCTCATATTGAGTATACTTTGCAGATTGTAAGCCATGGGTTTGTAAATAGAGTTGAAAACATAACAAAATATCCACAAATGTTAAAACACAAAGTCACAAACAACATTGTTTTTTTCTTTCAAAACTCTAAATCACATTCAGGTTCTAATATTTAACCTGAACAAAAAAACCCAACACAAAATAACACTTGCAACCTCAAATCATAATGATCAAACATAAAACTACTGCAGTAAGTTTTATATCCATGCAAATAATAAATGGAATAAGTGGATAAGGGAGAGATAGATCTTATCATTCCTGTGAAAGGAAACTTGATTTCTTCTTCATTTCACGCAAGAAATATTGACCAAATTATATTCGAATCATAGTCAAAAGCCCCAATATTTCCTTAGAGATTCATGTATAAATGTCGTTGATTCCACAACCAAAACCCATAAAGAATATCCATTCATTTTTATAGCTAGAAGATTTTCATTATTTCCTAGAATATTTCACATGTAAATTTTCATGTTGATTAAACAGAGAGCTCTAAAAATAGGAATGACCTTCATGCACAGACTCCACTAAACCCTCATCGAATAATGACCAAGAAAACCCCATCATCTCAAAGTTTCACAAAAGCACTTTTGCATGCCCCAAGATTTGTGGGTGAACATTTAATGTCATTAATGTAGGAACCTGATGTAGTTTACCTCTCATTCAACTGACTAACTATTTTCCATTCAAATTTAGCATATTTTAAAAACTCACAATTCGAATTACTAACTTTACTATAGTAAAAGATAATAAAGCTTTACTATTTTTTTCTACACAATGGGCGGTTGGCGGTGCTTCCTAAATGCACCCCTTCATTAATATCATAAAATTTGTACAAAAACAAGTTGGGAGAAGTTCCCAATGTACATTAGGATAAGATTTAAATTATGATAGGTTTGTATATCATAACCTAGCTTAACATAAATCTTGACCCCGTTTAAAATTATGATATGCCTTTAAAAACACAAGTCCTCATTACCATAATTTTGAATTCCTTTAGATTAGGTGTTTAGTATTCATGTTCCTCCATACTTTATAAAAATTCAACCCTGCATTTTAGTATTATAACACAACTTAATTTATATGATCAACCTTAGTCTAACATATAAGGAACATCAAAACCCTCGTACTTTTACCTAAGCCCAAAGTGAGCTTCCAACATAGCATAGTCCAGGAAATAATTTACATAACATGATCATATTACCTCATCAACCTTTCTTCCCTTTCACCTAGGTTGAGTCATCCATTGGTAAGAATAAACCAAAACATAGCCTAAGACCATTGCTATGATCTCTTATTTTTAAAACATGTAATGCTTAACAATTGTCATTCAAATGCTAAGGGACACCAATAAGTACAAGGAATTAGAATACATAACCAAATTCATGTTATCCTAACACATGTAGTGATCGTGCACATGTCACTCTTTATCAAGAAATTACTATTCCAGAAATCATACCAAAATAGCAAAGTATCAAAGCCAAATGTCGGGCACAACAACAAGATGAAGTACCTTAATAATGGAATCACCTCATCTTCTTCCTTGATTCAGCATATAGTTGGCATTATCCACTCAACCTGTTATAACAACATATTGTGGCACTTGCAGTGTAAGTTAGGATCATGCAGAGGCTAAGATCAACATAACAATGATACTCATGTATGTTCCAAAATAATCTATAACAAGTCCAATACTTTACAATAACCTTTAATAAAATTAATTACGATCAAAAATCTCAGTATAGGTCATGTTAAGAACCTTGCACATGTAATTTTTCAATTTGTACATTAACTCTCAGTAGTGACCTCTTATTAAAAATTCACAATCAGTCAAAGATTGAATTTGATGTAATAATTTTATATAAGCTAAAGGAATCTCACTTAACATCAAGCACTATAATCCCAACTGATGACTTATCCTTTCATAAACACAAACTAAATTTTTGGGTGTGACATACTTCCCCCTTAATGAATCATCATCCCGATGATTTTTACTTATTAATCTCAATGAGTGCAATCAATCACATATTTGCATCTAATAGCTTAAGGAGAAACAGTCTTCATTTTTCACAAAAATTTGAAATTTTTAGATCGAAAAATAAAATTTATTATGCAATAAACCTTTCAACAGCAAAAATTGCCATACAATCAGAGACATGACATAATTTTTATCATTACAACCAGTTATTTCATGCAATATTATTTAATATGGATAACACATAGTCAAAAACATGTTATATATAGTAGATACAACAAGGAAAACTTTGTTTTCTATTTTCCCTAGGTCTTTCCATCTATTTTGTTTTGTTACTCCACTTGTCTTTCTAGACCTTACTCTGTGCAATTCTCAATTTTCCTTGAAATGCACCCAATGATCTTCCTTTTCTGGTTGGTTTTACCCAAATATATCCTTGTTTTTCACCTTTTGGATATCTTCATCATAAATTCATGGTCAATGATTACTTAAATCATCCAAATTGTTCCTCTCTTTTCCTTTTAGGATTTTTGTTTTGCAAGCTTCCAAGTATTGGTTATCTTCCATATCAACAAAAATATTGATTTATATCATCAAAGTTAATCGTTATGTCTTAAGTCCTTTAAGAACTCATTAGTTATAAATCCTATGATGAGGCTCAATTAACATCAATGCCAAGATTACATCGCAACCATATATTTGTAATTTTTCTTCATATGCAAGGATAAATCAGATTTCTAATTCTATTTTCAATCAATAAATAAATACAACAACGTTAATCATACTAGTGTTATACTAAATCAACACCAGGAATTCCATAACTTACTTACCTGATATTATGTTAGGAAATACATGTTCTTGTTCTTCCGTAAAACTACAACGTGATTTATCGTTGTGTTTTACCCCGACGAGATCATAATTTGTGCCTTTTATTCATTCAATTAATGACAAAAAGTTTGAAATGTTACAAAATCCTTGTCATTCTAGTTGTCAATATGTAAAATATATTCAAGTATGTCATATTAATTGACAAAAATTATGCATTTTCCTATACACATGCTTCATCCATTAATTTTTTTGCTTAGAACTATTAAAAATAACTCTGTCATGCACTCTTCTTAATATTTTATACTTTGCAAACATTGGCTCAATATGCCCAAAAGCAAATATCATTGTACCATGACCTAAAATCACTTCAAATATGATTAACAACATTAAATATTGTTGGTTTCTCAAACGTGCACCTACAGCTTGGATCTCTGAAAGGGACCAAGGTGTCTAAGACCACAATGGAACCATCCCCAAGTTGTGGGACCTTGCGAGCTTGGGACGGATCTCCGGAGAAGGCCGGTTCCTCTATCTATCTCTATTACTACTGCTACTCCTAGTGCTGAAAGGGAAAACTAAGCTAAGAATGCCAAGGGACCAGGGAAAGAAGGATAACATGAAGTAAACTACACTAAAAGGTGATAGCACCAGAAAAGAGGGATGAACACTATCTATTCTGAGCAAGAATGACAGGGAATGTGTGAGAGGAGGCTAGGCACGAGTAGCACAACAAAACATGCATTCACCAAATTGTCCTTATGGAACACAACCAAATATGGAACTGCAAGGGACCTGAAGTAGCACAACAATACACAATGCAAGAGAAAAGGGTAAGAAGAAGGAACAAAAACATGCTAGGATAGAGAATAGTCACAAAATGATGCTTCTATTACTTCTAAAATGCACATAACTATTACAATGATAAAGAGGCTGATATCCACATGCAAGATCCAAACATGGAGGTCTGCAACTCAAAATATAGAAAATATGGATTCCTTAATAACACATGTAAGGATCCAGAGTATCCAACATAAAAAATGAGCCTTGCTCTTACATTTATAGATGAATCCATGGAGGAAGAAAGGAAGAGGAGGGAAAACCTGAATTTGAAACACAACCACCAATAAGAAGCATTCAATGTCTGTAAATCCACTTGGAAATATGTGAAATATGCTTCCCCATGCTTGTTTGACGTGTTGAAGATAAAAGAGAGTGGATCATACTAAATTGGGTGGTTGGAGCAATCAGATCTACTCATCAATGTTCAGAGAGATCGTTTTCCCAATTCTCACCTACCAAATTTGCTAGAATTTGAAATTTGAATTTCTAGCACTATTTCTGATGTTGGAAGCTTTCTGACAAGTCCAAGTGCACGCCGATCTGAGATCTATAGCTGAAGATATGGCTCTTAGAAGATGTCGATTCGATAACGTATACAAGACACGTGGCATGCATCATTGGATGAGATGGTGGCCAAATGTACAACTATTTTTTGTTTTTACCACGTGTTAATCATTCATTTTTATGAGGATTTGGCACCTTGTCTGGTCACACGTGGCACACTTAGGCATGTCAAAAGATGATATGGCACAGAATGGTGCGGGGAGAAAACATAGGAAAGTGCGGAGGGTGCGCGTGACATGCGAGGGGAGATGAATCAAACTGGTGAGCAGAGAATGTATGGTTAAGGTGCAACTATTACAAAGTAATGGGTGCGGTGTGCGAAGGGTCAAAGACTTAGGCACACGGGGTGGAAGGAAACTGACTTGGAAGAAGGTGAACGCACGCACGGAAGGAGGGCACAAGGGGAAGTGGAAGGAGGAAGGAAAGGGGCGCGCATAAAAACTATGACCAAGGGAATGTGCCAAATGATGTTGAGCACGCACAACTTCTTCAATAGATAAATTAGGGCCAAAATGTGTATGCAAGTTATCCAAATCACTAGGAGAGTTATTTGGATAACAAATACACTCACCCCAACCATTAAATCAGTTTCACAACATCATTCTTCATTACTTTCCTTTTTAACCTTCACTAGTCCTTGTAGCCTTGAAAAAGTCAAATTCTGAAAATTTCCCAAAATACGAGACCTTTAAACCTAACTGGTAATATTTTTAGGAGCTCATTATCCTCATTAAATTTCTTTTCAAATTTTAGATCTTAACTCAACTCTAGTGAAAAGTTATGCCACTTTTTACAATTTTGTCTTTCTAGGCAATTAGCCCTCCTACACTGTAAACCTCCAAGTTTAGAGGAACCTGCAAACAACCAATCAAAAATGATTATATTTCTAGATACCCTTTATCTTGCTCTTGCTTTTCACCATGCGAAATTTCTCAATTCATCTTCTATCTCTCTTTATCATCAAACCCTCATTTTTAGGCTCTAAATAGGGTTTTATGGAAAATTCTTGATTTGTCCTTTCTCTACTTTTTAACTTCACATTCATTCTTCATTATGTCAATCTAACTAGTTCATGATGATCTTAATGCCCAAAACATCCTTTGGCTTCAAATTGTGTTGTTTTGTAAGTTTTCTCCTTCTTATCTAGCTTAGGGTTTCAATGTAGTGTCTTAGGGTTTGTAATTTCTTCACTTTCTTAACTATTTCTTTTTATATGTCTCTTAATAACTCATTCAATATGTAATCACCCTTTCTTCAACTTTTCGCCTCTTATTTTGCTCAATTCCAAGTTTAGCAATTTTGCTCAAAAGTTGTTCTTTAGAGAATTTCAAATCAATTAATCTCCTTACTCATTTATCACCAACTTTCCACTCTATCACTCTTCCATCACCTTTCATAAATGTTTAGCATTCATTCTTGATGCCTTCCAATAGTGTCAACCAAATGACTAATTTTACTTGCCTCCTAAGTAAGACTATGCAAGATCATTTCCTTATAGATTATACTTTGTTTTCGAGTTTCCCTAGTTATTATTTTTTATTTCTAGGCCTTCAAATGAACTTTAATATTCTCTATATTCACACCCTATCATACTTCACCATTGACATTTTCCCCACACTTATACAAGTTCGCCTTTCAACTTTCTTTAAAATTGTGCATGACTAGTTTGGGCATTTATTAGTTGAGTTCATTCCCTTTATGACTTGTGTACTTAACCTCACACCCTACTCAACCTCATCACATAATTGCAGTTACGTATAAGGATTGACTCATAATTATAACAATATTTTATTTAGTTTCATGACCCAATTGTTCCCTCTCTAACCTCCAAGATAAAGAAAGACATGGTTTGACTATACTTGGTATGGATTTAAGATAGAAAACTTGGTTCATTCTTCCTAAATTTTTGACTAAATAGAAACCTTATTCTTGACCCAAACTTACTTTCTACAAATTTCAAGAATTTCCACTTTGGTGATAAAGAAAGTTATCAATTTTTTTCACTCTAGCCCTCATCTCAAATTGAGACAAGGAAAATTCTGAGTTTAATGCAATCTTCACAACTTTTCAAGCTAAAAACAAGCTTAAAACTCTCATGAACATTCCTCTCACCTATTCAATGCTAAATGACTAGTAAACACATTTGAAAATGGGTTTCTTAGTATTTTCTGCCTTAAATGAATCTAGACTGTGCATGCATAGTTATACCTTGAGTTTCTTATCCTTTTTCCATATCAAGGTTCCCAAAACTTTCTAAATGAATTTCAAACCCGGTAGTTCTCTTTTATTAAAACTCTCCCTCATTAATTTTTTTATGAAAAATCATATACTCTACCCACAATCCATTCCTTGTCAAATCAGAATCCACAGTTTAGAAAGCACAGTTTACATGCAAATTTATCCCATTGTTGTTAATCTATCATCATTCTTCAATCAAATGCATACTTTTTTAGGATTACCCTCAAATTATTAAGCTTTAAATGAGTCTCAACAGATTTGACACTATATAAACAATAAAAATCAAAGATTCTTTACCTTATTGTCATAGTGAAAGATAGTTCACTTCACTCTTATATAAGGAACCCCTTATCATTGTCCTTTCAGTAGATTTGTTCATGATTTAAAAAGGTTTTTCCAATCCACATGCATGCATAGACATTCATTCATCAACAAGTACACAAATATTCAATCACTTAGTTTAAAAGAACCTTCCTATTCATGGTAATATTAAACCATACATAATCAATTATTACAAGAAGCTTTTATTGAATTACAACCATGGAATTACACAAGCTTCTTTGAGCCTCAAGGGCTATATTTTATAAATACTCTTCTTCTCCACTTTGATAGACCCTTCACCATTATCCCCATTCAAATACACAAGCTTTGTTTTATGGTTTTTGGAGGTAGTTAGGTTTTTCCTTCTTAACCACATATGGTGAACTAACTCTAATGAGTTTACATTTTGGTTGGTCAAATACGAGTAAATACATTTCATGACCATGTTATTTACTAACACTAGACCTATACTAACCCTTAAGTGACTAACATATTAACACTATAGACTAGATTACAATACCCCACTATTTGAATATTTAAATATGGATTTTGGAGGAAAACCTCCAAAATGCCATTTATTACATCTAGAAGGGTCCACATGGACCAAGACACCCACAAAACACCTAAAACAACCTATAAAGGCTAATCAAGCCAAAATTTTAACTATGTACATTGATTCTCTTGCATCAAAAACAATATAAGTCATTCAAAAACAATTTTTTTAACATTCCATTAATCAAGAAAACCCACTATTTTTTAATTTTAGATTGTTCAAAGTGAGTCGACAAGTTTCACCATGACAGTTGACATTTTCCTACCATATACTTCCTTCACTTTTCCCATAAGTTCAAGTGAGAAAGAATTGAAGCTCTTTTTATTCTTTTTCTCTTTACAAGTTTGAATTCATTGCAAATTTTCATTCTAGCTTGATTGGCCTTTCAAATCATTACGCTACACAGCAGATAGTCCTCTTCTCTATCTACTTCATCTACCCCTTGCGGGTTTTTAATTTTCATGTTGGATTTAAGTTCCAAAATCTATCCTCTTGATAGTTCAACAATCAAGCAACTCCCTTCTTGATTGTTATCAATCAGTTTAAGTTATTTTTCAAAAAAACTAATCATTTTCACACTCGACCAAGTGCTCCAAGAAACCTTCAGGTATCGTGTGTCACAAAGGATTGTTAGAGTTTTTATCTAACTTATGTATTGCTAAACTTGAAGCTTAATTTTGTCTCGGTTTTTATCCGTGGTACATTATTCTCACTTTCATTTTATTTTTTAATAAAATCAGAATTCAGTAAGCATAAGGATCCAATTAGTCCAAGAGTTACAACCTTTAGCTCTGATACCAAAATGTAACCCGTCTTTGTTATGTTTCTCAACTAAGGAATTTTTGTTGTTTTAACTCATTACTTGCATTTATGGCCTTCAATGAATTTAACATATGCAAATTAAATTACAACACATAAGTGTTATAAATCCCTTAAGTTGTCATATGCTAAAATGAGTAGCATCATTTGCAGCCCCGCTGAATTATATCAGCATTTGTTAATTATCTTTTACATTAGATTTCTTACTTCACCGATTTAAATACCCCACATTTAAATCCATATTCCTTCAATGATTTAAATGTACAACTAACATTTAAATATAGCATAATATAATTACAATTATTTAGATAACAAATCAATAAATCATGTGCAAGATTATGGGTCAACTAGATCCTACTCGATCCCCATAGAAAACTCTTTCAAGTCAGTATACAAAGTATACCAAGTAGTTCCCTTCTCAACATTGATTTACAAGTGTTGTTCTAAGTGTCTACCGGGATTTCAGTCAATCAAATACCATTAGGAAAAATACACCTATGCAAGAACTAGGTGCATCCTGACAAAGTGTAATGACTTACACTACTTTGGCCAAAGTTTCATAGTCATGTATGCCATGCTCAATTTCATGACGACACATTCGTCAATAGAAACATGTCCCATCACCATATCACTTGATCCAGTTATCAGAATTGAATTACTTGTTTAGTTAAATTAATTTAAGTCACGCAACCATACAAAAATTGTGCATCCATTGAGGTGAGCACGACTATGCCAACTAGACTAGTTGGATGGGAAAATTTTACTTCATAGCACAACTTAATTCCATGTTGATCACAACATGCATAATAATTTTTCATAACTTTTTACCTCATTGAATTTTTTTACGATAGTTTAAATTTTGTAATGTAGTGATATCCATCACATTAATTATTCGATCCTAAGGTCCATAACTTAGTTTCAATTAATTAAACGTAATCAACTTCCACAAGTGGCTTGTGCATATTTCTTAAGCATTGAGTTAATTAGGGAAGCAAGTTGCATTAATTACGTAATCCCTAATTATTAAATTATGACCTTGTCATTATATTTACTTAAGTACACAAATGTAAAACTCATCATTGAATGTATATAAACATCCATAAGGTTTACATACTTAGGAATAACTATTAAACTTCCTCAATACATATGAGTCAATCATATATAATTTCAGTTACACATATACCATTCAATATATGAATTGTATTCAATTAATAACACAGAGGTATATTCATAATCCAATAAAACCATTAATAATGCAAACATGCATATTGTAATTCTTTAATACATCATAATTATCTATTTAATAATACCTTATATTATTCTATATAAGTTTCCAATCATACAATCCAATGAGATAAAGAAAACTTCCCATTAAATTTTCTGATTGAAATCAAAACTTGATTAAATATAGAATAAATATTATTCATTTCCTTTTTGAAATAGATAATAATAGAAATGGTTAATTTAGTCTCTCAATCAATTAAGCACTACATCGGTAATTCGATCGATTACAATTTTCACTATGCAATAAAATTCAACTTTAATCAATCAAATTGAATAACTAATATCTTTCAACATCATTCTCCTTACTGAGACTTAAGTACTCCATCTACAAAATGTTAGCAACTATCGTTCGAAAGAAATGGCATGATAAGAAATTTTTCTCACTTAATATTTTATGGCATTTAGCATTTACCTAAATGAAAATCTGCAATAATTGGAACTAGAAACAACATAATAATGTACAAATCCCTCACTATCTATAAAGGAAAAATAATTTTGCAATCACTACTTCATCTAACCTTATTTTGTTCTAATTACTTAATGGAAATTTCCAAAATTAATCAAGTTAATAAAAACAATAATGACCTCATCGTTAAACAAGATATCTTGTATGAAACAACTAGGCAATTATACTCACATCAGCCAACCGTAGAATAAAAATGTGTGTGTGTGTATATTCAATTATCATACGATTATTTCAAGGACATAATGTTATACTTATATATTCTATGGAGGAGGGGGCTCGGGGCATAAGGTAGCCCAACTAGTCGAAGCCCAACCAGATTGAGGCCCTATATCTCTCTTTCCGGCCTGCCAGTTCTAGTTCAACCGGGCTATTCCAGTAACTGGTTATAGAGCCGCATATAGATAGATAGATGGGCCACTAGACCCCGTATTTACGATATCTCGTACGTTTCGGATATAGCACGTCCCTTCTCTCCTATGGGAATGGGATCCACACTTTGACACCTAAGATTCCATAACGAGTAGAGACTTTCGCATAAGCGTAATCGATTTGATGGCGAAATGCATTACACGAACACTTGGCACGAGATGCCGAAGAGAGAGCCGAACAGCGGCCCCTATCTATATATGGCGGAGCTGTTGGCATTGCTCTGTTTTCCCCTCTTTCCCCATCGGTGAGATTTCCCAATCGAATGCTTTCTTTTTAGTACAATGAGAGTATTCTTTTGTATGACGTCCTCCTCTTTATTTTTTCTAAGTAACTTTCTAAATCCTTTCAAAATCCTCCGCTCTTTATCTTCCTTTGTCTCTCCAATTTGAATTTTGGCTTTAGGTACAGGTTTGGATTTGTGATGCATTTTCATTTTAGTCATCTCCTTTAGTCTCTCAAAAAGACTCGACCATGGTATTAATCTTATTAGGGGATTTATTATTCCTAGAAGCTAAACAACAACAATCACGAGGTTTATATATATACATGTATATATATATATATATATATATATATATATATATATATATATATATATATATATATATATATGTATGTATGTATGTATGTATGTATGTATGTATGTATGTATGTATGTATGTATGTATGTATGTATGTACCCAATTCAATATAACATCACTATAAAGAAAACACAAGGTTACTCAAGAATTTGAGTACATTAAGTTTAAAAATATTTATATCTCAACATAGATCATCGAGATAATCCCCATTATCAATTATTATACTATTTTATAAAAGTAACAAATACTTATAAAAGTTAGACAATGTTGAGGTAATTGCTATTTACCTTAACTAATTGAAGAAACATGGTTCATTCATCCCTGTATTATAGTTAATACAAACACGGTCACCAAACAAGGCCCTTATGACAATTGTACTCAAATAAATAATTGACTACCTCAATATAGGTAACCATCACTAACAAAACAAAGGCACATAGCCCTTCATTTACAAGCAATCAAACCAAAACACTAGTTCACATGACTATGGACCAAAATAGGGATAATAATCGGTGACAATGAACTCAAACTCCCGAAAGCATTTAATTATAACAAAAACACCAATGCCAAAAGCCTGTATCTAACCATACGGTCCAAACTTCCTATTAGTTAGGTCAAATCAACCTAAATAGATATCATTATAACAGTTGGACAACGATAAGATAAACCTTAGTCTTCCTTAATTGATTTGAGATAATAAGTTCCAAAAAGCTAATAAAATTATGAAACATCAACACAAAATTATAACATAGGCATAACAATACCGCAACCTAAAAAAATCCCATTATCCCTACGAGAGGTTTGATTCCACACAACATACCATCAAATGACATTAAGGTTAACTAAGTACCGAGAGACCATTCAAACCCCACGAGTGGATTACACAAGTATCATACTCAATTCTAATGATTTTATATGCATACCTATAACTATAAATACATCCATGGACACCCCACATTAATGTGTTTTTCAATAAATACATTCGACAGATTTCATAGAAGGATTTTATGTAAAAGTCCACAAAATATACTACCCTCACGATTATTGCGAGTATCATAACCTTCATAATGTTTTATATATTCAACACATAGGTATACGAAAATACCCAAAAACTGTATTCAAATCTAAGGATTCGATTTAAACACATTCATTTGTTTATATCAATCGACACCCAAACCAGAAATTGACTAGAAAGTCCAACTGAGTTTAAGAGAAAAAATCTCTCTTATCATTGAGAGTCAACCCCATACAATTTGACTAATAAAAACCCACAAAAAATAATAACAGAAGATGGTCTATCGAAATACCTTCGATTGAATTAGGAGTATAATATAGATTGCAAGCCATGGGTTTGCAAAGAGAGTTAACAACATAACAATATATCCAAAAATGTTAAAATGCACAGTTACAGACAACACTGTGTATTTCCAAAACTCTAAATCACATTCAGGTTCCAATATTTAATGGAACGAAAAAACCCAACATAGAATAACACTTACAACCTCAAACCATAGTGATTAAACAAAAACTACCATAGTAATTTTTCTATCCATTCAAATAATAAATGTAAGTTACTAAGGGAGAGATAGATCATATCATGCCTATGAAACTTGATTTCTTCATATTTTCCTGCAAGTAAGCTCGAGCCACATTCTATTTCGAATCACAGTAAAAATCCCTAACATTTCCTTAGATATTCATGTATAAATGCCCTTGATTCCATAGCTAAAACCCATAAAGAATCTCCATTAATTTTTATAGATAGAAGTTTATCATTATTTCCCATAATATTTTGCATGAAAATTTTCACAGTAATTAAACAAAGAGCTCCAAAAATAGGAATTCACTTCATGCATATCTCCACTAAACCCTCATCGAACAATGACCAATAAAACCCCATCATCTCAAAGTTTTAATAAACCAATTTTGCATGCCCTGAGATTTGTGGGTGCACATTTAATGTCATTAATGTAAGATCCCAGTACAGTTTCCTCCCATTTAACTGACTAACTATTTTCCATTGAAATTTAGCATTCTTTAAAAACTCCCAATTTGAATTACTAACTTTAGTATAGTAAAAGATAGTAGAGATTTACTATTTTTTCTCCATAATGGGTGGTTGACGGTGCTTACTAAATGCACCCCTTCATTAATATCAAAAACTTTGTACAAAAATTATCTGGGAGAAGTTCCCAATGTACATTAGAATAAGCTTTAAAGTATGATAGGTTTGTAGATCATAACCTAGCTTAATATAAATCTTGGCCACATTTAAAATTATGTTATTCCTTTAAAAACACAAGTCCCCATTACCATAGTTTTGAATTTATTTAGATTAGGCCATTAGTATTCATGTTCCTCCATACTTTATAAACATTAAGCCCTACATTATATAGTATTATAGCACAACTTAATTTATATGATCAACCTTAGTCTAACATATAAGGAACATTAGAACACTCATAATTTTACCTAAGTGCAAAGTGAGCTTCTAACAGAGCATAGTCTAGGTACTAATTTACATAACATGATCATAGTAGCTTATCAATCTTGCTTCCCTTTTCCTAGGTTGAGTCATCCATTGGTAAGAATAAACCAAAATATAGCCTAAGATCATTGTTATGATCTCTTAAATTTAAAACATGTAATGCTTAAACAATTTCATTCAAATCCTAAGGGACACCAACAAGTCCAAGGAATTATAATACATAACCAAATTCATGTTAGCCAAGAACATGTGGTGATCATGCACATGTCACTCTTTATCATGAAATTACTATTCGAGAAAGGGCGAAAATAGAAAAGTATTAAAGCCAAATGTCGGGACAACAACAAGATGAAGTACCTTAATAATGAAATTATCCCATCTTGTTAATTCATCATACGGTTTGCATTATCCGCTCAACCTATTATAACAACATATTGTGGCACTTGTAGGTGCAAGTTAGGATCATACAGAGGATAGGCTCAACATAACAATGATACTCATGTATGTTTCAAAATCATCTATAACAAGTCCAATACTTTCCAGTAGCCTTTAATAAAATTAATTATGATCACAAATATCAGTAGAGGTCATGATAAGAACCTTGCACAGGTAAGTCATCAATTTGTACATTAACTCTCAAGTAGTGACTTCTTATTAAGAAGTCACAATCATTCAAAGATCAAATTTAATATAATAATTTTATACAAGCTAAATGAATCTCATAGAACATCAAGCACTATAATCCCATTTGAAAACTTATCCTTTCATAAATACAAATTGAATTTGTGGGGTGACACTTTGAACATCCAATATTACCACATTTTTATGGTTAATCTTGTATTATAATCATAATTCATTATTTAACCTTTATGATTTGAAGAGTACTTAACATGAAAGCACAAATTTTTCTTTTTAAGACCACATTTATTTTAGTCCTTTTAATACTTAACGAATAATGGTTTCATCTAATTTAGTTCGTTTATCTTATTACACATGAATATTATAACTCAATTGTTAAATAGAAGTAACTTAATAGTACGCAACATAAGATTAGATTCCCAAATTAGAAACTGTGTTCTTCATTACTTTTTTCACGTGGATCATATCACACCTACTTTCACATCATAAGAAAGATTTATTAAATAACTACAAGAATCCACGGTACTTAAATTCTTAGAACGACATCACTAAAACTAAGAGAAAGTTCTAATTTTACTTTACAATTATAATATTAACGGTGCATTAATTCATACCCTAATTGTCCCAGTGACCCCAAGCACTATGAATTATCTTCCTTCTAATGATGTTTAGTTTCTAGAACAACCATAAGGTTACATACTAGATATTTCGTCATGAATGTCCCAAAAGTGACATTATACCTGGCACCTAAGCATCTTACACACTTTCATACCCATAAGAAAACTATTTACTAGGTTCCTAAGGAGGAACACACAAACTCTTACGGTGACCTTAAGACTTTAGGAATATGAACGTAGTTAAGATTTGAACCATTTATATTCCTATGAGGTGATTTCATACACTTTGATACATTCTAGGGACACGAGGTTGATAGACAAAACTTAACGTGGGTTTTATTTTCCAATGAATCTCTTAATAGAGTACACATTTTACTTCTTTCCCTTCTGAATTCAAGGAATCTAAAAATCGATACAAGCTACTATAGATAAATTCAACCTCCCATATATCAATTATATTAAAGAGGGGTTAACAAATTCAAACATAAGGGTTTAATGCATAGGTAAAGTGGTAAACAACTCCACTTACATCTCTTAGATATCTTAATGAGATCATTCAAAGTGTAAGACAAGAAACGACATATTATAGGTTTGAGTCCTTTCTTAAAATGGTAGGGTTATTGTAAAACCGAACAAGACTCATTTAAGATAGAGATACACAACAAGGGTTAAGAGTACGGTTCATTTCGATAGTTTAAAAATAGAAAAATTCTACTAATAATACAAGTATTAAGAGAGAAATCAATAATTAAAGTTATAGAATATTTATTCAAAACATTTAAACCACAAGAGAAACATATAAACCCGTAATGAAATGCATTCCCAAAGTAGAATGCCCATTTTCCCAAATACACAAATAAGCTACAATTTCTTACTCGTCATATAAAAATCCATAAATAATGTTATTTTTTATAAACATAATCTAATATACATCCATTTAATATTACATGTATTTCAAATATAACTCGTTGTTACAAAATATCATATAATGCTACAATTTTCTTCATATCTCACGTACATGCAACCGTCGCATGGTCGCACAATCGCTAGCATGATATCTAACTATAATCTAGCACAATTTACAATTTCATAGTTTTCCAACAATAATGAAATAATACTTTACGCACTTTTAGGGAAAGTAAGAAATACAAATGCCATTTCATTTGATTTTTAAAGCTAAAGATAGAGTAGAGAGAGGAGAGAGAAAACACCATTTCTTTACAAATTCAATATATTTTTAAAAAATCAGCAAGATGAACTCCCACAGTCATGTGCTAGTGTTTCTGAGTTTCTAGATCAACATTTTTCTTGGATAAGGTCCTACTACAATTTTCTCCACTTAGTTACAAGTTTCCAAAAAGTGTCAAATTTAGACAAGTAGCTCAACAATCAACATTCAAAAACCAACTTCAAGACTCAAAAACATAAGGGAACAAAATCCTACCTACTTCCATATATAGATGAAAACACTCGGAGTTGATAGAACCATTAACTAGTGAATCGGGCTCAATTGGTGCCCATATATCCCAAGATAACGATTGTAAATGCACCGAATGACCTCATCACCCAACGACCAGGAGGCCTATTAAACACACTAGGAAAACTAAATTGTTAGGTTTTTCTCCAAAATAATGGATGGTAGCGATTTTCATGGAGAAATATTATAGGTATGTGGAAGAAAAAATCCATTTCTACACCCGGGGCCAAAGCGTAGATCAAAACCAAACTACATTTTTAACTTTCAGCAACTATCTAAAGTTGTGAACTAGTCCAATGGACTCCTAATAATATGAATAAAAAGGGTAAAAAAACCTTCAAGGATAACCCTGGGGTTTCGTGAAACACCCCATGTGATAAGGATCATAGTCAAAGTTGATTCAACATATTTTGAGGTTTATACAAATATCTCGTGTCTCATTAAAAACAAGTTTTACAATGGTTTCAAAAAGTTGGAAAGAGGTAGTTTTGAACTAACATTCAAGTATAAACCTGCCAACTATGTGGTTTCCGTAATTGGTGTTGATATCATAGTTTATCTAACCATCTATGAGGTAATTGAAGGTAGTGTTTACATTCATGGTTGCATGTCTAGTTACGTACAAAACAAAGGTAAAATTAGCTAATAGATACAACACATTATATGATTTTCCTAAAAATTCTTCTTCTTTATTTTGATTAACAACTCCATTAAAACTAGGAATACTAGAAACAATAAAATCATGCAAAGAAAGCGTAAGATGACCATCCTAGAAAAATTGTCAAACGTTAAGCGCAAGGTTATCGATACACTAACTAGTTCCAATTATGGTGGTTTCAAGGATTTTTCAGAAATCCAATTTGAGCATGGTTTGCAACCAATTCACAAGCTCGTTATAGCTCCAACATTTACAACCAAAACACAATACAATAACTGTCAAATCTCTTAAAATCCACTTCTCGTTATGCTTTTATTATTTCCAAATCTTTTCAATAAATCCATTTGTGCATATCCTATAACTATGGCACTCTATGAGAAGAAATTGTTTTATTGAAATCCTTAACACCTCAACGGGAACATTGTTTAACCTAAAATCTTCACACTCCATTAGACCACATTTCTAAGGCAATTTGACACATGGTTCACGTGCCAACTAAAAGCTTACACATACTACAAGCACTAAGAAACCAAATCCTCACAACCACTTTGCAAGTTTAAATGGGTAATGGGTTATATCTCCACATTTGTACACTTTTGAAGAGATCAATTGTAACTACAAAATCTGAAAATATCCTTGTTTATACTCTTGTAAATAGTCCATATCATGTTCCATGACTCCCATTTTAGCACGATCTGGAAAAGCTTGGAAAACGTTACGGTATTTTCTTTGTACCCATAGATTGCATTCACTAGAGAGTTCCAAAATACTTCTCAAATACTCCCCTCATGTGTGTCTTGTTACCAAAACCACATGACCACTACAAGATTAATTGGAACATTAAAATATCTAGTTTAGAGTTATCCTCAATTAGATAACACAAGAAGAAGTGAGACCATGCAAACATGAGGATCAATTACAGGTGTGATGAAATGAGGAGTTCCCATTCATTGTTTTAAAGCTACTTATGCACCAAAAAAAAATAAAACCACAAAACTACCCTATCCCATTGGTAGGTTAATGACAATATTATATTTTCTTTGAGATATGTGGCATGATCTAGAATGACTGGGGTATGGTTTCTCGGCCTTCACATCAATGCAAAAGAAATAATGAAACAAACCCATTCTAGGTGGATCATGCAAGTATGTGTTCCATGATAACACATATCTTTGAGGAATTTTGTCATACAACTCATGTTCCTTGATTTCAATTCGAATGTTTCAAGAGCCTATTCAACAAACCAAATTTGGGTATATCCGAAACATATTGAAATCTATGAGCACATTTCTACAATGCAATTTACAAACATTTTTATACCCTACTATGCATTTCCATAACAAACAAAAATTTCTTCCTATCATCTTTGATGAAAAATATACCCGATCTAAAAATTCTATCTTACCATAGGTTGGTTGGGTGTTGGTAGTGGATGGGTGGATATGCTAAGATCTACACACCCTCATAAGCATTAGCACTGATTTCGCAATACATCCAACAAGTTTCCATCCTAATGAACACACCTATAAAACATCAAATAAGAACAAAAATAATTTCTTGTCCATTACATCAACACTTAGATTTCCCTAAACCATATTCCGAGAACCCATAACCATTGTAGTAATTTGCACGCATGGTGTATAGTGCATGATTTCACTACACAATGCATGTTTCACTCATGTGATCAACCTACCATAGAATTTGTAACTATCACAATTGGTGAGCCTCCTCTTCCCTATCATACATCTCCTATACTCCTTTACTCCATCCACCACCCTTAAATTTTCTAGATCTTACCTTACTTGTTTAATTATGTACCTCATAACATTTTTTATTGTCCTTATATATATAATTTTATTTTCTATCATGGCACATTTTTTAATATATTTTATTTTTACTTGTTTTATAATCATTTTTAATCTAAATTGATTAATTTCATTATATTATCTTAAAAATTTAACATAATTTATTGCACTTATTGTTTTACGATCACGAATGGAGACTTCAATTGACCTCCGAGCCATCATCCGGGATGGGATCGATAAAATTAATAAAGGAAGGATATTCATCCATGGAGAATTTACAATTTGGGAAACATTAGACGATCACCCCAAACATGGTTAAAAATGACAAACTGAAACAAACATAACATTTAACGACCACCACATGGTCCTTGGGAAAGGATTTTTAAGCGTATTTAATCAAAAAATTGGAGAAATAACATGACCACTTTTTAACAATCCACAAAACTGTGAAGGATGGAGAAAGGAAAATTTTATACGAATTAGAGTGGGAACTACACCAAGGAAGATATGTTTAATCATAATATATGGTATCGATTAATTCCTACATGTGCCACATGAACTACCACATGGGAAAAAATATTTCATACATTCTTATGAAAAAGTGGCAACTTGTCACCACCAATTTATATTGTATTTCTCATAATATGGTTATTGAAGTTGAGCACAAAAAAATAAAAGAATGGTGTAGCTATGGGTGGAGAAAAATTTAGGGTTAAACCTAAGCCTAATGTTAAATGGAAAATGAACAAATAACTCTAGATTATATTGTAAGCAGGTGGGTTCACTGAGACTTCCTTGACCATTTTTGTGGTCATGACCCACATATATCTACTGAATTTGCAAAGAATGGAAGGATATAATGGTTCTTATTAGGGATCATAATATTGAAATCAGAGAAGACCTAATCTCTATGATAAATTGTATTAGTGTGGAAGGGATCAAATATTGTAAGAATACATTTTACAAGGAGGTAGAGGAAAATAAATTCCTTAAACTTGGAGAGCCTCTTATCCCCTTGCATGGAGGATATTTGTGTGATTTTGTCTTGAAGCCTTTTGAGGAAGTATAAAAATCATCATCAACTTTATTACCCAAAAGGGGAGATTCCATCTTTTCCACAAATTTGACTAGATTTTCCTTAACCACTTGAGACACAAATAATTGGAAAGTCTCCTTCCTTCATTCGCATGTCCTTAGAAAATTCAATAAAATATGTTGAATGTGGTAAGAAGGTTTATCCTCTTCATCAATTTTTTATACTACTGATATATATAACCATGTCATAAGTGGGAGACCAAAGAATTATATTTCCCAACCCTCTCCTACCCCTAATCTCTAGAATAAAAAAATACACACGGAGGAGATTATCCCCCATAAATACCTCATAATGTTACACCCTTAGTCATAGAGATTATATTGGATATGTAGTGCCGACTTATGGCTTAGATAATATCTCCTTGTCATATGCTATTCATTTATAATTTCATATGTTTAGTAGGTCGGCCTTGGTGTTTTCCATAGCATATGGTTGGTATATATAGGTGGTAATGAGGAGTAGTTAATCATGATATTGAGCATTTAAGTCTTATTGTATGGTTTGGAGGTTTCCCCCTTGAAGTGGCTAAGATATTCAACTTGCATATTGTGATCATTTATCTATAATATTGTATTGTTTGGTGTTTTATAGTTGTTAATATTCGATCTATACAAGTAAATTCATTACAAGCGGTATTAGAGCTTGATCTTGTCCAGATATTTTTTTATAGTGTGGTGAAATCAGTAAGTAAGCGCCTTTCTAAATTTAAAACATTTTTTACTTGTTTTGCAAAAGTTATAGTAGTATTATATTTTTTCATAAATCAGCTACTTAGGGTGAAATTTCTAGAATTTTTCTAAGTTTCTTATATTTTCAGAAATATTTCCAAAACTTAGCTATGGTTTCTTCTTTATGATTTCCTCTATTCATCCATTAAATTTACAAAACCCCAAACCCTAAAGTTTTACCCTATTCCTTCTACCCTGAGTCCCAAACCCTACATCATGGTGATAGATCAACTCGAGTCCAAGGGAAAGGTCAAAAATCTTGGAATGACCCCAAATAAGGGATATGTGTATTTATAATCTTTTGGAGTATCTGATGTAGTCAACCAACTTCAGGAAAGGGTAAATAATATGGTGAGTAAGGATGACATAAAAAATGAGCTTATTCATCTTAAAGGTAGCCTTAGGGGTGAACTAAAAATGGATTTGAATCAATGAAGTAGGATCTCTTACTCACTCTTTCAAAGAAACATCCCCATTCCAGTCATATGTATTCCTTCATAAATACACACGAAGTCCAAATCACTCATATAAAGGAGGATACTTTACACATTCAGGTGGATCTCCTCACCAATGGGGTGGCACTATTCCAAAAGTGGAAATGTATAAATTCGATGGAAAGGATCCACTCAATTGGATTACCTAAATGGAAAATTTATTTGATCTCCATCAAATCCCATCAAGATAAAAGGTAACCATGATATCCTTATATCTAGAACTTGACGAATTTTTTTAGTATCATTGGCTATGTGCTTAAAGGAAGAATAATTCTCTAAATGTGACATGGAAAATTTTCACTGAAGAACTTCAATTACACTATAGTTCTAGTGTGTCAGAGAATTACTTCAGCCAATTAGTAAAGTTAAGTAAAATTGGTTTAGTAAAGGAGTATGTCCATCAATTCCAAAACTTTCCTTACATGTGAAGGATATTACGAGGTAAGAGTATATTAATGGCCTATTTCTTGGGGATCTTAAGGACCAGATTAAGCATGAGGTGTTCATGTTTAATCAAATCAAGGTTTTGATTCTATTATCGTTGTGCATAGGGTAGAGGAAAATTTCTTTCCAATAGAAGGCATTCCTTCACTAATATAAAATATCATAACACTTTTCCACCATCGTGCCCTCGGCCAGTTTGATTGACACCTCAACAAATTGAAGAAAAAATAGAAAAAGGATTACGTTTTAACTATGACAACAAATATGGACTAGGTCATAAATGAGTAGAGAAAAATTACTTTATATTAAAGGAACTAGTGGTGAGGAAAAATATGAGGAAAAAGTGAAAAAATTATAGAAAGACTCTAAAAATACCTAGCCTACTATTTCATGCCATGCTCTATCAATTATTAGCGCTTCACAAACCCTTCAGGTCATGGGTTATCTTAAGAAGAAGGTGGCCATATTGAATGATACTAGGAGCACACATAATTTCATCAATCATAAGTTGACAAAGAAGGCTAAATTGTTTCTTCTACCCCCAAAGACTGAATTTCAAGTAATGATTACGAGATGGTGGCACATTCCAATGTTTAGGAAAAATCCTTAAATTCATAATTATGATGGGTGACTACATAATGGAATCTAAGATGTTTTTTATTCCCATGGGCAGAGATAATATTGTCTTAGGTGTTTAGTGGCTCACAACTTTGGGCACCATAGAGCTAAATTTCCAAGAATTGTTCATGCACTTTCATTCTAAGGGTAAAAATTTTGAACTTTGAGGACTACAGGAAAAAAATCCTTAGGTGGTTAGTTCTCACCAAATGCAAAATATTTTTATAAAGGGCTGAAGGATTTATAGTACGATTATTCTCCATGGAAATTCAACCACCAATGAGGGTAATGGATCATGATCTTAAAAAGGTTATTGATCAACATGTAGTTTTCTTCTAGGATCCTATAGGATTGCCTCCTGAAATAGATTATGATCATGTCATTCAGTTAATTCTAGGAATCCAACCCCCTAACATCAGGCCCTATAGATACCCATATGTGAAAAATATTTATATCTAGAAGATGGTGGAGGAAATGTTAGAAATGGGTATTATTCATCAAAGTCAGAGTGCTTCTTCTACTTCATTGGTGATGGTGCACTACATGGAAGGAAGGTGGTTCATGTGTCCAAACTACAGAGAACTTAACAATTACACTATCAAAGATAAGTTTCCTATTCCTATCATTGATGATTTGTTAGATGAGTTACATGGTGCAATTTATTTTACAAAACTAGGTCTATGTTCAGGTATCACCAAATCGAGTAAAGAAATAATATATTCATAAGACATTCTTGAGAACTCATCAAGGGGATTATGAATTTATATTGATTCCTTTTGGTATTACTAATGCACCATCCACATTTAAGAGTTTGATTAATTCAGTATTTATACCATTCTTATGGAATTTTGTCTTGGTATTTTGATGATATCCTCATCTACAGAAAATCCTGGGAGAAACATTTACATCATTTCAATATAGTATTGGAATCCCTAGAGAAACATCAACTATATGTAAATCCTTTAAATAGTTATTTTGAAGTACAAGAAGTGGAATACTTGGGCCATATTGTATCTCATGAAGGTTTTAAGGTGTACCCTCACAAGATCCAGGCCATGGTGGAATGGGAAGTCCCAAGAACCCTAAAGCATTTATGAGGTTTCTTAGGTCTCACAGGGTACTATCACATATTTGTAAAAAATATGGCAGTATAGTAGCACAACTCAAAATTTTATTGAAGAAAGACTCATTTAATTGAAATTAGTAAGCTTCTAGGGAATTTGAAAAAGTTAGTATGGTAATGTGCACCACTCTAGTATTGGAAACCCCAGATTTCTCAAATACCTTCATAGTTAAATGTGATGCTTTAGGAAATGGTATTGGGGTAATACTCATTCAAATAAGGACATCCCATAACATTTGAGATCTAGAAACTACAAGGATTTTTTTTTTAAGCCCACCTATGAGAAGGAAATGATGGAAATATTACATGCAGGAAAACAATGGAGACCATACTTGATGGGTAGACACTTCAAGGTAAAAATTGATCATGATAGTTTGAAATACTTCTTAGAGCAAAAACTATCTTCAGAAGAGAAACAAAAATGGGTCAAAAATATTTTGGGTTATGACTTTGAGATTATTTATAAAAAAGGGAAGGAAAATGTGGTCATTGATGCTTTATCTAGGAAGGATGGGTCCACACGGAAGAATTTGTATACTCCATCTCCATACTAAAGACGGATTGGGTAGATCAAGAAAGGGAAGAATAACAAAAAGATGTAGTAAGCCATACTCTCATTCATAATCTCAAGACAGATCCAATAATATATGAATAATTTATATGGAAGGGGGATACATTTTGGTACAAAGATAGGTTATGTTTGTGTAATAACTCTACATTTAAACACCATGTTATTTCATAGCTTCATTCTTCTCCACTAGATGACCATTTTGGGTTCTTGAAAACTTATCATAGAGTTAAACAAGATTTCTTTTGGAAGGGTTGAAAAGGATATGTTAAAAAAATTGTGGCAGAATGTTTGGTGTGTCAATGTAATAAGGGATAGACCATTAAGACACCAGGTTTCCTTCAGCCCTTGTCTATTCCTAGTGAGATATGGGAAGAGGTGTCGATGGATTTCATCACGGGATTACCTAAATCGAAGGGAAAAGCATCATCATTGTCATGGTGGGTAGACTTACTAAGTATGCTCATTTTTGTTCCCTAGCTCATCCTTTCATAGCTAGTACAGTTTCCATCTCATTTATGGACACAGTTCAAAAGCTCCATGACATGCCAAAAATTATAATAATTGATCGTGATCCGATATTTACAAGAAATTTCCAGACTATTTTTTTCTCTTTTTGGGTAATTGACTTGAAATTTTCATGATATCACATTTTTATAACTAATGGTGGCTTGATATTGCTCAAGCTTGGTGACTCTAATGTTCATCTCCTCCAACATATTAGCATAAATATTAACCCCATCCACATCTCACTTACTGTAACCTTTGATTTTGTCTTTGAGCTCGCAAATGTCCTTCTAAATCCATTTTAGCATATTAAAGTGAAGATCAATATCAGTTCTCAATATGAAATCCCTAATCGTAGAAGGTCCCCAGTGTTCTTTCGAAAATAAATAAAGCTGGGGGAAACTTCACCCTACCCAAGGTTGGAGGGAGAGGGATGGATATCAACTACATGGGTAACCTTCTTCACTTGGCTGCGAAGAATACGGTCGAATATATATCCCTGGGATTTTGTTTAGGAATGGGAGGAAGGAGGAGTGATAGGACTGGGGCCATAGGAAGAAGGAAAGGAAGAAGTAGGATTCTGAGTAGGAGGGTGAATGAAGGGTTGACAATAAAGGAGGGTGTGCTCAAAGTATTTGTAAATCATCGGGATAACATCATGATGAAAAGTATATAATCTCTTCCCCCATTGCACCATCTTAATGGAATGCTCAAGTGACTCTAGAATAAAGAAAGGAAAGATCACAGGAGCCTATCTTATGAAGTGATTAAGAAAAATAGATGGTAGTAGTGCGTTATCTTCTGAAGTGATAAAATTCATCACTAAGAGGACCACCTTACTAAAGGGCTACAAAAAAAGAGATCTGGTAAAATCATATTTGGTATGTTCAAAGATTTCATTTTCTTCTAGAAAAATTTTCTCCTTTTTGTCTTTATTGAATTTATTCTAGAAGAATTCCATACCCCCTCGTATGTAGACCAATAATGGAAGAGAAAATAATATCAATATGATGAGGGGATTCAAAATTTACCAAACCTTTCACCTAATATTTATCCCATAAGGTGGAAATACCACGAGAATCCTTAGCCGAATCAATGCATCTAACCTCCTCTTTATTCCAAAAAGTCTTTTTAATATTTCTAACCATGAAATCCTACATCATTATTTCTTGTAAAGCCAAAATTTAAGGCACATTGCACATCCTAAAATCCTTCAAAATTCTCTACTTTTTACTAGTGATCGACCTCTAATATTCCATGAGGTTTGCTTCATTTATAAGATTTATAGGGAGGATTTCTAAACAAATTTGGGTTGTTTCAGTGTTATTTACAATTTCTCTTTTAGTGGGTTTTCCCTTTGTTTTCCCATATTTTATCTTCCTTTATACTTATTTCCCCCTACATCCACTATTTTTCATGATCCAATTAGTTGTCTTGAGTAGGAGGAAACAAAATTCTTAGCAATTATACCTTTATTTTTTCCATTCTCGTGGCTAGAAAAATATGTTGTGAAGGCTTATCTTTAACTAGAAATAGAGTTCGATCTTCCATAATCAGAGAGAGGTTATTAGATCTCTCCAATAATGAGGGAATTAATTCACCTTATTTAAGTTGGCTAAAAATGGGTTCATCTTCTATAAATTGCTTTGGTGCTTGAATGGAAGGGGAGAGAATAATCTCTAGTTCTAACTTCTTATAAGACTCATCTACAATAACTATTGCCTCTAAATTATTACCAGTTAGAGAAGATATGACAAGAGGTTGTGGATTATAAATAATTAGGGGAACATTCATAAGGACTTTTGCATCTCCTTGTCTAGATTTGGCAGGAAATTTGGTTTCCAAATTAATCTTTTCTTTGCTTCGGCATGTTTATTCTCCTTGACCATACCAGATGAGCGGGATCTATGACCAAGTTTAGAGTAGTCCTTACATATCATCCTAGAGTCATCATATGCAATAGATTTCCTCCAAGTACCTAAAGAGGAGTGTAATAAAACAATATCTAGGTGATTTTGATCGTCATTAACACTAATGCGAAACGATCCGCTACCCGGCCTGAGATCTAGATTTAGTATCTCCATCAAATCCAAAAACATTCCTAGAGACATTGTTATTCTAGTTAACACCAATTCCTCCCAAAATTATAATGAAGCTCAAAAGCCTTACCTAAATGGGAAAATCCTTCATAATTTCCTTATCGGGTTAATTCTCGGTGCCCATTTTTCAAGTATAGACCCATATTGTCAAGGAGCCACGGTCCCCCAAGTAAGGCCTTCAACCAATCTTAAGTTATTCAGAAAGAAGCTTTTAGTCATGAGAGAAATTTCCATGTGCCTATTAGGCGTACATTTCCTTAATGCCCATCTCTAGATCACATCAATGTAAGGTCTAAATCTAGGGAAATTTCTAATGAGCAAATTTTTTTGTTGAATATTCTCAATGACAATCGACTTAGGAATGGTGAAAAGAAAAGAACCATCGATTTATCTATGGAAGGGAATGTTAGCTATTAGATCTATGGTCCTTGAATCCTTCCGACCAAGGGACCCGCTTTCCACCAAACTACCATTTTTGACAATATCTTCCCACGTGAATCCCTTTACCGGTCTTACCATCATTGATGTAATGATTTGATACTACTAGGTTTTTTCTCTATCTCATCCATATATGCAATTATAACATGATCTCCAAACATTGTATGGTATCCAAAAATTGAGATTTCACTATATGATGTGGACACATTTACTTATGAAATATTAATGGAAGTATGGGATTATCTTGTAGAAAAGAGAGGTATTTGTAATTATAATACAAGGGATAAAAAAACAAAGAAGACATAAACATTGAAGTGAAGACTAAAAATAACATCGAAAGATTAGATAACAGTTTGAGTTTTGAAGACCTAAATAGTCAAGAATTGTTTGAGCTACTGATATTGACTAAAGATGTATGTATGGACATAGTATTTCTAGAAATCAAATTTCATATCATATTATAAGTATGTAACTTGTTATTTTTGATATATGCATATTCTTTATTGAATAATATTTTCAATGTTGTAATTTGTTGTTTAGAGTTTTTAATCGACAAATGTCATATTTATTTTTTCTATTGTATTTTAAATCAAAATAATATCATATAATTATTTGGATAACTTAGGCATGAATATAATACAAGTACAACACCATATAAATTGAAACTCTCAATATTTTCATATAATGAAGAAGATTAAAATTACTAAAAAATTATATATTTATATTTTGAATATTAATTTTTTTACAACCAGATTTTCAAATGACAAATTTGACAATTTTATCTTGCAAATTCATCCTTAAGAAGTAGACTATTTCATTTGTGTTCTTGACTCTTCTACACTAGAGCCTTCTTTTAAAACACCCGATTGAACAAGATCATTTGTAGTTGCATTGATATTCAAAATTATTTCACGTTCTAAATTTTCTACATCAACAACATACAGTAAAATTGGATCCTCTTCTATTTTCTTCTTTAACAATATTTTAGGATCCATTCCATGTTCCTTTATTATCCTTCTTAAGGTATTATTCTACTTGTTTAAAATAACAAACTTTTTCTTCAAATCAACTGTTGCAATTAAACTTTTCCTTGCACTTTTCAAATGCACATCAAGCATTGTTGCCTCATTCTTCAAATTTTGGTACTTTGACTGCATTTAAAAAAAAAAAAATTAATAAAATTTTAAAAAAATGTATATCATATTTGACAATTAATTAAAACTTCCAAATTTCTTATCCCTTTCCACATTGAATGACAACAAAGCCCTTGTCTCTTAACCACATATTATGGTAGGATTATGCTTATTCATTTAAATTATCTATTATGTTCAACATTATATATACTATATCATCGTATAAGTATTTGTAAAAGAAAAAGTACTAGGACACAACCTAATTCAACAAAATATCAAGCTTAGCTGATTTGTTTTAAACTAAAGAATACAATAAATGTCTTTGGGAGTGGTTGTTAAATCAAGAATTTATTTATTTAATAAAAAAATTATCCCAAAAGTCACACAATATTAATTATTTCATATCCTTTGATAAAATATCATTAATTGTGGCTTGACAATTGTCAGCCAAAACACTATTAAGTGGAAAACTAGTTTTTTCATCATCATTTAAGGCAGTTTCTCCGGAGAATGTGTCTTTGATCTTTTTATCTTTATGGAGAATGATTCTTATGTCAATTATCATATCTTGTGGATTGAAAGTTCCATGGTCCCTAACCCCACTTTCAATCCCAAGATATTCCTCATCAAAATAAATTTCATTCAAAATAGAAACACCTTGTGCACTAGTAACATTTTCCAACAAAAAGTTGGAAACTTAGCTGCAAAATTAAGGGTTCCCCTACTTGAAGCTAGAGAATTAAATGAAATATATTTCCCAATGCTCTTGGTCCTGAAATTTTGGTGTGACAATGGCATGGTGGAATAATTATCCTAAAAGTAGCATGTGTATTTGGAATGGGAAGCAGAGGAGGTAGTATAACAATCAATTGTAGAAAATATGAGAAAGTTGAAATGAAAAACATAATAATAATTTAATAATAGAAAATTATATATCATTTATGATCAAAAACATTATTTATTCACATATCTTACAATTGGGATGAAGATGGGGCATGTTGTAGGTGTTTTTGAGGGGTAGCATGAAATTATTAGGAGTGGGATTAGTACTTGGTAGTGTTTATCTAAACGTAATTAACCATTAACAATTTAAATTTATCGGTTTATTTGTTTAAACAATGGAATTTATAAAAGTAAAACTAAATTAATATTAAAACTTAAATGAGATACATACCCTAAGGTAACGAAGATATATATTATTCATGTGTTTCATCAAATTCATATACAATTCTTGTTGGAATAACATGAGTCCATTGGTATAAACCTTAACAACTTGGGGTTGTTACGAGGAAAAGGAATGTAAACAAGTTATAAATTTTTAATGTATATTTATATGAAATTATATATATGTTAAACATATTGAAATATATAAATAATAAAATACTTCTATTAGTGGCATGGTGGATGTGTCAATTAGATGAGGAGTTAAGGAACTCCTCATTTGTTTCACTTGATAAGTGTTTCTTTATGGAGTGGTGTCCTCGGTATTTTGATCATCTAAAGCACTAAGCGAATCTCGAGACAACTATCCCCTATTATAATTCAACAGTGAATCGACTATTAATTCCAAATTTAATATATAAAATATTAAGAAAATTAATTATTATTATTTTTAGATTAGGTAAAAAGGTTTTGTTTTGAAGGGAATAAAAAACCCTTTATAAACAAGGAAGCATGGTTAAAAAGACAAACCAAAAAAGGAAAAGGAATCCTAGTCAAATTGGCTTAACAGAAGGGAAAACCCACAAAAATCCGAGAACCATGTAGTACCTACCATATTACAGAGCCATTTTTTTGTGTTAATATAATAAAATAGTAACAATAGCCAAAAGGAGGATAAAGAAACTAAACATCACAGAAAAAGACCAAAAGGTCAACCAAAATCCCACCATTATTTTGCAGTAGAAGTAGGGCCTTTGTTGTGAGTCGTGACACTTTGGCCACCATCTTTAGAACCAAAAACTTTTATGATAACCCTCTTGGGCCTTTTTATAGTATTTTCTTTGACCTTTGTGTCCATGTTGTCTTCACTTTCTGAGCTACTCAACACAAGTCTCATCTTCTTCTTACCTCCCTCAACTTGGGTGGCCTGGTCCTTCAATATCAAGATTATTTTCTCTTGCATGATAATCTCAACATTCAATCCCCCAATCTTGTTGGTCTAGACATCAATTTTGTGGTGGTAATCTCTAACCACCTGGACTAGATTCTTGTTGACAATGAGGATAATGTTGGTAGTAGATTCAACTCTCATCAATCGACCTCTTAGTCCACTAAATACCTTTCTCTATCTTTACTATCTCATGTACACTACACCTTTTTAAGGTTGCAAATCACATACACTACATCCTCTATGTTTTCCTTCCCACTATCTTCCTTTATCCTCTCCATGGAAATCGCTATGGTTTCTTTATCGTAATCGTTTCACTTTGGTGTCAATGGGGTGGGCTATGATAATGGGTTTACCATTTTGGAAGAGTAATAAAATAAGACCTTGGTGAAGAGGAACATCCACCTTGTCATTTTTAAGAAAAAAATGGAGGTCGACAAGGATCTAAACAAGAAAAAGGAAGACTCATAGCCTAATCTCTTCTCAGGTAATTGAGAATGGACAAGTGATAGGAAAAATCTTCCTGAACTTACCCTCCAAAGTAAGATATTTCATGACAACTAGACAAACATCATCCCACCAATCGGGAGGAAAGTGTGGGCTATACCATCATCATACGTCACAATACGCTCACTAGGACCAAATAAAGTATCAATCTCATGTTTACGCCTGGTTTTGTCTTTAAAAATCTTAAGACCCTCCTTAGATAACCTAGTAACTTTTGTTATAGATTCCTCAGTAATAGTATTTTTGACCCCCCATTATTATAAAACTCCCTTCTTCCAAAGCATTACCAAAATCCATAGAGAGATTAGGATCATTATCGTTAAAAATTTGTATATATTTCAAAATCCACCCCTTCACAACAATCTCCAAAGAGTAATATCATTTTTAAGGTGTAGGAAGGATGTCAGCTTTGTTTTGACCCTTTCACCTCCCATCCTACAACCAACACCTTTCCCTGCAACAACAACTTCCAAATGAAACCCAAAAATTACAAACAAAAATATTTTAAAAAGCATAGCAGATAATACATTGCCTTTCCCAAAGAATGACGGGTATTCTTACGGTGCCAAGCGCGTGAAGCTAATGGACCATCATATTGTAGCCTCTAGAATCTTATCATTATTGATAAAATTTTGAATACTCTGTCAAGGAATAAGTTCGCTGGACCATGTTAGCATTTCAGCCATATTGTTTCAATAATTATCGATACCATCGTCGTTTTATTCCTTGCATTGTAAATGTGATATTTTTCCACCCTTGCAAATGATAAAAAAAATCTCCTTGGCTTCACTAATTATATTGCTTAATCTCAAACCACGGTTTCTCTACTTATTAAGGGAATTAATCACACTTAGTGAATCACCTTCAATAATGAGGGATTTTATATTCATAATAATACATAATTTAATGCTCCAAAGCATAGCTCGAGCCTCTACATAATTATTTTAATGGTTTCCCAGGGAACCCATAAAAGCTCTTAAGAATTTCCCCAATTGATCACAAACAAGGACACCACCCCTAAAACTCCCCTCCCTAGTTTGGTTGAGCCATCAAAATTTATTTTGAAACATCCTTCCGTGCACAGACTCATTTAACTATGTTTCTATTAGTGCCCCCATTTATGTTTTTATCAGGGTTGATTGGACAAAGATTCATAATTTGGAGAATGTTTCTTTTTGAGGTAGGGCATGGCTTAGAAGACTTAATATTTAAGACTAGAGCATTATCCTTTAGATTCTGTCCAAGTCTCTAAAAAAAAATTAAGATGGAAGATTGATTTCTAAAGATTCAGTTATTTCTCTACAGCAATATGCCCTAGATAGTATGAGGCAAATCACATTTCCATATCTCTCTTGTGAGATCATGTTGAAAATTAAAACACCATTTTTTCTAGTAGTAAAGATACATCTTCAGGGAGAACCATTTGACTCCTGAAAAAATCAAGGATAGCAAAGAAAACTTAGAAAGAGAAGTTGCATTCCAGAAAAAGATGATTAATCGTTTCCTCTTTTTGTTTACATAGGTTGCATCTATTTATAATAACCATACCTCTCTTTTTACCTCTCTTTCTAAGCATGTCCATAGTTAGAATATTCTTTTGCACAACTTCCCAAAAGAAGTGGTTAATTTTAGGAATAAGGTTTTTATTCCATATCTTCTTCCAAAAGTTGTTAGGAGCATCTTTCTCAAAGTTTAGAAGATAGCTAGATTTGACCTCATATTCTCTAGAATCCATTTCCCTCCAAATCAGTTCATCTTGGGCTATTCTATATGGTAAATAACATTCCTTGAGATTTTTATTGGGATCTTCAAATGGTTTTTTAGGACCATAATAGTTTGGGGGTGGAAGAATCTGAACCCATCTTCTCTCTTTGTTCCAATAGTTACTTACCACCTCACCAAATTGAAGGATATAAAATTGTCTTAATTTTATCCACAAACTATTCTATTTTTATGGCTTTATCCCTTATCCAAGGATCATCCCAAAATTTAATTTGGGTACCATCCCCAAGGTTCCATTTTATACCTTTTATCGAAACTTCGTATCCCGATAGAGGTTGTTCTAAACAATTGAACCTTTAGGAGCTCCCGTTTTGAAAAAAATTCCCGAGTTACGCGATTTCTAAAAATATTTCACTTTCAAAATGTTAACCCAAGTGCCTTCCTCTTTATGCAACCTCCATCCAACTTTAGCTATTAAATCTTAGTTCACAAGATGTAGATTCTTCAACCCTAGACTCCCTTTATTTTTAGGCCAAGTGACCTTATCCCAAGCTACAAGAGGGATTATAGCCTTATCTTCAAGACCTATCCATAACAACCTATTTTAGATACTCTCTATATCTTTCCTCACTCTCGTGGGCATGGTGAATATTGGCATAATAAAAACAACAACTCCTTGCAAACTACTTTGAAGAAGTTGGGCTTTTCTAGCTTGAGTAAGTAAAGATCCTTTCCAAGAGGCAATTTTTTTATGGAATCTTTCAATCAAGTTATTCTAACCCCCTTCTTCCATTTTTTTCCACATAGAGGCATACCAAGGTAATGTTTTAGAAGTGATTTTATATTACACTCAAAAATATTATCTAACACCGGTCTGCTAATCTTCTTTGACATTTATGAAGAAGCAAAAACTCTTCCGGAAATCAACTTGTTGTCCTGTTACTTCTTCATAAAGTTTAGTGATATGTTTATGAGAATGATCCTCTTGAACAAAAGCTTTTCCAAGAAGAAAACTTTCATCCACAAGTTACTAAAGGATCGATTATCAACCCCATCATAAACCTTAATTTCCTCCAGTCTTCCATTAGATTGCTCTTTAGAACACAACCTACTCAAAGCTTCAGAAACAATTATGTAGAGAAAAGGGGAAAGAGGGTCACCCTACCTGATACCTCTTACCAAGTTAAAGAAACCATTCGTATTACCATTTATAATAACAGAGCCCGGGGAAAAGATACAATCATTAATCATTTTGATAAAGTGTGTGTGAAACCCAGTTTGGATAATAGAGAAAACATAAAACTCCATGATATACGGTCATAGGATTTTTGCATGTCAAGTTTGACAATCATAGCCTCTCTATTAGATTGTTCCACTAAGTGAATCATCTCATGGATGGAAATAATACTGTCAAGAATCGTGATTTAACCGACACAAAGGCACCTTGATTAGGAGATATAAAATTACCAAGGACTTACCTCATCCTAAATGCCACAATTTTTGAAATAAGTTTGTACATAGTGTTACAGAGGCTTATAGGTCTAAAGTCTCCCAAATCATTAGCACCTGGTTTTTTTGGGATGAGGCTATAAAGGTGTGGTTAATTTGCTTTAATAGACTTTCCATTTGAAAGGAAACTTGGACCGCTATAAAAACATATTTTTTAACAATATCCCAATACATATGGAAAAAGAATGCAAGAAAACCATCATGTCCAGAGGTTTTTCCCCCTCCATTTCAAATATAATAGCTTTAACTTCTTCCTCTGATGGGATATCTATCAAATATTTATTTTCCTCATTATTGATGACACACTCAAAAAGATGTATATTTTCAGCAATTGAATTTTTAGAAGGTTGCTTAGCTTTAGCAAATTTTTTTGTAAGATTGAGAAAATAACATTCAAGAAGTCTTTAGCCTCAAGTAGCCATTTCATCATCTTATTTTCTTATTTCTTGAATCCTTAATTTGTTGGCTTTTATAGTAGTTGAAATATTGAAGAATTTAGTGTTACGGTCACCTTCTTTGAGCAGGTTATTTTGTATTTTTGCTTTTAGTAGATCTCTTCTTTGCTTAGGATATTATGATATTCTAATAGGAGAGCCTTTTACTTTTCTTTATCTTCTCTGCTCCATCCCCCTTGTTCCATTATTTCTTCCAATTCCCGAAGCTCCTAAAAAAATTCTTTTATGTAAAAATATATTACCAAATATTTCTTTGTTCCATTTCTTCATATTTGATTTAACATTTCTTAATTTTGTTGAAACCTAGAACATTTTATTCCCTCTAACTTCAATATTCCACCATTCGTCTATCATCTTTTCCATATCTGGGTGGGTAGTCCACATTTTTTAAAACTTGAAAGGTCTACCTTTGGTTTCCCTTATTTCACCGTAGTTGAGGATGATTGGATTGTGGTCAAATCTAATGCATGTCAAAGATTCAAAATAAAATAATAATAAGTGTGGGAGATGGGACTGACCTCCGATGTTCAACTATTAAAAATATAGTTACAAGCTTTATGTGGAGTGATGTAGGAGAAGGGGTGTAATGTAAAATGTATAGAGATTCATAATATAATGCAAGAATAAATTTTTTGGAATTCATAGTAACAATGTCATTCACATTAATGTTACTCGGTTCAATTCTTATCCTAGAGGATAAGAAAGCGCACCATTTTTTTTTTTCCCAATAAGGGTGCACATGATATAAGCCATGGCCCAAAATGGAATATCTGTATATCTACCCTACAATATAATTTTGGTCTAGAAAATTTCACCATAGCTTGGAATAAATGGTTACTAAAATCCTTAAGGGGAAATACCATTTTTGAATGATTTGGGGAAATTGTAAATGTAAGGAGACACAATCTATGAATATTAAATAAGACACAAAATACAAATTCCTTAAAAAAGATATAAAAAGGAATATGATTTTTGAAACTTAGTTCTTGACCAATAGATGCATCAATAGATAATTTGTAACGAGACTCCAAATACTTGACATCTTCATCATTCAAAATAGCCTTCATTGTGACAGGATCCACATCTTTGTGTGATATTCCTATCAAACACTCAATGTATTTAAGGTATGTTCCAAAGGATAAAGTATGTGATGGGATTTGAATGGTAAAATTACAAGAGGAACTGTCATATGTTGTTAGAAGGTTGTTGAATGTTTTTGTGGTTTTGGAAACTCAATCATATAAACTATCCTGTGAAATTGGAGGATTCAATCCATTGTGAAAATCAGTTGGGATATGATAGGAGGGTATATAATTGAGGAAATACAAGGCTCTTAAAAGAGAACTTACGGATTTTCGGTTGTGTCTCAGGCTCACAGGCACTTTGGATATGACCTTCCTTCTTATAATTTTTACAATGAATAGATTAGATGTTACTTCTTGTTTGAACTTTGGAGATGACATAAATTCATGTTTAGAGATGACTTCCTTTTTGGGCTCGCATGTTGTTTGTTAGTCGACCGTTGAGGCTAGTTTTTGTTTGCGGTAGGTTGTTTCATCTGGCTAAGTGATTTCCTAAAATGAAAATGAACAAATGATATGTCTCTATATAGGGAAATGGGGAGAGTACTACGCAGACAATAGCATTTCCTTATTATCATTTGGTAGTATTTAGGTTGCTATCGGTTTGGTAGCATGGAGAATCTTTGGCGGTAGCATACAAAATGATATCGGTCGGTAGCATGTAGAATTTGTTAGGAAAATTAATGTTAACATGGGTAATAATATTTACATGTGGTAAATATTTGGTAATTGTAAATGAGTTGTATCAAACTCATATATTTAAGTTATATTGGTTTGGTGTAATATTGTTGTGTATAACAACAATATTTTGGATATAGATTGTTAAGATATATTGTTGTAACAATATATCGTCAAGGGAGATTCTTGTGAGAGAATAGTGGAGATTACATCTCCCTAATTATAGGAATCTTCTCCCTATATATTTGTAATTTTATTTGTATGAAAGATATAATAGAAGAAATAATATTTTGAGTGTGTGAATTAATTAAATATGTAAGTTATGTGAGTTAGTTCCTGTGTAAGTCTGTTTCGTAGTTTAGATGTGGTATCAGAGGAGGTGAATCCGCTGATAGATATTAGAGAAATGATTGATCTTTCAATGGAGAAATAATTTTCAGGAAAGGAAAACGATAATTTTGTTGTCCTGTATATGGATATTATTATTTTAGTTTGCAAATTTGTATAGTAGATTTGTGAAAAAGCAATTTTCATCGTCTTATGAGTGTCTCGTTGTGCATTACCATCGTCATTAGTCACAAAGCTTTTTGTGAAATTTGATAACATCAAGGTTGTGAGTTGTTGAAAATACATTTCTAGGAAATAATGAATTAGAGTCGTTCTGATCATTGGTGTGGGATTACGACCTGATACGTGTTGTCCATGTACCTGTTTATACATTCCAATACGTTTTGGTTACACCTGACATTGGAACAGTGCTCATATTCTTCCACGGGTCGCTTGTAGCTAAGGCTTGTTCATGTGACATTGCGGAAACCTCAAGAACTCACTGACGACATTGTTATTGGTTTGTTGTGTTCAAATACTTTCTCTGTAGTTTGATCTCAACTCAACAGAATCCGACTCCACCCACTGGTGTTGTGGCTCCAACTTAGCTTGCCCCGAATGCTCGTTGTATATTCAAATCTAAGTGCATTAGGACAAAGTCTTGGTGTCTTTGCTACATATTCATCTGTGTGTCCACATGCCAAAGTAATTTAACTCAACGTACGCATGAGCACTCCATAAGCCACTCACGGTTTTTTTAAATCTTCTACGGCACTAAACACAAGTTATTTCACTTCTCGATAACGGGGAATGCCAAGAGAGAATCTTCTGAACAGTTTGTGTTTGGATGCTAACCTGCCAACTTCAAACGAAACTTTCTCCAAGTATGGTGGTAATTGGGTTAATGCATGCTATTATTGAATCTGCCACATCATTGCTTTGCGGCCTGCTCATGTAGACTATCTACCATGGTCCACTCAGGCAGTCATTCATTTGGTCAGTTAATAATAGTTTCAAGTTTTATTTTTTTAGTCTATTATTTGTGAAGTCTGTTATTTATATGAGCTTACAATCCCAAAAACGTGAGGCTCATAAGTCATTTAGTTTGGTCATATGTCAAATTGATGTAGTTTATTTATCATTGAGTAGTATTTAAGTTTAACGTGTGAAATTTATTTCCGGTCTCAATAAGTCATTGCCCATGATTTGATAATAAGTCAATTGGTATAGTTGATACAAAATCTCATTGTCTTTAATATATGTCAAGGTTTGTTTAACAATATTATTTGATTAGGTAAAAGTCATATTATTATTGATAATTTTGGTGCATCTTTTATGTATTCTAGTTCAATTAGAGTCTAATTGTCATTAATTTGTGCGTTAATTATAGGTCGTCAAAATGTCTATAGTACAAACAATGGTATTTAGAGAGTCAATTAAATAGTCATGTATGTCATTAAAAAATCAAATAGTATTTATTGAGTCATTAGTCATTTTTTTGACGTCAATAAAGTGTGTTGAGTCATTTTTTCAAGAGTCAAATAAATTGTTTGTAATGGATGCATTTTTGGTGGAAACCAACATCCAACTAGTTTCACATTGTGGGAGGGAAGTTATACCAATAAATTCAATGTGGAAATTGTTTAAACTCAAAGTCAATATTAGTTGAGCTAGCAACATGTTACTGGAGGACGGAGGCAATGGAAGAAGGAGGTTAGATAGCGACCTCTCATTAGTCATCAATGACGGGGCTGCACTTTTGGTATGATGACATTTGTTTCAGTTGTGTTTTTCAGTGTGACATGAAAAATAAGAACAGATGATGTAAATTCTTGTTCACTTGTGAGTATTCCTCATGTAACCCCTTTTGTAAAAACATTGTAGAATATTGATCAAAATGTATTGTAGCAATCATGATGTGAAGGTTATTGGTAAACTAGGAAAACTAATTGTGTAAGGTTTTGGTGAACTCAAAACCAATTTTGTAAGTTTTTGGAGAACCTATAAAACCAATTGTGAAAGGTTATTGGTACACCTGCAAAACCAATTGGGTAAGGTTGTTGGTAGAAGCCGGAGAAAACCATCAGTGGAGGAAGAAATGTGCGTTGGCACATGTGTGAGTTTTGTGCAAGCCCGATGTTGCACAGTTGAGGAGTTGATCATGAGCACACAAAGGTGGCACGCTATAATCAAAGAATGATATATGTTATGCGATGTAAACATTAAGGGGAGGAATGTTAGGAAAAATAATGTTAACATGGGTAATATTATTTACAAAATTCCACCATCGGTAGTATGCAAAATGCTCTTTGGTCGGTAGAATTATCCATGCTACCGACCATTTGGTAACATGTAGAATGCTCTTGGCTAATATTATTTTGCATGATACCAATTGGTAGCATGGAGAATGCTATTAAATGGTAACATTTTGGATGTTCTTAATTTGGTAGCATGGATAATGTTACCAACTGGTAACATGTTAAATGTTATTGATCGATAGCATCCTGCATACTACCAGATATAAACATGAAGAACTCTATCAGCTGGTAGCATTCTACATATTTCCGGTCGGTAGCATGCTAAATTCTACTACTGCAATAGTGGTAACCTTTCCCTAATTTTTGCAAACAAATCTCCATCCCCACAAAATAATTTTTCTTGTCATTTTCCTTACTTTTAAAAGTGGTTTTTCAAAATTAACCAAATAGTTTATGCATTTTTTAGAGGACCCTTAAATTTTACCATGGTTTCTATTCATCTTGGATCTATTTCATTCATCACTATTTATTCCTTAACCTCCATTTTTTATTATTATATATCTTGACCTTAGGGTTTCACCCAAGGTTGGTGTCATGCCCATGGGTGATGAAATCTATTTTGGATTTTTCATGACCAATACCATTTCCAGTGGGTGATGGAATTAGGTGTATATGCTTGACCTTTCTCATAGTATAATCACCTCTTTGTAAACACTTTCTTACATATAAATTTTTAATGATCTACACTTGTTCGTATTATTTCTTTCTTATATGATTTTGAAGTCTTGGAGCTTACATCTTTTGAATATGGGTCACTAATATTGAGTTAGGACTAGAGATATTCTTGTTGATCTTTCCCCTTCTTCATCCATAATTATTCTCTTTAGGTGTTATTGTCTTTGGGGTGGATTATGCATCAATAGTCACACACATGATGCATGTAAGTATTTCTAACTCTCTTTAGTCTCTTATTTTTATATATGTATTTGTGCTTATTTCTCATTCATTGTTATAAGCTAGATAAAATTGATGTTTTCCTTAATTTATTGCATTGTCTTATTGTCGTTATGCTCCTTGGATTTATCCACCTCTTGGTTGTTTCCCTTCTCTATTTTATAATCCTAGTAGGATACCTCTCTTTATCTTGGTTATAGGCCTTGGAAACCTATATCTGACCTAGTGTTAGGACTATTATCCTCTAGATTTATGATATTAGTGATCCTTGAGAAATTTTATATCTACACGGTGTTTCCGGTCTTGGATAGGATCCCTACATTTTATAACATAGCTAAGAACCTATCTTTTACCCATCATACGAGTCTAGTGAGCCGGATGTGAATCTTACTCTTCCCTAAATTAGGTAAGACTCACTTCTTCCTATTATTTCGAATGCCATCAACCTCTATGAAAACTTAGTTGTATGGTCAATCTAGTAAATAATTGATAAGAAGTAATCCCTATGCCATTTGCCTCTATGCATCTACACATCCGGTCTCATTTTTTCATTCCTAACACAATATTATGGAAAAAAAAATCTACTCCATCCTTTACTATGTATCCTCTAAGAATCTTCTTAGGTGGCATGAATCCCTTCATATTCCCTCTTTCGTGCTCCTTCATTCCTTCATCTTCTCATGGAGGCTTCCATTTATGTGCATCCCTCCCATGTCCTTCATAAAATGGCATCATCATTTGTCCTATTGTTGTAGGGAGTATATTATCTACACCATCACTCCTTCTAACTCGATGTCATCGACACCTATACACTAGCACAATTTATCCCATTATAAATGCATTTTATAATGAATGCCATGTAGTAGAGATTATACGGATTGACCCTCGGGAATTTATTAAAAATACAAATAATAACGATCTCTAGATGACCAAGTAAAGGTAGGGCGCTGATCAAATTTTCCCAAGGCATGAGTCCTATGGAAGAAAAAATTAAAAAACCTCATTCTAAACTCATAGATCATAACAAGCCTCATGTAAGTGGATATTCCCCTAATCGGTCCCCAAAACACCAATCCAAAATAATAACACTCAAGCTTCTTCATCTAGTGTCCCTAACCCAAAAATTGATCATATTCTCTTGATTACCAAATAATTAGATTAGGTGACCACCATGCAATCACTCAATACTTTTAACATATTCCAATTACAAAACTAGCTCCTACAAATAGCTTCTCAACCAAATCATATCTTCACATGCCATAACCAGACTTTATAACCTCCTTTCCATTTAAATGATAATGGGAATCCCATCCTTCCCCCTCCAATTTGCAATAAATTTCTACAAACATTGTAAAATTAACCCCTTGCTCCATGCGTAGCTTCATGGATATAAGGAGATATCTCCCACCATATCTTATGATGGATCTATTGACCCAACCATTTATCTCAAGAAATTTGTACATGTTTATAAATAATGGATTCAAACCAATATGATGCGGGGTCATTTAGATCTGTCTTTCTCTACAATACTCAAGAGCTTGAACTTGCCCTATTACTCCATCCACCCCTGCTAGAGGATCATTAATTGATGTTCATGCAACATCATCTATTTGTTCTTATCTCCTTGAGGTAGCAATGAGACCTAGTGCATGTTACTTCTTTGCACCATCTTGACTAAACTCCTAAAATTACAACATTTAGAATTTCATGAATACCCAGAAGGTCTGATAAGATTAATTGGCTCTCATTTCCCCATAAAACCTTGCTCCTAAAGTTTCATGGCTTAAAGTTTTGTCTAACTCCCTCCATCTCATTGTTTTCTTGTTTCTTCTTCTTGAGAAACTAACTTGTTTGGGACAGTCCTAAATCCTTCATAACTTTTCTAGGTCTTTGTTTTAGGACTCCAAATTTTTACACAAGGTCTGTATATGCTATAACCCTCTCCACACAAAATTTCAGATCTTCAGCATTCATCTAGCTCCTTAAATCAAGCATTTACCAGTCTGGTTTCTGAATCTTAACATTTAGATCAGCCACAGTCATGTTTTACACAAAATGAAGGCAATATCATTAACTATTTCTCCTTATAAGTAATCAAACATATTATTCATACCTTGATAGGTGTATTTCATCCCTCATGCATTGGCTCTTGACTCCATTTCTTTTATTTAGCTTTTGAAACCTCTTACTATGACTTGAGACAGTCATACAAACCCCGCATACATGATCAATCTTTATATGCAATAAGGGTAATTGCTTCATTGATTCACCCCTATGATCATTCAAATACATCAAAAATACATGGATCCACTTTTGATAACAATCTAAGCTCGTGCTTCATCTAATTATGAACCAAAAATTGTTGTTTGCCTTCAAATATGTGCATTGTACATTCATTGTTTAAGCGAAAAATACAGTCATGTATATCTCGAGCGACACAAACCCATTCTCTTTGAAATTTGGACAGATGCTATATCTTATCAGGACAGAGATTATGTGAAATTTTCAAGCAATTTCACCAATGCAATAAAAAGTTATCCCAAGCCCTAGTTCAGGCCCGAGAGGCAACAATTTGCTATAACATACAAACTATGCATTTTCAAAACATACAAAAATTACCAATGTGATCCAAATCACCTGTAGAATCTCTTCATGCTAATAATCAAGATATTTACATCGTTTGAAGGTCATGGAGGGTTTCTATCTTGCTGTCCCCCGGGGTTCTTGTGCACACTCCATTTAAACAAGCTATTTCATGCATTCCAGAGTATAATATCTTCTTTCAAACATCATACACATGTTGTTACTCATTGTTCCATCCTCTAAAACCTTGAGAACCCCCTGTCCTCTTCATCTCCATCGAATCACCTATGAAATAGGTATTCATTAGCTAAGAATAGACCCTCTAAAGCTCCTAAACTGACTCCTAAGCCAACTCACACTCCTAGGAAGACTCAACCATCTTCTCAACATAGAAATCCTGTGTATATCACCTTAATACTCTCCTATAATCCATACAAGGCAACTATTACATGATGTCAAGGCTTAAAAAGACCTTAATTAGCCTATATTACTCCTTAAATGCCAAGTCAAGTCACCTTACCAACTTCTTGCAAGCATATATTCATTTTTACAACATATTTAACTCTAACACACCTATAGACAACATGTATCATGGTCTTGTATGACCTTATTATGTCTTATTCCTTGATGCTCCTGCATCAGAGTGCCCTTGAGAAAAGAATTTGAGCTCCTGCTCAAATAGTTCTTCTTCTTTCTTGTCTTCCAATTCATCCTTATTGCATTTGCTGGTATAGTTTGTCTCCTCCATCTGCTCTTGCATTTCCTCTCCTCAATTCTACTCTTTTTGCTTGCTCCTGGCTTCATCTTCCTCTTCATGGTCTTTGTCTTCAATTCTGCCTCTTGTTGGTCTTCTATCTCCTTCACTAAGTATGTTAACTCTGGTTTGTGTTCATAACAGCATGTAGTTACAGCTCCTTGATCATTGCTAAGAATGTTCTCATAAGACTTAATAGTCTTCTCCACCTGCTCTATCAATAATACTCTTTCTCTTTCATTTTTGGCGTTTTGATAAGCTTGCTTCACCTTAGGAATGAAGTGAAGGTCTGCAATGCAAAAATCTACCTCCTCAGCCTGTTTTGAAGGTTCATATGCCTCCTCAACTGAAATCTGATTCCCTTCTACCACCTCTTCACTTGTCTTATTTTTATCTCTATCTACATGAGTATCCTTGTCTTGATATATGACTTCCTCTAATGCTTTTAGTTCTTCTTTCAGCTGTTCCATGCTTATGTATTCAAAATCATACTTTGGTGCTTCTCTACCTTTAAATGCCTCAATTTCATCATCACATGTGTCTTCTATATCTTCCTGTTCCTCTTGTCTCATGAACTTTCTCATTGAATCATACACTTGATTCATCTCTTTGTCTACCAAACCTGCATTCACAATATTAACAACACCATTAGAAGTAAAGGGTTGAGGACATGAAGCCTCTTGAATGTCTACAGAGTGCTCTTCTTCTCCATTTCTTTTTGTTTTTTCATTGACCATTTTCAACTTGGTCATTTTCATTCTTTCTCTCTCCTGATCTGCTTCCTCCTTCTCTAGTTCCTCTTTCCTTAATTGTTTCATTTCTTGCAACTTTTCATGCTGCTCTATCCTTGGCAACACCTCTTCTCTCTCCTTCTTCTCACCTGTTCTCCTTCTTCTCTCAATTTCCTGATTTCTCTCTATTTTCGCTGTCATTCTCTTCATCAACTCTTCTAGTATCTTCATTTCTTCTTCCAAGTCAGCTCCATCAACTTCTCTTTCATCTTCATCATATATAGGACCTGTTTTTCTTCATCCTTCTCTGAACTCTGACTTCCCGACTGTACTCAGCTCTTGCTTCACCATCTTTTGAAGACCTTCCACTTTCCATTACTTCATGTTTGATGACTTTGTACTGCTGCTCCTTGAAGCTCTTAGCTTTCCATACCTTGTTCTGGATGACCTTAGGTTGATACACCATTTGTTTTTCATGTTTTCTTCTCCACTCATGAGTTAGACTGTGTTTGTACTCATTTCTACTCTCTTGTGTACCGGCATACTGGACTGATTTTATCTTGTAAACTGAATTTTCCTCCATACCTTGCCTTGGTTCTTCATGACTGAGCTCCAGTTTGATGGTCTCTTCCTTGGTCTCTACCTTCTCCTCTTTGTCCTTAGTTTTCTCAAGCCATTTAGGCATCACATAACCATGCTTGATCTCTTTGGGTAACATAGACTTCTGATGACCTGCTGATTTATCTTCATTCTCTATTTCCTTTAGCCTTCTAGGCATTGCATGATCACACACATCTTCTTGTGTTAACCTCTTATCATTATCTTGCTCTATGTCTTCTTTAATGTCAGAAACATCACTGTCATAAATCTGATCATCATTTTCAGTCATCATACTTACTTGTTCAATGGCTTTTAGCTTGCCTATATCCTCCTTAATGGTTTCTTGTCTGGCTTTACTCTCTTCCTGGACTTCTTCTTCACTTGGGATGCTATCCAATGCATCATAATACTCCATGTTCTCTGTCATGCCTCCCTTGTCATCATGGAAGTCTTCATTCTTTTCATATCCCTCTTCAAGCTGGTCCTTGCAGCTGTCTTGTTCATTTCTCTTCATGGGTGCTTGGCTTACCCCATCCTTCATATTTCTCAAGCTCTTAAGCTTAACCTGCATCAACAAGTTCTTCATACCTGCAAACATAAACACAAGCTTAGATATAAAAACAAGAGACCATAGTGTCTCCATGAGTGCTCCTTTCCTTAGCACCTTCCTCTCATTATCCTTTCCTTCCTTAAGTGCTTGTTCTGGCACTTTCTCTTCTTTCTTGTTCTCTACAATGAGAACTTCTTTCACCTCTTCTTGTTGCTCATTTGGCAACTCTTCTTTCTTCCTCAAGGCATCCTTTCTGAGCCTTCTATCTCTTTTCACCAATGACCTCATAGGCCATTTCATCTTCCCTCTCAATACTAGGCCACTCTTCTTCTGATGGCTCTCTTCTTCCTGCAACTGTAACCACATGGTGGTCACTTTCTCCAAATCTCTCTTCACTTCATCTATTTATTTTTGAAGTGCCAATCTTCCTCTCATCTTCTCCTCTTTCCTCTTTTTCTCTTTCTTTTCATGTTCCTTTTGATAGCTTAGGAACTTAACCAATTCACACACTGCTCCTACCTCCATGACTGATTCAATCACACACTTTACAATATGGAGTTCTCTGAAAATTATAGAAATAAATAGCTTGAAAACATGTGTTTGTTACCTTGAACTCCTTGGTATTGGATCTACCTTTTGTTTCCTTTTATGGCTGTCCTTTGATCTCCTATACCAAATTGATGCAGGGGTCATTTAGATCTGTCTTTCTCTAAAATACTCAAGAGCTTGAACTTGCCCTATTACTCCATCCACCCCTGTTAGAGGATCATTAATTGATGTTCATGCAACATCATCTATTTGTTCTTATCTCCTTGAGGTAGCAATGAGACCTAGTGCATGTTACTTCTTTGCACCATCTTGACTAAACTCCTATAATTACAACATTTAGAATTTCATGAATACCCAGAAGGTCTGATAAGATTAATTGGCTCTCATTTCCCCATAAAACCTTGCTCCTAAAGTTTCATGGCTTAAAGTTTTGTCTAACTCCCTCCATCTCATTGTTTTCTTGTTTCTTCTTCTTGAGAAACTAACTTGTTTGGGACAGTCCTAAATCCTTCATAACTTTTCTGGGTCTTTGTTTTAGGACTCCAAATTTTTACACAAGGTCTGTATATGCTATAACCCTCTCCACACAAAATTTCAGATCTTTAGCATTCATCTAGCTCCTTAAATCAAGCATTTACCAGTCTGGTTTCTGAATCTTAACATTTAGATCAGCCACAGTCATGTTTTACACAAAATGAAGGCAATATCATTAAATATTTCTCCTTATAAGTAATCAAACATATTATTCATACCTTGATAGGTGTATTTCATCCCTCATGCATTGGCTCTTGACTCCATTTCTCTAATTTAGCTTTTGAAACCTCTTACTATGACTTGAGACAGTCATACAAACCCTGCACAGTCAGTCTTTATATGCAATAAGGGTAATTGCTTCATTGATTCACCCCTATGATCATTCAAATACATCAAAAATACATGGATCCACCTTTGATAACAATCTAAGCTCGTGCTTCATCTAATTATGAACCAAAACTTGACTGTTTGCCTTCAAATATGTGCATTGTACATTCATTGTTTAACTGAAAAATACAGTCATGTATATCTCGAGCGACACAAACCCATTCTCTTTGAAATTTGGACAGATGCTATATCTTATCAGGACAGAGATTATGTGAAATTTTCAAGCAATTTCACCAATGCAATAAAAAGTTATCCCAAGCCCTAGTTCAGGCCCGAGAGGCAACAATTTGCTATAACATACAAACTATGCATTTTCAAAACATACAAAAATTACCAATGTGATCCAAATCACCTGTAGAATCTCTTCATGCTAATAATCAAGATATTTACATCATTTGAAGGTCATGGAGGGTTTCTATCTTGCTGTCCTGCCAGGGTTCTTGTGCACAGTCCATTGAAACAAGCTATTTCATGCATTCCAGAGTATAATATCTTCTTTCAAACATCATACACATGTTGTTACTCATTGTTCCATCCTCTAAAACCTTGAGAACCCCCTGTCCTCTTCATCTCCATCGAATCACCTATGAAATAGGTATTCATTAGCTAAGAATAGACCCTCTAAAGCTCCTAAACTGACTCCTAAGCCAACTCACACTCCTAGGAAGACTCAACCATCTTCTCAACATAGAAATCCTGTGTATATCACCTTAATACTCTCCTATAATCCGTACAAGGCAATTATTACATGATGTCAAGGCTTAAAAAGACCTTATTTAGCCTATATTACTCCTTAAATGCCAAGTCAAGTCACCTTACCAACTTCTTGCAAGCATATATTCGTTTTTACAACATATTTAACTCTAACACACCTATAGACAACATGTATCATGGTCTTGTATGACCTTATTATGTCTTATTCCTTGATGCTCCTGCATCACAATACCTATGCTACAACCAAGCTCCTTGTAAAAACCTTTGTATGCGATGCTTTAGAATGGTACAAAAAACTTCCTTCACATTTTATTATCAATTTAGAGAGATTGATTAATACCTACTGAAGGATTTAAAAGACATGACCTACTTGAGAATACATTTAAAATTTTCATTGACCCCCAACAATCTCTGTTTGGATCATCCCATGATTTCATCAAGTGATAGAATCTCTTATCCAATTGGGATGACCACCACCTTAACAATCGAAATCTTTGTCAAATATTCCTTAAGGACATTTTTCTTAAAATCCAATATATGGTTTGATCCTTCTCTCTCACTATACTAGAAGAGTTTCTTGAGTAGGACAAGAAGTAGGATTACCTCATGCGAGAATTTGAATAGCCACACAAGCCTTTAAATACCCTCAAATCTATGTCTAATTCCATCAACCCTCAAGTCATTTATAAAGGTAAAACTATTCCACATTCTACTTCGAACAATGGAAACTAAAGTGTCATTTCCTCTAGTCCTCACCACCCACCATTGTCACATGAATAATTATTGCAAATTCTCCCTACACCTCAACTCTTTTATTATAAAAAGTAACCCCCAATTTCATTTAATCCCAACCTCTTTTTTGGTGGCATGCCACTATTGGCCACTTACATGATGACTATCAGGATCTCAAAAAAGTGGCCCTTGACTTCTTCCATGGACCATGTTTTTATACTAATTACATCACATAAGAGTGTTATGATAAATACCAATCCCTTTAAGCTCACAAAAAATAAATCTAGGACCAACCATAATTAGGAGTCTATGAACCATTTTGTAAGCATGGTTGAAGGATATTATGACTATAACTACCTCAATTCTAAATATTTCAATGTGGATAACTTTAACTATCGATGCAAGCTTGCACATAAGGACCCCATTGAAAAACCAAAAAAAAACTTTGCATAATAGCCAAAAATGCATTGAAACCTCTCATGAGAAACCAAATTATGATCTCACACCTTCAAGAAAGTCTCATTCAAAATCGGTGATGCGGGATTCCCCAAAGAATCTATCCCACCATTTTTAGCTAAGGTTTCCTAGACCTATAGACCTCCTCAAACCATGGGATCACTCCCTCATCTCATTTACCAAAGTATCATAACGAAGCATATTATAGACTGCAATGGACCTTTCTAGATGATCCTAATTCTATGACTTATAAGATATCTCTAATGAATCGCATGTGTATCTCTCTACAACATCAAAATTCCTCATGAAACAACTTTATTACTTGAAGGATGTTTTTGATGAAATAGAGGATTCTTCTCTCACCCCACCTAACCATTAAATCCATAACATGAAAATATATCCTCCTCCATCACACACTAAACTACCTCTGTCAAATTTTCCAAACATGACATGATAAATGCTTTGAGATATTGTTTATTATTGTTGATCCCCACTCCTTATTAATGTCATCATTCATAATGCAAATTTACGACTAGTATTGGTTGATAAAGGCTCAAATTAATGCCACTTATTTATCTCTCATTCAAAACTCTTCTATGATAAAAACCTTAAACACTCCTGAATTGCCTACGTAGGTTGATAAAATTAATCAAAATCCACTTTGGTGTATTTGGCTTCTAATCATCGCAGGCCCCAAAATGGTCCACACCAAGCTCATGGTATTTGATCATTTTATTTACTATAATATCTTGCTTGGTCTCCCTTGGACCCATTGTATACATAGAGTATTTTTTACGTAGGGTGATAATGTATCAAATTCATCCATAATAATCAAATATATATGCATGATGTAGATCCCAATTCTTAGGACATACCCATACCTTTTCCCAAAAAATCATCCAAATTCCTACCACCACTACTGTTCCTAGCATCCCATATCTAGATTGTGACTATAGACTAGATATCTAGGTCACCTAAGATGACTCATATGACAATGAACCTAAAAATTTACAAAATTTGGTTAGTAAGAACCACTTACCCAAAAACATGAAACTATGGCTTCCTCTTTTTTTATTCCCTAGGGATCAATTTCCCCTTATCTTAGAATCTGAGGAACCACCTTGCAATGCAACCTCATTGAGTAACTTACTTGATACATATGACCTCGATATCACACACCTCCTCATTGATCCACCCTCCCCATGTTCCTTTAGTATAATGCGAGTCTTGTCATGTAATGATCTTGGTAGGTAACCTTAGCCGACTCATATGAAAATGAACCTAATGATTTACAAAATTTTATTAATAAGAACCACTTACCCCAAAAACATGAAACCATGGCTTCCTCTAGTTTTATTCCCTAGGGATAAATTTTCCCTCATCTTAGAATATGAGGAACAACCTTGCAATGAAATCTCATCTAATAACTTACTCGATAAATATGACCTCGATATCACACAACTCCTCATTGATCTACCCTCCCCATGTTCCTTTAGTATAATGAGAGTCTTGGCATGTGATGATATTGGTAAGTCTTACATACCTAGTAGTGCTCTTGTATTCTGCACCACTCCCATATATATCACTTATGAAATATCTTATCCAATGATAAATCATGTCTTTTGAATTTTATTTATTACCAACATACTCTAGTGTGAGTGCGTGCTTTTATACATGATATTCATATCATTTCCACATATTTCAATCTTGATCCTCTTTCCTATGATACTAGTGACAATGAGGATGAGTAAACCTTACCCTATGTCCTACCGGTGAATCCACCATTACTTAATACTCCTCTAATCCTCCAAAATTTGTATGAATACACTTCTACATATCCCACTCTCCCACAAAATAGATTTCTCTTAGCTATTATGAACTTCCACTCAACATCACTCTGCTTTATCTAACACCATCGACACATTTATGCCTCGTATAATTGATCTCATCCCTTTTGATTAATCTCCTAATGACACCATTGACCCTTATGCTACTAACATGGATGATCCTTATAGGAAGGATGCCTTTCCTCAACTGAATAACTATCGGATGTTAAGGTTTTAGATGTACAAAAATTAGTTCTCACTAACAACGTTATGGTAAGAGATATGTGGCCCTTGAAATTGATGTTGAATATAATGGTCCTTTACCAACCCTAGATAATGAAAAATTCATCCTCAAATTACTACATGCTCACAAATACATCCTCCCCTTCAACATCAAAAATTTTGTGACCTTCGTAACAAAAATCCCCTTTTGACAAGTTCATTTCTATTGTTGACCCTCTTAATGAGGCGGTTGCTAAAATTCTTGAGGCACCATATCATTTCTAAGATAGAAACACCTTGATTTCCAAATATACCATCAAATTCCAAATTTATAATAATCCTCCTCATATAGTCATGTCAAGAAATTGTTTTTCCCATCTTCATCACAAATGCATTTAAATAATTCACAAAAATGATGTCTTCACCTAGAGATATTCCATTATGCTTGACATTGAACCTAACATTATTGTCCACAACATCACCCCTTATCTAGATGTTTCCCCATTCGAATAATATTCACAAATCTCCATAAAAAAATTGTAAAAACCTTGATGCTAGATTCATTCGCCCCATCAACTATTCTAGGTGGGTTTCCAATATTTTCCTTATTCGTAATAAATTAATTCTCACAATTTGTGTTTGTATCTAGTTTCATAATATAAACCTTGCTTTTGTAAAGGATAACATCCCTCTACCTTCCATCAACGTCATTGTTAACACCATGACAGGTTACAATATGTTATCTCTTATGGATGGGTTTTCATGATATAATCAAATCTAAATAGCACCTGAAGACCAACATAAGACCACCTTCACAATTGACTGGGGTGCCTACTGTTATGTCAAGATGCTTTTTGGCCTAAAAATTCTAGCTTAACATACCAAATATATATGAACCATATCTTCCACAATATCATTCATAATATCCCTGAAGCCATGTTGATGATGTTCTCTCCAAATCTCAACACATTGAGGACCATACCTAAGACCTCAACATCTCCTTTCAATGGCTTCAAAAATACAAAATTTTCCTAACCCAAGAAAATGTATATTTTGTGTCACTTAAGGATAACTCTTTGGTTTCTTAATCTCAAAGTGTGGCACATATTTTGACCCTACAAAGATTAAGGTCATTCTTGACATTCCTCATACTACATATATCCCCAATATCCACACTTTCTTAGGAAAATTGGGGGCAATCGATAGTTTTTCCCGAGATTGCATATTGCACTCACGTTATCAACAACCTCCTCAAGAATGAAATTGTGGTTGAATGGAATAAAGGATTTCAACAATCCTTTAAAAATATCAAGATGTGTCTTTTCATGATACCTACATTATAACCTCCATCCTATGATTTCTCAATCATCCTTTGCACCTCTTCTACCCCTATCTCTATTGGGGAAATGTTGGCTCAAGAGAATGAAAAAGGAAAGGAGTGTTCCATTTAATATATTATTTATGCTCTCCTCGACTATAAGAATTGATACACTTCTATTGAAAAATATTTTTGGAGATTTACTTCACCACCACCAAGCTCTACCACTACATCATTGTTGAAGTCTAGTTGTTTTCCACCTTATGCAAGCATCATTACTAGGTTTTTGCACACACGTTTTCCCTATCGTTATGTTGGCATATTGCGTAGAAAAAATAAGTTGTGCTCACCCAAAGTGTGAAAGGTTTACGGGTCCCATTATAATTTAACAATAGTGACGTGAATTGAGTTGTTAACTTAGCAATTAGACTGTGGTGTTGATACATCACAATAAATCAAGACCATGCATAAACCAAACACATTTCTCATTTATTAATCATTACACAATACAAGTCCATACACACTTGCCACATACATATATTTTATCCCTATACTATACCCCTTCATGGGTATTTATACTAGTGGAAGTTTTTCCTTCGCTAGTATTATAAGGGCTAATAATAGTCTTTGAGTTACTAACTTCAGTTAACTACTATATCTAGTTGATTTATCCAAAATTATCCTTTTTCCAATTTTAACCCATGTTGCATGTTGATCCTCAACATAAGATGATGTTATATTTAGCTTTATCCAAGTCATATGTTAGTTCCATGTAGATCTAGAGAACTATAGTTCGAGTCCACTTCCTGGACCCATGTTTACCATTATCCTTTATTTCTCTACATGTCCTTCCATTTGATCTTATCCTTTACGACACAATCCTCTTCATGATTTCTCATGTGAAATTTCAATATTTTACTCACACGCATGCTTCCTCCCTCTCTTCCTTCACGACTACTTCTTATGGGCTTCTATGCTTAAACCTTACGCATGCCCTTATTAAATTCCCACATGCCTTCAAAGAATAAATACTACTAAGTCCTACGGGACTTAAGGAATAAATAATACGATAAACATGGGCCCAACATCACCCTATATTAATTTGGTTGTCTGTCCTTGGGAAAAATTTATTGGATATATTCAAACAATTCAAGTACTTCATTTTGTAGCATGCCTTTATGCATTTTACATTTTTTATTGTGGCGCCAGTTTACTTGTCTAAACTATCCAACTATGTAATGAGTTGGTTTAACACCAAAGCACCTTTGACCAAGGGGGGATTAAGCCTGATAAAAAGGGCGAGACTAGGCAAAGTGTCTCAGGGCGCCAAAATTTAGGGGGCACTAAATTTATATTATTTTCACTAGTTCCACCACTTCCTACAAATTATTAATATTGTTGTAATATATTAATATTTAGGAAAAATACCTATCATAAATAATATATTATTAAAATTAATTATATATAAGATCAACAATATGGAGTGTCTCTGAAAAGGCTAGATCAATCCATAGGAAACTAATTGCCTAGGGTGGAAACAATTAGGTGGTGTCAAATTTATAGGAATATTACTAGGTTGACCACTTATTGCCCACCAATAATCATTAAGGTTGTAAAATATTAATGGATGACAATGCCTATTAATGATAATATAATATTAAACTTTTTTGTGTAAGATTAACAATATGGTAGTGTATTTGGTTTGATAAACATACTTTAGATGAAAAATATATATAATTGTTGATCTTGTTGAGTTTTTATATAAACTAATTAAATAATTTATGCAATTGGTATGATTATTTAAGGTGCCTACATTATTTTGTAAATATAAATTTTTATTGGTCAACTTTAAGTATGATTTATAAGACGCAACAATTTATTTTAGTGAATATTTTTAGAAAATGATGATACGAAATAAAAAATCAAAATCATTCAAACCTTAATTTTTTGAGAAATAATCCTTTTCAACCATATTATTTAAGTTGATGTATTTCTGAAATTAAAAAGTCTATTTTTTATGCTTAATGCTAATGCTTTGATAATGAATAATTTTTAACCTTCATTATGTATTATTAAAAAATACAACATATAATGATTTTACAAATTAAATGGGGTATTTGGCTTTACATACTGCCTATGGCACTCATAACTCTTAATTCGGCCCTGCGTTTGACCCCTGTTGTTACCATTACATGAAAGTGATATAGTTTTTTTTTCAAATCGACGTATAATTCCAAGCTTTATTTCCTTTGTATCAATGAGCCTCCTCAATTCTATCAAGTGTTGTTTCACTTGTTTCCTTTTTCTTTGCGATCTCCTTGTTAACCATTTCATATTTTTCTATTATCTTATTCTGATTAGCTCAAGTATAAGGAATCATCATCGATATAGGCTTCAAATGTTGCTATTTTATTCACTAGATCTTTTTTCACGTGTTGATTATTTGGGGTTATTTATATAGTCCCTTGAGAAATTTTCCATATTTTTATGCTTTCACCTCAATCTTATAGTACTTTCTTCGCAATCTATGAGCTTCTTGTTGCATTTGAAGTTGATATTTTCATTCTCACCCCTTGTCATTTTACTCTCTCCCTCTCATTATCCATTTCCTTGAACAAGAGATTCACTAGTTGTTTGAGATCCTCTATTGGTTCTCCGGTATGAGTGAATTATCCTTTAAAAGTTTTGGCTCATTGCACATCACCCTCTCCTTAAGATTTCAACATTTGAATCCATGTGTGAGTATTTTTTCACATACCTTTCTTTTTTGTGTTGAATTTCATGTAGATGACGCTTTGTTTCTTTGATCTCCGCCTATATTTTTCTTTCCTATGCTCTTTAGAATCTTGCTTCATTTCTATTCTCAAAACTTTTTGCACTACTCTAGAAATATTCAACAATACTTTCCTGGCTTGAGTCTCAGATGTTAGAAAAAATTTAATTTTTCCTTAAGAAAAGCAAAAAGCAGTTTGCTATTTACAATGCTTTTACTTTTGAGTATATTTTTAGATTCATAGCTTTAGGAAAAGCTTATAAAGAAAATAAATCAAAAGATTTGTATTGCACAAAAGCATGTGCTTTTAGTTCTATTTTTAGGAGTGTTGAGTGTTTTATTATTAGATGAAGCCATCTATTTATTAGAGGCAATTGTAAGTGTTTTCATATCAAACACATTCAGAGAGATTGTATTGAGCCGAAGCTCTGAGAAGGAAGAAGAAATATATGCACAGAAGTGTTGATCTGAGTTTGCAATAATCTATTTTATTTGCAATTCTTTATTTTATTTTTGTTAGTTGTTATTTTATGTGCCTAATTTCTACAAATTGGTATCAGAGCGTGGATTTTTTCAGCATGTTTCTAATTGAGAACAGGTTATGGATTCTATATCCGGTCTGTAGACACTGCAATTTATAGGAAAGAATTATGAGTATTGGTCATTAACCATGAAGGCACTATTCAGATCCCAGGATGTGTGGGAAATCGTAGAGAATGGGTACATAGATCCTGTAGATGCAGCAACATATAACACACTCTCACAGGCAGAGAAAGACACTTTGAAGGAATTAAGAAAGAAAGATGGAAAATCTCTTTTCTTCATTCATCAAGCCATGCATGAAAGCATTCTACCAAGAGTGGAAATAGCCAGTAAAGCACAAATTACGTGGGAGACTCTTCAAGTTGCATATCAAGGTAAAGAGAAAGTAAAACCGCCAAGCTATAGTTACTTCGTAGAGATTTTGAAAATATGTCAATGAAAGATTCAGATTCGTAGAATCGTTCTTTAATTTTGTAGTTGGTTTGGTCAATCAAATTAAATCTCATGGTGAAAATATTGAGGATCAGAAGAATTATCAAAAATTTCTTAGAAGTTTTCCTACAAAATTTGATCCTTTGGTAGTTGTTATTGAAGAAACTAAGGATCTAAGTTAGTTTTCAATTGATGAGTTGCATGCATCACTAATAAATCATGAACAGAGGTTGAATAGATCACATATAGTTGTAGATCAAGATTTTTCATCACAGGTATCAGGAAATCATGGAAGAGGAAGAGGAAATTTCAGCCCTAGAGGCAGAGGAAGAAGTTCATCTAGAGGACGCAGCAGCGGTCCATCAAACTCAAGTGGAAGAGGAAATATTCAAGAGCACAATCATAATCATTTTTAGGTCAGAGATAGGATAAATCACATGTTCAGTGTCACTATTGTAAGAGATATGGGAACTATGCTTTTGAATGCAAGAAAAAGCAATATGATCAGAACAAGAAAAATCAAAATCAAGTTGGAAGCTCTACTCCAAGCTCCATGTTTATTGCATGCAAAAAGATTTCTAAAGCATCACCTATTGAGTGTAATCTATCCCAAGAGAGTCCTAGTGATGTGTGGTATTTGGATTCTAGTTGCAGTAATCACATGTCAAGTAACTTAGATTTATTTTCTAATTTGGATGAGTCAGTAAAGTTAGAAGTTACCCTTGGGAATAATAATACAGTGATTGTAAAAGGCAAAGGAACAATCAACATTCTAACTAAAAAGGGGGAGAAGAAGATTATGCAGGATGTTTATTATGTTGTAGGTTTGAAGCATAATCTTATGAGCATTGGTCAATTGGTACAAAAGGGATACAAATTTTACATTGAAGACAATGAATGTGTGATCATGGATAAAGCTCCAAGTACACAGGTGATTGCTAAAGTGAAGATGAAAAACAACAAAATGTTTCCTTTGAAGATTATACCAGCCACATTCGAGTTCATACTACAGATCAGTCCGGAGCTAAAGAGATTGAATCAACTTTTCACTCAGTTGAAAAAGATGAATCGTGGCTATGGCATCCCAGTTTGGTCACTTAAACTTTGGTGGTTTGAATTTATTACACAGAAAAAATATGGTGAAAGGTTTTCCTTTGATTTAGAAACCAGATAGAGTTTGTGAAGGTTGTATTTTAGGGAAGCAACACAAAGAATCTTTCCCAATTGTCAAAAAAGAAGAACAAGTGCACCACTTGAAATTGTTCACTTAGATTTATGTGGACCGATGCAAACAAATTCTATTGGAGGTTGTTCATATTTTATGACATTCATTGATGACTATACAAGGAAGACATGGGTGTACTTTTTGAGACACAAATCAGATGCTTTTGATATATTTCAGAAGTTCAAGACTTTAGTAGAAAAAAAAAGTGGGTACTACATCAAAGTTATGAGGACAAATAGAGGAGGTGAGTATTTTTCCAATGCTTTTCTAAATTTTTACAAATATCATGGTAAACACAAATAGTTTACTTTTCGGTATACACTACAACAAAATGGTGTGGCAGAGAGAAAGAATAGAACCATCATGGAGATGGAAAGAATTATGATGAAGGAAAAACATCTTTCAAATGATTATTAGTAGAAGCAGTAACAACTTCTGTTTACATCATAAACAAGTTTCCAACGAAAATTGTTGAAACATGGTTCCTCAACAAGATTGGACTAAGAGGAAACACAATGTTTCTCATTTTAGAATCTTCGGTTGTGTGGCATACGCACATGTTCCGATGAGCTAAGGAAGAAGTTATAAAACAAAGGAGAAAAGTGCATATTTGTTGGATATTCAAAGAATACAAAATCTTAAAAGTTGTTTAATCCAATTACTAGAAAGGTCATAATCAGCAGAGATGTACAGTTTTTTGAAAATGAGGCATGGGATGGAAGTATTGAGAAAACAATCAATGTAATAATAAATATTCCTCATGATGATATGGAAGATGAAAGAATTGAGCAACAAGGTATTATATCTTCTTCAAATCTTGGACATGCATCACAAGTTGTAGCATAAGGTACACCTCCATCTACATCTAGGAGGTCTCTAAGATTTCAGGCATCTTCAACCATCTAACAGACACCACAAGGAACACCAGAAGCTACTCCTTCAGTACAAAATAGTCCATCATCAGATAACCCTTTGTAGAAAAAAAAGGAGTCTTAGTGAGATTTATAATGTTGATACAACTAATGTTTTTTCATTTTTGCATTGTTTTCTCAAGTTGTAGATCCAGTATACTTTGAAGAGGCTATAAACAATGAAGTTTAGGTTCAATCCATGGATGATGAGATAGACACCATAGAGAAGAATTAGACATGGGAACTGGTAGATCTTCCAGAAGGAAAGGACGTGATAAGAGTGAAATGGGTCTACAAGACCAAATATACTACTTGATGGTAAAGTACAAAAACATAAATCAAGGCTGGTTGCAAGAGGTTTTTCACAACAATATGGAGTAGATTACAATGAGACATTTGTACTGTAGCATGTTTGGACATGGTAAGAATGGTTTTAACAATTGCAACTCAAAACAAATGGCCTATTTATCATATGGATGTAAAATCAACATTCTTGAATGGTTTTCTTGAAGAAGAAGTTTATGTGAATCAGCCAAAAGGTTATGAGATTGAAGGTCATGAAGGAAAGGTATACAGGTTAAAAAAAGTGCTCTATGGTCTCAAGAAAGCACCTAGAGCTTGGTACAACAGGATTGATTCTTATTTGATACATAATGGTTTCAGTAGGAGCAACAATGAGCCTACCTTATACATCAAGATCAATGAGCAAGGTAAAATTTTGATTGTTTGTTTATATGTGGATGATTTAATCATCACTGTAAATCTATCTATAGATTCATTCAAATCAGCTATGAAGAAATAATTTGAGATAACAGATCTAGATCTCATGCACTATTTTCTAGGCATAGAAGTTCAACAATCAGAAGCTGGAATTTTTATTTCATAAGAAAATTATGCTAATGATGTTTTGAAGAGATTTAACATGTTGAATTGCAAGCCAACACCAACACCAGTTGCAGTAGGTTTGAAGTTAAGAAAAGATGACAGTGGATCATTTGTAGATCCAACATTGTTCAAAAGACTAGTTAGAAGTCTCATGTATTTAACGACCACAAGGCCAAATATTATGTATGGTGTGAGCCTCATCTCAAGGTTCATGGAATATCCAAAAGATTCACATTAGAAAGATGGAAAAATAATTTTGAGGTATGTATGTGGAACTAAGAATCATGGAATCTTGTATTCAACATCAGATGAGTTCAAACTCATAGGTTACATAGACAATGATAGTGTCGGAAGTATTGATGACAGAAAGAGAACATCTGCTATGATTTTCACTTTGGAATAGGTGTAGTTTCATGGGCATCAAAGAAGCAGCCCATAGTCACATTATCTTCAGCAAGCAGACTATATAGCAGCAATAGGAGTAGCATGTTAGGATGTTTGGATGAGAAGAGTGTTGAAATATTTGAGGCAGAATCAAGAGGATGCTACACAAATTTTTTTGTGACAATAATTTAGCACTAACATCGTCTAAAAATCATGTTTTTCACAAGAGGATAAAACACATAGACACAAGGTATCACTTCATCAAGGAGTTGGTTAACAACAAGGAAATTTTCTTGAATTTTGTAGATCCGAAGATCAGTTTGCTAGATATCTTTACAAAAGCTTTGGGAAATAATTTTTTTGAGTATTTGAGAACTTGTTTGGGAGTTTGTGATCTGGAATATTTCAGATCTAGAAGTGCACACTCAGCTCCAGAAAAATAAAATCTTGAAGGTCAAAATTAAGGGGAGTGTTAGAAAAAGTTTAATTTTTCCCCAAGAAAAGAAAAAAGCAGTTTGCTTTTTACATGCTTTTACTTTTGAGTTTAGTTTTAGATTCCTAGCTTTAGGAAAATATTATAAAGAAAATAAATCAAAAGCTTTGTATTGCACAAAAGCATGTGCTTTTTAGTTCTATTTCTAGGAGTGTTGAGTGTTTTATTGTTAGATGAAGCCATCTATTTATTAGAGGTAGTTGTAAGTGTTTTCATATCAAACACATTCAGAGAGTTTGTATTGAGCCGAAGCTCTGAGAAGGAAGGAGAAATATATGCATAGAAGTGTTGATCTGAGTTTGCAATAATCTATTTTATTTGCAATTCTTTATTTTATTTATGTTAGTTGTTATTTTATGTGCCTAATTTCTACAATATTAGAGGTTGTTGCAATAATTTAGTCTCCATCCTTGGACAAGATGGTATGAATAATGTCACTCGGAAATTAAATGAGCGGTTCTTCAAGATACATGCATCTAGTGAAAAGGAAAAAGCCTATTTGGAGCACTAAGTTTCCATGGTGTCCTTGATATTGTTCCACTGGAACAATTAATAGTCGTTCTTCCCCTGTTGGTATGTTTTGCAAATTGATTTCTTATTGAGATTGGGGTATATTTGTATTTATTAGTCCTACTCCTCTAGGCCTTCTTCTTGCTATTGTATTGGACTCTTACCCCTAGATGAGTGGGTTTGCTTTATCCCAACTTCTTCTTCACGTCCTTTCTTCCCTTCATGACTTTCTTTGGCACTTGTACTTTACATGGTCTCCTCTAGATTGTATTCTATTTCTATCAACCTTAGGGGTGACTCAAGCATTGTTGTTGTTTATATGCTAGGACTCGAGTATTCCATATGTTTTCTTGGCCCTTTCCCACTTCTTTCCTGAAAAATATATTACTAGGTTGGGACTTCAATATTTTCATCTTTTTAGCATGTTGTTTCTGTAGGATCTATGCTTTGATTTTTCCTGGACTCCGTTTTCCTTTTTCTACCTCTTCTCATGTTGTTCCAATGTTTAGATTTATTCTTCTTATCTTTGTAGGTTGTTCTTTTGGTGTACGTATTTGTCCTATCTCTTCTTATACGTGTGTTGCATGCTTCACCAACTCTCGCACTCCCTCATTGTACACGTTTGGACATAACAATTTCATCATCGAGCTCCTCATTTTTGTGTCTTCCATGTTAGAAATTTTATTTATTCACGGGTAAAATAAGATTTTATGTGCTTCATTCCTCACCACGATGGTTTCCCACTTAGTGAGGTGACCTATATATGTAACTTGAGTTCCTTCATGTGTGTCTTTATTAGGATGTTTATATATTTTGTGCAAGTCATGGATGTCATCATTTACCCTTTAGGCATCTATATTGATAATCTTTAACCCTTGGCTTGTTTGGTAGATTGAAGGAATTAATCGATGTGAATGCATAGGGTAGTTTGGCCCATAGTGTCCATGTCTCAACATTCTTTTTTATTCTTTCCACTAAGTGTTTTATAGTGACATTTAACTCTACCTCTCTAGCCAACTCTTTAGGTAATTAGCATGGTATTCTCTAGTCTTTCTATTAAACATTGTATAGATGTTTCAACTAGGTTATAAACCTTTCCTTATAAAACATTATTGAGAGTTGCGGGAATCATGATTGATCTATACATGACTCTCGAGAGATGGATCTTGAGGTGGATATGTCCATATTAGTTCACCATCCCCCTTTAGTACACCAAGTTCTTTGAATGCTATTAACAACAAAATTTCACCCCATTGGAATCTAAACCCTTTGGTTTCTTAGACCATGTCGGCATCTGCTTATGTTTTGCACTACACATTGGGATTAGCTGAAAACTATCACATGCAATACCTTATGCGCAATGATTAGAAACATCTTATTGATTTCTTCCCATCTCTTAGCCCATGTAAGTTTGGTAGTAAGTAGTCCTGCAGTGACTCTTTTCCTAGGGTCCTTGAGTTCATCTATGGACATGAATTTTCCTCCATGCTTGTATTTTAGGAGATCATTAATGTTGTCTATATAGGTTTAATCTTCTAAGGGTTGTGATAAATCTACTCTTTCATTGTTGATCCCGCTACCTACATATCGGATGGTGTAACAATTTCATGCATCATCGAAAAAATAGAAATACCCTTCCCTGATGTGTGAAATAAGGTATTGATAAAATTCTAATGGTTTTCTTAAATAAGGTAGTTCAAGAAGTTGGGGGATTCATGTTTTCTCTAGTGTTTTCCTCACAATATTATCATAAACATCATTTTCCTTACTATATTTTTTTCCTATTGGGAATACCATTTTCTTCTCAATGGTTTCATACGTCATAGGCACAAGATGATTGCATTCGATATCTTGGTGGAAGTTACATGATTGGTCTAATCTCCAATTATTTTAGCTTCCTATGAGTATTGTATTTCAATATTAACGGCTAAGATGCTAGAAATTTGGTTCCTCTTACATTTCTTCTCAATGGACATGGTGATCTCTTTTTGTAGTGTGGAAATGCTTACCCCTACCCCTACGATGGTGTCTCTTTTATAATAGTGAATTCTTCCTTGATGTTCTTGTATTCCTTAATTACCGTAACCTTTGTGTCACTTGAGGATGTCGATCCTAACCTACTTGACAAACTTGTGTGACTTTTATTATTTCCTTCTTCTCGTGTCTTTTCTTCTTATTTATTGTGTCTCTCGGTCAATCGAAACCACTCTAGTTCACTTTGGGGTGGTCGATTACCCTAAAATGCATCATCCTACCAAGGTTTTAAGACTCCCACGTTAATGGCGGTCGAGACTAGTTTCTTCTCTTTAAAGTTAATATGTTTCTGCTCTAATGTCTATTAGTGAACAAATACCAAGGTGGAATTAATGGAGATGGGATTCTCGACAAGTTCATGTGTTGAATCATCTTTAAAACTTAGATTACTATTTTTTACCGGGCTCCCAAATTCACTCTAAGGTAACTACAACAAATCACCCCATCTTATTTATACCTTTGTAATGAGAAATAAATGCTTGTTATATTTATCACCTACATGAGTGAGTTGTTAATTCATCGAGCTTCCATTAATACCCACCTGAAATTTTCCCTTACTTTATTTTTCAACTTTCGAACAAGTGAGTGTTAAGTGTACGTTATGGGCCTCTTCCTCATAGCTTTCTCTATAATGCCCTTGGTTGCATTTACTGAGTTTTTATTTTTAGGTCACATCTCCTTTTTTATTTCTTACATGTATCTAGCCCATAGCTCCACATTAATCTAACATCCTCCTAGAATATTCCTCATTTCTCCATTTTCTAGACTTCATCCATATTTTATGCTTATCACTTATTTTATAAGCGCATGTGATTTTTCATATATATTTCTATTTTTATCGTGCTCCCTTTTTATCTGTCGACACATGTATACCACTTCAATATCATTTTTCATCGAAAATTTTCCTTATTTGTTCCCCATTTTCTTGCACCAAGTATGCCTCCCATTTTAAAGTGTTACGAAATCATCTCGAGAAAGGGGATCTTTGATTTTTATGTAAGGTCGGTGTGAAGAACAACATATGCATTTATCCAATGCTTATTATAATGCATAAAGAAACCTAAACTAAATAAAGGGAATAATATATGATCTAGTGGCATATGATGTATTCATTACATTTTAGTATGGCTAAAAATATGACTTGATCTACCCCATTAAAGTAGCTTGAAAAAAACTTTCCCTAAGATCCATAAACTAGCATACCCCAAGTAGGTAATATATCAAAAATTTCATATGGCCCTAGCCAATGAGTCTTGATCTTTCCTATATGTCGCACAAATTTATATTCATTTAATAAAACTGAGCACCTTATGTAAGATTATTTATTTTGAGGTTTCAATCATACCATACTTTCTTACATGTTTTCTCAATATTTTGTGACCATCTTGATTTTATTCTTATTTCATATAGAATTAACAAGATGGTTAACCTTTCTTGAATTGAGTTGTCATCATCCAAATTTGCAACACGTGCAATTCTCAATGATGGTTAAAAAATTTCATAGGTAGCATAGCTTATTTCCCATACACAATTTGAAAGGGTTTCACTTTATTCACATCTTTGTTATATCATTCAATATGCCCAAATTACAGCTGAAACTTTATCATGCCAAAACTTGTATCCAACATCACATATTTTTTCCAACATATGACTCAAGTATCTTGTTGAATGATTCCATTATACCATTGTCTTGTGGATGATACGAGGTGATCTTAAAATGCGCAACCATGAATTCTTACAACAGGATACAAATCGTTTCATTCAAGAAATGTGTTCCTCTATCACTAGTTATGCTCAAGAGGCTGCCAATTATTCTTATTATGTTCACCCAAATAAATCTTCTTGTTGTGGATGTTGTACAATCTTTAGTCGGTGGAGATTCTTCCCATCTTATAGTATAATCAATGGTTGTGATAATATATCATACACCTATTCCTCACGTTGTAGGAGTGATGGGTCGAAAAAATCAATTACACATTTTTTGAAAGGTTCTTAGACGGTTATTAGGATTAAAGGCATACTATCGTGTTTCCCTATCTTTTCAAGTCGTTTGCATTGGTCACAAGCTTTGACATATTCTTTCGCATCCTTATATAAAAACTTACACCATAGTCTCGCATTACAAATATTTCATGTGGTAGCATCATCTATATATTGATTTGCATGTAATTCCCTCATACACTTCACTTAAAATATCTTTCATTTCATGTTGTAGAACACATCGTCATAGAATCGCATCACACCCCATTTTATAGAGTTGATTGGCAATTAGCTGAACTATGGCACTACTTTGACAACTAACTACTTACTTTATTTGATTGACTTTATAATTTTAAGGTGTTAATCTAGTTTATAGGAAGTAAATCATATATTCTAATTCTTCAAATTTACTTTAGATGTTGATAAATTGAGCATCATGTATGCCATATTTTATAGGTTGTGTTGCTTCGTAGGTATAAATTCGTGACAAATGATCAGGTCCAAAATTATGTTTTCTTGGTATGACTACCACTAAGAACTAAAACTCTTTGAACAATATTTTCCACTGGATATTCTCCCATGCAATATAGATTTATTAACCAAATTTTTAAGTGTCATATGATTAGTAAAAAACATGAATGGTGTTTCCAAGAGATAATGTAGGAATTTTTAAAGTGCATAAACCATAAATAGTCATTCATGTTTTATGGTAGTATAATTCCTTTCCATGAGCATCAATTTTTACTCACAAAGTAGATTGGATGGTCGAGAGTTCCTTCCCCCATTTTGTGATATTATTTCTTGTACAACAATTCTTACAGCATCTAGGTGTATGTGAAAAGGTGTGTTCTAATCTAAAAATTGCAAAACAAACACTTGGGTTAACATCTCTTTGAGTAGTTCAAAATCCTGTTATTGGTCAAAACCCCACTTAAATTTTTTTGTCTTGTGTATCATCTTCTCCAATGACACCACAAAACATGGAAATTCTTCTATAAACTTGCAATAATACCCACAATGTCCCAAAAAGGCACAACCTCTTTGCATTCATCACTACGCGAGATTGATGATTATTGAAATTTTCATTGGATCCATAAAGAGTCCACTTTACGATAATGTGCCCAAATATTGAACCAAATGGAGTGGAGAACACACACTTCTTCAAGTTTAAGGAAATTTGTAACTAACGGCAATGCTCAAACATCATGCACAAGTTATCACAATTATATTTTACCAATCTATAGACTGTCTAGACATATAAATAGAATTGAAGAAACTTAAGTATAAAATCCTCAAAGGAAGTAACAACAATGTATGAGAAAATAGTGGGTGCATTCTTCAACCCAAATGACATGACTATGTAGGTGTATGATCCCCATTCGGTCACAAAAGTTGTCTTTGGTCTATCTTCTTCTACAATTTTGACTTAGTGATAACTAGAGAATCCTTCTATGAATGTATATATTTCTCTACATGTTACGCCTTCCAAATTTTCTTCTGTAAAGGGAGTAAGGAAGGAATCAATTATAAAAACAAATTTCAAATTTTGGTAATTCAAGAAAATTTCTTATGTACCCATCCTTTTGTATTTCGATCACCATAGGGATAACCCCATATTCCTCTATTTATATGATTACTCTTGTGACCTATAGATACCTTAAAATTAAATACTTATTATTAATCATACCTATTACCTACAAAATGTGGTAAACTAGTTCTAGAATGCATTCTTTATCATTACCCTCTCACATTCCATTAGAATTCACCCACATCCCTTTAGAATTAATTTAATAAATTCTAGCATATATAAAGCAAACATGCACATCCCTTGTCTAATCTGATTACCTATTTGAATAAATAAATAAATAGCTAATTATCCACTCACCCTCCACTCATCTACACTTCCCCATCCAACTAAATCAAGTTGAACTATCTCACTCCACTCAAATCCTAGAAACCTATACAGGTGGAAGAAAAAATATTCATGTACAACCACCTTCTTGAATAAAATCAAAAGCCAACTAAATATTCATTTCCCCTTAAATGAATATTCAAACCATCAACTACATAGACCAAATAAACTTTTTAATTCAGGAAAATGCATTCATTTCCCTACAACTCATTCAAACCTTGATCCACAATTCATGACCTCTCCTTCAACTATAAATATGAGGCTCAATCCTTCACAATTCATCCTTGGAATATTTAAGAATTTGTAGCAAAACTCTTCCCATTTTCCATTGGAATTTACATACCGAAAGGTTGTCCATTCGATCACCCATTTCTCGTAATATTCTTCCTCCATTTGGAATCACGTTAGAGCATCCACAATCAAATTATCCAAAGAGATCTAACAAGTGTAGTAACACTTCATCTATCTCATATGAGGTTGTAAGAAGACTCAAAGGAAGGTTTGCATTTGTTTATTATTTGTTTATTTCTTCATTTCTTTTAGTTTTCCTTGTACATATTGTGGGCAACCACAGGTGGGAATCCCATGTAGTTATTTTTTTTTCAGCTTATTTATTTCTAAACTAACTTTTTTGTGTGTTACTTGTTTTTTTCCTTGTATTACAGAACCAACATGTTTTCAAGTTCTTATTTTAATTTAATTCTCATATTGGGTTTCATCCTATATGAGTGCTTTAATTGACTTATCCTCCTCTATTATTTTGATCTGCATTATCCCTAAAGAAGGGCATACTCATTTCATTTCGTGGAATCCTCAAGGAAATATGTTTTCATATTCATCACGATAACTCAAGCAATCTTGGAAATATCCGGTGCACTCCGGTAATTACCAATGGTTTCCATCATATGTTCGATCTCACTACCAATGTTAATCTAGATGTATTTGAAAGGTTGATTCTCTGGTTGACTCCCTTGTTCCTTTCTATTTATAACCCCCGCTGACCCATAAGAGGCATCCACATACAAATAATAATTTTCATCTTCATCAGTTATTTAATGCATTAATTTATTCTTACCTTTTTGGGCATAAATTTTCCGCTTTAATGTTATTTCATCTTTGTCACTAGATATATTGTTCTCAACATCCTCGACAAACATTTTAGTTAGTGTGAAACTATCATCTTTTTATAATGTCACAATTATGTATTCTATAAGAGTGTCATCTATAAATATAACATATTTTATATGTTGAAGAGTATGAATCAATTGTGGGCGACGATACAAAGGAAAAGGTATGAAGGAATCCTTGAATCAATATTTCTTAGGAACGCGATTCTCTCCACAACTCACAAGTGGCGTCAACGCTCGTGTCCATAAACCTAGTGTATGATATAATAGATGTGTCCATAATGTATCACTAACTCATGTAGTCATCCATATCTCCACACATTTATGAATATGTTCTTATGTGCCAGTGAATCCATTATAGTTGGGGTATCTTCATGTGTCATTATTCATTAGAACTAATCCCTCATAGATGATTTTGTGTCTTCCCATGATAATAACGTCAGCCAATGTGTTTCCCACCATATTTTTGTTGTATCTTTAAAAAAAAGTCTAAATAGTTCAAACGTGCTTTGTCAGTTTGCATATAGGCTTCCATGTCCTTAAGAAAAGCATGGATATCTTAACACCCACTACAACTTAGTGGAGGTTGATTGTTCTATGTGCTGATTTTTGAATACTTTTGAAAATATTCAATTATTAATATTATTGTGGACTATTGTGTGCTAAATGATTCCACATTATTGCCTAGTAGTTTGTATGATTTGTACACCCAATTTTCACATGACATTCTTGTTGTGTTAGGAATTGATTGGTAGTCTCCCCACTTTAGTTATCCTTCCATTGTTTGCTCAAAATTTTCTATCCTTGTAGCTTGGATATTGTGTGTTTGTGTGTGTGTTCCAAATATTTGTGCTCTTCCACAATATCCACATACGGTGTAGTTTGTTTATGATCCATTGGGAAGATAAAATTCTAACCATCATTTTTGAAACTCACATACAATTTATTAAATCATATGTTGGAATTATTGGCATAACACCATGGTATTCCAAGAAAGCGTTGGGAAATTATCAACTCTATTTAAAGGTATGACTTTAAAATCTCCATTGAACTTCACCCCCATAAAATGATTATGGATTTCTTTAATACTTTGATAGGCATAACCTTTATTTTTTCATCCATGAAAAAAACGTGTGGGGATGCATGTTATGGTGGTCACCCCATCTTGTCCCAAGTATCACTTGTGAGTATGTTCATACGTGTCAAGGTCAACAAAGATGTCATTAATGTATCGGCCACCTATAAAGGCATCAACAAGTATCTCTCTATCAAAACCTTCTGATTTTGTTGTCTTGACATCCTACCCTTATGTCATCCTTAATTTCTTTTGAAGAGATACTTTTCATAAATTATGAGATAACCATTGGCCTTGTAAGGGTAGTATACATTCCATGTGCAACAACCTACATACCTCTCAAAACTCATTTTTGTTGGCTCATTCATCATCAAATTTTTTTAATCTTCTCATTGTGTAGTCTTGCCTCATCTTAAAAAAATTATATCTCTCCTTGTAGTTGTCTTATCATATATCTCACCTCTTGAAGGACCTCCTTCTAGTTCTTACCATTAGGATAGGTATTTGTTGAATGAAGTTTGACTAGCCACATTTTATTAGAAGGAATCTCTTATGTGTGTATAACAACACGTATCATTACCTATATCTTAGCGGTTTGTTCCTCTATTGGTGTAGCTTTCAATTTATCCTCATTCCTAACAATACACATAATTTTAATCATCCATGTTCTCTACTCACCTTTATACTTCATTAACTTATATAAGTTAGGATAATCTTCCACATTGTGCTCCCTCGACAATGCATTCAAATTGGGAAGGTTAGGAAATCGTGTTGGTAATGATCTAGTGATCCACATTTTATAGAAATTTATAGGTGGATATCTACCACCTCCGTACCCTCCCCATACTATTCCATTTCTTCAATGACTATATCCACTTTGCATTCTACATTGGCATCCTCTCTTTGTAGTTTTTGTATTCCCAACTATTTGGATTTATGGATTTGGTCAATAATGTGATACTATGATGTATCATGAGTTTGTGCATCACACATTTTACATAATTTTCTACCTTTTCCTTATTGGTATGGTTGAGTAGTGGGAAATTATCGAGCATCATGGCTTCCTTCACATATTTCACATCTTATAAGTATGGCCTTAAAACTCACGTGTGGGAACATAATTTTGGTGTGTCCCTCCACATCAAAATTAGTGCACCAAATTCCACTTGCATGTTTTTTGACCGATGTTTTCTATTAATTTATCTAATTGTGTCTCTTTAGATTTTATTTTTGTCTCTATGAATGGGCTTATGCATGTATATAGACTTCTTACTACTTCAACGTGCAAATATACTTCTAATGCTTGGTAGATTTGTCAAAGTATTATGTGAAAATTCACACCTAAAGGGTAGTAAGAGCCCCTACAAAACATTGCACATGTTGTGTAGGATGTATTTCATATAAAATTTTGGAAATGAGAGTTTTGAAACGTGCATACATACACTCTTTGTGAGTTCCTTCTTGATCTCCTTGAGTGCTGAAACAATTTATTGTTTGTACTCTAAAATGTCGAATACGATTAAAATGCCACATTTAGGTGATCATAATCAAATACTACTAGTAATGGGTCATGTTTTTAGTACCATGTATGGACTTGACCAAGAAGTGTTGTTGCAAATTTTTCCTTTTGTTCGAAGATGCTATTCCCTTTGTTTTCCATATAAGTTCACATTTGAGTACATGCTCTCTTGCATTTTTCATCCCCATGATATTTCGGAAAGTGTAGGAAAAATTCATAGAATATATTTGGAGTGGAAACTTGTTGTGTATTATTCCCAATTCAAAATTTTATGGGGATAGTCACCGTAGGCTCCACATTCCAACTCCCACTTTTGTTTTTAGTCGAGGATTTGTTTCTCATGACCCACCTTTGTATAGGTATGTTTCCTTGTGTACCTGTCATGATTGGTGTCATTGCATTTGTATTCGTCATCCAAAATCATTGTTCTTTTGCTATATTAGGATCCAATGGCGATCTCTTTGGTGTTGGTTGTAATGATTGTAACACATATGGTAAAATACTATCTAAATTTTCCTTTTTTTATCGCTTCACTTCTTCGTCACTACCACTTTATATCAAAATAGGTTCTATATTAGTTGATCCGATTGTGTGCACAAATGTGGAAGGTTGGATCAAGATACCATTGGCATTATATTTCTTTCTTTTTCATGTGGGTCCCGTAAATTAATTTGGCACATTATTTTTTTATTAGAGGTTAAAAAGGGTTGAGGGGACCCTACCCCATACAAAGTATTACCAGATCATTACAAAGAGGCCAAGGGATTTACCATTGAAGCCCAACCAAAAACCAAAATCATCACGAACCAAACAACTAAGAGAAACCACCACAAAGTAAATGTTTCCAAACAACAAATAAGAAGTAAAATAACTAATAGTAGAAAGACATAAGAACTAACAGCAAAACAAATATGAACTAACTACAGAAAACCATTATCCCATGTTTCTTCATCATTCTTTTATCAGGTCTCCCCCATTGTATTCATATAGCCATTCCATTCTTTGACAAGGGAGTTGATAGTATATTTCCAATACTTGTAGTTAGGCTTAGGAATCTCCACTTTGGGGCATTTTCCTTCTTTTTATTTTTCCTTTGCAAGTTCCATAGAATGAATCATCTATGCTAATAGCTTGAGGTGGTGGATGGTGCTTTTAACATTGAGGAGATGGACATCACAAATATGAAGAATGATTTCTTTCATCTTCAAAGCATTTCCTTTTCCATCTCCAGGCTTCTTTCATTAGCATTTTTGAGTTGTTCACTAAGAACTAAAGAAGATAAATTTTCCACTTTTTCAGTTAGTTCCCTCAGGTCCATGGAAACCATACTGATCTTATGTCTATTAATATCAATATCAAGCCTACAATTCTCAAAATCCCGCATGAAAGCATGTGACTTGATAGCAAAATCTGGGTGGTAAACAAATTCTTTTGGGAAGTTTTAAGAGCATGTAGCCTTTCAATGGCCTCCTCCGAGTTCTTTGAAGTTAATTTGTATATCTTCCTAGAGATCCTTATTTTTTTGCTCTCTCCATGCCTTAACCAAATTTTTCGTCGCCACTTGAAGTTCATAGAGTTGAGTCACAAAGTTGTACTAGATTTCTCCTCAATGCCTTGTGCCTTTTCTCTTCAAATTGCTTACTCCTTATGGTAAACTCATTCATAGTATCCATAACACATTCCTAATATTGTAATGTATTTCCTATGTCCTAGGCCACCCATGTTGTCGAGTGTTTAGCCTTCCATGGGGAAGGTTTATATCCCCATATCAATCATCATTTTCTTAATCTCCAATGGTAAGTGTTATAGGTACAATCCTCGTGGATATCTAAAAAATTATATTATTCTTTTTCACACAAGGAAAGGTTGAGAATGTATATTCAAGAATATATCTCTAAAGTGTACCTTTCCATCAATAGTCAACCATGTGTATCCGGATCATGTTGTTGGACTAAGAAAATGTCTAAGTATGAGACATGCACAAAAGCTGAGGATGGATGCAAAGGTGCATGTGGAAGCATGAATGAAGTACTTATAAAGGTTGAAACAAGTACACAAAAGTACATGTAGAATTATGAAGTAGCACATGTAAAGGGTTGCATGTAGGAACAACAAAGTTAGCGATTAGCTAGATTTCCAAGGCAAACTAAAAATAGGAAAAAGCACAAGTTGATGTGATTATCAAGGAAAGCTAAAAAATAGACAAAAGCATGGATAAAACACATGTAGGGTTAATAAAAGACATGAAGCATGCATAAAAAAGGAAGATATATTTATAGAACATGTAGAAGAAGCTATTTATAATGCGAGAAGATAAAGATGAAGCTTCAGAAATAAAGTAGGTTGTTTATTGAGAGTCACAAGATAGACATCTATTTATAGGAAGTGTGAGTTATGAAAGAATGCAAGCTACGTATATGAGTGATCTAAGTTTAAATTAAAGCATGTAAAGTAGTGAAGGAAAAATTCCCACCCTATAAATATGAGTAGATGTCCATGTAATCGGTGGATCTAGAGAATTGAGTCGGTGTATGAGTCCTACCTTGCGCATGAGTTTGTATATGATTTTCAAAACAACCATGTTATTGGTTTATGTAATCTATATAATGCATCATGATTATAATGAATATGAAGCTCCTTTTGATTGATGATCAATTGTCTTTATGCATATTATAGTAGTTCATGTTATTTCAGTGTTATATTTTCATGTTATGTTAGTCAAGTATGCATGCAACACATCTTGGTGATCACACATGAGGAGGGACTTGGTAGAGTTGTGCATGCTTTAGGTGAGTACTTAGGCATTTCTTGGGTGATGTTCCAGGTTTTTCTGAAAATATTGTGTTGGAACAGAATTTAGCATGAGATTTTGGTTCCATTGTTGGGACCTTCTTTTACTTCGCCTCTTAAGATGTGGTGTGCACATGAATATTGAATGTTGGCTACATGAAGTTGAAGAGGATTTTGTTCAAATATATAGTACAATATTAATTTCAATATGCACAAATGGGTCGAAGATAACTCTGTATGATTCGATATACTATACGTTCCTTATTTTATTTCCAAGAGGAGTTGCATGATTGGTTTGAAACATATGCAAATAGCAATAAGAGTTTATTAGGAAAGAGACAGGTGTGGAACCATAACAATTATCAAACCCTTGATGATTTGGATAATATGTGGATACGCGCATTAGATATTTGGTGGAAAGGTGTGTAAAAAAATTACACTTTGGAATGTGATCTCTCGGTATTTGTTCCTTAAAGAAGATGAGTTTAAATTTCTTCATGATCCTAGGGGAACGTAGTTATGTGTACTTTCACTTAATATCTAAATATTGATGATTGAAATAGGATACAAGAACATAGTAATGGCTATCTAAACACATGTTGTGTACAAATATAAGGAAAGGGGTTGGAAAATATGATGTTGAGCTCAATATAAGTAGAGAGAGAGGAAATAATGTGCAAATAAAATGATGTGTGAGAAATTTTGATTAAAAAGGAACTGAGACAAAGAGGAATAGGGTCAACAGGTAGTGTTGGGAACCCTACAAGAAGCGAGGGACCATGGAACTATGTCCCTATGATATTGAGAAATCACAGTAGGAGGACCCTCTCTGCATCTAGTGAAATTGAGTCTAGTAAAGAGCTGGAAACCATTGGCATGCATCTGGACCATCCTAGACCCTTAACCCTTGTGCTTGGTACTCAAAATTCAAAATTTCATATAGAGGATCATCATACTAACAAAGAATGAGAAGGAAATAAAGGATCACCTTGTTGGGATGGGGATATAGGAATATATGTATTAATAACAACTCAAGAAGTGCAACAGATAAAATTAGCACACATGGGAGCACCTAGTACCACATAGAAAGATTTGATAGTTGGTAAAAAAAATTGTTTGGGAGTAGAACTCTAGGCGCAACATTAGGACATAATGTTGGCGTGCTACTCTCTAAAAGTAGCACTTTAAGCACTCCACCATCACAAAGTGTTAGCATGCAGATGTGCTCTACCAATGATACACATACAAGAGTCCCAAAAATAGAGGGATTTGGAGGCTTTGGTCCTCCCCAAGTGGAGGAAATCCTAGTGGAGGTTTGGGATCAGGATCTAGTCCTCCCTAAGCGGGAACAATCTAGATTAAGGAAAATATATCACCACAACAACCACAAATTTTCTATGATATGTTTCTCAATATTTTTTAGTACAGAGGAGTAGAAGATGTAACAGAGCATGTGCACAAATGTGATCTCTTATGGAGATCTAAGGGAATCAAAACATCATACAAGAAGTTCATTCAGTTTGTGACTACATAGAAAGGTGGTGCACACATATGGTACCACAAGTATGATCCACACCAAATAGCAGTAGATTATGACACTTTGCATGTTTCCTTCTTAGAAAATTTTCATATTCATGAGTTTGAAAAACATAACATAATCATGCTTAAGGACATTAAACATTGACTATCTGAAAGTTTCTGAGAATATGATGCATGGTTCAAGACTCTATTATCAAATATTTCATATGATTTTCATCAAATTCAACATATGTAATGGTTCATGGGTAAAATTTTTACACCTCTTAAGAGGGCGCTATCACATAAGACATTTAAAAATATGCACGAGGATCTAGAGGTTAAAATTTACATAGAATCAGTTGGTAGTGTGGACACTGGAGTAAGAACATTCTTTGGAAGACAAATTGCGATTATGGCCACACGGTTGGAAAATTTTTTTATGCTAGCTCGACGCATGACACTCAAAGTGGTATTTGGTATATAGATTGTGAAGTAGATGGACATATCAAGAATAGGTGTCTTTGTAGGAATGTGCATGCTCTAGTACAATATTTTTGACACACATACACATGGTACATCTCATTTCCAATTGATTGATCACATCCATGAATATTTGTAAATAGGGTTGCACTGCAGGACAAGTCTTGCCGAGGCGGTTAACAAACACTTGAAGGGAAAAATAATGGAGTAAGACAAAAATAAATAGAGTCTATAAGGGAGGATATCATGGTAGAGGAAGTGGTGGTTACGAGGTAGGTTCATTTGAGGTACTTACTACACTTGTGTATTACCTGATCATTATCAGTGTGAGCACCCAAGAACATGTCTTATATGTACTGTGGAAAAGGACATAAGGTAAAATAATTCCTAGATTTATATGCACACATGTGTGATAAAAATGAAATAGGCCTAACAATGATGTAAATCGAGTGTGTCATGAAAGGGAAATGGAATCCTAAATAACTAATAGTTGTAAATAAGGAACCTTTATTGGTTACCACACAAGAAAAAGATTCACGGACTTGAGAAGAGGCATGAACTAAACTTTCAATCCAACAAGAGGAATCTAGACTAACCAATAAGTATCTAGATGCAAGGAACAAAAGGAAGTGTTCTAAAAAATATGAGTTTGATCATAGATTTATAGGGAGAGAAACAAAGCTTAAAAGATAAAACATGGGATTAGGATCATACAAGACATAAAAAGGTACATGTCAAGGATGTTGATGAGCTCATTGAATTATGTCAGATGCTAAGACAAGATAACATCATACCCCTTCTCAGTGAATGGTTATGCAAGAAGGTTCCGCACAGAGAATAGGAAAGGGAAAGATAAATATTAGATGCAAATATACCACCAAAACACCATGAATATGATAAGTAAATCACCTTGGATGCATTTATTAATGGTTGGATGGTGAGAAAAACCCTATTGAAATTGGTGTAGAGGTAAACTTTCTTACCCTATATGCATGGAATAGGGTGGGATGGACACCACTACAACCTTCTTATAGCATTTTGTATATATAAAGTAAGAAAATGGAATTTCCCACTAGATTTTTAAAGGGGTAAATCATTATTTTACAGGGAAAAAAATTAAGGGTGATTTTGAGGTTCTAGAGTTGGAGAGGCAAATAACTTCCCTACATTACTTGGTCATCCATGGTGTTATGAAAACAACACATACCTATATTTCAATAAGTGCTATATTAGTTTTGAGAATGAGGATGAGTGTGTAGTGATTCCTATGGATGGTATAAGGATTGTGCCCTCCAGAATCCCATTTGTGATGATATATATATATATATATATATATATATATATGTGCATGATATATAGTGTATATGAGCAAAATAATATATATATGATCCAGAGTGTGTTGAGCCAACAAAGGAGGGAGTGATCAAATGGGGAGATGTGCATTCAATCAGTGACACTAAAATCATTGCTTATGATAATTGGGCCCATAAAATGTATGAAATGGTTGGTTGCAAGTGTCGAGGAGCGTAAAAAGAATGATCAAATCGGGAACATTAATTTGGTTTAGAAGAGCTGCACTACATATGTATACATGAGAAGAAAATATTGAATCTTTTTATGCACAATGGAGTGAAGCTACACGATGAAGGAGACAAAAGGAATATGTTGGTATACTCATTGAGAGGAATGGCAACATGATGGTGGGCCATGTATGGGGTAATATTCTCATATGGTGTGAGATAATAATTTCCTTCTTGACATGTTTTGAAATGAACAAAATTCCTTCAAATAAATCAGAATATAATGGAAAAACATCTCTCAAAACTCACATATAAACTTGTGAGAAGAATTGGTTAGAAGTACCAAATGCACTACCACCATTATTATGGTTTTATAAGTTTTATTCAATCTTACATGGTTACGTATGTACATGATGCATACAATCGAGCTGAAGCAAGAGAATTCCAATTGGAAGAAAATGGCATCGGGTATGGTGCACAAAGTCAATTAATTTGCATCTATCCCTCTGGTGCATAAGGATTTTTAGTTGATGAATTTCATCACTCTAGGGGATAGTGCAACGGTAGAAAATATTATAACTTATTTATATGGTGATACTCTCTGGTCGAGTGTGCAAATGAATGCACATGGCTAGAGTATGATGAGAATTTATTAGACTGCTCTTGGAGAGAAAATTTGAGAGAAAATCTAGTATACTTGATTGATGGTCAAGAGGTTGAGGATTTGAATATAGATCGGTCGGAGGGAGAATGTGAGGTCCTAGACAAGGTAGATGTTGGATATATTTTCCACACAAGTGAAAACCTAGGCAGTCATGATATAAATCTCCCTCATTTGCTAGTGGGGATCCTATGTAATATTTTGTTAATTATATTTCCTCGTATCTATCTATTGGTGTTACTTTAATTGCGTAGATCATGAACCATAACTAGGCAATTTTACAAAGCAAGTAAGTAGTTGTAATAAATATGCGGGAAAGAGAAATAATTAAATACGAGAAGAAAGGAAAGGAGATGTGAAACCTAACCAATAGTTGTGAGTTGATCACATGCACATATATGAAACAAATAGATCTTGAAATGTAGAATTTGAAGCAAAGGAAAGTTTCGATCTAGATCGAAGACAACACAAAGTTCATGCGAGAGATCTAAAAATAAATAAGAAACAAATGCACCATTGACACAAATTTCTCTAGAAATATACCTCCTCTCTATTCCTCTTGTTTTATAAAGCTATCAAGGGTTTCAGCTCAAAGTTCTGGAACACAAGATTTTTTATTACAAATTTTGATCCTTTAACCCTTAGGTTCTTCCTCTATTTATAGTGTATAGAGGGATATTTATAAATAGGAAACTATAAGCGATATGGAACATGTGGAATTTGTAAAGGAAACAACTAGAAATCTCCCTCCTAGAATTCCTCTTTACATGACATTCATGATTTATAAGCTGAAAAAATAACCTTCTATTTTGCATGTCTACCACCTATTTCCAAGTAATTGACTTCTTCCAAGAACTTCAAGTAACGGATTTTAAACCAATCACTTAAGTTTTACAATTTAATTGATCACTCAATTACTTTTTCACAGAAAATAAGAGAACGAAAAAAAATAAAAAATTAGAAGAAAGTTGCTACACTCTCAGTCTTGTTCTTTTTCCATATTCTACATGCGCTTGAATCTTTTGCCTTTGATTCTCACCAAATTGGATCTGGAAGCAGCTAAATGTGATTTTACTTATGGGTGTTTCCTTTGAAATGTCTTCCCTCTTATCCTTGAATCTTTTTAGTTCTTCTCTAGTACATGCACTAGTGCAATGTTTGCCGTAAACAATTCAGATAAAACTCATTATCTTTTATTTTTAATTGCATATAAGCAATTTTAAATTTTGAAAAGCACTGGGTGAATGTAAATATAATTAAATTCAATGAAGGCTTCAACTTGAAGATTAGGAGCACATGCACAAGATCCTAGAAGGAATTTTCTATGCACTAACTTCCACATGGGTTACACTAGAAACAAGAGTATGATTTTTTTTTAGGAAGCCTTTGCAATTATGAGATCTGGATCTGTCCATTAAATCGGTTATAGTTTCAAGGCCTATGTCCGTATCATTGACTTCATAAAATTTGGAAGCTATGCATGATTCGGTGATCCTTCTCTTTCATCATACTTCAACATGGTGGAACAATCTTTGCCTAAGCTCTTTTTCTTTTAATTTGTCAAAATCTCTTGTAATTGGATCAACTTTTGCAGATCTGGTAATTTATTCTGATTTGGAAGAAATATTTAATGTATTTGACATTGATTTTAACTTCCTTTCACTAATATGAGCACCTATGATGAATACCTAGGGACTTATTGTAACGTCTTGATTTTTTAGGAGCTACCATGATAACCTCTTTTCATGATGTTGTAACTATGGAAATGAGGATAATTATGTTAAGATATTTTTTTTAATCTTAAAAAGAATGTGTTATTGATTTGAACCCTTGTCTCTTTGTAATTTGTTTACTTGGGTTAGAGGTCATTATAACTTGTGTTTTACAAAGTGCGAAACAACAGACTGCTTTTATGTTTGATGAACTCATATTGTTGTTGACAGCACACCTTGAATCAATTCCATTGATCCAAGGTATGCTGCGACCTTCCTTGTGATCGCTTTGTCGATTTACTTTCTATATGGAATGAAGTCTGAAACCAGACTGAAGGTTGTTATAAATGTTACTGAACCTAGTTACAGGTATAATTATTCGGCACCATATTTCCAATGGAAAGGTTTGATTTCTGAACTACATACACATAGTAACGTTGGAGAGCATAAGGTAGTAACAGTTTTGATACAAGAGCATAGGGTATAGATATGTGTGTTGGAAGGAACGTCCTGCATTGTACTAGTTATGAACGCCAGTCAGTAAAACTTGTTAGAATTTGTTAAGTAAAATACTATGGGGATTAAATTCTAACCTATAACTATGTTTTAGCCTATAACCTAACTACTACCCTATGTCGATTTTAAATTAAATGGGATATAAAATTATGGAAAATCCTAATGACTAGCGACCTAGGTGGAAAACCTAACTATGGACCATACAACCTAAACTATTGCTAACCTAAGGAGGGGACCTATGGACACATGCTGATGAGTGGATAAGAAGGGAAGGTTAGAAATTTAATAAAGGATAGTAAATGATGTCCTTGCAGTTTTAAATGCCAATTTTGGCGAGAACATGGAAAATTGGAGATATCTAACTAGCAATGTAGCTAAGAAGGAAATTACATGCAAAAATTTAAAAATGGAACTCACCAAACCTGAGTCGGTGGTGGCATGGAAATTAAGGAAAAAGAAATGCATTCAATGCATTTATTGATCTCGGTCTTGGTGACTAGCTTGCCTTGGAAAGGGGAAAGAGGAAATTTTGTGGTTATTGTGTTCATTCGGGTTTTGAGTTTTGCTCTGCATTTCTTTTATGGTTCTTTCAAACCTGCAACCATTTTGGTCATTGTTGTTGTTGTTTGGAGTAACCACGGCTATTTTTGAGCCTGTGGAAGTTAGGAGATTGTTGGGAAAGCCTTGTTGTTGTCACCGTGGAGAAGAATAGCTCCTGTGGGCGTGGACGCGGTTTTCTTCAAGCCACAAGAAATTTTACAGGCATGTTGAGCTCTTCTCTTTAAACCATTTTGCTCTTTGTTAAGTGTCTTCATTAAAAGAAATTTTCTCTTATGTTGGGTGTTTTTGTAAAATGAAAATGTTGATACAATTAATGTGATTTCTGGGTTGAGATGTCTGTTGGAGATGAATACGATTTGGGTATTTCTTTGCAAAAAGAGTAAATGAAATGAAATTTGTCCTTGTTGTATGAGTTTTTTTTGACAGTGTTGGGTATTCGGTTCTATTACCCATTATGGGTTCGAGTTGATGAATGTACCAATGATGTGAATATTGTTTTCGAGTTTTGTGTGTGTAAATGATTTGGGAAAAATCATGATGGTGCTTTGGATGAAATTGTTTGTGTGAGTTATTATCCTAGTTGCTTTACATTGCATAGAATACGATTTCACCGGGGACAAAGTGAATTCATTCTATTGTCTTACCCTTGCTGATTAAAAATGATTCAATATCTCCATGTGGGTTGAAGTCCGTGAATGGTTGTTGGGGAATAAATTATTTAAACACTGAACTTGGTTATTTGATGAGTGAGTAGAGTGTATTGTTATCTTTCTTTGAATCCATTGAAATGTATATATATATAAATAAAGGAACTGTATATCTGAACCTTTTCATGGTGTTCGATTAGAGCCGTACTAGAGTAAAATCTTGTTCTTGTGGTTGGAAAGATGGGTTATTTATTTAATACAGTGATATTATGGCCATATAGTTGGTTGTTCATTCTTGCTTGTTTCAGACCTAGCTGGGAATGATTGTTTTTAGCGAATATATATATATACACACACACACACACATGCAAACTATAGTCTAAACTTATTTGTTGCTTGCATTAAAAACTGAATCGAAAGCTGGTTGTTACTTTGGTGTTTGGAAAGCAAATTCTTTATTATTACGATGAAAGCATGAGTTGTTGTTGTTGTACACTCTTACTTGTTTGTATCCAGATGAGAATTTTCGTTGGGTGAAAAATAAAAAGGAAATGATTTTATTTAGAGGTGTCGTTGATACTGATACTTACGGACTAGATGCAAATGAATTCTGGCATACTCCCTGGAATGGTAGTTAGTAAGTTTTGAATACTGAAATAGACTTATTCAGAAGGAATCGCCCTATTGGATCAGGTCTGTACTAAATATTTGATATTTACTTAGGCAGTGAGAAGAGGTAATATGATTCTTCTTCCCTTCATTTGATTATTGACTTTATTTTCTCTCTCTCTCTGGCTGTTATCATTGATTGATATCACTCCTTATTTAATTCATCCAATGCAGTTGTGATGAAAAGAAAGGGAATATTGGATCTTCTCTTAACCTGTTGAAATTCTATATTTGATAATGAATGAATTTCTTACTGCCTTAGGCGTAAGCATCTGCATTTAACTGTTGTTTTCCTTCTTTTCGGATTTGAAAGAAGTATTATGTTGTTTGTTGAATTTTGAGAAATGACACCATTGTTTTCATGGTGAATGACTAATTTCTCTTCTGCATTTGATTGATTGAATTTAATGAGTAGTATGAAGAAGAAGTAGTTCTATTTGAATTCTTAATTAAAATTCATCTCTTGAAATTTCAACTATTATAATGGAATGGAATTGATAGTAATTGCATTAGATCAACATTATATACATAAGTGTATTAGCTCTTTCAAATGTTTGTAATATAGAATTATTGAAAGGAAATTACTTCTGGTAGTAATTATTTGGGAGAAAGTTAGTAAATCTTTTTGTCTGATTGTGATGGTTATTAGGGGATTGGGTTGTTAAGTTGTTCATCCTTATCAGCACTTAATTCGTAGATGATGTCCATCTCAATTTATTAACGTTTCATAAAAGCAGAGTTCTTTTATTGAGACAGTTAATTAAGAGCACCTCATTTTAATGATAAGTGCTTAATATGCTCAGTTCGATGAACTGACCCGTGCAAGTAAATTTTGCAGATGGTTTCCATGAGTAAAAATGAAGACATGTTGTTTTTTGATGCTTCTTCTGATTAGCTAAGGATGGATCGTATCTGAGAATTTATTATTCTTCTACGAGGAAATGGAAAAAGAGAAAGTTGTATTCTTCTTCTTTATGAGTTGTTAATGTTGTTTGGCATGAATGAAGTCTGGTTGTATGGGCTTGTAAATTGTATAAATTTTAATCTTGAGGATTGAGTACAAAGGAAAGGTGTGTTATTTTAATGGTTGTACCGCCTTGGAACTATTTGAATAAGATTGGGAATATAAATTTTATTCATTGAATTTGGATATATTCAAATGATGGTTGATAGATTTTAAAAGGACATAATATCTATTCTTTACTTGAATACAACTTTTAAGTTGGAATGTACAATTAATTCATACTTAGGTCAATATGGATTTTAAATTGACATTTGAAAAGAGTTAAGTGAATATGAATTCTTAAATGAACGATATTCGGAACTGGTATATAAGCTAATGAATATAAATAAAAGAGACAATTGAATCTTGTACTCTAATTTCATTAATATCCTTGAGATGTTTGATCTAGAGGATATTCGGTATGAGGAATCATATCTCCTCATAACAAACCTTAATTGAAGTAAGGTTATAGTGAATAAATGAATACATTCATTTGGAATTAGGCCTCATTTAAATGGTGTCTAATAAGATGAAATTCTGGATTTAAATTCAGTTGCAAATAAAACTTGGTTAAGTTTAGTAAGTTGATCTTACTACATTAAGCTGTAGAGGACTGTTAGTCCGAAGCTTAAATTAAGGAACTAAGATGGAATTAAGCAATTCTTCAGTAAGGAGGAGTAAAGGCATATTAAGCTTTAGGAAAATTTAAGTTTCTCTTATCTATGCAACTGTAACAAATAGTGGGGTTAGAAGATCAGCACGATTGCTTAAAATTGATCTTAAATACTTAAGATTATAATCTAATCACACTTATAGCTAGATGTGTATCCTTTGATGAGAGGATTCCGTAGGACCTTAACACATGCCAGCTGCAATCTGGTGTCTTCATGAAGGTGGGGCCTTCATGATGACACAATGTTGCAGCTGACATGTTACAACACCCTCCCGAATCGAATCATCAAGTTTACATAAGCTGGGACCAAGTTACTTGGACGATGATAGGAATGTGACCGTGTATACGGGGTGACTCAGGAAGACTAAAGGTAACTAGACACACGCAGTCATCTAGGGTCGACAAAGTATGTCTGCGTACCTTTAGTCACTATGAGTGTCTTCCTATACTCTTTCATATTGCTAGTTTGGGTTAAAGTTTAACCTTGGATGAGAGGACTGATAGAGGTCAGAAAAGACCATTCTAGATAATAGATGAAGTGAGGTGAAGGACGTATTCCATTGATGTGTATAACGTCTAGGAATATAATCATGCAAAGCATGTGAAAATCTTTGGCCAAAGTATCGCAAGTTGTTGGTTGTGTTGTCCTAATCACCTAGTTTAAGAAGCAGGATTTCAGATTAATATCGGTAACAGATATTCAGATAGGCCTCTTAAATGGAATACTTTGATAACTGAAATTGGTAGAGAACCAAGTATACTTAGTATATAATGCATGGGTTAACATGAAGGATCGGTAATTAGCCGAGTCATGAAATGAGAGATCGTTGAAATCCAAGCCATAAATGGGAGATCGGTAGTTCTTCGAGTCATTTATAGTAGCATATGGTATCTGTTATATGATTGAATGGCATTGAATGTGTGTTCCATATTGTAAATATGCAAACAGAGAACATTGGTTTTAAAAGTAATTATGTGATCTAAATTACATTAATTAGATAGAGAACAATTATTAAAACTTGGTCATGTGTTTTGAATTACATAATTCAGAACAGAGAACGTTCTATAAAAAAATCCCTTATTCTAATGTCTTAAAATGGGGATGTTACATCTTGGTATCAGAGCTGAAGGTTGCAGCTCTTGGACCTAATGAGTCCACAATTCAATAAGGTTTACATTTTCTTATTAAACAGAAAATGGTTAGAACAAGAGGAAATGATGCGAATAACCCGCTACTGGGTGGAGAAGCGGCTACTGCTTAAAAGCTAGATGAAATCCTTGCTACCCTACTAGATATGAGAGATCATTTGACTGTTTTAGAACAAAAAGCAATGGGAAATGAGGAGGAGGAAGAAGAAGCTGATATAAATGATCAGCCACCTCATGTGGACGACACAAATGGAGGGAATCTGGGTGTTGATAATAGTAATGTGAATGCTCCTAATCATCCTGAAAATAAAAGAGCAAGATTAGTGGCTAAACTTACAAATGACATAAAGAGAATAAGTCCTCCAAAGTTTGATGGAACAACGCTTAGGGACGGGGCTGAAAATTGGCTCAGTGAAATGGAGAATTACTTTGCAAAAAGAAACTTCTCCGAGGAGACCAAAGCGATATGGGGAGCATATCAGCTTTCTCAAGAAGCATCATCATGGTGGGAAAACCATAAGGTTAAGTTGAACATTGTCAAAATAGACATAACTTAGGATCAATTTAAAGGTTACTTTAGGAAATGGTGGCTGCCTCAACTCTATCTTGATCAGAAAATGACTGAATTTCAGAACTGGTCACAAGGAAGGCTGACGGTGATAGAATACTGGGAAGGGTTTACTAAACTCCTTAAGTATGTACCGCAATACCAAGCTGATGAGAAGTTTAGAATATGAAAGTTCATAATGGGATTGAATCCCATCATTGGTGGTGAAGTAGATGTCCATGGTCCAACCACTATGGAAGGAGTTGTTGAAAAGGCAATAAGACAGAATAGAAATTGAGAGCAATCTCTGCTCATAGGGAGGAGATTAGGAAGAAGATTCCCAACTCTTCTTCATCTCTCACACCCAAAAAGGGACCCTGGAAAAGGTTTGGTATGAAAAACAAAATTTTTGTGGATAACAATAAGAAATCAGTAATGAACAAACCTGTTAATAGTGTGTGGAGCAGCTTTGCAAAAATTAGTGGTAATGGACAAAAGTCCTATGGAAGCCAGAGTGATAACTTCAAGGCTGGCAGTAAATTCGAGCCTAGGAAGGGGCTCACGGAGGCTACTTCAACTGTGGAAAGGACCATTACATGAGTCACTATCCTTTGAAGAAGGATGATCGCGATCAACAACACAGGATACACGCTGCGGTGGCTAACAAACAAGATGAAAAGCAAGTCACACCTATAGAAGTTTCGGGTAAGTTATTCGGTACACTTGTAGTCATAATTTTTGATACTAGAGCTACTGAATGTTTTATCTCTACTAAAATAGCAATGAAATTAAAAAGGAAAGCTGAACGAATGGATAAGACATGGATAGTGCATTATGGGAATAATGTTGTCCATACAGTCAATATGTGCCTTTTTGGGGCAATTCTTGACTTGCCCAGTTTCTCCATAGAAGTTGACCTGTATGTCACTCCTTTAGGGTCATATGATATCATTATAGGAGTTAATTGGTTGGTGGAACATAAGGTAAAGGTTGATCATTATGAAAAAGCAGATTTGCTTTATTTTGATGACCCGCAGCAAAGCAAGTGATCATTCAAGGTGTAAAGCGTGAGGTTGCAGTTAGGAAACTAATAGCTATGCAACTAAAAAGGGCTAAAAATAGAGGTTGCACTTTGTATGCCGTAAGAATGATAGAAAATGCCGAGGAAGATAATGATTTCATGGAAAAGTATCCATTATTAAGAGATTTCAGTGATGTATTTCCAGAGGAGTTACCAGGTCTTCCACCCAAATGAGAGTTTGACTTTGCAATAGAGATCAAGCCAGGAACCGAACCCATATCTAAGGCACCATATCGAATGACCACCCTTGAGTTGGTGGAACTTAAGGCTCAGTTACAAGAACTTTTGACAAAAGGGCTGATAAGACCGAGCGTCTCACCATGGGGAGCGTCGGTAATTTTTGTAAAGAAGAAGGATGGCACACTTAGATTGTGCATTGATTACAGAATGTTGAATAAGGAAACCATTAAGAATCGATATCCACTTCCTAGGATTGATGATCTATTCGACTAGATGCGTGGAGCATCAATCTATTCAAAAATAGATCTTTGATCTGGATATCACCAACTGAGAATAAAGGAAGAAGATATTCATAAAACAGCTTTTAGAACAAGGTACGGGCATTATGAATTCACGGTGTTACCTTTTGGGTTGACGAATGCACCTGCCGCCTTCATGAATTTGATGAACAATATTTTTCAAGAGTATTTGGATAAATTTGTGCTTGTCTTCTTGGACGACATTCTTATATACTCCAAAAATGTCAAAGAGCATCAAGAGCATTTAAAGGTAGTGCTGGAAATTTTGAGGAAGAGAAGGTTGTATGGTAAATTGTCTAAATGTTCCTTTTATGATGCAGAGGTGCATTATTTGGGGCATGTTATAAGAAAGAACGGGATAGCTGTGGACCCTTCAAAGATCAGTTATAACTGCGCCTAAGAATGTGCATGAAGTAAGAAGCTTCATGGGCCTAGCAGGGTACTATAGAAAGTTCGTTAAGGACTTTTCAAAAATTGCTGCCCCAATCACTTCACTACAAAAGAAAGATAAGAAATTTGTCTAGAATGACAAATGTGAATCTGCCTTTAAAATTCTAAAGGAACATTTAACTACAACACCTATTCTGACTGTACCTGACCCAAATGGAAATTTCACGGTTGTAACGGATGCGTCTAGAGAGGGTCTCGGAGGCATTTTGTTACAAAATGGCCATGTCATAGCTTATGAAAGTAGAAAGCTTAAGTTACATGAACAAAATTATGCTCCACATGACCTAGAGCTCGCTGCCATTGTTCATGCACTTCAAATGTGGAGGCATTACCTTCTTGGTAAGCCCTTTGAGCTAAAAACCGACCATCTGGGGTTGAAGTATATTTTTACTCAACCAAACCTGAATGCAAGACAGTGAAGATGGTTAGAATTTTTATCTCAGTATGATTTTGATATAAACTACATCAAAGGCAAGGAAAATAGGGTAGCAGATGCTCTGAGTCGTAGGAAGCACATCTCTACTCTTATAACACTAAGAACCCAGTTTAAAGATGAGGTGAAAGATGTCATGGAATCTGACTCTTATTTTTAGCAAGTTAAAACAACACTTACTACAGATCCAAAGGATGTGAAGTATAAAGGATTCCATTTTGATAACGAAGGGATTTTGAGGTTTGAAAATAGGGTATATATACCCTTGGCTAATGATTTGAGAAAGAAATTATTAACTGAATTTCATAATTCACCTTTTTCTGAACACCTTGGCATTATGAAAATGCTTGTTGATCTCAAGCAGCAATATTTCTGGAAGGGAATGAAAAAGGATGTGGTGGAGTTTGTGACACACTGCTTGGAATGTTAGCGTGTTAAGGCGGAACATATGCATCCCGCGGATTATTGTATCCCCACAGCATTCCGTAGTACAAATGGCAAGTGATAACTATGGATTTCGTTCAAGGATTACCTATGTCAAGGAATAAACATGATATCATCCTGGTTGTCGTTGACAAATTAACCAAAGTGGCACACTTCATTGCTGGTAATTTAAAAGACGATGCACTAGTGTTAGCAAGAAGATTTGTACATGAAATTTTTAGATTGCATGGAATACATGAATTGATCATATCGAGAAGAGATCCGAGAATGACATCAAGATTTTGGCAAATGCTTAATGTGGCCTTGGGAACTAAATTAAACTTCAGTTTTGCATATCATCCATAAATGGATGGGCAGACTAAAAGAGTCAATCAAGTTTTAGAGGATACGTTAAGAATGTATTGCATGGACCAGCAGTATAAATGGGAGGAATACCTTCACTGGTTGAATTTGCCTATAATAATACATACCACACCTCTTTAAAGATGGCACCTTTTGAAGCATTGTATGGAAGGAAATGCAAAACCCCTGTTAGCTGGGACAGCGTAGAGGACAGAGAGGTAATTGGGCCAGAAATCCTTACGGAAATGGAACAACAAATTAAAATGATTCAGAACATTTAAAGGAGGCTGCCAATAGGCAAAAGAGTTATGCAGACTTAAAGCGGGTTGACATGAATTATAAACTTGGTGAGAAGGTCTTTCTTCGGTCAAGTTTGAAAAAGAGTTATATAACTTTTGGCATTGCTGCCAAGTTATCACCTCGTTATGTGGGACCTTTTGAAATTGTTGAAATAATCAACCCTGTAGCTTATTGTCTAGCATTACCTCCTACTTTATCACAAATGCATGATGTTTTTCATATTTCTTTGCTTAAGAAATACGTATCAGATTTATCACATGTGCTGAATTGGAATTCCTTGCAGGTCCAAGACCCAGGAATAATCGTGGTTAAGCCCATTTGAGTGCTGGGAACTTGCCAATTGTACTTAAGAAATTGTGAAGTGAATCAATGTAAGGTCCAGTGGGACCAGTTTAGCGAAGAAAGTGCAACTTGGGAAAATCTCGAAGAAATGAGATCTGCTTTTCCATACTTGTTTGATTGAAATTGAATTTGAAAAACTGATAATTCTACCAAATATAGACAATTATTGGTCTATTTTACAGTTATCTTAAAACATTGTTTTAATGATTAAATCTATTTTTGGTATGAACTTATGAATGGAAGGATGATAATTGAATTTTGTCCTAAAAACTCTATGAATTGGCTAATTTGATCATTAGGACGATGATTCTTTAAGAAGGGAGGAATGTAACATCTTGATTTTTTTAGGAGCTACCATGATAACCTCTTTTCATGATGTTGTAACTGTGGAAATGAGGATAATTATGTTAAGATAATTTTTTTAATCTTAAAAAGAATGTGTTACTGATCTGAACCCTTGTTTACTGTAATTTGTTTACTTGGGATGGAGGTCATTATAACTTGTGTTTTGCAAAGTGTGAAACAACAGACTACTTTTATGTTTGATGAACTCATATTGTTGTTGACAACACACCTTGAATCAATTCCATTGATCCAAGGTATGTTGCGACCTTCTTTGTGATCGCTTTGTCGATTTACTTTCTATATGGAATGAAGTCTGAAACCAGACTGAAGGTTGTTATAAGGTTATAGGTATAATTATTCGGCACCATATTGCCAATGGAAAGGTTCGATTTCTGAACTACATACACATAGTAACGCCGGAGAGCATAAGGCAGTAAGAGTTTTGATACAAGAGCACAGGGTATAGATATGCGTGTTGGACGGAACGTCCTGCATTGTACTAGTTATGAATGCCAGTCGGTAAAACTTGTTGGAATCTGTTAAGTAAAATACTATGGGGATTAAATTCTAACCTATAACTATGTTTTAGCCTATAACCTAACTACTACCCTATGTGGATTTTAAATTAAATGGGATGTAAAATTATGGAAAATCCTAATGACTAGCGACCTAGGTGGAAAACCTAACTATGGACCATACAACCTAAACTATTGCTAACCTAAGGAGGGGACCTATGGACACATGCTGATGAGCGGATAAGAAGGGAAGGTTAGAAATTTAATAAAGGACAGTAAATGATGTCCTTGCAGTTTTAAACGCCAAGTTTGGCGGGAACATGGAAAGTTGGAGATATCCAACTAGCAATGTAGCTAAGAAGGAAATTACATGCAAAAATTTAAAAATGGAACTCGCCAAACTTGAGTCGGTGGTGGTGTGGAAATTAAGGAAAAAGCAATGCATTCAATGCATTTATTGATCTCGGTCTTGGTGACTAGCTCGCCTTGGAAAGGGGAAAGAGGAAATTTTGTGGTTTTTGTGTTCATTTAGGTTTTGAGTTTTGCTCTGCATTTCTTTTATGGTTCTTTCGAACCTGCAACCATTCTGGTCATTGTTGCTATTGTTTGGAGTAACCACGGCTATTTTTGAGCCTGTGGAAGTTAGGAGATTGTTGGGAAATCCTTGTTGTTGTCGTCGTGGAGAAGAATAGCTCTTGTGGGCATGGACGCGGTTTTCTTCAAGCCACAAGAAATTTTACAGGCATGTTGAGCTCTTCTCTTTAAACCGTTTTGCTCTTTGTTAAGCGTCTTCATTAAAAGAACTCTGCTCTTATGTTGGGTGTTTTTGTAAAATGAAAATGTTGATACAATTAATGTGATTTCGGGTTGAGATGTCTGTTGGAGATGAATACGATTTGGGTATTTCTTTGCAAAAAGAGTAAATGAAATGAAATTTGTCCTTGTTGTATGAGTTTTGTTTTGACAAAGTGTTGGGTATTCGGTTCTATTACCCATTATGGGTTTGAGTTGATGAATGTACCAGTGATGTGAATATTGTTTTCTGAGTTTTGTGTGTGTAAATGATTTGGGAAAAATCGTGATAATGCTTGATGAAACTGTTTGTGTGAGTTATTATCCTAGTTGCTTTACATTGCATAGAATACGATTTCACCGAGGACAACAAATTCATTCCATTGTCTTACCCTTGCTGATTAAAAATGATTCAATATCTCCATGTGGGTTGAAGGCCATGAATGGTTATTGGGGGAATAAATTATTTAAACACTGAACTTGGTTATTTGATGAGTGAGTAGAGTGTATTGTTATCTTTCTTTGAATCCATTGAAATGTATATATATAAATAAAGGAACTGTATATCTGAACCTTTTCATGGTGTTCGATTAGAACCGTACTAGAGTAAAATCTTGTTCTTGCGGTTGGAAAGATGGGTTCTTTATTTAATACAGTGATATTATGGCCATATAGCTGGTTGTTCATTCTTGCTTGTTTCAGACCTAGCTGGGAATGATTGTTTTTAGCGAATATATATATATATATATATATACATATACACACACACACACACACACACACACACACACACACACACACACACACACACACACACACACACACACATATATATATATACATGCAAACTGCAGTCTAAACTTCTTTGTTGCTTGCATTAAAAACTGAATCGAAACTGGGTTCTTACTTTGGTGTTTGGAAAGCGAATTCTTTTATTATTACGATGAAAGCATGATTTGTTGTTTGTTGTACACTCTTACTTGTTTGTATCCGGATGAGAATGTCTCGTTGGGTGAAAAATTAAAAAGGAAATGATTTTATTTAGAGGTGTCGTTGATATTGATACTTATGGACCAGATGCAAATGAATTCTGGCATACTCCCTGGAATGGTAGTTAGTAAGTTTTGAATACTGAAATATACTTATTCAGAAGGAATCACCCTATTGGATCAGGTCTGTACTAAATAGTTGATATTCGGCTAGGCAGTGAGAAGAGGTAATATGATTCTTCTTCCCTTCATTCGATTATTGACTTTATTTTCTCTCTCTCTCTGGTTGTTATCATTGATTGATATCACTTCTTGTTTAATTCATCCAATGCAGTTGTGATGAAAAGAAAGGGAATATTGGATGGGTAATTGGAAGTAACAATTATTTTCTTCTCTTAACTGTTGAAATTCTATATTTGATAATGAATGAATTTCTTACTGCCTTAGGCGTAAGCATCTACATTTAATTGTTGTTTTCCTTCTTTTCGGATTTGAAAGAAGTATTATGCTATTTGTTGAATTTTGAGAAATGACACCAGTGTTTTCATGGTGAATGACTACTTTCTCTTCTGCATTTGATTGCTTGAATTTAATGAGTAGTATGAAAGGGAAGTAGTTCTATTTGAATTCTTAATTAAAATTCATCTCTTGAAATTTCAACTATTATAATGTAATGAAATTGATAGTAATTGCACTAGATCAGCATTATATATATATATATATATATATATATATATATAAGTGTATTAGCTCTTTCGAGATGTTTTTAATCTAGAACTATTGAAAGGAAATTACTTACAGTAGTAATTATTTGGGAGAAAGTTAGTAAAATATTTTTGTCTGATTGTGATGGTTATGAGGGGATTGGGTTGTTAAGTTGTTCATCCTTATCAACACTTAATTCGTAGATGATGTCCATCTCAATTTATTAACGTTTCATAAAAGTAGAGTTCTTTTATTGAGATAGTTAATTAAGAGCACCTCATTTTAATGACAAGTGCTTAATATGCTCGGATTCGATGAACCGACCCATGCAAGTAAATTTTGCAGATGGTTTCCGTGAGTAAAAATGAAGACATGTTGTTTTCTGATGCTTCTTCTGATTAGCTAAGGATGGATCGTTTCTGAGAATTTATTATTCTTCTACGAGGAAATGGAAAAAGAGAAAGTTGTATTCTTCTTCTTTATGAGTTGTTAATGTTGTTTGGCATGAATGAAGTCTAGTTGTATGGGCTTGTAAATTGTATAAATTTTAATCTTGAGGATTGAGTACAAAGGAAAGGTGTGTTATTTTAATGGCTGTACCGCCTTGGAACTATTTGAATAAGATTGAGAATATAAATTTTATTCATTGAATTTGGATATATTCAAATGATGGTTGATATATTTTAAAAGGACATAATATCTATTCTTTACTTGAATACAACCTTTAAGTTGGAATGTACAATTAATTCATACTTAGGTCAATATGGATTGTAGATTGAAATTTGAAAAGATTTAAGTGAATATGAATTCTTAAATGAACGATATTCGAAACTGGTATATAAGCTAGTGAATATAAATAAAAGAGACAATTAAATCTTGTACTCTGATTTCGTTAATATCCTTGAGATGTTTGATCTAGAGGATATTCGATATGAAGAATCATATCTCCTCGTAACAAACCTTAATTGAAGTAAGGTTATAGTGAATAAATGAATACATTCATTTGGAATCGGACTCATTTAAATGGTGTCTAATAAGATGAAATTCTGGATTTAAATTCAGTTGTAAATAAAACTTGGTTAAGTTTAGTAAGTTGATCTTACTACGTTAAGTTGTAGAGGACTGTTAGTCCGAAGCTTAAATTAAGGAACTAAGATGGAATTAAGAAATTCTTCAGTAAGGAGGAGTAAAGGCATATTAAGCTTTAAGATAATTTAAGTTTCTCTTAGCTATGCAACTGTAACAAACAGTGAGGTTAGAAGATCAGCACGGTTGCTGAAAATTGATCTTAAATACTTAAGATTATAATCTAATCACACTTATATCTGAATGTGTATACTTTGATGAGAGGATTCCGTAGGACCTTGGCACATGCCAGCTGCAACCTGGTGTCTTCATGAAGGCGGGGCCTTCATGACGACACAATGTTATAGCTAACATGTTACAACGCCCTCCTGAATCGAATCATCAAGTTTACATAAGTTAGGACCAAGTTACTTGGACGATGATAGGAATGTGACCGTGTATACAGGGTGACTCAGAAGACTAAAGGTAACTAGACACACGCACTTGTCCTCTAGTGGTCAACAAAGTATGTCTGCGTACCTTTAGTCACCATGAGTGTCTTCGTATGCTCTTTCATATTGCTAGTTTGGGTTAAAGTTTAACCTTGGATGAGAGGACTGACAGAGGTCAGAAAAGACCATTCTAGATAACAGATGAAGTGAGGTGAAGGACGTATTCCATTGATGTGTATAACATCTAGGAATATAATCATGCAAAGCATGTGAAAATCTTTGGCCAAAGTATCGTAAGTTGCTGGTTGCGTTGTCCTAATCACCTAGTTTAAGAAGCAGGATTTCAGATGAATATCGGTAATGATATTCAGATAGGCCTCTTAAATGGAATACTTCGATAACTGAAATTGGTAGAGAACCAAGTATACTTAGTATACAATGCATGGGTTAACATGAAGGATCGGTAAGTAGCCGAGTCATGAAATGAGAGATCGTTGAACTCCGAGCCATAAATGGGAGATCGGTAGTTCTTCGAGTCATTTATAGCAGCATATGGTATCTGTTATATGATTGAATGGCATTGAATGTGTGTTCCATATTGTAAATATGTGAACAGAGAACATTGGTTTTAAAAGTAATTGTGTGATCTAAATTACATTAATTGGACAAAGAACAATTATTAAAACTTGGTCGTGTGTTTTGAATTACATAATTCAGAACAGAGAACGTTCTATAAAAAAATTCCCTTGTTCTAATGTCCTAAAATGGGGATGTTACACTTATACCAACATGTAGACAATCAGAATAACAAAAATCGAGCTATTCTAACCCAATGCACCAAAACTAGAAGCTTCTCGGCAATGGAAACACTATTTAATGCAAAATCCTCTTTCCCTTGGCATCAAAACCTATTCGAGCTACAAACTTCATCAAAAATAATTAACTGCTTCTCAATTATGGCGTCCCATGCTTATATAGCCATCTGCATGCTATTTTTAATAATTGCCTTTTCCTATTTTTGGCAATTTAATTAATTAAAATTCATGCCTCTTCATCCAATTGGGTTCCCAATTCTTCATGCGTCGATTGTTTTTAATAAATTTATTTTATTTATTTTTAGCATGCACCCTTGAATTCTCTTTAGTTCATCCACTTACATTGACTTTATTCCTATTTATGGCACCAAACTCAGCTAGAAATACCATTAATCACATGCATTATCGCAAGGTGGGCCACACTTTTTGGCAGGGGTATTTGTTAAAAATAGAAAGTCAAAGTGATGGGAATTTCCAACCTGCATTGCAGCTCCAAAAATCTCATCTTTCACTTAAGTGATTTGACTTTCATAATGGGAATTTTCACCCTGCGTTGCAGGTAAGAAATTCCCGCCGGTGCTTTAAGTGATTTTATTTTATAATGGGAATTTTCATCCTGCATTGCAGGTAAGAAATTCCCACCTTCCTGCCACCTCTGAAATTCCCATTGTAGCTTAAGTGACTTTGACTTGATGGGAAAAAGTAACCTACTATGTAGGCAAGAAATTCTCGCCTTCCTACCACTACCAAAATTCCCACTAGAAACTTAAACCCTTCCTTACATAAAGTGCAACTTGCATGGATAATAACTATTTTCCAAAAGTGTGACATGCATTGTGACTTCTGCATTAAAAATTGCATGAAAATTTGTCACTTAAGGAAACGTGGAAATTGGATGCAGCGGAAGGTAACCTGGAAATTGTCATCGGCATGAAGACATCATTTCTTTCCTTTTTTAGATTTTGATGAAGAAAACACAAGGAAAGCATAAAAATTTCCATTTTTGGAAAGGTTACGGGAAGATGTAGCAAGTAAAAACTTGCATGTGCCATAAATTTCATTTTGTGGTCTCCGTTTAGTGTCATTTTCTCTAAAAGTGCATATTTTCTCGATCTCTATGCATTGATGACAATATTTTTCTTATTTTCATAAAATCCATTTTTGCACCTTTTTGGACCAAGCAACTTCTTGCAATCTTCTAAAATAATCATGAGCTCTGATCACCTTTAGACAAATTAGTAATTAAAAATACTGGATAGCTTTTCAAAACCCTAGGCCTAGGGAAATATCTGGTAGGAAGAATGAATAGGCTACAAGAATTTCTAGAGAAAACAAACCAAAACACAGACAAAAAGAAATAAAACAAAACAAAAGAAGTTGTAGGTAATTGCTTGAAAATTTCTCCAATTAGCTGATTTGCAAAAATTCTTCCCCTAGGTGAATTTTCTATGGTAATAATGATGGGGTGAAGTGATTTATATAACCTAAATCCTCCAATTTTAGCTCAATATATTTTTAAAAGAACTTTATTTATTTAATAAATAAATAATAAAATTCTCTAAGAAAAACCGGCAAAGGGATAGAGTGAGTTTTAGGATGTGGGTACTTGGGAGTTTGGATTTTATGAATCTCTAGGGACACCTTAGAGCAATGGAAAAACTACAAGAAAAACAAACACAAAACGACTGTTTACTTTGAAAAGAACGAATTTATTTTAAAAGGGGTAGTCCCATATTTCAGGTTAAATCTCAGGGGACACCAAAGAGACGAATAGGAATGTACATACCATTTTCCCTTGAAGAAAAAGGTGAATATTTGGATAGATAACATGCCTAAGGATGCGATCATTAGTGACTACCGATTAGAAGTAGAAGTTAAAAATATAGTTTATTTTTTATGCAAATTCTAAGATCTCTTTCCTAGGGGTTACCACAATTTGAAGGGTGTCCATCCATCACTAGGGGTGATGAAGATAAATCTCAAAGAAGGTGCACGATCAGTGCATAAAATACCCTATAGGATGAATCCAAACTTGCGCATCAAAGTAAAGAATGATATCAACAACATGTTGAAGGTAAGTATCATTGATCCTATTGAGGAATCCGAATGGATAATCCTCGTGATCATAATTATAAAAAAGGATGAAAGGATAAAGATATAGCTGGATTACATGGTTTTAAATGTGTCTTGTGTTATTGATGATTTCCCTACACCATTCACCTGAATAAATTCTTAAGGGTGTCACAGGCACAAGATAGATTCTTTCATAGATGGTTTCTTTATATATCATCAATTTCAAACTATGCATGAGGATCGAGACAAGACTACATTTTCCATAGAATGGGGTTACTTTGAATATACGATCATGCCTTTTGGGTTGAAGAATACACCAATAATATTTTCACACATTGTGGTGCAAAATTTTTAAGAGTTCATCCATAATTTTCTACAAGCATATATGGCTTATTGGATAGTGTATGGGTTATTAAAGGACCATTGGATTGTTTAAGGTTGATTTTTCAAATATGTAGGCAACTAAGTATATCATTGAATAGAAAAAATGCATCTTTGCGCATTGTTTGGCACATGTTGGGAAACATCATTTGTAAGAAAATTCTTCTAGTTGATCCAGATAGGATGCAATGATACTAGGGTTAGAAGATCCAACTACCCAAAGTGAAGTGAATATATTTCTTGGGAATACGAGGTTAGTATAGGAAATTCATCAAGGGATATGCCAATATAATTGTGTCACTATAATAATTGTTGAAGTTGAAACGGAAATTCTATTGGAGAGATACGTAACAATAAGCTTTGAGAAGTTGAAGGAAATGTTTTTGGATAGTTGTCGTTGCTCCCTGTAGGATTCATGACATAGAATAACTGCCTCCTTTGTATTCATTAACTCGGGTGATTCTATCGATACTAACACTCATGGGTTTTGGTCTAACAAAAATTTGATCCCAATAAATGGTATCAAAGAGAGGGGTCACAGTTCGAATCCCCACAAGTAACACCGAAGGGGTTTTTTTGGCTAGTTGTCAATACTCCTTGTGGGATTCGTGACATGGACTAACCACCTCCCATGTATTCATTAACTCGACAATTATATCAGAGACTACCACTCATGGTTTTTGGTCTAATAAAAATCGTGATCCCGACAAGTTTAACCACCATGCCTATCCTTTACTTCCCTTCATGAAATTTTCCATTACATGTTCATGTGGATGCCTCAAGGATAAAAATTAGAGTTGTGTTAGGAAAAACTAGAGAAGAAAATGTTGATCATCCCATATGTTTTGCAAAAGCAGGAAGCTAACACCCACAAAATATAATTACACAATTTGCGAGTGCGAAGAATTGTCGATAGTGTACACGATTCAAAAATTTATGCAATATATTTTGGAAACTCTATTTATATTTTATATTGATCATATGGCTTTCAATTATTTGGTTAATAAGCCAATATTTCAAGGTCGCATATGTATATTGATTCTCTTATTCTAGGAATTTGAATTTTTAGTAATAGTGAAATATGGTACGCAGTAATCTGGGACTTTATCACATATTGTACATCAATTATAGTGAGTATGTGTAGAGTATAAAGGATACAATGTTGAATACATAATTGTCTAGGTTTCAACATTCACCAATAAATTTAGAGGATATAGCATTATTTTTTTACACGGGTATTTTGGCATGGGAATGAAGACTATGAGAAGAAGCAACTAGTTATACACATTGAACCTTACCGTTAGTTGGTGGATATATCTATAATATGGGTCGCGATGAGATATTGTGTGCAGATGTGTTTTGGAACATGAGTGCCAAAAATTATGGAAGAATATCATGTTGGAATTGTTGGAGGACATTATGCTAGAGAATCCACTGTGTGCAAGATACTCCTTGTAGGACTATGGTGGGAAACACTTTATAAAGATACAAAGGATTTTGTTAAGGCTTGTGACCATTGCCAAAGGATTGTAAAGCTAGGAAAAAGAAATAAAATTCATTTATGCCCAATATCATATGCAAAACCTTTCAAAAAGTGGGATATAAACTTTATTGACTGATTGTATGGTTTATGCATAAAATAGGCACATGATACATTATTAATCGCATACAAACTACGATGGGATGGAGAAGTGGTGCCCAAAAAGTAATGTACAACAACTATAACTACATGTTTTCTATTGGAGAATGTCGTAAGTGGGTATGGCTTCCCATTAATCCTTGCAATGATAGGTGTACCCATTTCCTAAATGAAACCATTCAAATATTGTATCAGATTTCATGGCATCTCATCATAAGAAAAATCCATATCACCCACAAGATAATGGAATAAAAAAGTATTTAAAAAATATTGAGCTATACCTTGACCAAAATATGTGATGTTGGAATAAGGGATTAGGATGATAAAGTTTCATATGTACTTTGGGCATACATAACTACCTAAAAGAAATTGAATAAAGCTACACCCTTTCCTAAATGAAACCATTCGAATATTGTATCAAATTTCATGGCATATCATCATAAGAAAAATCCATATCACCCACAAGATGATAGGTGTACCCATTTCCTAAATGAAACCATTTGAATATTGTATCAGATTTCATGGCATCTCATCATAAGAAAAATCCATATCACCCACAAGATAATGGAATAAAAAAGTATTTAAAAAAATATTGAGCTATACCTTGACCAAAATATGTGATGTTGGAATAAGGGATTAGGATGATAATGTTTCATATGTACTTTGGGCATACATAGCTACCTAAAATAAATTGAATAAAGCTACACCCTTTCAGGTTGGTGTTTTATGTAGAAGTTGTATTACTAGTTGAGTTCATGTTGTTTTCCATATGTATTGCATGTGCAAGAGGACTTATAGATGAACAAGTAGTAAGAGAGAACTTTGAAAAGTTGATGTAATTGGATGAATGATGTTGATGATTTATGTTAATTTCCTTTAGAAAAACTCATCTTCTATATTTTTATCAAGCCATTGTAGTCATGTCCATGTATTTTCCAAGTACATTGCTAAACATTACCATTACAACCTTGAACTTGTGGCATAATTACTAATTAATATAGTTATATCTAGTTATCTTTATTTTGTGGTATTTTATGTGTATTTATTCTTATTATCCCAATAAGTTGTTTGAATGATGATATGTGTGATGCCACTCTTGGTTGTAAGAAATTTTCCATATGCAACAACTCATCCATGCAGCCAAAGAACTCGTCCAAATCAACATTGCTGCAACCAAAGGAGATCATCTATAGAAAATATCCTACATTATGAAGATATTTTGGAAGGCATGATGAATGAAACTCAATTCTATACATGTCACTAAAGAAGTAGTTACAACTGGAACATGTAGAACTAGGAGATAACTCAACCTTTGATATGGTCATTTATTGTAAACTAGTGAAGAATTGATTGATTGAGTTAACATGTGGTTGAAGGAACTGGTAGATTAATTAAAAAAATTATGTGAACATCTATTAAGCTATATAGCATGTTTTGAATCTCTCGTTATTCTATTAAAGATCTTTCACTTATCCTATTGAATATATTTCACTTAGTTTGTTGAAACTCCATGTTGAACTCTTCTTCTTATAATGTCTTACTTTGTAAGATGAGAAGTATAAAAGAAAGGGTTAGTGTTAGTAACAAATATATATTAAATTCATATTATTTATAGAATTCATTCATAGCCTGATTCATAAAATATATTTCTCTTTTCCTTGGTGTAACATTTATTCAAAGTCAATAAATATCTAAGTTCTATTCATTAGTCTCTAGTTACATAATTTAGGAGGGATTAGCACCCAAGTCAGGGCCCACTTACATTCTATTAAACCCTTCCATTTTTATTGGCTTGTTTCATTGCATGTTTATTTACCTAAGAACAATTTGATTACTATATATGAATTCTAAATATACATATTTGTCTTAGTGATAACATTTAAAAACCATTCATTTCAGTTCTAAGTTTTGTTTACTTTCAACATTATTGTGATAGTTATTTCTTTCCAACCTCTTAAACCACTATAGCTTTGCATACAACAATGGAATTATTTCAATTTTACATCCCCTAGTTTGATGATTAAATGACTATAATTCAATGAACAACATATTAATTACTGTAATTTTATTTACACCACCATTTTTGGTATCGTTTTGGGATATTTCCAAGTTATAGGAAGTTTTGTGAGGTTTTTTCATCTTTGAATTTATTAGAGCAGTTTAGGTTGTAGAAATTCCACCTTTAAAACCCCCACTAATGAATGTTGATTGATTTGAGCTAGTTGATGTATGCACCATCCTAGAGATGCCCATGGTAGATTCCTACCCAATCCTTAAATAACATAAATTTTTATAATTCTGAAGAATAAACATCTTCCTCTGTACAAGTTTTGCTAGAATAAAACACTCCTCCAAATAATACTTTTGAGGTTTTCTGAATAACCAATCATGGTAGAAGAGGTGAATCAAAATGTTGAAGAAGGGGCAACTACATTTGAGTTCCCTATCTCCAATAACAATCAGCCTATTGTAATGAAGAACATCTCTCCATCAACTCTTCCTAATTTTCATGGATCTATAATTGAAGACCCAGACACTTTCTTATTTGATTTTGATGTTTTTGTAGGATTTATGACTACAAAACTGATGCACACAAGTTAAATTTGTTCCCTGCTACACTCAAGGATTCAACCTTGAGATGGTTTATGGGCCTAAGAAGAGATGTTGTTACTACCTAGAAGTAGATGAAGGAATTTTTTTACCAAGTACCAAGACTATTATAGGCCAAGTAGCAGAGGTGGTAATGAAATATTCAAGATGGTATGGAAAGAAGATGATCCACTAGAAGATTACCTGGAGAGATTCCTATTTTGCATTCAGAATTCAAGACATACAAGGTTACCTCCTGAGTATCTCAAGTTACTTTTCTTAAAGGGAATCAATGAGGAGGATATGGATGCTTTAGACCTGATAGGAGCTGGAGATATTTCAAAAGATACTTTTGATGAGATTTGTGAAGCTTGCATGAACTATTCTAGAGAAACTATGAAGAGAATAAGAAGTGCTAGATCAAAGGGTGGATCAACTACCAAAGGAATTGGGGACATATCTAAATTAGATATTGTAAACATGTTCAAAAACATGAAAAACAGAAAATAGTTAATGATGTGTCCCCTAGCTTGATGATCTTCATGTAAAGAAGAAGAGAAAAGATGCAGAGGCAACACTTACAGAGTTTTACCATGCATACAAAATAAATAAAGTTGATTAAAGATGTAAGGGATTAACCAACATTATAGAAGGAAAGGAGGCTACAACAAAATTCAAGATGATAAAAATGGAGGATGGGAAAGTTTTATACATTTCCCAAAGGAATCCATGGCCACCAAGACAAGGAGGTATGTCATAAGATCCCATGTCATCTTTTCAAAATTGGGCTAGTAATTCATATATGCAACCCCACCTTGGGCTAATACTCAACAAGGTTGGGCTCCATACCCTATCCAATACCAACAGCCATGGAAACCTTAATTCCAAGGACAACAATGGAAAGTAACCCCCTTCTTCATGGAAGCAACCTTAGAGAGGAGGTCAATAATGGAGAAATTATCCTCCTAACTACCCAATGCCCTACTAGTAACCTCCTTACCCACAACAAAAGCTCTAATGACAAACCCCCAACCTAGCTCTCAACCAAAAACCACTCAATTGCCAACTCAACCATCACCTAACCCAAATAATAAATCTTCTCAACCAACCTACACCACTAAATCACTACAATACTCTACTTATTTAGTTGATGTCAATGATATCCATCTCCGCTTAGGAAGATCACTTCTCCCACCAAGTAAACCCACCATCACAGAGATTGTAGATGAACCATACTTATTGCATACTAATCCACATCAAAGACAAAAAGCACTACAAGTTGATCCACAAAAACATGAATAGAGTTCCAACAAGAGCAATATGCAAGTCAATGAACCCCCATTTTGAGAGAGGTTGTAAGAGAATAAATGTGACCCAAAATCATATTCTAATTCTGATTTTTTCAATTAGCTGAAAGATATTTGCGTGAAGATTCCACTTATTCAAGCCATTAAGGATGTTCCCATCTATAACAAGCTAGTTAAGGATCTATGCATCAAAAATATAGGAAGAAAAAGGAAATATCCATCCACTTTACAAGTTACTTGAAAATTTGCTAATATCATGCTATGAAATTTTTTACTACCCAAGTATATAGATCTAGGAAGTACTTTGGTAAATGTTACAATTAATGGCACTACAATAAAGAATAATTTGATTGAATTAGGGGTAGTAATCAAAATCATGAACAAGTAAATCGTGGATGACCTGAAGTTGGAAGGAATAAGGCTAACAAATACAATCTTAAAACTAGAAGATAGATCGACAGTAAGGCCTAAAGGAGTCCTTGAGGACATTGTTGTAGTGGTATACTTTTGGGAATACCCAGTTGATTTCATTGTCCTTCAACTAAAAGCAAGTTTAGGAGGCTATCCTATTATATTGGGAATACCATGGTTAGCCACTGCTGATGCAATCATAGGATGCAAATATGAAAACATGATTATCTCAAATGGAAATGGAACTAAGAATCTTATGCTCTATCTTCCTACCCAACCATTGAATGAAGAAGATCAAACAATTTGGGTTGAAGAACCAGAAACCGATATGAGATATGTACAATAGCTCATGATGCTAGAGAATTCTTGTATAATTGAAGATCAGGAAGAAGATATTGTTCTTTCCAATGTCTTGTAGAATAAATATGGAAGAAATGAATAAGTGGATGATAGATTAAGGTTATTAAGTTGTACCTTGAACCAAGTCCTACCGTAGTAAAAAAAACATGAATATTACAGGTATGAGCTGTATTCTTCACCAAATTCTTCCCCATGACTGCATACTAAATTTTGTTAGCAACAACATGTGTTCATTGATGGAACTCTCTAAGAAGGTAGAATTAACACTAGGAAAGCCAATCAATGTAATAAAAATGTTGGATAGACAACAGGAGCAATTGCTGATTACTCTTCTTCAAAAAAACAAAACAACATTTATATGATATTATGGTGATATGCATGGGATTAATCCTAGGATTTACACTCACAATATTTACACCAAAGAAGATTGTAAACCAATCAGACAACCTCAGAGGTAGATGAACCTAGAAGTAAGAGAAATTTTTAAAGGTGAACTACAAAATTTATGTGATGGTGGATTCATATACCCAATATCAGGCAGTCAATGGGTGTCACCTATTATAATTTTGCTAAAGAAGAATGAGAAATGGAGGATATGTGTAGATTACAAGGAGCTAAACTCATCCACAAAGAAAGATCACTTTATCATACATGGCAAGAATTTTGTAGAAGAAATACAAAATCTGGATAAGGTTTTTGTAATGCCATAACAATTTGCAGATTTAAAAGAATGTTTAGCTTGTAAATTTCATATTTATATACATATGCCATCTCATAGATTTTTTTATAAAACTTTTAAAAGTAAACACAACTAAATATTTCAGATGTAATGTATGATGCATAACTATATTTTTACAGATTTCTAAACAACCAAGACCTCCAAATGAAGACATTAAAATAAAAGAGTTCATGTTTTCAATATGGTAATCCTTTCTTCTTTTTTTTTGTTTACAAGATTCTTGCAATAATGAAGGGAAAACTTCCTTAGCAATGACTAAAGTTTACAAGTAGCATCAAGTACAAAATAGGTGTTTTACAAGAAGATAAAAGCTTCACCAAGCCACATTTGTAGAGATAAGATGAAAGTAATGTCTTCAAAAACAAATGAAGATGACCAAGAGGACCAAGATGACAAGGAGGCTCCAACTATCTCCAAACTTGAGTGTTCTTCCAAGGATGCTGAAATAAGAGACAAGGCTTGTTTACCACCCAACCAATAGGCATCATCACATGCCTTTCCATGGTTGGAAGTCATGCTAGCCTCCCCCAAGCCCATGGGAGAGAGGAACTAACTTCCACAATGTGCACAAGTATAATGGGGAAAACACACAACAAGAATACATAGCACCATTTAAACACTTAGACCAACTACATATGGTAAAACAACAACATGAGGAGAACAAGGTCAACCTCACAAAGGGGGAAGAGAAGAAATAGGATGCCCAAAGCAAAGGTGTCCAACCATAGGAACACCAACAAAAGCATGTTTACAAAACTCCTTATTCCTCCTAATCATTCATCCTCCTTATTCCTCCTTTATGTCAAAGAAATCCTTCTTGGGAGGATTTTCAAACCCAAAAGGGGTTTCCTCACCAAGAATGGGGAAAGGTTCAAGCCATATGAACCTTTCTCCCACCTCAAACCATATGAGGGGATGAGAAGGGACCTTCATGGCTTGACCAACAACCATGAGGTTTGAGAGGGAAATCCCTCTCTCTTCCCCTACATTCTCCAAAACCATCAATCCAAATGATGGTGGAGAGAAAACAAAAGAAAACAACAAAGCAACAAAACAAACAAACTACATTCTCCATACAACTTTACAACACATCATTTCACACACATTATTTTATTGACCATTGCATAGTTAACAAGATAAGAACAACTAGGAAAGAAAAGGATTAAGAATCCTACCTCTACAATGCTTTCCAAGACTCTAAGATTTTCCCCTTTGTCCAAGACAACTTCCAAGCTCCCAAAATTCTCCAAGTTCTCCAAAAAAAATGAGGAAAAAAGTCCCCTTCCTTCCACATGAGGAAGAATAAGAAGAGGAAACCAATAGTTTCCTCACCAATAGGAAAGTGACAAGTGTCACCCCCTCTCCTCTCACAAGTCAAAGATTCCAAAACCAAGTAAGTAAAAGTAAACTCACATTTTAGCCCTTATCTCCCAAAATACTAAAAATGAAAATAAAACAAAGTGGAGCAACTTTTAACAATTACACACAAACCAACCATCTTACATGGATGGTGACTAAGGAGGGAAAAATGGGAGGGAAACTCCCTCCAAACCTTGGAAATAATCCCCCTACCTATTAGGTAGGGTCCAAGGGCCCATTTTCATGCTAAGGAACTCCCAAACTCAAAAGGGGTCCCTAAAAATGCCTAAAATAACCCAATTTCGGGTTTGGCATACTTGGGCACAAGGGTAGAGGGTGTGGGGTCCACCCAAGGTTCACATGTGTCCCCAATCCCTTCTACCAACACACACACACACTTACCCAAAACCATCACTAAAATTAAGATGAGATTATTAAACCCTTAAACTAGTTTACTTAATAAAACACACCCTAAACATAATTAATTTTACAAGACATAAATACATTACAATTGAGGGTTCACCCATGGTGCCCAATTAATACACCTATTCTAAGGCCTCAAACATTTAGCATGGTTAAGACTTAGCCTGTGGGCTACCTGTGCACAATTGTGTAGCCACCCTGAAACCCATGCTCTCCTATACTTGTCACCTGCACACTCATTGCACACATTAACCTGCATCTGTCAATATAATAAACATCATCTACACATCACAAATTTAATCAAACTTATAATGTCCTAACATCATTATACAATTGATAGTGCAATGCATACAATTATACACATAGTTCGCCACGAATCATCCACAGATAAAATTACAACGACATACACTTAGGCTAGCATGAGATTACCATTATTAAATCCAGAAAACTATATCATTAATCAAATCGACCACAAGAAATCAACATCTAACCAATAAATCTCACTATCATGTACCCCTGTTAGTGTCATCAACATCACAAGAAATATATCAATATATGAATCTAGTCCAATTGGCGCTACACGCCCAAAATACCATAATGTCCATGAGGATAAATAACATAGAAAATTTTCCAAAATCTATCAGAGTCCCAGTCAAAACATGTCTATGCATAAAGGAACCAACAAATAACTGGAGCTATAAAAATGTGGACACTACAGAGTTTTGAAAAGATACAAGGATCACAATTTATCCTTGAGTAATGAGAAGTACTACATGATGATGTCGTATGGTATAGTGCTAGGGCATTTCCTTTCCTCATAGGGAATTCAAGTTGATCCAAAGTAAAGGTGCTGTTATAATCAACCCACTAAAACTAAGGAAACAAAAGGATATTAGAATATTTTTAGGACATATCGGATATTACAGAAGGTTTATATAAGACTTCAACAAAATTGTAGCGCCACTTTTTACATTTCTAGGAAAGGATGTTGATTTTGTATAGAATGAACGTTGTGAAGGTAATTTCCAAAATTTGAAACAAATGCTAACTACTACTCCTATGTTGAGAGGACCTGATTGGAACCTACCTATTCACATTCACACATATGCATCAGATCATGCTATTGGAGATTTCCTAGGAAAAAAGATGGAATCTGAATTATGTAATATCCTATGTTAGCAAGACCTTGCAGCATGCAGAATTAAACTACATATGAACAGAAAATAAGTTCTTGGTATTTGTATATGATATCAAAAATTAATACACTACATCACATGATATCGAGTGATTATTCACAGTAACCATGTTGCAATTAAAAATATAATAAACAAACCAAGTAATAAGCAAGCAGAATCATAAGATGGCTACTCCTCTTACAAGAATTCCTCTCATATTTCCTATAAATGATAATGTGGTAGCATATTTCCTCTCAAGGATGGATACCAATATTGAAGAGAAAGTAGTTGATGATTCCTTTCCAGATGAGCACTTATTTTCTATTTCTACAAAAACAATTTGGTATGCATACGTAGCCAACTACTTAGAATCAAGTAAAACATGATGCAAGAACATCCCTCCAAGGTTCAATTTTTGTTTTCTTTGATCAATTTTGGTTTGGGTTGATGGTATTGAGTGTTCTAGGAGGTCATTAGAGTCATGATAAGAGGTTAGAATGAAGACAATTTTTCAAAAATTCAAAATGAGGTGTTTCCCTCCAAAAGTGTATTTTGAAAACATAAGTGGTTCTTAGCCATTTTTGGCCTTATAATAAGAAACTTAGAGGTCTTCAAATGAGGGAAAGGTGTTTTTAAGAGTCTAGTCATGCTAATAAGACTCTTAATGTGCATAAAATGAGAAAATGATGTAATAAATATATTTTGACTATGTAGAAGTAAATTGAGATATAAGTTAGGAAGAAGTAGTTATGAAGGATATTCCTCATGCCTAAAGGGAGAAAATAATAAGGAAAGATGATAATCGACATAAGAATTAAAGAAGAGGAATAATGAAGTTGGTGTACATGTATACATCTCTGTGTTTAAAGCATATTTCTGAGTTGATATGGTGAATGATATCCTTCCTTCTTATATATATGAGTCTTTTATGGGTGTACATTTATGAGTTGCACTTGTATAACAAGATTATAGAATGAGTAATCCAATACTATCCATCTGTAACTACTCTTATTTCAAGGGGTAATAATGTTTTGTTATAATGTATATTTAGATCAAGAATCTAAGCGTGAAAATATCGGTAATACTTCTTTGGTATCTTGATATTTCATACATGTGCTCTGAGTACTATTTTATGATAAAGGGAAGGTGTGAATATGATTAAAGGAATATAATTTCTATGAAACATTCATGCATGCAAAGAACTATAACTGTGTGTGACACTATGATTGTGTTTTCTATTTTCTAACTTACACACTCATGAAGCACATTGAATTTATACATTAGGAGAGGTCTTGTTTATAATATTTTGTGTTGAATGATTTTTGACATCAGTCAGGAGAAGTATTAAGGGTTTGACATAGTTCTCGTAATGCCAACTATGTTCCATTGCAAGGAATTAGATATGGACTATGGGAATAGAATAAGGTATGTGAAAGTGTTTGGACAATGGCTAGGAGGCATGTAACAGGATTGGAAAAGTGTCTAGATACATATCTATCAATAGGAATTCATCTCAAGTCTTAATTTGAGGTCAGAGGGATCACTGTACATTTGAGGGTTTAACTAAAAGTTGGATCAAAGGTTTAGCACAGTCATTACTAAAAAGAGGCTCCAATCATCATCCCTCAACCCCATTGGTAAGATTATAAATTTAAACTCCTTATAAAAACCTCCACAAGAATTTTTCTTTAAAACTAATTTTAACGAAAGATATGGCATTTTCCCTCCTCTCGGGATCTTAGAGAGGGTTTTGTGATTTGACCTAGGGTCTTGAAAATGAGACACCTCTAATCAACCAATCAACCTAAAATTCGACACAAATATCTATAGGGAGTTATGTTAAGATATTCCATAATAAAATTAAACTTTCATTGAATGGATAGTGAGCAGTAATTGACATTTGGTAGGTAACCTAAAATGTCATTGGAAAGACTAGTTTTGGCGGTTGGATTTCAAAGGAATTACCCTTTCCTTTATATTTAGATTATGAAATTTATAGGGAGTGTGGAAGGCTTAAAGAGAAATCAAAATCTTAAATCCTATTCTTTGAAACCTATGTTAAATGAACTTATTCCTAATTTTTTGTTTTTAGGAGACCTAGTGAGGGTTATATGAAAAGAACACAAAAAGTAGAGTATCATGAGTTAAGTATTGATTAAAGTTATGAAACTAAAGGAGTAAGTTAATATATCTATATATATATATTAAATATTAAAATCTTTATATAGTTATATTTATTTGTGTAAGATCACTTACATGGTTGGAGAAAGTAAATATGTGGTCTTAAGACTATGCATAGCAAGATAGAGTAACTTTTGAAAGGATGAAGTATTGAGACAATTTGGGCCATGTTGGGGTTTTTCTAACATAGTTAATGAGGTCTGTATAGAAGGGAACTAGTTGAGAGAGATAAATTCTTGATAATTGAGCTAAAGGTCACTTGATGGACAAGAAAAACTCAAAAGGGTGGGTTTTAAACAAGTGAATTAAGTTGTCATAAATTGGAATTATGTAAGATGACTTATAATAGCACTTATGTGTGTTAGAGAGGTGAAACCTAGTATAAGTACAGTGTGACTAAGATTTCCACTTACATCTCCACCGCACCATCCCCGGTAATATGGCCTCTATTTCTCTATTTCTAACCTCTTCTTGGCCACTAGACCGGGGATGGTGTGGTGTAGACTTCTATGCAGATTTCCATCACAAGGAGGGAATGATCTCCATCACAAGGAGAGCATGTAATTACTAAGTGTTCCACTTGCAACTACATGAAATAAGTCCCTATTTTTTCTTTTTTGTTTGGTAGAACTCATGATTTCATAAGAGAGATTAGGGATGCATGTACATTTGGGTGATGGAAAAGAAATGATTGAAACCCCAACTGACTAGAGTCCCCTCTCCATGAATTATCCATTTGCAATAAAGAGTAACCAAAACCAGTTCAACACATGTCCACAGCATCACAAAAACTTGCATGCATCCAAGACTTAATTTCAAATAATCATGCACAACCATCATTACATGAAAACAATGAGATAAGTTCACTCATCCATCACTTTAATAAAGTATAATTAGTTTAATTATATTTAATTAGAATTTATGCCAAGTCATCATACATGTTTTGCATTTAAAGATTGTTGCCTTTTAAGCAATGATTTGTCCACTTTACCTCCTCTATATAAGTCAATGCTGTCAAATCACTTCACTTCATATGCTCCATATTGTTGTATCTATTAATGATTGATTACCCATAACCTTGTTCATTTTCCTCTCGGTTCTAAAGTTCAAAAATATGAAAAACCATCAATACGACTCAATTGTGCAAAGTGCTTTCAAAATAAAATCATGTTGTTGTTTATTTAACCCAAAGCAAGTTGTGTATCTACCATGGGAGGTGACTTGATAAGATGAGAGCCCACTATGCATTTTCCACTTTTGAGTCATCCTTGGATTGTGCAATATTTTGGAACCATGGTTGGATGGATTACATCAACAAGTTTCAAGGTTTTAATGAGGAAATTGTGATAGAATTTACCAACACACTCAGCAATGGAAAGGAAAGGGTGAAAGGCTTAGCAGTCAGGATAAGTGATGAAATTTTAGAAGAAGTTATTGGTCTACCAACTCAAGGAGAACTGTTCCAAGAAAAGGCCAATCTAGATGTAACAAGGAGGTTTTTTTTTCGTTTGATAATGATGAACACATCTTAGACATATAAGGTACATTTATAACCTCTCTTAAACCCTTATGGGCACAAGCTACCACATTTGTTATTCAGTACTTTACTTGTGAAGGGAGGTATTCTAGATTGAATATAGTGCATTTTAAGTTGTTGAATCATTTGAAGAACAACCATCAAGTAAATGTACCAAACTTCTTACATGAAATGTTGAAGAAAATGAGTCAAGAAGTATAGAGGGTAGGGAAGAATTATCACATCATTGTCTTATAACCCTAGTGGTTAAACACACCCTGTAAAGGGATCATCCAAAAATACTATGGGAAGACTTTGTAAGGGTAAACAGTCTTGAAAATTTGTTGGGACATAGGGGAAATAGAAGGATCAGCACTAAGAGCTCTTTTGCACATGTAGTAGAGGCTACACCATCCACCTCCCAAACTCAAGAACCCCTAATTTCTAAAGGTATGCCTCCTAATGAAGAACACCCTGTACCTATCTCTCCAGAAAGGATTTTTATAGTTGAAACCCTATTGGATTTCTCCACTCTGAAACATCCACTTCAAAGGAAAAACACAAATATTCTCATTATACTTCTACACAACCTATACACTCCCATAGGCTTAGAAAAAAAAGGATAAAAACCTCTAGCCCTATAAATTCATAGCCCATCTCACTAGACAATGATTTGTAAGTTACTGAGAGGAGAGCCTTGATACTCAAAAATTTGAGGCAAAGAAGGGATATATTGATACCATGGTTCATGATCATGAATATCCTGAACAACCCATGGAGGAGCAAGAAGATCCAACTTAGAATGAGGAGGTAGTTTATGAAGTGGGAGGTCATGAAGAGAGAAATAAAGAAGAGGAATTTGGAAGAGGAAGTGAACAAGAAAAAATTCCTATGGTTGTTGAGAAATCACAACATGATAGTGTGTAACATGTAAATGTAACACCATTACAGCCCCAAATTTTTATTCATGAAATTATCAGGAAACCTACAAATCATCTTGTAAGGAGATGGCAACACAGACTATGGGACTAGATATTGACTATTTGATGTTGCAATTGGAAACCTATGTTAACAAGATCAAAGGAAAATGGGAAAAAGATAAAGAATCCCTCATCTCTAAGCACAAGGAAGAACTAGAGGAAAATGATAGAGAGATTAAGAGACTGGAGTAGAAATAGGAAGAAACAATTCAAGTATCACATGAAATATTTAAATACATGCCTCCATCAAGTTTTTATGATATCTACTTGAAAGAAAAGATGTTGCAACATAAAATTACTTGCTTTAATTCTGAAATGTGTTAGAGTTGATTATCATTAGACCATAACCTACATGTGTTAATCTTTGATACACTTGTCGGTGTTAATGAATCTAAGGAAGGAATTTAGTCCATCCACTGAAGGAGGTAGTTAGTCCATGTCACAAATCCCACAAGGAGCAACCGACATTTTTTCCAATCAACCCCCTTAGTGTTACCAAGGGGATTCAAACCCATGACCTTTTGCTATAATACCAATTGTTGTAAACGATTTTGTTAGACCAAAAGTTCCGGTGTTAATCTCAATATAATTTTCAGATTTAATGAATCCAAGGAGGCGGTTAGTCCATTCACGGGAGGTGATTATTCCATGTCAAGAATGCCATAGGGAGCAATGCTAGTTTTTATAGTAACATGTTTTTGATATCAAATCATCTAAAATATTATTTACATTATACCAGAATAGTACCCATGAAATCTAGAACTTGTTATGTGAGATTTATTTCCAACACTTTCCTACAATATGACAGATTAGATCTAAATACTATACATTGTGGATTTACAAGTTAAGGCCCTATGCTCTTATTTTTCAAATGAATTGGACAGAGCCATGTAGATGGAAGAGTATAGACATTTGGAGAAGGTCCAACCATTGTTTGTTATGGTTGAGGCCACAAAATCTAAAGAGGTTATAGAGAAATATGAAAAGTATATAAAGAAGAAGGTGATTAGGAAGAGATTGTTGCAAATGAGGATAACAGCCCATGCATAAGTAAGAGAAATGATTAGGGAACATGGGATTTAGGTCATATAAGCATGCCGAATGAGATGGAATGAGCTATCTCCTGAACTACAGAGGAAAGAGATGCACTCCTATCCCAACATAATGCCAACTTTGAAAAGAGTGAACACATACATTGAGATAACTAAGGAATGTGAAGACAATTGGTTTCCTATAGGCTATCATCCACCAATTTTTCATTTTCCAATACCACCATGGACAGGTGACTTACCACTTAGTAATAGGATACATGATAGAGTTTGGAGTATATTCATGAGGAATGGTGGTTATTTCTTGTCAGAGGAAGAAGGAACAAATACCCCAATTGATTTCAGGTGTGAATGCAATTTTCAATAGCAGAGATATGAAGTCCTTAAATGAGGACATTCAAGAGATTAAGCCTAGGGGTGTGATGAGTTGTGTTAATTACCTTTATAAATAACTCATCTTCTATATTTTTATCAAGCCATTATAGTTATGTCCATGTATTTTCCAAGTACATTGTTAAACATTACCATTACAACCTTGAACTTGTGGCATAATTATTGATTAATATAGTTATATCTAGTTATCTTTATTTTATGGTATTTTATGTGCATTTATTCTTATTATCCCAATAATTTTTTTGAATGATGATATGTGTGATGCCACTCTTTGTTGTAAGAATTTTTACATATGTAACAACTCATATGCAATGAAGGAACCATCCACAACAACTCATCTGCAACCAAAGAACCATTCCAGTAACAACTCATCTGCAACCAAAAGAGATCATCTATAACAAAGATCATGTATTATGAAGATATTTTGGAAGGCATGATGAATGAAACTCAATTATATACGTGCCACTGAATAAGTAGTTACAACTGGAACATGTAGAATTGGAAGATAACTCAACCTTTGATCTAGTAATTCATTGTAAACTAGTGAAGACCTAATTGATTGAGTTAAATTGTGGTTGAAGGAACTGGTAGATTAATTTAAAATTTTTTATGTGGACATATGTCAAGTTTTGTAGTATTTTTGAATCTCTCGCTATTACGTTAAAGATATTTCACTTATCCTATTAAAGATATTTCACTTAGTTTGTTGAAACTCCATGTTGAACTCTTCTTCTTCTCATGTCTTGTTGTAAGATGAGAAGTATAAAAGAAAGGGTTAGTGTTGATAACAGAGATCCATTAAATTCATATTATTCATAGAATTCATTTATAGCCAAATTCAAAAAAGAGTTTTCTTTGTTCCTTGATGTAACATTTATGCAAATTCAATAAATATCTGAGTTATATTTATTAGTCTATAGTTGCATAATTTAGGATGGATTAGCACCCAATTCAAGACCCACTTGTGGTATGTTAAACCCTCCACTATTTTATTGTCTTGTTTCATTGTATGTTTGTTTACCTAGGAATAATTTACTTTCTATATCTGCATTCTGAATCTACAAATTTTTCTTAGTGATAGCATTTAGAAACCATTCATTTCTAGTTCTATGTTTTGTTTACTTTCATCATTGTTATGACAATTATTTCTTTCCAACCTCTTAAACCATTGTAATTGTGCATACAACACTGGAAGTATTTGAAATTTACATACCCTCGCTTGATGATTAAATTATTTTAATTCAATGAACAACATATTAATTTTTGCAAGTTGATTTGCACCACCAGGAGCGCAATTGCGTGATGGATCTAGAAGTAGGAAAATTCAAGAATTTTTTTTTGGCATGAGAGGCACATTAGGAAAAACTATTTTACAGTTGGAGGATTGGTGTTTCTCTATGATTCCAAGTTTACATGCCACCCAGGAAAGTTGAGAGTACATTGGTTGGGGCCATTCAGGGTAACCAAGATTTTGGAGATAAGCACCTGTCATTTACAGGTGCTTGATGGCACCATGTTTCTTAGTTACTTTAATGGGAGTAGGATGAATCCCTACTATAAATAGTCATATTTCAATTATGTTTGTAATAATTGCATTAGCACAAAGGATCTGATTTATTTGTTTAATCATGATGCATAGAGGGCCACACATACTTTTAGTGTGGGGTAGCAAGTAAAAGTAATGATAGACCCATTGTGATGATGAATAGAAGGATGGCATTGGATCATTTTTATAAATGGTGTATAAGTAAACTTGGTGGAGATGAAAAGATATGGAATATCAGGAAGGAGAACTCGAAGTAGGCAATGCATAAAGAAAACTACTTGTTACGTAACACAAATGAAGAAAGGGTACGACGCAGGATGGTGTGCATATAAGAATATGTATCCTTGGAAAGTAGTTGTGTAGGCATAGAGGGCCATGTGCAGAGAGGTTCTGCAACTAAGGAAGTAGTTGCACATCAAAGGGTAATACATGCTACATGTGGAAGGAAAACTCGGGAAGGTCCAAACTGGGTGGAAAAGAGAGGGAAACAAAAAAAAGAGTGGGAAATTTTTAACCTACCACCACCTACCACATTAAGTGCTCAAGAAAAGTATAAACCTATAAGTAAGTGTGATTGATAGCTATAATCTATCTTGTAAATTAAATATTTTATGAGCCAATGTAATTTGTGTGTTTTGAAGTGATTTTTGAATAGAGAAAAGATGAAAATATATGGAAACCATTTAAACTATCCATTAATATGTGCATGCTCTTTGCACTTGGAAAAGTAGGAATCAAGGTAGCGGAGTGGAAGTAGAAGATGGAATTGGGGTGTTGGGTTTAAAATTGTGAAGGAATTGGAAGTTAAGTTTGTAAGGTTAGCCATCAAAGGAAGTTTCAGAGCTAGGGCATGGGGAATCAAGACAAACACCAAGTTTAGAGAGGATTGATTGAAAATACAAGGAAGACACTGCGCAGCTTAAATCAAGTAAGGTTAGGGGGTTAGGGCATGCAGACTTACAGAGTTCAAAATTATAGAAGTTTCAATCCAGTTAAGAAATGTCACCAATGAATAAGGAATCCAAGGGAAATAAAATAATAGGGTATGTTCATGATGATTGGTTCTCGAGATGCAATACCCATAGGTAGCGATTTTTGGGAAGGCCCGAGAATCAAAATTTGGAGGTGTAAGATCATTGAGTATAACCACTATTCCTCATACCATGAAAGTAACATAAGGGATTATATATTGGTATAAATAGGATAGCATACTACAAAAGGACATATCATGTTGTATAATCAAGTGTACAAGAGTTTGGAGATCTGTTGACGTACTGCAACTTTATGAACTTCCCTTTTTGGAAAACCTGCATGACTATTCCAATGGTTATGTTGTAAGTTCACGAGGATTTTTTTTACTTTACGGGAAGTAGGATGCACATCACCATGTAACTAATTGGTAAGGTGACATGGATGCAAGATAGATGCGAAGAAATCATATTGTATATACGCGATGAAGAGGTGGTGGAAGAAACAACCACCAAGTTACACTATCAAAGGGGTAATCATTCCTTTAATGTAACAAATATCATTGACCCTAGCACCATAGTGGCCACATGCCTTCTAAGTTGTAAGTTGAGATCTTCCAAGAGGTGGAATAAAGTGAACAAGAAGTTTCTTCACATCACACATATTGTGGTGTAAGGGAAAAAATACAATATTTCCTTGTATATCGCGGAGAGCATTATGGAGGAAGCTAAGACCAAACATGAGAAGGGAGAGAAAATAACATGTTTTTTCTTTTAATCATCTTCTGGGAAATTGGAGTTATGTATGGCCCGGAAGGAATGGAGCAGATCATCTCGTGGAAAAGATATCACCGATGAAGAGATTAGAAAAGTATACATGTGATGGCATAATAACAATGTATATAAGGCATGCCTGGACATCTAGTACAAGAGTATGTGAAAATACTTTGAGAAAAAAATACCTAGGAGTTTCCCATAGAGATGGAGGGACAAGAATACTTTATTGCTATGTAACACCTATGCCTTACATGATTTGTGTTGTTGAATAGAGACATGGGACCTTAGTGTAAACTATAATTTACATTTACGTCCAGGTACTTTAGAAGTGCGATAAACAAAATCAAGGATGTGCAACCCTCAAAATATAATGCCAATAAGGTAGACATAGAGTACCACACTCTACGCAAGACCTATGGCTACATAATAAAGAAGAAGTGTGTGGAGAATGTTGAATCGGATGAGATGGAATTGAATCTCATCATGAATTATGTGGTCAAAAAAGAGGCATGCCAAGTATATTTCTATCAACATAAAAATGCAAGATGGAAAGGTGGTAAAACCACGCAACACATCTCTCCTACCAATACTATATTTTATAAAGACAGACGTGAAGCTCAAAAGTGCAAGCTAAAGTTGATCCGAAAAACAACAAGAATAGAAAGAAGAAAATGAGATAGAAGAGGGGATGGACCATAGTAGAAGGAAGAGGAGGTGAGAAGAACACAAAGAAACCTTAGTGTGCACCCCTTTTAGGACACCTCTAATAATCTCAATTGAAACTACATGCAACCCTAGCCTAGAAGAAGAGGGACAAGATGAATAAACCCTAAATATGGATGAGGACTCAAAGGGAGAGTAAATTCATCATGCTATTCATATTTTGGAATAATAAGAGCTCAAGAAATCTAAGGATAAGCAAGAGCATGAGAAAGAATAAGAACAAGAGTAGGAAGAGTGGGATCAAGAGGGGAAGGAATAGGAAAACAACCAAGCCATAAAAGAGGGCACTAGTCTCACTTACCATAATAATGCGCAAGTGACACTAGGTACATAACATGTGGTGGAACCTGGACTTGGATCCTTAATAAGAAAAAAGGGACGCTCACCTCCTCACCCTCATATAGCATATTGTTGTCTCCCAAAAACCACTTTTCATTTTCCAATTTAAATTAAAAATTTTAAACTTTGCCCTCCTAAATTATTTAAGCCAATTTGAAAGTTCGAAGAGATTGAAAAATCCATGCCATAGAGTTGTTTCAAATCCCCAGTCTGCTTGTTTTGATAAATTTTCCATTTCCCTATCTAGACGCGTTAAAATTTTATTGTTTTCCTCATTTGAATGAAATTTTCAACCTTTTTATGCCCCTGGATCGTCGAACCTTGTATTTTTTTCAATTCCTCAACTCGTGAAAGAAATTTCAAAATCGAGTGCGAAATGGTGGAGTTTTCTTCTTCTCTGCATTTTTCCACAGTCGGGAGTGATGGGAAGATCTTCCTGTTAAATTTTTCCTCATAATCCATGGGTAATACGTGGGTCTCTCTAATTGGATGTAGTTTGGTCATATTTCAAGGTCTAGTGGAAGCATCCACGTGTTGAAACAACACAACTCTAGGGGCAGGGTCCAAGGGACAGTCTTCAATTAAGTGTAGGCTTTCCACGTGTCCCAGGTACAAAATGAAGGTAAAACAGGATAAAATCGGCTAAGTATGGAAGGCTCAGCAAATGGTTCCACATGCCTCATCAGCACATTTTCAAGATTCAAAGCCGAGGGAAGTCCTCAAGCTTATGCCAGTCCTCCACGTGTCCTAGGTCCAAAAGGGACAAAGCCGATTGTTAAAATTGGATAAGTATGGGTGGGTCGACAGAGGTCTACACGTGCCGCAATGGTGCAATTCTAGAAGTGATACAAAAGGGCCAATTCCCAAATGAGCACTAGGTCACCACATGTCCATGGTCAATAGAGAGATAGAGTTGGTCGTTGAAAAGTCTAACCCTAGTGGAAGGAGACACGCGTCGAACGGTGCCATTTCAAAAGTAAAATCCAAGAGTCAGTCTCCAAAGTAAAGCCAGCTTGCCGCGTGTCCTTAGCCCAAAAAGAGATAGAGCCAATCATTGAAATTGACTAAGTATGAGCGGGTCTACAGGAGCCTCCACGTGCCTCAACAACACATTTTAGAAGCAAGACAAAAGGGCCAATCTTCAAATAAGCATTGGCTCACCACGTCAGAACCGGTAGAAAGAGACATGTATTAGCTTGGTGTAATTTCGAAGGTGCTTCCAAAGTGGAAACTCAAATCAGTGCCAACTCTCCACATGTCTAGGGGTCAACATGAGTCAAACAGGACAGAGCCCAAATCGGCTAAGTATGAAGGAACCGGTGGAGTTCTCCACGTGTCATCCTGGCGCAACTTAAAAGGAAAAATCTAGAGGCAAGTTCCAAATGAGCGCTGGCCCGCCACACATCTAGGGTCAGATATACAGCCCTGCCAAACAAAAGGTAGATAATCAAAACATCTGCGGGCCCATTCCAATCAACTCCTTCCATGTGGGCAGCCTAGATTTAAAGTTGTAAAAGAAAATTGAACGCCCATGTTTTAACTGGCAAAATAATGTAATGACCGAGTATTTTAAAATTGTTTCTTTCCACCATAAGTGTTTCTCTGTGAATCAAGAATTTGAAGGGGCATGAACAGTCAGAATAGGTTGTAACTATTTCTTGTTGGCTCAAGGAATTGTAACCATTTCTTGCGGGCTATATCATGGACTCTAAAATTCATTATAAAGGGTGACAAATTGATCTGGAAAACTCACGAGTGCATTATACTCAGAGAAAGCAAAGGAGTTAGCCATTTTTCTTCCATTTTTCCCCCTTTTCTCAATTTCCTCCATTTCTCCACTATGTACAACTTCTGATTAAGCATCAATACAAGAAGAAGGATTTTGTAGCCTCTTTGATGAGGAGATTTTAGAAACTTTGAGTTCACAATCTTATCTCATCTTATTGCCATTTAGGTTGTTTCTTCCCATGAATGCATGTGTTAAAGTTTCTGACTAATGTGTGCAGGAATCTGATTTCCTACCTGCAACATTAGTTTTCCCCTATCTCATTTCTCACTCCCTTTCCCACCTTCATAGCAAATTCCCCACTTGTAGATAGCGCAAGCATTTTTCTACAAGGTCGGTGGAGTGCCCCTGTTGGATCCCTCGGTCGAAATGCCACCACAAGTAATCCACATTTTCTCATGCATTCATATACGAAAGTTACACCGATTAAGTAGAGGGACACAGATTCCCATAGTGTTGGTAATGGATTCACAAATTTTTCCACCCGACAAATTTCCTCGCCAACACGTATATAAACGACACATCCAAATTCATCAAGGCTAAATTTAAAATATCTATGGATGATGAGGAATTATACTATTAGGAAATACTTAAAAGATCAAAAGCCCATGTCAAGAGGCAAAAATATATCCTTTGCGATGCAAAATCACATGGAGGAACCAAAATTTTAGATGAACACAAAGGCCATGGATGAGCTGAAAGGGAGAAATATCCATCAAATTATCTTCCAATTTTAGTTTCCACACAAGTTTCGGATGCATAGAAACTAATGCCTTGATTAAGATGGAAAATGAAGTGGCGCATAAAAATATTAATAAAGGATTTGCACCGCATGATTCCTAGGAAAATTTTGAGGATGTGAGTAGGAAGAATAATAAGTTGGCCTCGTAAATTAATAAAGTAAAAGATGTTTAACGATGTGAATAATAAATAGGCGAGTTAATGATGAACATCAGACATTCATGTCTTAAACTAATTATAGAGGCCACACTTGATTAAAAATGGTAATTGACAACTTGGAAGATTTGGTCAACCTATTACTAATAAGGGCCAATAGAGGACGTGAATGACGATAGAGGAACTAGTGATTGAGAATGAAGAAAATATTAATAAAATAATAAATGAGTATGAAGAGATTGGCATGGAACTCGAAGGGTGCTTCATAGAAGGATGAGAAAATATTCCTCAAGTTTAAAGATACCTCAATAATAGAAACATGTCTCACAGAGGAAAATACACAAAAGAGCCGCCTCAAGGCCTATTTATGTATAGGAGACAAGGTGATGCACGTGAAAATTTTGCAGGAGGTGGAGGAAATAAGAAAAATATCAAAGTTAAGTGTGAAAAGATAGTTGAAAGATTGGAAAAATTGTAGGCTATGGTGATGAAGGGAGTAGACATCCTGGAAGATATGGCCTCTGAATGGATCATAATTTTGAAGGAATTACAGGAGAATGTCAATGGACTAACCCTAAAGAGCATACCAGACATTGTAGAATCGTTTACACGAAGGTCAAATAGAGAACTTGAGGAATAGAAAGGACTAGAAAAAACCATCAACGTATAATTATTGGAGATCCTACAGACACCATCAGCCTATTTTTGGTCGTGCGAGGTCATAACAGTTTATTCAAACATTATTTTATTCATACATTATTCATTCAACATTTCTTAGAGGTATTACAAACATTATTTCAGCTAGGATTATTTATTCTTTCATTCATTGATTCATGTATTTTTGAGGACAGACAATATACCTAGTGTGGGGTAATGTTGGACCAAGAAAATTTCTAAGTATGAGACATGCGTGAAGGCTAGAGGATACACATAAGGGTGCACGTGGAAGCATGAATGAAGTATTTACAAAGGTTGAAACAAGTTTGTGAAGGTATGTGTGGAAGTATGATGTAGCATGTGTGAAGGGTTACGTGCGGGAAAACAAAGTCAACAGATTAGTCATATTTCCAAGGTAGGCTAAAAATAGGAAAAGCACGGGTTGATATGAATATCAAGAAAAGCTAAAAATACAAAAAAAAAAAGTGTGGATAAATCACATGCATGGATAATAATAGACATGAATCATGCATGAAGGAGGAAAATCTATTTATAGCACATGCAGCAAAAGCTATTTATAGCGCATAGGATAAAGATGGAACTTCCAGATTTAAAGCATGAGACCGCTTATGGAGAGATATAGTCTAGGTGTCTATTTATAAGAAGTGTGAGTTTTGAAAGTATGCAAGTTATGTATATGAGTGGTATAAGTTTAAATGAAATTATGTAAAGTGGTAAAGGGAAATTTCCCACCCTATATATGAGTAGATGTCCATGTAATCAGTGAGGTCCAAAGAAGTGAGTCTTTGTATGAGTATTTTCTTGCGCATGATTCTATAGATGATTTTCAAAATAGCCATGTGGTTAGTTTATGTAATTTGTGTAATGCATCATGATTAAAATGAATATGAAGCTCATTTTTGTTGATGATCAATTACCTCTATACATATTATAGTAGTTCTTGTTAGCCATGAATACATGAAATACATCTTGGAAGTCATACACAAGAAGGGACTTGGTAGAGTTATGCACACTTTGGGTGAGAACTTAGGATTTTCCTAGGTGATTTTTCAGCATGTCGACAACGATGTGTTGGAACTAGAATTCAGTGTGATAGTTCCATATTGTGATAGCTTCTTTGTACACTAAGGGGTCCATAGATGCTTTTTACCAAAATTCCTTGATTTTACCAAATAATAAGATACTAACCATGCATGTAGATGTACTAGATTTCACAAAATAATATCTCATATAATGAATTGTAAATATTATCCTCAACCCAATTTATTAGGGAGTAATCCTTACAACTAGGATGATGTTTTGTGAAAGTGTCCTCAATAGTGAGTAGCTAAGCTTCAATATTCACTGTGTTAAACGTTGCATATTTTTTCCACTTCAAGGTTAATTTTAGGAGTGAATATTCATACATGTATGAATGTTAAGATTTTTGAAGTTTAAAATTGGAGATATTTTTCACTATTGTATAAGTAATGAGTTCGTTAAATTTTTATGAGTCATAAATAAATTTGACCCTAATTTCACCTTACTATTTCCATTAAGGGCTGAACAATGTTGGTATATTCGCCATTATGTTATAATATACTAGTATATATATGATTAATTCACCATAATGTAGTACTACAATATAATTATAAAATTCATTAATTTTGAGATGTGGAGTCAAAGCTAAAGGTAAAAGTGAATAATCCTGTGAAAAAGATAAAACTATAAGCCAAAAATTGAAGGTATCAAGTAAATAAAGTAAGTGATCAATTTTGAAATCCCAAGGAATTATGTAGAACTGTTACATTATATGCCAATCTAAATATATTATGTTTCTTGGTAAAATGCTTGTACAACTTTGGATGGTAGTGTGCTTCCAAGCAGGAACATCCATGAGGGCATCGTAGGTCAACATGATGTCGTCACTTCGGATGGAAACAAATTTTTATTGCCATATGGGAACACATATAAGAAGATGTTTGAAAACTTGGAAAAAAATTAAATTCGTTTCCATCCCAAAACCCTCCTTTCCTAGGTTTGCCAACAATAAAAATACCTTTTTTAGAACATTTTCCACCCATCCTATGATAATTGTTTTGAGGAGGGGTCTTAAAATGAACATTTTTCCACTTCATTATTACATTTTAATGAAGGTCCCAATAATATAACCAAAATTTTGAGGTCTAGTTGTCTTCCACCTTGTGCGTGCATCATTACTATGTTTGTTGGGCACAAGTTTCCCCTCCCATTACATTGGCATATCATGCTTAGAAAAACTAAGGCGTGCTCACCCGAAGCGTGAAATGTTTATGGTTCCCATCATAATTTATAAATACCGACATGAATTTATTTGTTAATTTAGAAATCGACATATAGTTTTGATACATCACAATAAATCAAGACCATGCATAAATCAAACACATTGCTCATATATTAATCATTGTGCAATAAAATTCTATACAAACTCTCCATATACATATATACTCTCCCTAAACTATACCCCTTCATGGGTATTTATACTAGTGGGATCTCATCCTTCACTAGTCTTATAAGGGCTAAAAATAGCCTTTGAGTTTACAAATTCAATTAACTACTACATCCAGTTAGTTTAGCCAAAATGATCCTTTTGCCACTTTTAACTTGTGTTGCATGTTGATACTCCACATAATACATTGTTATATTTAGCCTTATAAAACCCATCTATTATTTCCATGCAGATGTTGAGAACTGTAATTCAAGTCCACTTTCAGACTCATGTTTATCCTTATCCTTTATTGCTCGCATGTCGATCCCTTTGATCTTATCTTTTACTACATGATCCTCTTCATGATTTATCATGTGCACTTCCATTTTTTCCTTACATGCATGATTCCTTCCTCTCTTCCTTGCGTGGATACTTCTTACATGGTCCTCTTCTTATACCCTATGCTTATGCCCTTATACAATTCATGTGCGCCTTCAAATAATAAATCACGAATAAAGAATACTAAGTCACCCATGACTTAAAGAATAAACAATATGATAAACATGGGCCCAAAATCATCTACTAAACCACCCATGTCATTATTCATACCAACCCTTTGCACCACTTCTTCTCCCATGTCATTCTACCAATATACCACATTGGAAAATGGATGACACTCCTTATATAATTTGACTTGCACATCATTATACAAAAAGTAGTCAAAGATCAAGTTATTTTGAATCATCTCGTTGATTCTCTAATGCCAATAAATCAACCCATTTCTTACGCCCTTGTGGATGAATACATACTCCTCATTTAAGGAATGGATAAATCCCTCACCATCAAATAATATTACTAAAACTTCATTTTTGATCTCGAGGTGCAATCCCTCACAACTATCAATCCAATCCTAAAACTAAAACCATTAAAATTCATGGTTGAAATTCATGAAGATACTTTAACTTTCCATTTTTATGGATCCAAATGTATTCGTGTAGTTGGGTTAGGTTGTGTCCTTATTAACCAATCAGGGAAAACACTTCCTTTTTTTACTCGGATCGAATTTGATTTCACCAAAACATGGCTGAATATGAAGATCTCATCCTTGGCATGAAATATATCCTTACTTATAACATCACCTATCTTCACACTATATGTGATTATAACTTATCTATTAACAAGTTAGTAACACTTACTAATTCCAAAGTGATAATCTCAAATCCTATAATGAACATGTCCAAGAATTAGTATGTCAATTCACTTCTTTTACCATTGAATACATTCCATGAGAATATTGTATACACTTAATTTCCCATTTATTTTTTTAGATAAGGTTCATTGATGCATATATTTTTAGAGTAGGTGAATTAAGTGGCTCTGTCAGAATGGGGAATGGTTATTCACGTAAGAATTATGGGGTTAGAGATGGTAAACCGAGAGATAGTGTTTTTATTTGGTCTTGTCCTTAGTTATCCTTGTCCCCTTTGGGCTCACACACATTTCATTCATAACTACTTGGTCACATCTCACCACTTTTCATTGTTTTTATCCATATCCATGATCTACAACACCTTTATTTAACTTTCCATGGCACATTATCTCATTTTAGCACCCTTAGCTAATGCCAATGTCAGTGGGTTATTTTGTTGGTGTTATGTGTCTCTTGTTCGAAGGTATCACCCACAAGTGATGATGTATTATATATAAAAACCTCAATTTGAAATTCATAAGGGAGGAAGATCATTACTCTTTTTCACCATCTTTTTATTTTCTCATTTAAATTTTGGTTCATCTTTCTCTTAGCTTGGATTGGATTGGACACTCGTCTTATTGGTTGGTTTTCTTACACTATCGGGTCATCTATAGTGAGTTTAGGAAAGGAAAAATATTCCCTTTCCACATAATATTGATTCTCTCTCGTTGTGTTGATTCTCTAGAGAGATAGATGCATCATTGATCACCCTATCTGGCACAAGGTGAGTGATCTAACCATTTTTGTCATTTTGCATATAGAATTTCATATTCTTCCCTCTTTTGTTATGTTATCTTAGTATTACATATGCTTGGATGCTAGTTAGCATAGTACTCTTATTCATGATCATATCCTTATCTTTACATTACTTTCATTTTAGTTATATCATGTATTATAGTCTTATCTATAATTGATCCCGCTCTTATCACCCAATCATCAATATCTTAGTATGGTTATCTCCTCTATCTTGACTACAAGACTTGGAAACCCTATGTTGACCTAGTGTAGGGATTACTACCCTCTAGATATGTAACCCTAGTTCTCGTAGGAGCCCCTTTAAATCTATCCATTTTGTGCTAATTCATTTGTTTTTCTTACTTGTTTCCTTGATACCCTTGTAGAATGGATGATTTAGGAGTGCAAGTTATTGAGACACATTCTTATCCCACCATACATTTTTGGTGAACTCGACGTGAATCTTACAAACCTTCTAATCAAGAATAACTTGTTAAAATCATCCATCTTCAATCTTGACCTCATTTTAGCATAAAAACCCACAAAATCTCAAAATATGTCGTTTCATACACCATCACCCAAGGACAATCTTGTTTGTGCCTATTTTCTCACTTATGAATGCCTTCGGCCCATGTGTAGACCTATTTACATAGTAAAACATGTTTATCTTCCTAGAACTACTTCCAGATGCCATCATCCCATGTGTATACTTTTTATACAGCTATTGTGTCTAAAACCTCCAAATTTTGGACCTTTTCTCACCAGATCATCACTCCATGGATTATTTGGGACTCGATCCTCTAAATTTTTGTGAAGACATTTCTGAATCATGTCATCCTGAAGCTAAATTTCCTTTTTCATGGAATGTTGTGTCATAGGATAACCTAGAAATAATCCTTCTACCCGCCATAACGACCCACCCGACGATGAAGAAGAAGCAAGCCTGAATAATGATACCTTTTATCATCCTCCTAAGATTCAAAATTTTCTATCTCAGTTTCCCAAGACAAAAATGAATCAAAAGAAATGCTTACCAAACATCCTCTTGACTTATTTCTCGACAATTTGATCATAACAAAGAAAAGGGGAAAGCTACCAAAGTAGGTTCATCTAAAAATTCCTCTAATTCTAACCCTACCAATCTCATTCTCTAACTTATTGATAGGATGAGCCAACAAAAATTTACTACTATGGCTTAATTCCTCCAAATGCAAGCCAACATGGATCAATTAGCTAATTTCCCTCTAACGGGATCTTAAGGATACAAAAACCCTCCTTTTCCAAATGGTCCTAATGGTATGTCCATCACACAACCCCTATTCAAAACAAATTCTTAATATTAGTCCGAAAATATACTTTAGCACCCTATATTGCTAGCATGGATATCAATGTTATTGTTCCTTTTATCTCTTACAACGGGTCTACTAATCCCACCCTTCATATCAAGGCCTTTGGTAATCTTTACAAAGAATGGATCAGAACCAATTCATACGTTGCCACCAAACTCCTAGTTAAAACTCTCACTAGAGATGCTTTGGATTGGTACCATACTTTACCTCCTAATTCCATAGTTGAGCTAGAGTCCCTAGTGACATCCCTAGTGAATGAATTCCAATATCACGATCTACCTAAGAATAATATAAATACTTTCATTAATTGCAAATAGTGTCAAAATTAATCAGCACAAACTTTCATCAAACATTGGAAGACCCTATCCACATGGGTAAATCATAGCATGCCTAATGATGGTCTCTTCCAACTTTTCTTAAGAGCTCTTGAACCTCACCTTTAATACAAGGTGAGGTCATTTTCTCCTACTTCCTTAGGAGAGGCATTTGAAAATTCCAAAAGGTAAGACTAGATCATGAGGGAATTTGATAAACATCATCCTAAGACAAAACAGATAAGAACATCCAAATCCTTCAAGGTTCTAAGAAAAAAACATGATGTAAAACAGAGTCTATGATACTCTTCCTCTTGTCGCTTCTTCAAATAGGATTTTTTAACATTGACCAACAACCTAATAACAACAAGATTCATCCTAACTATCATCAACCATTGAGTAAGGAAGATTTGAAACGTTGCTTACCTAAGCCGTTTATTGCGATCTTGGATCCTTCTTGACCTATTCCTCATTGGCATGATGAGAGTAAGTTTTTTTAGTGGCATGCTAATTGGGGTCATTCCCATGAAAATTTTCATGCACTACGAATGGCTTCCACAAACTTCTTCTTAGGCCCCCAATTTGACTATGATACCATCACTCATGAGCATCTAACTCAAGCAGTCAAATATCATGACGAGGCTCAACAAAAATATTATCATGAAGCTATCAACCAAGCTAATGAAAAAATAAATATATTCTCTAATCCTATGCCTAATCATGATGTCATTGAAATTTATAAGAAATAAGAAAATGCTATGACTAATGTAGTTGACATGGATTATCCTCCTAAAATTAGTCACAATTAATGATGTAAAACATGTCATAGCTTATGTAGAACTAGGATACCATGTGGCATTCCAACCTCTAACTCACTTTGGGTCATATATCCTTTTGTACCATAAAATCACTCTTCTATAAGAAATAATATTCCTCCTCTAGACACCATCAACCCGGTGGAAATTCTCCTACAGGCCGATGGTGTAGGAACGAGAAAAAATATTTTCATAAATTGACTTAATCACCCCTACTCCTTGGATCCATTTCTTAGGATTCCCAACAATCTTGACCTACTTCACAGTCCATCCATGACGAGTGGGATATTCTCGAAGCACAAGCCCAAATTTATAGCCAAGTTACCTTCATTGAGCTCATGTGTATGTTGCCTCACCATCATGATCGTCTCATGACTGTGTTGTTGATATGAAGATTCATTTTCCTCCCTCTTTAGGGAAGAGTCTTGTATTACATGGCTCATAGGGAATTATTTTTCAGAAATGTAAGGATCTCTTTATTCATATTGATCTCACCATGGATGTTCATTATTACATTCATTTTCCTATAGCCTCTATGATCCCCAGATGATATCTCGCTTTGTGCGGATGATATACATACTTTCATTTCAGTTCATATTTGGCCACTATGGTCAAGCATACTCTCATTGATTTGAGGATCAACCATGTGTGTGGCATTATTAAAATTCATTAAGGCTATAGGATATTCCATATATAACTTAAAATCTACATGAACCACTTGTTAAGGATATGATTACCGACATATGCCTCTTATGGGGTGTATTTGGTTACCCATCACCATTCCCCTAGGATTGTCTCGTGTTAAGGATATAATCTTCATTTTTCCTCTATCTTATAATATTATCCTAAGGCAAAATCGTGGACTCATGGATTGTGGGTGCTCTTGAATTTTTCTCTAAATGTAGAAAAAATTGAATTGAGGGTGAGGCCATGAGAAGTGGATTATAGTTTGAATGAACTCCATGATCATAATTATAATTTCCTGGAATAGTAAGAGAATTTGTTCTATGAAGTTGTAGCTTGGAAAGGGTAATGATTCTCTTAATTTTTTTGGGTAGATGGTTGTGCATGCAGTATTTCTACCCTTGCCATTATATGTTTCTATAAGTGGAGTGGAGTGTGAGTAAATAAATAGGATTATTTAAATAACTAATTTAATTAGTTTCAAATTGTGAGAGGATAATTAATCATTTAATTAAATAAATTTTTAAATAAATTAGCTAATGGGTTTTAGGAATTAATTTAATTAATTCTAAAGGGTAGGAGTATGTAGTTATAATTAATTAATTCTAAAGGGTTATGATTTAAATGATGGAATTAATTTAATTAATTCCAAAGGGATATATTTTAGTAGGATAGAATTAATTTAATTAATGGTAATAGGATGGAAATATGATAGAAATAGGTATGTATTTTTGGGGTGTCTACATTTATCCCTCTTTAAATTTTTATTATGAAGTTATAACATTTTAAAGATAGTAGACATGTGCGTAATTAGTGAATGAAAGGAAGTGAAGCATTTGGATGACCGTCGAGTAGAATGGTGAGGTAATCCCCCTCAGCGGGTGGGTGACATGACACAAGTGGTGGACAGCCGCTTGATAGGAATAAGGTAAGGAATTGGAAGAAGGATAGAAGGGAGTGTGATTGTAGCATGTGCATCATTTAGAGAGTGAAATTTAGAGAAACCTTATTAAACTATTACACAATAAATTTATCACCATGATTATAAAAGAATCAAGATGTTTAACCCATTATGTGCGTAAAACAAACACACAAACAATAAATAAAAGGTAATAAATGAAAACAAGAACAATATACATCGTAAAAGTATAAATCGTGGCTATAAGGAATGCAAGATGATAACGAGATATGTGTAATTGGTCCAAAAGGAAAATCAGCAATGAACCACAAATTTGAAAAGAAGACAATTACCTATGCCGCTAATACATGCCACAATGATGATTAAACATATGTGAATGCCTCTAAGAACTAAACTTGTGTAATGCATGAGGATAGGGTCAAATCGAAGAGTAGAGTTATCTTAGATATTCATAATGGCACTCTTGTTGCATCCATATTGAAGATTGAGCTAAGGTTTGAAAATGATCATTTTCTCTAAGAAATAAACTTATGAATTATAGGAGAGGGAATGAGAGACAAAATTGTCCCAAGAGAAGTTATATCACGAATGAAACAATGGATTAGGATGGTCATAAAATTAGAACAATCACTAGGGTAGTAGAAATTTTTTTGATTTTATCAAGATTGCGTTGAGTTGTTGAAGTTTTGAAACTTTTGTAATTTTTTAGGTTTTTTTTTAATATTTTATGATTTTTAATTTTTGTGATTTTTTGAGAATATATGATTTGTTTGGAAAATTTGGATGTAAAGGAAGGAAGTAGTGTGTTTGGTACACCGAGTTGTCCTAGTGAAGTTGTGGTTTTCCCAATGAGATGAAAATAATGGAGGAAAATTTCCCCACAATCATGTGATCATCGCAACAAATCACCAAACAAGTAGGCAAGAGAAGAGTGAAGAAGCCACCATGGACCATCTATAGTAATAGAGAATAAAAATTAGTGTTCATGGTCACAAAGGACAAATTTAGAAGAATTAGGATTTCAAAGTATATAAATAGAAGGGTGAGAGCGTTAGTAATCATCACGGCCCATTTTTCTTACATATTATTTTTTCTAGTTGAGTGAGATTTGAGCTCTAATAATTTATAGAGATGGCTCACCGATCGTAGAGGAAACATCCCTGTAGACCATGTTCAAGATTTCAGGTGGAGGCAAGATAAGGATCTATCGTGAGTAGCTCTTAAAATTTTAATTTTGGATGCATGTATTACTAGTTTTTAGTAGAAGAGGTTTGGTTTTTAATGCTAGCACATACACTTGAGTGCGCTAGCATAGCCCAACAAATGCGCTATCATTCGGTGTATGTGTTATTGTTCCATTGATATTATGAGTGTTAAACTTAGAATGTTCTAGTGTGTTGAACATGTTATCATGTTAGTGAGATAATTAGCGTTAAAATGAGTGTGTTAGTGTGAGTACAATAATGTTCAACCAGGTGCACTAGCATGAATGTGTTATCATAGAAATTTATGCACTAGCATACATGTACACATTCTAGCATAAAAAAGTGTGTGCTAGTGTAGCGAGAGGGTGTGCTAGCATTAAAAATTAGTTTTGGGAAGAAAATCAAAAGGTTAGGATATAGAGGAAAATTAGTTCTAACTATGTTTTGGAATGATTTATAGGAGAGACTAGGATATTTGGACTTACAGGAGCATCACTATCGGATGTGGTCATTTGAGAGGATATTTACATGGAGTCACCAATGATAGTTGATTGCATTATTAGAGGCAACATGGCTGACCTACATTTCTCAACTGCCATATATCATCTTGGATCATTGTCTAATGATTGTGTTGGCTGAGAGATGGCATAGTGAGAGTCATTCATTTAGATTTTTGACTATGAATATGATAACTATTATAGAGGATGTGTATCATATCCTACAGGTGCCGATACATGGTATCCTGGTGGAGTTTGATGGATATGTCACCCAAATTCTTGGGCACATATGGGACCTATTTGGGTTTGAGTACATACCTTGAGAGGGGATGGTGGTGCACCTATACGAGTGCATGGACGATATCACGATAGCTTGACTACCAATATATATGATGGCTCTTATCGGTGGCTATTTATTTCTTTATAATATTGGGACACACTTTCAATTGGGATTGATACGTCTTGTGATACGATTGATGGAGGGTGAGGTATTCACATGGGTTTAGTGTATCCTCACATATTTATAAGGATATTTGAATCTATTTATATAGAGAGGTATGTAGAGTCTTAGTCCAACCAATCTAATGAAAATATGGGCATGGGATCATATTGCGAGTAGATGAATAGTTGGCATTTTGCAAGATAGGTATCCTAATGAGCCCTCATCCTTCAAATTGGAGACAATATGCACATGTCAAAGGTGTCACATGGGGATATTACTTTGTATCGGTAGGCGTTTAATAACCTACAACTTTGTATGGTAACTTAGAGACCATATAGGTTATATCGGTGAGGGTCACATGGCATTGAGCTATGCATGGCGAAGGTAAAGAACTTTATCATTTGTAGTCATAGTCACATTATGGAGATACATATTGGATAGATTTTAGGGACAACTCGGGGTTAGAAAATATATCCCATGTCCTAATCAGTGGTATGCATAAGTAGTATGGGAGATAATAGAATTTGGAAGATGGGTTAGAATATGAGATGCTAGATGAATTTTCTTTAGCGTGAGTCCACAAGAGTGGGATGCTCGTGTACAAATTACTCGATCCAGCACAAATTTTGAGTACATTTCATGGTATGTAGCAATCATGTAGAGGAATATTACTATTCCGTAGGCATCCATAAATGTAGGTATAGTGGTAATAGCAATGGGTAGGACACAACAAAAGAGTGATAGAGGTAGAATCAGAAAATTAGAGGCATAGGAGGATGTGTACACATAGGCACAAGGATAGGTTGTATAAGCTCCACATGTTCATGGGGATCAAGGGCCACTAGTATTGGTACATGGTCATATGCCTCGGGGACCATATGTATAAATACATGTTTCATAGATACCATACGTGCACGTGGTGTAGAGGCCACAAATACATGTCACACATGTATCATAGGTGCAAGTATAAAAATCATATGGACTACACAATGCGATTACGGGAACATATAGTACTAAGGCGAGGTAGATTAGATACCGGTGCGAGATACCACAATAAGTTTCAACACAAATGCACATACATGTTCCATTTATACGAGATGCATGTACCAACACAAGTACCTTTATAGATGTCACCATCACCATAGATATCACCTAGTTTGAGGGGGTTGGATGGGGAGGATATGGAGGAGTAGGATTACAGGTACTTCCATAGGTGCCAACTCCCAAATTATCATGTGGGCCATATGTGGCCACATTACAAGTAGAGAGGGATAGGGCTATATTACGACGAGGTGATGTTGCATTCATCACCATCCAAACCCTCAAGATATAGTTACCGAGGAGGATGGCCTAAGAAAAAAGTGTAGCATAGGACTATGGAGAGGGATCATCTTTTTATAGTTACGCTAGGTCAGAACAGAGAGTGACACGTTATATACCATGTGGCGTAGTAGGGAGCATAGGTAATGTTTTTCTAGATCTTGTCATTGCATCCGGTGAGGTAGGTTATTATAGATCATTGTATGAGGTCATATTTCCTAAAGTTCAAAGAGTTTCAACTTATAGTCGAGAGATCGGAAACCGATCTACGAGGTCACAACATCCATCAACATCATTAAGGTCGGTGAAGATGCCCTCGTTTAGGGACATACCAGAAGCCTTGGTATAGGAGATATTAATGGATGACACATATATTGATGAGATATTGTATGTATATTTTTTGTATATGCCTCATGATGAAGGCACATTTTTGTAGATTGATTCCCATGATGGCATACCAAGATGTATATGATTTTTTTATACAATATTATGTACACTTTATGTTTTAATGTATATGATGGACATTTGACACCCAATATGATGATGATATGTTTTATTTTCATATGATGTATTGGTTATATGATATGATGTCATGATTTTTAAAATAAATGATGATTGTTATTTTTATTTATCATGTATATATGATGATGTTACATGTAGCTTAGCTTCCATGTTCATAGCTTAGCTTTGATTTATGATGTATGATGATATTATGGATATATGATGATGTGATATAGATGTGATGATGGTAAACATGTGATGAAAAAAAAATCAATTGACACAAATACAAAGAAATGTTAACAAATCTAACACACACACACACACACACACACACACAAAACAAGTAAAACATACCATGACTTATCTAATAAACCAAGATGAAAACAAAATTCTAAAAAACAAACATTTCAAACAAACCCAATATGAATAGGAATTAACTACACTAAAGTTATATATGAAATGAAGTGCTAATAATTCATCTACAATTGGTCTTATAACAACGAAACATAACAAAATATTAAATACACATAAATTCGATAATTCTAGTTGTCTTTACATGCAATTAAACTAAAAATGTGTAAAACAAGTCTTACACACACCTGCAACATATAAGGTTAGTCATAAACTAACATTCTAACAAAATAATCATTCAAATCTAATAGATATCTAACATTCAAATATGTGTGTGTGTGTGTGTGTGTGTGTGTGTGTGTGTGTGTGTGTGTGTGTGTGTGTGTGTGTGTGTGTGTGTGTGTGTGTTTGTGTGTGTATTATAATCTAATAGGCAATAATAGTACAACATAATGTGCAAAGAGATGACATTAAAGACATCATGAGATGTGTTCCATGGTGAATAATAGATAGATATGAATGCCCCCAAGTGATATCTTAGAAACACAAGAGGATTGAATTGATCTACATTGAATTCAACCCAAGTGTGTCCTAGGAAAAATTATATTATGAAGGGTTAATTGATTGTTTCACCACAAGCATAGATATACACCACGAGAAAGGAAAGTGATTAGGAAAGGGTAAGATGATATAGAATGATAAATAGGATTTATGTCGAATGGAAAGATTGTTGAACTTGTTATTCGATTGCTTTGATATTTTATCAAACTTTTCTCGAATGTTTTTACTTTTTGAACATTTTGATTTTTTGGGGATTTTCCAGTTTTACACTGTTTTTGGGAGTTTTGAACATATTTCATTATTTTTGAATTTTTGAGCATATTTGAATGTTTTTTATTTTTTGTGAACATATTTCAATGTTTTTGGAGTTTTTGGTTTTAAACAAGTACCAATGATGGAAGAAAGGATGTATCCAAAACTATAACAAGCATGGCACAAGTGAAAAATTCCAATGGAATAAAGAGACGAGAAATAAAGGAAGAGGGTGAACAAGAGTAGTGAAACATGGAAATGAAAACATAACCATGAAACACGTGACATAATGTAAGATAGGATGACACAAGCATGGGACAAGGTAAACATGTGAAGTAAGAGATTATGTTGATATGCCCCCAGCACCAGGGATACTCTGAGAGGATTAAGAATAGAAATTTTTGAGATGAATCATGTTCATGGGATCCTTAAGATATTTTCTATCTTGTTCGGATAACTTATATGCTCCAGATCCAAATTTACTAGACACAATATATGGTCCTAACCAATTAGGTTCAAACTTTCCCTAATTATCGCGTTATTTGGTAGTATTTTTGTGAATTTCATTAAGCACAAGATTGCCAATCTAAAATTTTCTAGGTTTGATGTTTTTTTGTAACTACAAAAAAGGATATCTTGATATAACTTTAGATGGTCTAAAGAATTAATTATTTTCTCATCCAAGAGCTCTAATTTTGCAAGGCGTGTTCTTCAAGTAATCCTCTTCATGCACTAGGTGTTGTAAAGATACACAGAGGTAAGGAGCTCAACTTTAATGGGTAATACAACTTTAGAGCCATATACTAGGAAAAGGGAGTGGCTCCAGTTGGAGTGTGGAATGAGGTGTGATAGGCCCAAAGGTTGGGATACGGTTCAATCATGTTTTTCGATAGTCTTCTCCAAAATAATGATTTAATCATTTTTTGGATTCTTCAGATCGCCATCACGCAATATCGGTAATATGGGGTTACCCATTATATGTTGATATGGAAATTTTTAGTGAGTACTTTAGAATTCTTGTTTTTTAAGGATGTATTGTTGTAGGTAACAAGAGATGTAAGGATGTTAAAGCGTAAAATGATGTGGTTTGATATGAACTTAGAAATATTTAACCCAATGTTATAGGTAAGAGGAATGGCCTCTATCCACTTGGAAAAATATTTTGTAGTAGTGATTATGAAGGTATGGCCATCAGAGGATGTGGGCTTAATTTATCTGACTAAGTCAATCGCCCATCTAGAAAAAGGCAAGGGTGAAGTGATAGGTTGAAGGGATTGTGAAGATGTATGAATTATATTACTTGTGTCATTGACATGCCCGGCACTTCTTAACAAAATTTCATGTGTTAGACTCTATAGTATGCCAATAGTAACCCCACGCGTAATATCATCTTAGCTGGGACTATTCCACTCATATGTGCACCACAAATACCGAATGAATTTGGACCAAGTGTTTGATTCAATTATTCTGATTAATACACCTTAAGAGAGTCCCATCATAGCTTCTTCAAGTAAATGGTATCGAAATGGATAGTATAGAACAAATCATGTTGTTCTAAGGATATTTTATTAGCTAAATTCATATTGGAAAGATAGGTTTTGTCTTGGATGAATGTGTAAATTTCATGATATTAAGGGTTTTTAGGACCAACAATTTCACACACCATGGTGGATTCTCGGTGAATTACATGAGGGCATAAAAATATGTTCCACGAGAAACTCATTATGTGTTTATTTTTATCAAACTCAAGAAGAGATGTGATAGTCAAGTATGGTATCTACTAATTTATTTTGTGTTTGAGGAACTTGTTCAAATATTATCAGCCTAAAATATCCTTCGAGGATGTTAATCATGCATTTGTATGGAACAAGCTTATCATCTTTAACTTGATATTCTCCATTCACCTTCTTGATGATGAGGAGGGATTCATTAAAACTCTCGAGTTCTTGGATCCTCCAAGAAATAGTAAATCTTAGACCTTATATGAATTCTTCATATTATGTAATGTTATTAGTGCATGGAAAACCAAGGTGATAAGATTTAGGTATGAAATCGCCATCTGGTGTGTGCAATACTATGCTAGCTCTTGATCCATGCATGTTACAAGATCCATCAAAGAATAAGGTCCATGAGGGAACTACATCAATATATTAAAAAAAATCATCAGGGAATTCAAAATTAAGGGGTTGAGAACCCAACAATGGCTCTACAATGAGTTAATTTTCTAAATATTTCCCTTTTATGTCCTTTTGAGTGATAAATTCAATGTCAAACTCACTTAAGAACACGATCCAACTAGACATCCATCTTGTTATGACAGGTCTTGATAGAATGTATTTGAGAAGATATAATTTGGTAATAAGTTGTGTGGTATGATTGAGAAGATATTTTTACAACTTTTGAAAAGTGAACACCACTACCAAACACACTTTTTCAACCTAGGAGTATTTGAGATCCTAGGATATAAGATTATTTCTCAAGTAGTAAATTTATTTCTCTTTTCATTTATCATTATGTTGTGTAAGAAATGCCCCAGTGGAATTTTCTATCACATATATATACAACAACATTGGCTTATCTTGGATAGGAGGCATCAAGTATCGAGTGAAGTTGATAGATACTCTTTGATTAGTGAAAGAATCTTGGCATTCTTGTGTCCATTTGAACTGGACATCCTTTCTGAGTAATTGGTTGAAATGGTGGCACTTATCGCTAGTTGAAATATGAAGCGCTGATAGAATGAATTATCCCTTGTAATTCTTGTGAATGATGAGGATTCTATGGTGGAGGAATTTCTATTATTCCCTTGACTTTAGAGGGGTAAAATTCAATTCCCTCGTGAGACCATAAATCTCAATAGTTTCCCTGAAGTGACACCAAAGACACATTTCTTTAGATTAAGATGATAGAATGATCTATTATATTCTCTTAACAGTTCAAATATACACCCCAAGGTGATAGAATGATCTATTATGGTTTTAGATTTAGCGAAAATATCATTGACATAGTCCTCTATGATATCATGAAAGAGGCCGTGGAAAATAACTATCATTTCCTCACGTAAGTTGCACTGAGAATTCTTGAGGTTGAAAGGAATGACCTTGTATCAAAATCTCCCCAAAAGGTTGTGAATGTTATATTATGTTGATCTTATTCAACAATGTGGACTTTTTTGTAGCCTAAAGAAAACATCCATTTAGGATAACATCTCATGACCAATTTTAGAGTCGAAAATCATGTCGATGTTGGGAAGGGGAAAGACGTCCTTAGGAAAAGATTTTTGATATCCCAAAAATCTATGCAAATTAAGATGTTATGTGTCTTCTTGGCGACATGTACCATGTTCAAGATCCATTCGAGAATAGTTTATGGATCAAACTATCTTTTATCAATTTTGAAGTTCCTCTGTTTGACTAAAAGTGCCACGTTAGAATGCATTTTCCGTAGTTTATGCTTAATGTGCTTTATATCTAGGAAATACACCAGATTTTATACAATTAGAGAAGGATATAAACCCAACATATCCTTATAGGACCATTCAAAGAAATCCTAAAATTCAATGAGGAGTGCTTTGAATGCATGGATTTATAATTCTAATAAGCTTTCTTCGAGATGTAATATTTTGGGATTATCGTTCATTTCAATATTGATGGTGATAATTTCTTCTACCAATATTTTAGATGTATCGGTGTCTTGGAACGATGTTGTAGGCTTATGCGCAGTCATCTAATTTATATGTAACTTAGTCTCTCTCTCTCTGGCACCTAAAAATGTTTTCACCAGGGGATGCATCCTTTTCTTTTTACTTTTCACTTTTTTTAATTTTTTTCTTCTTACATAGTGCCTCAACAAGGCTTTCACTATGTGAGATTGCGTTCTTATTTTTTCCATTTTTTAATTTCTTTTTTTATTTTTGATGGACTAGAGCACTCAAATTCCTCACTAAAGTAAGTAGTAACGTCAACATTTATATCGAATCCCTTCTTATTGTCTAATAAGGGAATAGGTTCTTGAGTCCTGAGGAATTATTAAATGGCCTCATCATTCTAAAATAGGTCCATGGAGATGTGACATTGTTGGTCCTAATTTATGAGGGATGGGTAAACAATATCAAGGGTGCGAATATAAAATGTTTCAAGGTAGAGGGTGGTTTCAGCCAAGTCTTTGAAGAGAATATGTGTGGAACCGATCTCAATGTTAGAATCAATCTCCTCTTCACTAGTTGTTACATCAAATATTATAGGCCTTTTTTAAAAAGTTTCGTAACCTAAACCATGTCAATATAGGTTTAATTTGTACATTATCATTTCAAGGAGACCTTGTTCTTGTGATTTGAGTCCTATACCTTTCCAATTCATGTTCTTATTCATCTTGTGAGCTTTGACATAATCTATTGACTCATAGCACTCAACCATCCAATCTTCATATATCTAAGAGCCATTATAACCTTGAACATGTAAATCCTCCAAGAGTTCATATCTCCTCCAAGGAGTGTTACCAAGGTGATAAACTAGATATTATTTCAAATGGGAGGAATTGGGTCATCCATAGTTGTGTAAGGACAATTGAATTTTTCCAATGTGGAAAGAATTTCCAAGAGTGTATTCATTGAGACCTCAATGGGAAAATTTTGGTTTAAAAGGTGAATAGGATGTAGAAGGTTGTGAGATAGATTTGGATGTTTGGGATCGAAATAACGTCTCGGGATAAATGTGTTTATCATCGACAAGGATAAAATGATGCTTGAAATATCTATCCATAGAAGGACAATAATTAACATGGTTATATTTGGCCTAAAAATAAATTCAATACTTAAAAGGCTTAGAATCAACAAGTAAGGTAAACTCTTTATTGTCATGTGGAAATTTAATGCATTGGTGGTAAGTAGAAGGTAAAACTTGCATTGCATGTATCCATGGTCAACCTAAGAGGATATTATATGAGGTATCAATGTCAAAAACATGGTAGATGATTTCAAGCATTCACGGGACCACTTGTATAGGAGTTTGATTTTTCTAGAAGACTTTCATTTACTATTATCATAACCATGAATGATTATAACGTTATCTCCTAGACTAGCTGATGTATGATGAAGACATCTCAACATTTTCATGGAACAAATGTTTAATTCTCATCTATTATCAATTATAAATATTTTGACCTTTTGGTTTGTAATATATGCTTCAATATACAAATATTTATTATTTTGTAGGTTTGGATTTAGCAGGTCATGAGGACCAAATGACAGTATGGGATTGGTTAGTGAAAGAATGGAAATGAAGGCTTGGAATTTATAAAGATTAAGATTCTCAGAACATGTGCATGAGTGATAATATCCTAAAATTTACGCAACACTTGTAATAACTCCATGATGAAGATCGGGAAGGTGTTATCGTTAAATGTTTTAATAGGTCATATGGACCTGAAGTGGAATATTTGGTGTTAGATTTTGGCTTTGGGTTACTTGGAACCATGGGATTTACCACTTGAGATGTATTGGATGAAGTATATGGTTTTTTTTGGGTACCCAAATTTTGTTATGTTACGTGACCACCACATTATTATGAGGTTGGAGTTTTATGGTAGCCATGGTAGGAATTATTTATTCAACAAATGAAATTAGCAAGTTGAAGTCGACATTTTTTGGAGATTGGTCATGTTTAATAGATTTTTTATTTGCACCATACTTAGGGAATGGATTGGAAAACACCTTTATATTCTCATTAGGTGTTTTATTTGGTGTTAGGTCTTTGACTATTATATCTTCGTTATCGATGAGGTCTGGATGTAATGGTGAAGTTAGACACATCTATCCATTTAATGGCCTTAAATGTGATGAAAATTGCAATAGGTGTTATGTTTATACCAAGAAGGCTTGGGTTACCCTTTAAAAAAAGGTTTCATGATGGGGTATGTGACCGTATTGGCACTTTCCAGTTGACGTAAGACAATCGAAAGAGTATCTCCCAGAGGTGTGAATTTTTTTCATTTTTGGTCATGATGAGGGGGAGCCTCTCTACTTGGAATAATGATGGGTTGTTTCGATTTTTTTATTTGGTTAACTATTATATACATTATGTACATTGTGGTTATCCATGACACCGTGATTAAAAAAATTACAGTTTCTATCAACATGTTTAGGTTTATCTAAATGAATTTTAATACTTGTTATTGGTATTGGCGTGATTGTTTTCAGAATGAGGCTTAATCAAACCTTTTATAATGAGGTCCTTTTCAATTTTGGTCCCTTTTCTATAAATTCCTCAAAAAAATTTGTGGAATTGCATCTACGTGTGGAAATATAAATTTTTATTGATATTTGACATGAATATATTAACTAATTATTTTTGTTGGCTCCCAAAATTTCCCTTCAAGAATTGAGCAAGAATCCGAGTTCAAACAAGATTTATGGAATTATGAATATGAAAAATATTGTCATTATCATTTGGGGATCTATTCAATTATTCATCTAATGACTTAATTCTAAAGTAAATTCTTAGGAGGCACCTTAACTAAGGGAATGGCTTAAGCCCACTACTTTTGGCTCTACTTGAACCAATGTGAGAGGACCCATGGATGCTTCAAGTGGGCATGGATCAATTTGAGGTAAGTGCAGGCATGGATACAATACATACTTGCAAGAGTTACCACCTAAGTATTGTACACACTTAAAACATCAAACACATATCAATATCAACAGATAGTGGATGATTTCTAGAAATCATCTCTATGTAAGATATTGGCTAAGGGAACTTCGATGATGTTTGAAAAATAATTTTTGAATATTTTCAAAAAACAAAATCATTGTAAAAATTGAGGCATGGATTTATAGGGTAACCACATATATGGTGTATAGGTTCGATGTACTTGGTGTGGAGATGATGAGGTATTTTAGCTAAAAAAATAAGGATGGAGGGTAGTTGCTTTTGTGACCTTGGTATGCTAATATTTCCTTAGGGAATCTAGTCACTATTTACCTACAATATTTATAATATGAAATCAGTTTAATACAATGTTTGAGATAACATTTTCATTTATTGATACTCAATATGTACATATGTTAATTAACAATCTTCAAGATTCTAGACACAAATCCTTGAGCCAAGAACTTGTATCAAATGTTTATCACCTTTTCTTTTCACACCCATAATAACCTTAAGAGATGACAAGAATCCTCCGAACCAAAATAGTGCAAGGCATACACTATTCATGCAAGAACTAGAGAAATGTTACATCTAGGAGTAATCTTTGTATATTCTACAAATGAAACTAGCATAATATTGCAACAAATATTATATTTCCTTGATCATGCATTCAAACATATAATAGTAAAATGTGATGTTAAACAAAGAGAGTCCATTCATATGATTTTTGGTAAGGGGATATACATAAATGCCTTCAAAAACTATTAATGGTTGACACAGAAACCACATTAACATGTCCTCATAGATATAGACAATTACGTGGAAGAAGCACTCTAAACTAAAAACTGGAGATAAAGAAAAATTATCAATAAAATACCACAACTAAAAACCCCTTGGAATGGGGAAAATCCCCATTCTTATATAATTACTTTTCTCAAAATATTTCACAAATTCCCCCAAAAAATCCAAAAAGAATCAAAGTTTCCCAAAAGGGGATAAAAATTTTCTAATTGAAAATATTCTTTCCCATTTTTATGAGTTGGCTTGATGATGCAACATGATGACGCATGAGGAGAAAAGAAGCATATCCTTTTATCCTTTTAACAAAAAAAATCCTTTAGTAAAATTGTATTCGTTGAGATGGATCACGTTCTTGAATGATTTACAGAATATTTTCTCAACCCTTAAGGTTCACATCCATGGATTTTTCCTCCAACCTATCCCTTATCCTTTCCAAGTAAGAATTAAATTTTTCAAATAATTAAAGGATAGACTCTTCATCTGGCCCCTGGTGATAGTGGAAAATTATTTTCTTCCTGGCACTGATTTTATAAAATGCTACAAAAACAATTTTGCCCTTTTTATCCTCTTCATTAGCTTTGCATTTGTCCTCTTGATCTGGAAAAATTGTTGTACATTAAGAAAATCAAAATTTTTATATTCTTTTTTTCTTCCTAGGGCATAACCCTTGAAAATATTAACCATGTATTCTATATCTTCTTCTCTAAGTGTTACCACATTACTTTTTGTCAACATTTTATCGAGAATAGAATGAAGTCCATCCATATATTCAATCTCCTTTTCCCTTGCATCCCTAAGATCACACATATAATCTTTTGAAGTTTCAAGCCACGCCTTTTTAGCATCATGATACTCATGTTGGGTTCCTATAGACTCGAGGGATCAATACCTTCCTTAATAACTATATCATCCTCTAAGCTCACGAGGGATTCTAGTTTGGGCATCATACCTTCCCATATTTAGAGTTCAACATCATACTTGTCCATCAACACTTTGATTGATTCTATCTTAGTATTGATGTGGGATTAATGTTTCACACAATCTCTTATTATTTCTTCTCCCATGGTGACCGAATCATTTTCCCACTATATGGTAACCTCCCCTCTTTCACCTAGATCATTTTCTCTCTTCATATCAGCATAAGTGATCTCGGGACTTTAATCTTCCCTGTTTAGGAGTCTTGTCCAATTTCTAGACTAGATTGGTCAAAGCCTCATTCTTGTCATTTATGTCCTTCTTGGTTTTCTTAAACTCATCAATTTTTTGGAATACTCTCTCCACTACGACAGATTTATTTCATTAGTGGAGGGCTTTACCAAGGGAATCCTTATGATCTAGTAATCGATGGAGTTTCCTCAGCCATAAGCATATTGGATTTAGGAGCTGTAATTTCCACAAATATTTATCCCTTATTGTTTAGACCCATCCTAGACATGACTCTGGATTTCTTGGGTAGCGTAGAAGGGTTAAGTGTGACAATATTTTGTAGATCATCTTCATCCAACTGAATTACCACCTTGTTCTTTTTGGGAGAGCACCCTCTACCCAATTTTTCATTAAGTGGCACCCATTCCTTAGGTGATTTTAGTATTGAATTTATGGGGAAAATTGCCAAGGATTTGGAGTACGAAGGAGTCCCGAGAAGTTTCATTGATTTCCATATGTATTATATTTTCGGAACACCTTGGTATATAAGCTCAACATGGTCACCCATTTGCCTTAATACCTTAGGATGACCCTTTTCTTATCCCTCCTTCAAACTTTAGGATGGTTGGGTGTCAACCTTAATTTTTGATTACGTCAAACTTCTAGCCATTTATTCCCTAGAAGAAGGGGTTGTACAATGATATTCCTAAGGAACTATGCTAATTTTCTGAAATTGAATCTCAGTGACATCTACGATTACCGATGTGCCTTATATAACCACTATACTTGTGACATTTATAGCTTTTCCTTGTGCACCTCCCATCACAATCTCTTATGAAAGAAGCCCTTTCAAGGTCATGATTTCTTCTTCATCTCTCGAGGTAGGGTTTGAAGGGTTTTTATTAGATTAGGTTTTTTTAGGTTAGATTCACATATTCACACAAGTAACCAACTACATCTGGTTAACTACTTGTCTTTAGTTTATTTATTAGATTATAATGCATTGTTTAAAAATTAGAAAAGATAAAAAATATTTCCTTTGATAGATTAGTTTGCTTTTATTTCTTTGACCCGATATATTGTGAAAACTCAAAAAAAATATTAGAGTTCCTTGATAATTAGTTTGCTCATCAAAATCACTTTATTTCATTTTGTATGACCATCAACGGTCCACAACAAGAAAATACATATATTTGTGATCCTTGGTCCCACAACCCAATGGGATAGAATTGATAACTGACATTCATACCAATTTACGTTTGACAATATTACACACACATGCAACTTTTATTGAGAAAATAGAACTAAATATGTTGAACATCACTGCTAATCAAGCCTACGATTATTGGACTACTCCTAGAAACAAGGTTTGATTACGTGCATGACCATACAAGGGCCACATAGCCTCCACAAGTCTTTGGTTGTGATCCTCAAGTCCCATAACCCAACGGGCCTGCTAACTAGTTAGACATTGACACTAGTTTGTGTACATTAATATTCAGATATTCACCACTTCCACCAGACATTATTACACAACTTTCCTTATTGAACATAGCAGTTGATCTAGCCAAGACTTTTAGACTAGACTAGAAAATTGCCCATAAATCCCTATGGCTCCACCACTTCTCTCATTCTTACTTCCATGACCTTGTCTAGAAATCCATATGAGGCATCCACAGGTCATTTTTGTGTGTTCAAAACCAACAAAAGAATCTCAACAGAGCTTAATATTGATTAGAGTCTCCGAGCAACTATTATATCAGACCGAGCCATCACACCACTTCAAGTTAGGAGATCATTCTTTTCCTTAGACTCGCAGATCCCGATATTGCATGTTGAAGATATAATATTTCCCAATTAGCTTGATCCTCATCACTACACTCACATTCACATTCATTCTACACTAGTTGTCTTAGCACGACCTCGAGAGGTTAGGTGCGAAGAAGGTCACGTGTTGATTTTCTACTTGTACAAATTGGTGAACCCAATGTGAAGAGCTAGTCTCTAAATGTTTCTTCTTTCTTCGTCCATCCTTTATTCTGTGGGTATTCTTATACCCCCGAATATGTTAGGATATGATGAGTACGGTCAACCCATCCCGGGTTTTACATGTACAACTACCAAGAAAGTATACCACAACAATCACCTTCACTTTCAATGTGGGTGGACAACCGCTCAACTACTCAAAACCATCTTCTTCAAGGAACCAATGTTGGTTCCTCTGTATGTATTGAGGAACTTGACCAAATCACATAGACCTATCCTCATGAACAATCAAGTTCAAACAACATGAATTTCACTGGGGAAGTAAGTTCATCTCCTCGGGTATTGTTTCGACAACCCATTAACATGTAATCAGACCAACTCCCACATCTAGATGAGGAATATTTAGCACAATATGCTAGGAGTGAACAACACTTCCATAATATGAACCAATATTTTGATAGGTTGTAAGGACAAGGTGATGTTTTGCTCCAAAATAATAACGTTACCCCTCCACCAACCGAAAATGTTGCTAATGAGGGGTGGAAGCATAGTGAAAAATTCATAGCAGGATACCATACTCCTCAACAACCTCCGAGGGTTCAACAAAAAGCACCTAAGAAAAGCACTACCCCATCAACAGGAAATGTCATCTCGAAGTTGGTATGAAAATTCAAGGAGCTATAACTTGACCAAAATGCTCAAAATTTATACGCAGGGCAAGCACAAACTTCTCCCTACCCACAAAATTACAGACAAATACCTACTACACAGAATCCTCCAATTTATATGGGTACTCCAAACCCCTAGATTTTCTCATGGGGACGGGCACCTTAGGTATTCCCCCTCATGCCATGTATGGATATCTGCAATAGGCATCAACCGGAAGTGCATTCTCAAATGCCATACCAGCCGGAAATGTAACATTCCCTAGCTTTGTGCCTTCGATTCCATATCAAGGTAATCAACCCCCTACGTACACATGTATTCTAAATCTCTGCAAGGGGATATGTACACCTACCTAGGTCCATATGGACAACCACATGGGATGTCATACACCCCAAAAAATGTCTATATTATCCCATTCTAGTAACTCATCTAACCTCCACCCCCCAACAAGGATCTTCAATGGTGGAAACATACACAATGAGGACCTATTCTAAATATATTAAGGAGCCTCCAGACTTCTCCATTCAGACAGTCATGCTCCCGAGATTATTTCTCGATCTTCTAAAATTCAAAGGGGATGGCGATCCTAATACCCACATCAAATCTTACGCAACATCCATTTGAGAGTTACTCCCATGGGACACGGTTCTTTTGAAGAGTTTCCCTAAGACACTAGAAGGTATTTCTCTCAATTGGTACTATAGGATACCAGAGGCTTCAATACACTTGTTCAAGAAACTCATGTTATAATTTATTAAAGCTTTTGATATGAACAAACTTTTGAGAACAGGAATCAAGGAATTCCTTCATATCAAGCAAGAGCACAATGAGTCTACAACCCACTTCATTCAAAGGTGGTGATAAGTTCTCTACTCCTCTGCAAGCACTCCAAATATGGATCAGATGGAGCTTTGTGATTTTTTCCTCCACTCTCTCAATAGGGAGACAAAGGAAGAGGTTCAAAAGTTCCCGCTAAGGATCTATGAAGAGGTGTTATAGGGTGCTCTTCAAATTGACCAAGCAACCATTGAAAGTGGTCATAAGACTTATGGAGATAATGGAAGGTTAGTCACCCCTAATCAAAATAACCCCAGTTACTCCAAAAACATGAATAGTAACCAAGGACCAAAAATACTCAATAAGAATTGTGGAGTCATGATGGATGGGGTGACGGACCAACCTAAGAAACCTAACGTTGTTAATTATCCCAATACAAGCACTTCAAACAACAAAAATAAAAATGAAAAAATAAAATAAACAAATACTTCTCACCCTAAGTAAATGTTGTAGATTTTAATCCACAACAATAGCAACAACAACAACCACCTCGGGAATCAAGGCAAACACAAGCCCAAGGCCCTAACCAATACCCAAGTGGGTATCCAAACCAATTTCAAAACCAGGGCAAGGGTTCCAAAATTTTAACCATAACAATCAACAACTGAACAATAACTATAATTTCATACCACAACAAGGTGCAAACCAAAGGCCTCGAGATTACAATCCTAATTTATATTGTAGTTTCCATAGGGTTCGTGGGCATGACGCAAGAACATGTCGCGATTGTAACAAGTTTTTATAGTGTTTTCCAGAGGATCAAAGACAGTTATTTGTTGACATGTTTTGGAAAACCCGACAACACCCACTCAAAACACCTACATGGGACTAGTATCTCCACAAAACACACTTCTTGGAATCTTTAACGATCCTCTCCCCACATGTCCAAAGGATTGTAAAATAGATCTCAATGGTTAAAATAAAGGTATTATAATAGGGACCCATGATCACGAAGCCTCAACTTCATCAAACCCACAAGTGGAACTTCCTTTGGATGGTCACAAGAAAATGAAAATTGTGGGGTTGGTAGAGTTGGACACTGAACCTCAAATTAACAATGCCACTAGAACTAAGGATTATTCTTCACATCCTGTCCCGATCTACCTGACCACATCAGATGACATTTGTGATACGCTAAATGAGCTAGTAAGATCTTATGATTTGATCAACAACTTAACTAAGTGTTAGGTTGTGGAGCCTATTTTCATATGTGAAAGTGTTAAATATTGTACACTAAGAGTAATGTACACTTTCCACATTTTCTTGCTAGGGTTTGGGAGTGCAGCCCCGAGAAAAAAATGGCCTTAAAACGTGCCCGATATACCGGGAAACATGTTTTTCTCATATGGGCGGGATTTTGACCCATAGGTTTATGGGACGGTTTTGGCCCATGGTTTTGATACCCACGATTTTGTAAAATTGCTTAAGTAGTTGTCTATTTATATGGTTTTATGCATATGGTAGATATATGAAACATTACAAATGTGTTTTGAATTCGGGTGTGAATTCTATAGAGTTTGTTGAGCATAGCTCCAAACAGATCTAGGTATTGTATTGAGAGAGTGGTGGCTTGTAATAAAATATGAGCAAGTGATTCTTGGTGGACGTAGCCCAAATTGGGTGAACCATGTTAAATAATGTCTCTTTGTGTTGTTTTATTTTATTCTGTAATTTTATTTGAGATCTATAATAGTTTTATGCATATTAGTTTCTACTGTTGTGATTCGTGAGGGATTATTCTACATATTTTATCCCTTATTTCCTAACAATTGGTATCGAGACCTGGTTTGGTTTGTTGAAGTGTTGAATCGCAAGGAAATTTTTATCTTGAGTGGGAGCTATGGTAGATGATGGAAGATCTAGGGTTGATAAATTCAACGGGTAGAATTTCAATCTTTGGAAGATGCAGATGGAAGATTACCTTTATCAGAAGGATCTTTATACTCATTGTCTGAGAATGTGAACAAACCCTCGAGCATGATGGATGTAGAATGGGATTTTTTGGATAGGAAGGCACTTGGGACAATCCGGTTGTGTCTTGCATCTTGGTATTATTTAATGTTTCAAAGGAAAATACTACAAAAGAATTGATGGATGCATTAGGGAAGTTGTATGAAAAACCCTCTGCCTCTAATAAGATATTTTTAATGAAAAATTTGTTTAATATGAAGATGTCTGAGAATGGTTTAGTAGCTAGATCATCTAAATGATTTTAATATGGTTGTAAATATGCTAGCTTCGGTTACAATAGAATTTTATGAAGAAGTTAGGGCTTTATTAGTTTTGTGCTCTTTACCTGAGAGTTGGAATAGCTTGGTAATGGCGGTAAGCAACTCGGTTCCAGCTAACTCAAAGTTGAA